>CM055106.1:46880632-47480632 GCA_029204225.1 Diphasiastrum complanatum
AAGATAAACGATACATAGTAAAACCTCGAGCCAATGCTCCGAGGGTGAGGAAGTACATCAGTGAAATCTACTGTGAACCAAGTAACCCTGTAAGTTACGAGCCCGGAGCCAACAGATGATAGGCCGTCCGAAAAGTGTCGATAACTGCGGATCTTTCAGGAATGCGTCCGAGAGTTTAGGGTTTAGGAATGCCCCAAGGTTTAGAGCCTGAGTAAAAGGAGAGTGCTCAAGCTTCAGCACCAGGGGGGCCCGCCGAACTCTAGGAGGACCAGGAAGACATGCATCGAGAAGAGTAGATCTATCACTGTATGAAGCAGCAGCAGCAAAGCAAAGCAGGATGAATGCTCTGGGATAGCCACGAGCACGCAAGCGCTGATAAAAGCTGTGTCGAAGAGCAAGAAACCCATCCAAGGTACTTTCTCTGAGAATATAACGCTGGAGCTCGCCAAGAATGAAAGCACGCTTCTGGTGACGCGGGTGGCAGGAAGACCAAGGTAAATACTGATACCTGTTAAGGCTCTTCTGATGACAACTGGAAGAAAGGATACCAGAAGAGCGAAAAGCAGCATCCTTCGAAAAACAAATGTCGAGGATATCTATACTGAAGTCCGAAATCTGCCAGTGTATATGAATGGAGTCCACCAAGGAATCATACCTAGAGAGCCAATGCTCAAGAGAAGTGCGAGAACCCTGCCAGATACCAAAACCATCGTCGATGAAGCGCCTGAAGTAGATAGGCCAGGAGGAAGGGGTCGAAGAAACTGCCAAATCATGCTCCAAACTGCAAAGGAAGAGACAAGCGTAGACAACTGCAAAGCTGGTACCCATAGCTGTACCTCTGACCTGAAGCCAAAAATCTGCATCAAACTGAATGTAGTTATGCTCAAGGACTAAAGAGGCAAGATTGAGAACAAGTCTTTCCAAAGGAACAGAGGAAAGCCTGCCAGCAAACCATAGACTGAAGACGTCGAAGACCCTCCTGAGTAGGAATACTCGGATACAGAGATTCGATGTCAAATGAAAACAGCAGAATGTCCTGACTAAACTGCCTAGAAGATAAGTCTCTCAGAAGAGCACGAGAATCCACAAGGTGATTAGTCTCCGACAAAAGAATAGGAAGTAGCTGATAATGAAGCCATCTGGACGCATGCTCAAAAATGTAACCAATGCTAGAGCAAATAGGACG
The DNA here is from genome assembly GCA_029204225.1 of Diphasiastrum complanatum. Lineage (NCBI taxonomy): Eukaryota > Viridiplantae > Streptophyta > Lycopodiopsida > Lycopodiales > Lycopodiaceae > Diphasiastrum > Diphasiastrum complanatum. Next base: position 46,881,819 of record CM055106.1, read on the forward strand.
ACCCACCAAAACGGGCTTATGAACCTTCGGAAGAAGATAAAATAAGCAGGCACGAAAACCAGTAGCAGGCACAAAAAGGATAAACTTAAGAGTAGCAGAATCAATAGTGCCTAAAGCATGAGCAGGAACAACTAAAGATTCAAGTAAACTCCATAAGTAAGACCAAGGGATGTGCGGAACAGAGAGATAAACTGAGGTATCGTGAAGATGCCTATATGCTTCAGAAACATACCAAGATCTGGAGAGAATGGTAACCCCTAAATTCTTATCAGCAGGTTTAATGACAATAGACTCATCAGAACGAAGCGAGCGAAGAGCTAGCATAAGCCTACCATGAAGAAAAGGAGAAAAAGAGTTTCTGGAGACAGCAGAAAGGCGAGAAAGGATAATATCACGACCCATAGAAATAATACTCTCAAGTTCAGGGTTTAGGTCGAAATTACTCCAGGAAAGGTTAGGAATACGAAAAAGAGGAGTAGAATCCACACTGTTTCTAAAATGAAAAGACAAGCATAAAGTACGAGCAAACGAATCAAAAGCAGAAAGAACAGAGTCATGAGAAGGAGGAGAGGGGTGAGGAATAAACCCGAGACCATAACTGAGAAGCTTCCTCTCATGGAAGGAAAGAGTGCGATGAGCCAGGTTATGAATAGCAGTATTGGTGATTCTGTGATCCACCTGGAACGTCGAGAACCTCCCAAAGAGAAAGACTGCATAGCCATGTCGATCCATCAAGGGCCACCAGAAGAGCTTCCGAGAACGGTGCCCTTCATGACTGGAGAACGGTTCCTTGGTGAAGCTGGATTTTGTCCCTTGCCACTGTACTGAAATCTCTGAGTGTTCTGCCTTTGATTTTCTTGCTTTCTTTGATTTCCTTGCCTTCTTTGATTTCCTTGTCTTCTTTGATTTGCCATTCGATTTTGATTTTGACCTTGCTCTTGCCTCGGAATTTGGTTTGACCAGGAAACTCTCTTTTGGGGAGAGGGGGTCTTGGTTTTGAGAGAACCAGGAAGAGGTAAAAGGGGGCCTAAGGTGCTCCGGGAAGATGAATGCAATGCAGCGGAAGGGGTGGGAGCAGTCCCATTCCTGCGAGGCCCGTTTCCCTGACGAGAAGGGCTAGGAGAAGGCTTGCGACGTGAAGAAGGAGGAGTCGTAGAGCGGCCTCGATTCTTAAGGATAGGAGTGGGAGAAGAGCTTTGGGGCTTGCCTAAAAGTCTGTTGATCTCCACTTTTAACTCTTTAAGAAGGTCTTGCTTGACAGAGAGGGTAGCTTTTTTAACGAGCTCGGAAACACCAACATCAGAGGGGATGGATTGTGCTTCAGTCATGGCTTCATCACGGGCAAGGTTTCTATCTTTCAAAGCATTCTCTTGAACAGCAGAAGAAATGGCAAAATCGGAATGGAGAGTATAGACAAAGAAATCCCAGGCATTCATGGCATCTTGAAGGAGAGACTCAAGGGCCAAAGAAAAGGTGGAAGAGCCAAAATGAGAGAGTAAAGGGTCAACGGGAGGGCAAGACTTAGTTTTTACTTCCAAAAGACGAAGTCTGAGAGTTTCCGTGGCCGAATCCAAAATGCTTTTGATACTCAAAAGATCTTTTTCTTTTACCTCAAGGAGAGCAAGGTGAAGACCGTTTTGGAATTTTAGAGTCAAATCCCGAACTTTTGATTCTAAAGCCTCTTGATGAAAATCGGAACCCTGCAGCTTTGGGAAAGCAATGCGGCAAGAATGAGGCGTTTCACCGGCGACAAGTTGGCTCTTAAGCTTTTCAATGGAAGCATGAAGGCTGTGGTATTTACGGAAATCCCGCTTATAGGAGGCCATTGAATCTTTCAGAATGGATTGAATTGCAGAAGAAAAGGACGGATGCTCCAATTCTTGAAGAAACTGGTTCTTAGGCAATTGCAGAGATGGCAAAGAAGCGGGATTGACAGCGGGATTGGAAGAAGATGGAGCGGAAAAAACTTGCGGCGAAGCAAAAAGAGGAGCGAGCTGCTGTAACAGAGAGGGGTTTTGTTGCAGTAGTTGCTGTAAAGCGGCAAGAGCGGCAGCTGACGGCGGTGGCGGTACGGTGGCAGCGAATGGCGACGGTACGGCGGCGTCGGGCTGCGGCAAACCAGCGGCTGTGGCAGCGAAGGCAGCGGAGGTGGCAGCGGGATCAGGGGCAGCAGCAGCAAACTGCTGCGCAGCAGCAGTCTGTACGGACTGCTGTACGGACTGCTGCTGCGCAGCACTGAGAAAATGCTGCTGCGCAGCAGCTTGCAGCGCGACGGCAGGCTGGAACGCGGCGGCAGCGAGCTGGAGCGAGGAGGGGAAGCAGGCGGCAGCGGACTGCTGCGCAGCAGCAGAGGGCGGCGGAAGGACCTGCGCAGTAGCAAGAAGAAGCTGCGCAGGGTTTTGCAGGGGAGGCGCATCCTGAGCAGGCGGAAAGGCGGCGAAGGCGGCCTGATCCGGGGGCGGAGGAGCGATGAATCCCTGAAAAGAGGTGCTCAGAGCGGGCAGCGATGGCTGAGGATGATCAGAGGTAGAAGCAGCAGCAACATTAGCCATTTCTTCCTCGGAAAGCAGCATACCGGCAGCACGAGCTTGAGCATACAAAATGATCTGTTGTTGTTGCCAGAAATCAGGAGCTTCTTCCATAGCTGAAGAGGGAGTTCTCGAACGCTAAACCCTAAACCCTAAACCCTAAACACGAGTTAGAGAGAGAAAGATAGAGAGATAACAAGCAAAAATTGTGTGGATCCAAAATGGCATGAGATAGCTCAAAGCTTTGGTTCTTTATCACAAAATATGAGGAGAGCTACACATATTTATGGAGTTTGAGGTAGCTCGAGGTAGAACCACATCTATCCATCATTTAATAACATCTAAAGCGAAAACTAGAGTCTATGTGACATTCACTTCTCATGCATGAAACTCTACCAACTTTTTCCAAGTGTGCTAGTTCTAACTAGAAATGTACAAATCATCATGCATGTGTCTATTACACTTTGTGCATGCCTTGCATGTCACTATGGATCACTTACAATTAATGCATGTGAATTGCCACTAGTTTCTACAAGCATAATTTTGCTAATTCTATGTCTACAAACTATATGCAAGTTGTACTCATCATTCTAGATGTGACATATCCATGTAGCTCGAGTTCTATCTAGGCCAGACTTGGCATTTTGCATTTATGAACAACATACTTGCATGGTACAATATTTGTAGCATGCCAACACTCCTCCTAAAAACAATCTATATTGACTTGAACATTGATCTTGGTCTTACTCCAAGATTGGCTCTATGCTTGATGAAGGAACTTTTGCTCAAAGGTTTGGTGAACATATCAGCAATACAAAATGATGTGTCGATGTGCTCTAAGTATATTTCCCCTCCAATGAGCTTCTCTCTCACGAAGTGATGTGCAAATTCTATATGCTTGCTCCTTGCATGGAATATCGGGTTGTTGGCAAGGACTTGGGCTGAAATGTTGTCACACATGATCATAGGTAGATCCTCTTCCATACTAGCAACCTCTTGATCCAAAGCACTTCCTTTGTTGTTGTAGTGAGCGCCTTGTACTCAGCTTCACATGATGAGAGTGATACAAGTTGTTTTTGCCTCCATCACCACCTGACTTGAATTGTGTAGCCTTCTATGGACTTTCTTCATTCCCTCCAAAGGGAAAAAGCGACATCTTCACTAGATCAAGGGTCTTGCTTTTTGGAAAGCCAAGATATCAAGTTTCCTCCGAGATATATGACATAAGCACTTGTAGATTTTTTATCTACTCTATTACTTGCAAAATCCGAGTCAGCTTTAATTTTTTCCATGCTACATGGTTGCTTTCGCAGTCTTCAATCTGCATGAGTAGATCTTTATTTATGGACGAAACGATGATCGTCGTTGCGCGCTCATCCTTTCTGTTCCATTCAACTCTCCTCGGGTCTCCCTTTGGAGGCTGCACCTCTGAGAGCTCGGTCACTGACCAGATGCCTTCGCCCTTCAGGACTGTTTTGATTTTGAGTTTCCAGATTCTGTAATTTGCGCCATCGAAACTGATTGCTACTCTGGTCTGGATTGTCATAGCCATATTGTGTTGTCTGGAAGAATCATTGCTACGATATCAGTAGTGACAACTTGTTGGCTCTGATACCATGTCGCGGAAGCGCGTGTGTGGGACTGATTTGTGTTCCTCCTCACTTCGTCTTCTTTATTGCGAACAATTTTCTGTCTTTTAATCTTCTTCTGTGCGGAAGCTCTTACAGGATCCCAAACACTCGACTACGCATCATAGAACACATTCTATTCTAGCAATCATGATACACAGCACAAGACGAGATTCATGAAAATAGAGTGACTATATTATCAATTTTAGTTTAGAGTGAATTCGTCAGTGTCTCGTTCATTGGCGGAATGACATTCTAATCTTTTATTGTGTTTAGCTCATTGGCAGACTTTCATGCACAACTATGGTGTTCTTACTTTCTTACTCTATTCGCTATGTCTCTCTTTGTCTCTTACAGATCTCTGTTTTCTCATATGCTTGTTATGATCCAGAGAGAATCATTTATACCTCCACTATGTGGAGTTTACAAGATATCTAAATGTCGAATCACATGACTAGTTAACGCTAATCAACTAGTTAACTAGTCTCCGTCTTGCTACTCGTTTCAGCTGGGCATGAAGTCCGTTGAGCTACCAGTTGGCAGCGCAAAAGATTTTTCTTCGTCTGAGTCGTTATCTCCCATTTGCTTTCGTTCTTTTCATTTCTTTTCATATATTGCGTTTGGCATTCCTTTTGCGGTTTGCGGTTCTGGAGGTGTGTTTGCGATTCGCGATTGATTCGCGAATCGTTCGTGCTTCGAGTCAAAGACACGTTGACTGTCGCGAATCGTTCTCGTTCGACTGTTGCGAATCGTTCTCGTTCGACATTCGTGTCTTGTTCGTGCTGTGACAAAGTTGTAGGAGTTCATCATTTCTGACAATTGACACGTTAATCAGCCAGAGTGTAGCACTGCTATACTACTCTGATAACACCTCATCTGTAGAACACGTTTCAGTCGATTTGATAGAGGCCAAATTGATGTTCTGAAATGTGAAAAATGCAAAAATAAGCTTGGTAGAGGTTAAAAATCTTGTATGTAGATAAACACACATGTGTGGAGCCTATTCCCACATGTGAAACTAGTGTATTTGTCATGTACCATAATCATATATGTTGTACATATGATTTAATTCAAGTTCTAGTGGCTAAAATGGCCAAAAACTAGTTTTCTAGACATATGACACATGGCATCAATCTATTGATTGCATGAGCCACATCCTTAGGTTAGGTGTCATATCCCATGTGTAGAGGACAGACAGCTCACACGTGTGGAATAAGCTGAAGTAGGCGAATTTTGACTTCTAGAAGATTTCCAAGTAGATCTCCATATAGAAGGAAAATGGACCAAAAGTGCTCAAAATAGAAGGTTTTGTCCAAGTGTCAGTTTTGCATGATGAATCATCATATGACAAAGCACCTTCACACATGTGGGATCAGAGGGATGATCAGTACCATGAGCTCCCACTTATTGTATATATACAGCCACATTTGGCCATAATCATAGTGAGACACCAATCTTGGTTTTGGAAGCAATTTTGAGTGATTATCTCCATTTGTCTACATTTGTTTTGATTGTTTTGAGGTTCTATCAATGTGTACTTGATTTTCAGGTTGGAGTGCGTACTCAGACAGTGTTTCACACGTGTGAAACCATAAAGTACACCTACCTTCAATTAATGATTGTTCTTGTTAGGATTTTGTGCCTAGAATTGATCTAGATTGATCTTAATCTCAAGTAGATTGATAGATCAAGTAATCTGACAACCAATCCCTCTTGAGGATTAGATTAGGATCCACTCTTGTTCCTTTTTGTACTTTTTGCACATGGTATCAGAGCCTAGTACAAGAGGTTTTGTTGAGATTGATAGGGTTAATCCAAATCAAAGCCAAAATTAGTAGTTTTTTGAAAATAAGTCAAATTTTGTGTGGATTTGATAGCTATCCTCAAAATTTTTGGTCCAGATCTTGTTGTGGGCTGTAGGAACCCTTTTCACACGTGTGAGGCCATACAGCTCCGGTTTTGACTGAGATATTTCAAAAATTTATAGAATTTGACTCACATACCCAATTTGAGTGATTTTTGGTGCAAAATCAAGCATTTTTTATAGAGAATCTAATCCCTTGATTAGTTCTTGGATTAGATCAGCCAAGAAATTAAATTTGAAGCTTGAATTAGGTGTATTAATTAATTATCTCTGATTTTTTGAGTGCATGTTGAAGTTGAGAGAGATTTTGCTAAAAATCATAGATTAAGGAGTGATATGCAAGGTGAGAGGTTGAAATCCATTGTACCATCACTCTAGATTTGTTCAAGAGCACAAGTAATCGAAACTAGAATCTTTATTTTTGAATAATCACATTTTAGCATTCATAATCTGTATTCAAGAGTTAATCACAATTAGTTCAAGAGTATTCACAATCTGTATTCACAATATGCACAATCAGTATTTACAATATTCACATCAATATCTCAGAATATTCGTCTATTAGTATTCACAATTTTAGATCAGTATTCACAATCAATATCTCTGAATATTTGTTTCCCAATATTCGCAAATTTAAATCTCACAAACCATCAATTAAGTAGTCTTTAGGACGAATATCTAGAAAGTGGACCATTTCTTCATCCAATATGGAATACTTTTTCTTTATGTCTTGCAAAAGAAAAGACAATTACAAGATTATAATTAGATAAAGATCAAATATTATTAGTGAAAACTTATTGATTTGTTATATCTTTCACGGAAAGTGTAATAAGTACGATTTTCTACCTAAAGGAAAACAAAACACAATACATTAGCTTCGAATATATTTGGTGTTATGTTGGTCATGGTGGGCAAGAAAAAAGTGTATGAATGTGGAGGAGTTTACACGACAACCCATCAAACAACGTGGATGAATCGTTGATATTTTTTGACACCTACGACGAGGAATTCACTTTTCCACTAGAGACCGGAGATGCTGTAGCATTGAGGAGGGGGGGGGGAGAGAGAGAGAGAGAGAGAGAGAGAGAGAGAGAGAGAGAGAGAGAGAGAGAGAGAGAGAGAGAGAGAGAGAGAGAGAGAGAGAGAGAGAGAGAGAGAGAGAGAGAGAGAGAGAGAGAGAGAGAGAGAGAGAGACTCTGTGCGTGCGTGTACCACTCTAAGAAAAAGAAGAAACTTCTTGTTTTCATTAATAAAAGATGGGGAAACCCATCGGAGTACAAAAGGAATGCATGTAGAAAGTGTAAAGGCCATAAGGCGCATTGAGATATTGTACATCAACTATAACAAAGTAATAATCTCACTGAGTATCTATAAAAAGCCTACTGCTTGAGTAAGTCGCTGGTTAAGACAGTTGGAAGTTTAGGTAGTGCAGGAAGCTGTGAAGTAGCCATTTTTGCAACTACGGCCCGTCGAAGTATTGCAAGTGCCTGAGTGCGTTGTAAAGTGATAGAAACTCGTTGAGGATAATAAGCCGTAATGATAGATAAAGGTGAGGCACCACATCCTTGAAGCTTTGCTGCCAAACCTGCACATTGTGCACTTAGCCCAAGCCGTTCTTGTAAAATAGATATGGTGGACTTTTGTAAATGGTTCGTCATTGTTAACTCAAAATTAAATACAAACACATCCACATCTTCAAGATTTATGTGATCGACTCTCGGTTAGTTCTTTGTTGCACGCTTCTGCTTGCCTCTTAGATCTAATTGCAACATTTTTAGCTCGTACCTTTTCAAGAAAGAAGTATGCATCCAGTGCACATGTACAATCTTGGTGTCGTTGCTTTGAATGAATCCAATCACTTTAGCAATCCAAAATGGATGACTTTCGCTATTTTTTGATGCCAAAAGTGCAATGAGACTTTCGATCTTTAATTCATTGAGGTTACCAAACCATTTAGCCCTGGCAGCATTTACAGTTTGTTGACTTTTTCTTGAACCCAAATAAATTTCACGTTTTTCATTGTGAAGAAGGTTTAAATATTCAGTCTGTTCTGGAACAACAGAGGAATCAATGGCCGTTGTTGGAATTGAAGATCTAGTTGGCCACTGAAATTCTTTAGACAAGTTTGAGTCTCCCAAATCAAGCAAACGTATTTTTTGTTTCTCAAAACAATCCGTCCACCAATGTCAATCAAACTCGTCAAAAAATTGGTATGTTGCTTGAATGGTTGTTTCCAAAAAGTTTAACCTCACAAATGGATCAATTGGCCGATGTTTCCTTTGAGCTTTTTGCTCCTCCAAGACAAAAGTTAGAGGACAAAAATGTGCAAGCTTAACTTGAGAATAAGACACAAATTGTAAAAAACGGACTCCTTCAGAAGGTAGCCATGCCACTGAGTTAGAGAATTGCTTTTCCCAGGGTGCAATTTCTTGGCGCGCATTTCCTGGCGAGCATATGTCGTCGACGAGCAGATAATGACGAGTATTTTTTAGAAAATGTGTATAATGGCGAGCAAATATGATACTTTAGGACCCTATTTTAAATAGTATTTTTAAGGGTTTAGGGTTTGGAGTGTGATGTACAATGCTTTGTCAAGTATCCTCTCACGTGGTTGTTAGTATCCTCTTTTTGAATAAATATTATTGGTTGTTAAAAGGCAATGTGGACCAGCACGTAACGGGACACATAATACTATCACAATATTTTTGAGAGTAATAAATAAGCATAACCAATTTGAAAACCTTTTTTCAACGATAACACCTAAAAGGAAAACGCATCTATTTGAACAACCCTATGAGATTTCTTATTGTGGCTTCAAACCTGTCTGGCAAATGTTTGAAACTTTTACTCATTGCTTGCTTTTAAGTGTCATCCTCAATTTCATACTTCACAAATGAGATGTGGAGACCTGAGGATTTGAATTTTTAACTACAAGGTGTTACAATATGATCTTCATAACTTACATATAAGGATTTGGGACAATTTTTGAGCATCAATGGCCAACATTTGGATTTTCAGATTTCTTTGTGATATACAAGCTTCATGCTATATTTTACATCTTTTCATGTGTACTGTGGAATGCCGAGATGTTGATAAGAAGCACTAGTAAGTGTCATCTTTTTTCATGTTTCAAATACACAGGGAATTACTTGAGAACCACATTCTTGATATTAGATATTTTGTAAAATTATGTGTCATTATGATTGCTCTGATAAAGCTCCTCTATATGTAGATCGATACCCTAGATCAACTTGATCTCAACAAAATTGAAAATCTGAAGAGAGCTGCAAAGGTAAACCAATTTTGAGCTTTTGGATGAGTTTGATTTTGCCTTCAGTGGGCTCTCTTACTAAGAGCGTGAAGAGGCTATTCGTAAAGCTTTGAATGATATGGGAAATTTTTCAGAGATGCAAGCAAAGGTTAGACTTTTATGTGAAGAAGTTCTTTTGCTCTTTTCTTGGTAAACTAGCAATTTCATTGCTATATTCACCTTTCTAGTGGAAAATATGTTTTTTCAGTGCTTTCTTCATTCTAAAACTTATGTGGATCATGTAAATCAATTAATTAGGTTTGACATCTTATTATTTCAAAACTTGAGGGTGCTTGCAATTTATTGGCATATTGCTTACTTATGCTTATACTCATGCCAACAATAGATGTGCAAGGGTACAATAGGCAATCTCGAGCAATAGTTGATAATATACCACTGGAGACACTCGACATAAAGACGGTACTGAGCTCTACATGCTTGCATCTAGGACAGGTGATAGTGATTGGACAAATCATATTTGTAGAATCCAAAGCTCCGATGCTGCCTATCGTTAAGTCAACAAAAAGTTATACAAATTAGATTTTTTGAGGTGTTAAAGTTATATTGGGTACTAGCTAAATTCATATTGGAGGATCGCTAAGTGTCTCCAATATTTTGTATTCTAAAGATTGAAACATTCCTACAATGAAATTATGACCCGTTGAGGTATATTTGCCAGAAAAATACTTGCTTTTACCGAGACCAAAGTGGCGGATGTCTCAACTAAATTTGCTTAAAAGTGATTCTCATTTCTGTACAAAGTATAAGCATCTAGTGGAAAATGTGATGCAGTTTTGAAAAATCACAATCATGTAGCTTTTGTAAATTGACAAACATGTAAAATTGTTTTGTAATCTGATGTCTGAACTGCAAATAGAAACTTGAACCCATTTGGACGTACTTCAGGAATGCATTATCTTGGGGCTCCATTTGAAAGTGGGAGTGGTTATGGTGCAATTGCACAGTCCACAGTCCACAGTCGATGATTTTGACTTGCAACATAAAATCTGGATTATGCACCAAAAATATAGATTTTGCGTAGTTGATTATACTTGTCCATTTTCACATAAGTTTTGTTGTGAGCAGAATTTGGAAAGGATTCAATAAAGAGGAGCAAATATGTCAAGTTTCAGCCTATTGAATTCAGTTCAAATGCTATAGCTAATAAAGTGTTTGAATGCTATTAGATCGCTACTCTGACATTGTTGAGGAAGATATAGGCTGCTAGAGGTCCTAACACATGTCTTTACCATTGCACTTCTGCTAATAACAACAAAACCTAGCTTGACAATGTTAATAAGGTACTCATATATTGTACAACAAAGGTGTTTGTTAAATGGAAGAAAAATAAGCAAAGATACAAGAAAATGAACTAGATAATGATGTATTGCCCTCCTATGCTATGGAGTGCAGTACACAAGATTCCAACACAGACCATTAAAATTGTGAGCTCTATTTGGTGGAGAAGAACGGTAGAGCCAATATTATAATTGACTACCAAATAAAAGTAATCATTGTCATTTGTTGAAACCAAATAACTAAAATCATTTGACTTAGGAGGGATTCCAATCCAAACCTTGAACGAAGAAATTATCAAAAAGTGAGTGAACAGATAAAAGAGGAGCAAAGAAAACAACAAATTAAATCTGGATTAACATCTTTAACTTTCAGAAAAAAATCCTTTTGCATTTCATCTAATAAATCCCTCATTGATGAAGCTATATCGAAATATCAAGTTATCACTTGCACTTGCATTGATGATTAATTAAAGTCTAAATAAATGAAAAACTTTATCATTCACATGAACAATCATCAATCAATAATTTTCAATTTCTAAAATTTACATCTTAGCATGGTACTAGAAACTGATTTTTTTTTTTTGGCTTGGACGATGTAAAGATCACTCGATTTCTTGCAATTAATGCAAACTCTATCTTTTAGATCCTTGAACTTCAAGTATCCTTTCCTTTGCCCTTGCCTTTCTTCAAAATTTGTGCGTTGCTTCGTCTAACTCATCAAAAAAATGTCTTGTCTAACTCATCAAAGAAGGCAGTGTCAACTGTAGGAATTTCCTTGAGGCACGTTAATATTTCAAATTCGATTTGGCTAATTGTATTGGAAGATATAGGACGCACTGTGGTAATAACATCAAGCTTTGCAACTGATAAATCTATCTTTGTAAAACAATCCACCCTCTCATGATTGATGCTAATGATCAGAGTGCACAATGTTTTTTTTTTTTCAATTTCGGCAATGTTGGCGCAAGCACAAATTATGTTGAAAAAGGCAAACCCAATTTCTTGATTAGTGTCAATATCGAAAGTCCATGTCATTGATTATCGACAATATCCAGCTATTTGGATGACTAACAATCCAATCAAATTGGTAAGTCATTTGAGCATTAGGACGATAAGTCCTACCCATTGCAGAGCTGAGGGACTCTTCAAGTTTAGCGTTTGAAAGTTGTCAAGGAGGAAGGGAGCAACCATCACAAAGCCACTGTCGTTATCTTTGGTCAACGTTTTATAAGGGATGGTTGCATCATCCATAACGAGGGAAGCATGGACATCTAGCAAGTAGCGAGGGAAGCATGGACAATGGCTTTTGCAGTTTGGAAATACTTGTGCATCCATGGGATTTCCTCAAAAGTTTTTCTCTGGTGAATAAATTCCAGAATCCATGTTTTTACCTGTTCAAGCTCGCCCTTGTGCCCTTCAGGAGAAGGAGTGTTGTTCTTAAGTGAAGTCTTGGAAACTTGCCAGTACTCTGTCGGTATTCATTGCTAGTCATTTCAATCTCTACCTTCTGGAATTGTTGCAGGAATGTTTTCCAGTATTGTGGTTCTGGAAACGCGTATATGTAATGAATTCCAACAATTCAAGGTTTGTTTAATCACCTTTTCTGTGTGCAGGTGAGTTGATTGAAACATAGGTTGTTGATGAGGGTGAATCCTGAAGGAAGTGCGAGCAGTTGAAGAGGTAGTTAATCATTTTTCAGCCAGCGATGGAGGCTATGGATGGGACACGTCGTATCAACCCGTTATGCCATAGTTCATCCACTCTCATAACCTGCAAAGAATTTCCTGTGGACCGCTGAAATCTGTTGCAGAGATGGCCGATGGCAATCATAACGCTCCTTCCCTGATTTCATTTGTTGAAATGGGCATGGATGTTTAGGAAGGGAGCTTCAGAGTGGGATCAAGCTATAGTTGGCGGCTGGAGCAGCTGTGGAGCAAATTTTAACCATGCGTGAAGGCTATGTGGGTTAGCTTAGTAGCCACATGTAGAAAACATTAGCTTGTACAGAGTTATTTATAGTACGTGCTATGTCAAGGCGTGACTCATATGAATAAGTTCATCTTCAATTGGATCTGGTATGGGTTCCGTTGATATCCAAGCTACATTCAGCACATTCAAAGGAAAAGTGATCGGTGTATCCAAAGTTCGATCCAATAATGAAATCTCGCTCAAGTTGGATTGATTATCTTGTTGACACATATAGCTTGTTGTACAATCAATTGTTGCAAGAGCTTGATTCCAGTTGACAGTATCAGTTTGAGAGTCATAATGCATTCCCCAATTTTTGACTGGTCAGTCACAGGTATGATCCGTTGTTGATGAATCATCATCCTCTTTTTGGGCTACTGGTTTGATAGTCCAAGTGATCGGATCAACTTTGACTGCACATTCACGATTTTCAAAAGTGATTTTTCCAGTACCCCAGTTATGAATCACTTGCGCAACTCGTAACCATGGACGTCCCAATAAGACTCGGTAGACATTTGGTGCTTCAGGTAAGTCCATTACTACAAAAGTAATGACAAACTGTACTCCAGCAATTTTGACAGGTATGTCTTCAACCATTCCTCGTGGACGGAATCAGCTAGCTTGATGGCAAAAGTCCCAATTGCCTATGTTGTATTGGCAGGGTGATATTTTTTTGCTCACTTTCCCAGGCTCCTCCGACATGGAGTACTTCATTACGTTCTTCAAATCCAGCACAAAAAAATGGTTCTTGATAGACTTCTGGTTCAGTTTGAGTTAACTTTTGCACTAATACTTCTTTTGCGTTTGGCACCAACTTCAAGAACTCTCACGTCGTAATATTGATCTTACTAGACAAAATACTCATGAGGAGTTCTGTGTGCGGCGCTTCCGGTTCAATCATCTTGAAGGGTTCTTCATGATGATGCAATTGAGCATTCATATTTGTACGTGGATTATTCAATGGCTGCACAGGTGAAGAATGGACTTCGGTTGCAGCTTTAGCGGCTTCAAGAGATGTTGTTGGTGTATCAGTTAATGGTATAGAATTAGCAGGTACCGGATCTGCTACCGGTTCTTTCTGCTTATGAGCTCTGGTAACCACCATCAAGGGTATACTTGGTCCAGGTTGAGGAGGAGTGTGAAAAATGCAAAAATTATGCTTGGTCAAGGCCAAATCTGTATATAGGATGATTACACATGTGTGGAGCCTGTTCCCACGTGTGAAATAAATGTACTTTTCATGTAGTACAATCATATAGCTTGTACATATAGTTTAAATCAAGTTCTATTGGCTAAAAAGCCCAAAATCATGTATTTTAGTCATATGCCACATGGCATCAATCTAGAGAATGTTTAGTTACAGTTCCAGAATGTGGAATATGTAGGGCTTATGTTACAAACTGCTTTTTGCATGTGATTGTCTTATACAATTTGCAATCACCAAAAATGTAATCTGATGGATTGTGCTTTGTCAGATCTTCCAAAACAAGAAAGTCAGTCACCTGCTACACGGTCTATGTGAAGATGCATTTGTCAACAGAAGTTCAGGAAAACAATATCCAAGCTATGTAGATGATAAGAAGAAAGTAAGTATCATATCAGGATTCAGGAGGACCTCCAAAATAGAACTTGTAGTTTCCACAACACTACGATCCAAGCAGTTCCTGGAAAATCACGGTGATCCAGTTAGTTGAACCTGTCTAGATCACTAACAATAAAGTTGAAAGTGAAATAGTAACTAATCAGAGGTTTGGTACAAATACATATTTTTCCTTCATCTTTCTTATGCTTCGCTCCAGTCGTGAAATGTCATCTTCAAGTGACTGCACCAAAACTTCAAGGATCAATGTAAGGATCTACAGCATAAGAAATTAAGTCCCCCATTATTGCATAAATATTTAGCAACCCCGGAAATGGATTTACTCTTTTTTACAGTTCATGTGAATCCTTTTTATAGTTGAATATAAAAGATGAGAAATCCAACTTGGTTGATGAAAACAATTTTCTATAAGTCAATTTGTAGGTCCAAAGCAAATCACACCTGGTGGCGCTGTAGCTCAATTGCTCTTTTTAAGGCCTTACGTTTTGTCAAAAGGTTAGGAGGTCTTAATTGTGGTGGACGCTGATAGTTTCTCCCCCTGTAAAAGATAGCAGCTTGACCTTTTGAGATTTTGATTAGACATATGAATATTCCACCACTCTCATATTCCAACATCCTTGCAGTTACTTCAGCAGCTGCCTCATCTCTTTCTTTCAGAATAACTTTTACAAGCTCTCGATGCTTCCAATGTAGATGCATATTTAGAACAACACCATCAAAGACACCACGTCGTCCTATGGTCACGGTAATGAAAACAATAACCTTAATTGAACTAGGATCAAGATGAGTATTCGTTTAAACAGTGAGATGCCCGACTTATTGAAAAGTCCAAAACAACAAGACTTATAGACATGTATGATAATAAGTATATAGTTAAATGATAAAAAGTATGTAGCAGAAAGTTCTAGAAAATATACTACCCAAAAGTAAGAAGGCCTTCATTCTCAAGCCAATTTTCCGGAACATAAACATCTCCTCATCTGTAATTGGCTCACGGTCAACTGGTGCACCAGCAGGTGCTAGAGACCTCCCCACTTTCTCTAACTCTAGTTCAGTCCTCTGTTTCTTCCGATTTGCCTGCATGCAAGAATCAGAGGATTAAAAGATTTTTTCTAACTACTGCAATAGGACAGACACCATGTTTTTCTGAAACAAACTTGTACATTTGGTATTACCTAACTATCAATGTATGAACAAATCTTAGGCATGCCATGTGCCAAGCCTCTCAATCAAAGCTAAACAAGCAAGGAAATAGAGGCAACCATCACATCTACATTGAAAGTAACAAAATATAGCAAATAACCATTAGTTGCCATTAGCTCAGATAAGATAAAAGAGAAGGAACTCCATTATCTCATCAGAGAAATCTAATTATACTAAACCACACATTCTAAGAGATCTACTATTGAAGAAATTATGTGTACTACCAATATCTAAGAAACACTTTCCTTCCGTTAGCTAGTGTTTCAATATGGAAACACACTTCCACTATCCATTGTCTGGGTGGTTCTGATGTGACTCCTCATCCGGTGATGCCTTCTCATTCCTTACATTGCTCGGTGATGGATCATTGTTGGAATCATCTTCTTGTCTCACATTTTCATATTCTCATCATCTTCAATCAACTACATTCCAACAATCTTTTCCTTATCACACTTATCATCAGGTTTCCACTTTTGTTTGCATGTGAAACGTAAGTTGTCGAAGACGATTAGTCCCAAATTTAGATCTAATGAGCTTAACTTCAGACTTTTTTGCCTCCATTGTAATAACCTGCTTCTGATTAGAATTCTTTCTATCGAGTTCTCTTAATTGAACAGATTTGTTTTTATCTTTAGCATCCATATGCAGACTTAGCATTACTACTTCCATCCAATTCATGCCTTGCAGTTTCATACTTAGATGATCCCCACTTGGTTGACCATTTACCAATCATACTTAAGTTCAACTTCAAGAGCTATTTGCATGACTTGATCCAGTGTTGTGCAAAATTGTGATGCTCTGTCAGCTCCAATATTAGATTGTAATCCCTGAGTATTTCTTCATAGATGGTCTGCTTCAGTAAAGGTAGGCAAACTCCAAAATTCAGAATTATAGTCTTGAATCGGAACCTTTTGATGTATTTTCATCCACTTCTTGAAACAGCCTTTTGGAAGTGCTAATGCAAGCATTCTTGAATAGTTCACAGTTTGTTCGTTCATTGCTCACTCTCCCAAATGGTTCTAATGCTAAACCATTTTCCTTTCTCTTCCACCAATCATAGGCTGTTGCTTCAACATGAATAATAGCATGTTTTTAGCCAAACCAGGTCTATCAAACAATATGAAATGACAATCCAGCCTATCCAACCATTCTTCAATGTCAATGGACTTGGCATCATCATTAAATGGTGATAACTAAATCCAGTGGCAGGTCGTGACAGACAATGCATCAAATTGCATTGCCATGGGTAGGCTCGTTAATGAGACCTACCCCCACATCTTTTGGACACCTTGTGCAACTCAAATTTAAGTGCGCCGTTATTGGTAAGTAGTTACTGTTTAGTAATGGCCCATGGGCTACTGTAGTTTGTAACTTTAAACTAATGGCTATTGTAGTTTGTAACTTTGTGAGCACTGAATGTACCTACTCTTGAACGTTCAATGCAATGCATCATGATTCATGCATGTACTGTGTTGTGCAGGTTTGCATTTATGTTCTTGGTCCTGACAAACTGCTGAAAGTTCATCAGGGCTTGAGGCAGATGGTTATTGCCATTATGTGGCGCAGTGGGGATCATCACAGGAGCCCAGGGGTAAGAGATTCGAGCGGACCATTATGTCGAGTGCATTTTGGGATGAGGCATGATCCATTGTCGTGGGCCTACAGCCTATCTACACTGTCCTGCACCTTACAAATCGAGAGGGCTGCACATTGGGCCTCTTGTATGAGTTCATGGACAGGCTGGGCGAGCAGCTGAGTCTTTGCACGACCATTAGCCCAGAGAGGTATATCGCCGACATATTACTTAAGCCTTACTAGTTACTAGTTGGTACTAAGTTGTAACTAATGTTTGAACTTTGAAATCTGAAATTTGAATTTTCAATTGAATCATTGATGAATCATCATTAAATCATTCGACATTCATGATTCAAGATTCAAGATTCAAATTTCAAATGTAGTATGTACTATAATTATTAATGTGTCTTGTAGGCTTGAGGAGGTCCAGCTCCTTTGACATAGCAGGTGGGAGTGGTTTAATAGGCTCCTGCATGCCATGGCCCACATCTCCATCCACTTTGGAGGAGTGAGGCACAGTACCTTGATAGGGAGCTCAGGGATGGCTGGAATGCCTATATCTCCCGAGTTTATCCTGATGTACGCGAGCAGGCTAACCTGCTGGATGAGCTCCAGATTTTCAGGCAGGAGACCTTGGAGTTGGCCTCTGGCCCAACGCTTTTGAGAGATGGTAATAAACTGACCATGGTCCATTATAGTTTAAACTTCACATTTTACTGCACAATTACTTAATCACATTGTTGGTTACTAGCAAGGTTGCATCGAACCGCGGTTTGAACCGCCAAACGCGGTTCGAACCATCAAATCGTAAAAGGCCGGTTCGAAGCGTTCGAATCGTTTGAATGACTGATGGGAAAAAAAGTCCCGAATCCTTATTCCCGAGCTATTCACGCCCGAGAGAGAGAGAGAGAGAGAGAGAGAGAGAGAGAGAGAGAGAGAGAGAGAGAGAGAGAGAGAGAGAGAGAGAGAGAGAGAGAGAGAGAGAGAGAGAGAGAGAGAAAATTAGAATTATTATTACTAACGTCTTTTGGTACCCAAAGGTACATAAGACAAAAGAGAGTACAAAAAGTGAGGAGCATTGTCCGCATACGAACTTATTTACTAATAAAAAGGAAAGAACTAGTGTATCTATCTCTCTATATCTTAGAAGAAGTATCAAAACTTGACCACCAACTTGTGGGGGTACAATGCAAGAGCTTAACCACCTGCTCTGCGGAGGAGACTAGCTACGAGCGAGCTGGAAATAATGAGTGATCGTAGTAGTGGAGCGTGTTGTAGACTGGTGGGAAGCACGTGAAGATCTGGTAATCCTGGATCTAGCAGAAGTATGTGAGACTCTCTGTGTCTTCGATCTCCAAACGGGGACTTCAAAATCCACAACTGAAATATCCTCTCTGTCTCGTTCCTGGAAGAACTGGGTGATATGAGCCTGACTGTGATCCATATCTGGGAGCGTAGGTAGAAGTGAATCTCATAGAGTATACATCTCGCTCAATAGAAGACCTACACATCTGGGGTCTGGATACTCGAGGAAGGATCGCAGCGTGAGAGGAGTATCTCTGTACAGACAGTGGTATCGCCCTCTGATCTCATAATATACTGGACAACGAAAGATGAAATGAAACTCATCCTACACCTCCTGAAGAGAGCAAAGCTGACAGATCCTCTGCAATCTGGGAGTGTCCATGTATCTACCCGTCTCGATAGCAAGCTGATGAGAAGAGACTCGAAGCTGTCCCATACGGTACCTCAAGCCAAAAGATAGCGGTTGTGTAAGATATGTTGGAAGGATAGGAATGCCTGTAGTATCCAACTGTAGTAATGTGTGCCGTAGAAATGTATCTTGACCCTATCAGGGTTAGGCTGTGACCATATAGTGCGTATGTAGCTTCGATAAATTTGTTGTCTGATATAAGCATGGGTCCCGCTCCGAAGATCAAGTACAAATAAGCCCCAAGTCTGAAAAAGGGCTGAGATACTACCATACCAAGAATGCTTGGCTCCCTGTCCAGCAATGGTGTGAGATGAAGTGAGAGCAGCAACAACATATCTGGAGGTATCTAACTCTGATATCCTGTGAAGAAAGGTAATGATCTAGAACATAGCACAGATAACCGGGGGGGGAAGCAAACTCCGCTAGTATGATAACATGTGGCACCGAGGGCTTAGCCCGAATAATCTTGCTGAGCATGAGAATCTGGATACGGGTAAGACCCCTCCAAGTATCACATGATTGTAGGAAAGCAAGAGTCAAGTCACCAAGATCTAGTTATCAATCAATCTCCACAGAAAACAAGAGAGAAGAGGTTGGGCGCCCAACTCTAAGAGAGAGAGAGAGAGAGAAAACAACAACAAGAGCAATGGAGAGCGATGCTTAGCCAAACTGTCCAAAATGGAATACACAATGAGCATCTAAGTACTCTACCTGGATGTGGCCAAATGCCACCAGACCCTAAGGTTAACCACTTACTAAATGTAGGGCACACCCAAAAGTCAAGATAGGGCCCCTAAACAAAATTAGACCCCTAAGGACCCACGAGTCAGTACATGACCAAAATTGGGTCCAACTGAGTTTAAGACAAATTGGGTATCTATATTCTACCTCACTAGAAGAAGTAGCAACAGTGGGCTGCTTTTTACTTAACCACAAAATTGCAGAATTTCCATAGAAAAAGCAATGTCCACTTGTAGAGCGTCTAGTGTCTTGATCTCCACCCCAATCCGAGTCACTAAAACCAACCAAACATGCATCATCACAAGCAGGAAAAACCAATCCATGACTTCTTGTTCCTTGAAGATATCGAAAGATCCTCTTCAACACTTTCCAATGTGATGTCATCGGGGCATGCATAAATTGACTCATGAGTGAGACACTATAAGAAATGTCCAGTCCTGAATTACATAGGAAGCTAATAGCTTGACAATAAAAAGTAGTATCAAATGGTTCACCATCACCTTGACTACTTAATTTCAGGCCTGTCTCAATAGGTGTAGCAACCGGCTTGCAATCTTCCATCTTGAACTGCTTCAAAATCTGCCCAATGTAGTGTTCTTGCTTTATGTCAAGTTGGCGCAAACGCCAACCAAAATGGGCAGCCAAAGAGGTTACTACCCTCACGGTAGTCATCCGAGCAGTAGGAGAAAAAGTCTCCTCATAATCAATCCCCTTTTGCTGAGCATAGCCTTTGGCAACAAGTCTTGCCTTGTACCTTTCAATGGTACCATCCGCCTTATACTTAATTTTATATATCCATTTAAAACCAATTGCCTTCTTCCCATGAGGAAGATCAACAAGAACCCAAATTTGGTTCTTCATGAGTGAGTCATACTCATCTTGCATCGCATCCTCCCAACATTTTACTCCCTTGGCCTGCTCATAAAAAACAGGTTTTTCCACAATATCTCCATGAGATGTAAGAGCAAAATCTGAAAAATCAGCATAGTCCATTGATTTTGTAGAGGCACGTGTCTTTCCATCATAAAATGAACTTACTTTGCTGTCCCGCAAAGTTGACAACAGCCACCGTGGGACTGTTTTGGGCTGTCCAAAAGCCATGTCTCTTCTTGCAATTTGCTGTCCAAGATCTTTTGACACTGCACTTGGCTGTCCAAGATCTTCCAAAACTGGTCCTTGCTGTCCAACAGTTCCTGCAGGCTGATTTTGAGCAACAATGGGCGGTTCTTGATGAACATTAGGCTCCAAACTTGATGAGGTGTTGGGCAGGTCGAAACTGGTTGATTGCTGCCCCTTATCTCCAGCAATAGAAGATGGTACCAAATCTGGAAAAACTTCAACATTCACACTATGTGGGCTGTCCCCCTTCAAGATATGAGTTGGGGCCACATCTAATGGATTCTTTTCATCAAAATGCACATCACGACTAACAATAATCTTGTTAGTGCACAAATTAAACAGCCTATAGCCTTTGCTTTCACTACTATAGCCAACAAAACTGCATTTAACTACTTCATCCTCAAGCTTTGTACAAATTTTATCCAGAACAAAAGCATAAGCCGTACAATCAAAAATGTGAAAGTGAGAGATTGCAGGCTTCTTTCCATACCAAACTTCATAAGGAGTTAATACTTTTAATGCTTTAGTAGGACAACAATTGCTTATGTATGTTGCCGTTATAACCGCTTCAGCCCAAAACTTGTGAGGCAGCCCCCTTGCTTTGAGCATGCAACGGGCCATCTTCATAAGTGTGCGATTCTTTCGCTCGGCAACACCATTTTGTTGAGGCGTATAGGGAGTTGTCATTTGATGTACAATCCCCTTCTCTCGAAGAAATGCACCGAACGTACTCTTGATGCATTCCCCTCTTCGATCGGTGCATAGGGTCTTCAAAGAATGCCCAAACTGATTTTCCACCATTGCTAGAAAATCTTTGAAACGTTGAAAAACTTCCGATTTAGCCTTCATAGGATAGATCCATGTAAAACGGGAAAAGTCATCAATAAAAGTCACAAAATAGATGCACTTTCCAATGAATTCAGTCTTCGTTGGACCACAAACATCACTATGAACCAAATCAAATTTATCAAGAACCCTTATAGTTCCATCAATGGGTTCCTTTGAAACTTTCCGAGTATGCACCCCTCGCATACATGCCCTTTCGGCTGCTCAATAGTAGGAATGCCTTCTACCATATTAAATGTCTTCAGCTTCTTCAAACTTGCAAAGTTGAGATGCCCAAACCTTGTGCCACAATTCAGCCAACTCCAATGATTGTGATGTAGAAGCAACAAGACATGTAGAGGGAATTCGTCACTCATAGGTATCCATAAACCAGCATGCATTGTTCCCGAAACAATAATCAAGAGAGATCTTTTAGGACCCTTGACAAGACACTTATCTTCTTTGAACTCAACAACTAGTCCTTGCTTCAACATAGTTGAAATCGAAAGAAGATTCTTCTTGATTCCCAGAACATAAAGCACATTCTTAATGTACTTTTCTTCACCATTAGGCAGAATGATGATTACAATTCCAATTCCATGAATAGAATAAAATGCATCATCCGCACATTGTACCTTACTTCCATTTTGCACTTTCACTAATTTATTGAATGCTTCTTTGCGAGAAGTCATATGACGAGTAGCACCACTATCAATCACCCATTCAATGGGCTGACAATCAGCAACTTGCAAAACAGAACCTGAATTCCTCATAGATGTAGAAGTACTAGTAGAAGGAATATTAGACACAAAAGCATAGTCTTGGTTGAAGAGATCATCACTAGCTTCAAGCTCTTGCTCCAAAGTAGCAAGTGAAGCAATAGTATCAATTCCTTAACTCGCCTCTTTCGCAAGCTTTTTCTTACAATCTTTGATGAAGTGACCATACCTCTTGCAATAATGGCACTTCCCTTTCTTCTTTTGAGTGTTGACATTTTGATCTCCAATGGGCTTTTGCTCATCCTTGGAAGGAGGCTTCCCCTTTCCTTTTGACTTGCCTTTGCCCTTGCCTTTCGTGAAGAAAGCTTGATCTTGTTGAGTGTGTGTGTGTGAGAGAGAGAGAGAGATTTTCGTGTGTGAGATTGTGTGTGTGTGTGTGAGAGAGAGAGAGAGTGTGAGTGTGACTCGTGAGTGGTAGAACCGTAGAATCTAGATGTTGGTTGATGGGGTTTAGGGTACTTACTACTTCGTTAGGACTCAGGAGTTAGGAGTTAGGAGTTAGAAGTTAGCGGTTAGGGTTAGAAACTAGATTAGGATATAGATATTAGAATCTAGATATTAGAGACTGAGAGAGAGAGAGAGAGAGAGAGAGAGAGAGAGAGAGAGAGAGAGAGAGAGAGAGAGATCTGACTCCTGAGAGAGGGCCACCATGCCGAGGGATAGGGATCCCTTGTGGGATCACGTCACCATCACTGCAGCCTATGGCACATCGGGCATGAAGAGATGAGCTTGCAAATATTGCCACCAGTCTTACACTGGAGGGCCCACACGCATCAGGGCACATTTGTTACCTTTCAGGGGGTACGAGATTGCCCCTTGCACGCATGCTCCAGACACGATACTCACTCTTGTTGCATCGGAGGAGGTTGGCCCTTTGAGGATGGGGCCCAGACAAAGAGGTAAACATTCAACTCTTACACTTCAAAGTTCAAACATTGATCAAATTTTAACTCACATCAAGTTTCAAGTTCAACGATCATTGATCATCTAATTTCTAAATTGTATTGTAATTTGTCTTTTTGGCAGATCGAGATGCAGTCGTGGCGACACAGCCAGAGGCCACCACATCACACCCCCTAGTTGCCATCCACTCACCCCTCGCTTCCCATGGCTCAGAGGACAAAGCTGCAGATGAGGCAGGGCCTAGTACCCGGCCTGACCCGCCTTCTGGTGCGGGACCCTCGACGCCACCTCCAGTCGTGACCATACCGGCACCACATCATCCACCTGAGAGAGGGAGAGGTAGACGGGGCTGCACTACACAGCTGGCGGGTAGGGACTATTGTGTGTCCACCTTCGCTCCCAGAGCCATGGCAGAGGCAGAGGTTGTCGTTCAACAGTTGTTCTACACCTGCGATCTGCCATTTCATCTGGCCAGGACCCCGACATGGAGGAGGGCGATGAGTGCAATAAGTGCGATTCGGCAGGTGTGGCCGGGGCTGTAATAGATCCTAACACCACAGTAGGGCAAACACTAACTGATCCACCCAACCTTGCCTACTCCCTGATATAGAGTAAGCCCCTCCTAGCCCAGTGTGAGGACTGGTAGCATGCTACTGCCAAGTGTCCGCCACGTGGCACTGACGTGGCCGACTGCACGTCGGGACCCAACTGGGGGCCCTATCCTGCTGACAGGGTCCCTAGGCTGTATTAGGCCCGCCATGGCTATGGACCGTGCTGAGGCACACTACTCACATTGTCTTGCCCTGTTGGTCATGTACGCTGGACACGACCCTGACTGTGGTATCTGACCTATCTGTGTTCTCTAGGGTTCGGCACTGGTTACGAGCTCGTAACACTCCCTCCCCCTTAAGAACCGTCTTGGTCTTCTAAGACAAAGTCTGGAAAAATCTTGCGAAGGACGCTGCCTCTTTCCCAAGTGGCATTCTCAACAGGCTGATCATTCCACTTAACCAAATATTCTCGGTATAGAGTATGATGAGTCTGCGTCTCTCTACTATCAAGAATCTCCTCTGGTTCATGTGGAGGTTGTTGAGGATCCAATGGGAGAACTAGAACATTGTCCCCTACCAGATTGTCTGATCTGGTTAAGGCTTTTCGTAACTGACTTACATGAAAGACTGGAAAAACCTTACTGCTGTGTGGGAGTTCTAGTTCATAGGTGACCTCGCCTAGTCTCCTACTGATGGTAAAGGGACCACAATACCTTGGAGACAACTTAGCACACACTCCTGATTTGAGGGTTTTAGAGACAACTGGGACTCTCAAATAGACTTTCTCATCAGTGGAGAATTGCAAATCCCGTCTGTGTGGATCTACATAATGCCTGGCTCGATCCTGGGATTGTCTAATGCTACGCTTAGCATGTTCTATCATCTGGTTTAGGTCTTCTAAAAAGTTTCTGGCTGCTTCAACTTTTTCTTGTTTAAACCCTACAGCTGTGGGTGAGCGTGGCTGAAAACCGTACATCAGCATAAATGGGCTGTATCCCGTAGCTGAATGTTTGGTACTCTTGTAAGCAAACTCTAATATCGAGAGATACTCCTCCCAATTAGTCTGCTTTTTGCTGACGTATGGACGAAGCATATTCTCCAGCACCTGATTTACCCTTTCTGTTTGATCGTCCGTCTGTGGATGGTCGGTGGTACTCATATTAAGTTTAGTATGGAGATGATGGAATACTACCCTCCAAAAATTTCCAGTAAACTTACTGTCCCGGTCGCTGACTATGCCGGAAGGTAGACCATATAATTTAAATAGCCCGTCTACAAACAACCTCGCTAACTCTAGAGCTCTAACGGTTGTTTTGGTCGGAATAAAATGAGCCACTTTGGTCAGACGGTCAACTGTGACCTATATAGCGTCATTACCCTTTTGGGTTTAAGGCAGTCCTACTATAAAATCCATGGAGATACTCTACCATTCACCAGCTGGTATTTCTAAGGGATGCAACAACCCTCCTGCCTTTAAACGCTATGCTTTATTTACTTGACATTTCTGGCAACTGGTTACATACTGGTGGACGTCCTTTTTCATACTGGGCCAGAAAAATTGCCTACGAAGAAGCTCATAGGTCTTCTGTATGCCTGGGTGTCCCGCGCTAGGATTGTCATGACATTCATATAGGACCTGCTGCCTATAATCCTCTGAATTGGGGACACATACTCTATCTCTATAGAGCAAGTAAATGGAATACTGTTTCCATTTGAATCCTTGAGTCAACTGACCCTCAACCACTGGGGTTTGCTTGGGTAATACAGGCTCAGAATCCTCAACGTCATCTGACGACGTATACTCGGACTCATCGTCATCCTCAACGGAAGCTGTCGTATTCTTGGATGAACTGGCACCAGCCCCGGGAACTGGTTCTGGAGTCTGTAGCTGTCTGTTCTAGACTGAGTTCCAGATAATAGAGAAGAATGCATCATGCTGGCATTTCCCTCTCAAGGACTCGAGTAACTCATTACGAATCTGAGTAAAACTCAGCTCGTTTATCATAGGCATTCTGCTAAGGGCATCTGCTACTGTATTGAATTTTCCACGCCTATATCTGATAGACATGTCAAACTCTTGCATCAACTCTGCCCAACGAGCTTTCCGACCTCTAACCTCAGGTTGATTGCAAAGGTATCTGAGACTCTCATGGTCTGTCAGGACCTCAAAGTTGGCACCATACAAATAATGCCTCCAAGTCTTAAGGGCATGGACTATAGAAAAGAGTTCCTTTTCATAGGCACTGTACCTAGTTTGAGCTGGCTCGAGTTTTTTACTCTCGAACGCAACTGGTCGTCCACCCTGAGTGAGCACAGCACCTACTGCAAAGTCGCTAGCATCTGTTCCGACCACAAATGGCTGATTGGGGTCGACGACTTTTAAAACTGGTGCTGTAGCTAAGGCTGTTTTGAGAGCATCAAAGCTCTCCTGTTGTGCGGACTCCCAAATGAACTCCTTTCCCTTCCCCTTAAGGAGTTTGTCATAGGGACTGCTATCTGAGCATACTCCTTGACAAATCGTCTGTAATATCCCGCCAGACCAAGAAAGATTTGAAGTTCCAAAATATTCTGAGGTCTCAACCAACGGAGTATGGCTTTAACCTTATTTGGGTCCATCTTAATCCCATCTGAAGAGATAATGTGACCCAAATATGCTACTTCTTCAACGAAGAATTCACACTTGGATTGTTTAGCATAAAGCTTATGCTTTCTGAGCAGTCGAAACACCTTTCTGAGGTGTTTTAGATGCTCCTTCCTCGTTTTGCTGTAGACGAGGATGTCATCTAAAAATACGACTACAAACTTACCCAAGTATGGTCTGAGGACACTGTTCATCAAGGTCATAAAGTTAGCTGGAGCATTTGTGAGCCCAAATGGCATCACCTTAAACTCATAATGACCGTGACGAGTCCTAAAAGCTGTTTTCGAGACATCTTCCGATTTTATACGGACTTGATGATATCCCAATCTGAGGTCTATTTTGCTGAAAAACCTAGCCCCGTCGAGTTGATCAAACAACTCGTCTGCCCGAGGCATAGGGTATTTATTCTTAATTGTGACTTTATTGAGGGCTCTGTAATCTACGCAAAGACGCATAGACCCCTCTTTCTTTTTCACCAATAGGACTGGTGAGGCCCATGGTGAACTACTGGTCTGAATTTGGCCTTTCCCAAGATAGTCTGTTAATTGTCTAGTTATTTCTTCATCCTCTGTTCGGCTGACCCGATACGGAGGTTTAGAAACAGGTGTTGTACCTGGTACTAGGTTTATTACATGATCTACCTCTCTGCTAGGTGGTAAACCATGTGGCAAATCTTCAGGAAAAACATCTTTAAATTTAAACAATAAAGTTTCTAATATACTGATTTTCTGCTGAATAGAACTGAAAATAGAAACTTCAGGAATAAACTGAAAGTCACATAAGAATACCTGATGGTCTTTGTCTCCGATTAGTTGACAGAGCTCTGAACTGCAGACCATAGGGCTGTTGGGAACATCATGCTCCCCATGCAACTGGATGTCTCGGCCTTTATGCTGAAAGCTGAGGGTGTTCTCCTGATAGTTTCTGTGGAAGGAAGGTCCTAAACTGTAGAGCCAATCTCTCCCGAGAACAATGTCTGTTCGATCCAGGTGCATTATCTGAAAGTTTATTTCATCTTGGTACCCCTGAATACCAAGATTTAACTTACTTACCATAGTTTCCCAAATTTTTTTATCTTCACCCTTAGCTAATGAAACTATGTACCTATGCTGACTAGGTACTTCTGGTAGTTTAAGCCTTTTAACCAGGGTGTGGTTGATGAAATTATGAGTTGCCCCATCATCAACCATGACTCTTACTGACTGGTTACCAACTTTCCCATGCATACGTACTAGGTCATACGGCCCAAAGCTGAAGGGTCTCGCTAGCATTGCAGAGGTCAGCTGGCAACAATGTTCATGATCTTCATGATACACTTTGATCTCGGAAGCTGCCGAGTCACTGGGGAAACATACAGTCTGAACAAGATGAACTTGTTTTTTATCTTTCTTATCTTTTTTTGTGAAAGGCCCCTTGGGACACTGTTTGACTGTGTGTCCCTTGCCCATACACACAAAGCACAAACGTTCTTGTTTGGCTTTCTCAAAATCATCTGGTTTTAAGGGCTGTATGAGTGAAGGGCGTTTTTGAGGAGCTTCACTTTTAAATTTGTCTTCTTTCTTTCTTTTTAAAAATTTCTTTTTAAATTGAAAGTCTTTCTGAGAAGGCTGCTCAGAAAGTGGCTGTTGTCTCGCCTTCTTCCTACCCACTGAATCATCATAGATTTGAGCATATCTGAGAGCTTGCTCAAGGGTAGTAGGCGAGTTTCTCTGGACCTCTACTTTATATTCATCTTTGAGGCCACGGACAAATCCCCTGATTTTCTGATAGTCATCCATATTTTTAATCTTTAAAATTGCTTCTCGATACTGCGAGATATATTGGATGAGGGATTTATCCATTACTGTTCTTTCCCAGGCTTCCCAGGCTCTATCCAGTTCATTTTCTGGTAGAAATTCTCTTAGGAAAGCTTCTTCAAAAGCTTTCCATGACCGGGGAGTCTGCCCAGTCTCCTGGAGATTTAACCACCACTTATAGGCCATAGGCCCTAAAGAAAGACTGGCCTCAATTGCTTGCAAATGGTCAGGGGTCTGTTTAAGAGCATGAATGTTCTTCCATTTGCTGAGGAAGGTTTGTAGAATATCTGCATTTCTATCCTTCTCTTCCCCATTAAAAGTAGGAGGCTTTAAATTTTTAAAAACACTGGGGTGAGACCGTAAAGTCTCACCCGAAACTGATGGAAGTGGAGAAGGGGATAACTGAGAAGTGGAGGGAAGACTTCCTTTCGCAGAACTCAAAATCAAGCGAACGAGTCGTCCACACTGGACTTGAAATTGGCTAATGCCAACTTCAGTTCATCCACTTCTGTTACCAATTGGAGAAACTGGTCCTTGGTGACCAGTTCGTCGAGTTCTTCGGCGAACTGTTCCTGTTCTTCCACTTCCATGGGTTCCTTCCCTTTTCTGTAAGCCAAGGCTTCTGTTTCAAGTTCGTCGAAGCCTCTCTCCTGGGGTTGATCAGGTCCCTGAGGAGTGGTCATCTTCGGAACTGAAAGAGAGCTACCTTAACTTCTGAAGGAAAAAAGTCTAAAAGACTAATTTACAACTGTACAAAGGGAAAGGAAAGATGACTTAGCTGTTTCTGAGGACCGTACTTCCAAAGAAAGAATGAAGAGGAACCCTTTCAGCTCTTTTCCCCAAGATTTCAGACCTGCTGTCCCGAAAAATGCCAGTTTGAAGCTTCAAAACGGTGCGCGGTTCTCTGAGGATAGTAGCTCGCTGGTCTGATTGCAACCCAACTGGCTCGTTTACTTCTGATTTGAGACCCAAAAAGTATTTCAATTTTTTATTTTGGTGTCTCCCTACCCTCGCTGGCTGGACAGCCACCTGTCTGGCCCAATTTTCTAAAATTCAAGGCCCAAAACTTGCTTGAAACTCTGATCTGACTTCAAGTAGTAGGTCGCTGGTCTGTGGCAATCAAGTTTGATGTTCAAACTACTGAAAAATCCTCAAAAACAGTGATGAAAAACTAATTTTTCATCTCCCTCTCCAGCGCTGGACCTGCTAAGAAAAAGTGTTTGAAAACCCTTCAAATTTCCTTAGATTTCTCTGAAATTTCAGAGGTAGATTTCTGATCCCTCAGCGATGGATCAGCACCACCCTTTCTCCTCAAACATCCGCTCTGATTCTCTGAATCTGATGGCAAAAATCAGAGATGAAGACTAAATTTACAGCGCTGGACCCGCTCTAGAAATTTTAACTGATTTCTCTGTGACCAGCAAGTAAATCCACCCAGATTTCCTCAGCAGGAGACTGTTCCTACAGCAAGTCACCTCCTCTATTTCTTTCTCAGAACTTGAAGAAGTTCTGAGCAATCTAGCTACTTTCTCCACTGCTGAAAACTGAGTTCCCTAGGATGCAGATGGCTCTGATACCAGTGTAATAGATCCTAACACCACAGTAGGGCAAACACTAACTGATCCACCCAACCTCGCCTACTCCCTAATATAGAGTAAGCCCCTCCTAGCCCAGTGTGAGGACTGGTAGCATGCTACTGCCAAGTGTCGGCCACATGGCACTGACGTGGCCGACTGCACGTCGGGACCCAACTGGGGGCCCTATCCTGCTGACAGGGTCCCTAGGCTGTGTTAGGCCCGCCATGGCTATGGACCTTGCTGGGGCACACTACTCACACTGTCTTGCCCTGTTGGTCATGTACGCTGGACACGACCCTGACTGTGGTATCTGACCTATCTGTGTTCTCTAGGGTTCGGCACTGGTTACGAGCTCGTAACAAGGGCCATCTTGTGAGCATCTGAGGATGAAGGGGCTTCTTGATGAGCGGGCTTCTGTTGACCAGAAGCTAGAGCCTCTCAGGAAGGCATGGGCCCAGTACGTACTACTATCCTTTTAACTTTATGCACTCTAAACTTTAAAGACGCTATGATCATTGATATGTAGTATGTCGTATGTACATTATTGTACTATTAGTTTTCAAACTTTTCATACATTGTATGATTGTGGTGGCATTTCATACTTATTACAAATTACTTATTAATAATTTTTAACTATTTATGTAATATGTTTAATCATGAATCATTATTGTCAATTTTCAAATGATCATTCATCATTGAGGGCTCAGGGTTGCAACTTGCCATGAAAATTGAAATTTGAATTACAATCTCGGATCTTGTCTTGTGCAACATTGTAATGTGACTTGTGACTTGTCGCCTATGAACTAGGTATGGTTGCACCATCATATCTGATGGTTGGAGTGATACGAGGAGGTGCCACATATTGAATATTTTGGTGTCTTCATGCATGGGGACGATGTTTCTCAAATCCATCGACACCTCTGGGGAGGCAGTCATGGGCGAGTACATGTTCACACACATTCGAGCTGCCATTGAGGAGATGGGACCACAGCACGTTGTACAGGTATATAATATATATATTATACTATATAGTATAATGGTAATTTGTAAATGTTAATGTTCAATGGATTATGATTGATTAACAATGCATTATGGTTCACTTGAATTCGGAATTCCAATGCCATGCACATTCAAAATTGCACTGTATGGTTGTACAGGTCGTCATAGACAATGCGTCAAACTGCGTCTCCATCGGTAGGCTCGTTAATGAGACCTACCCCCACATCTTTTGGACACCTTGTGTTGCACACTACCTGGACTCGTTGGTTGACGATGTGGCCAAGATACCATGGATTGCGGAGGTGCTCAGTACAACATGGTCCTTGGTAAGATTCGTCACCAAGAGGCCCAGGGTCCTGGCCATGTTCAGGAGACAGTCCACCTTGGATGTCTTGAGACCTGCCCCCACCAGTGTAAGAGATCCTAACACCATAGTAGGGCAAACACTAACTGATCCCCCCAGCCTTGCCTACTCCCTGATATGGAGCAAGCCCCTCCTAGCCTAGTGTGAGGCCTGGTAGCATGCGTACTGCCAAGTGTCGGCCACGTGGCTCTGAAGTGTCCGACTGCACGTCGGGACGCAACGTGGGGCCCCATCTTGCTGATAGGGTCCCTAGGCTGTGTTAGGCCCGCCATGGCTATGGACCGTGCCGGGGAACACTACTCACACTGTCTTGCCCTGTTGGTCATGTACGCTGGACACGACCCTGACTATGGTATCTGACCTATCTGTGTTCTCTAGGGTTCGGCACTGGTTACGAGCACATAACACTCCCTCCCCCTTAAGAACCGTCTTGGTCCTCTAAGACAAAGTCTGGAAAAATCTTGCGAAGGACGCTGCCTCTTTCCCAAGTGGCATTCTCAACAGGCTGATCATTCCACTTAACCAGATATTCTCGGTATAGAGTATGACGAGTCTGCGTCTCTCTACTATCAAGAATCTCCTCTGGTTCATGTGGAGGTTGTTGAGGATCCAATGGGAGAACTAGAACACTGTCTACGCTTAGCATGTTCTATCATCTGGTTTAGGTCCTCTAAAAAGTTTCTGGCTGCTTCAACTTTTTCTTGTTTAAACCTTACAGTTGTGGGTGAGCATGGCTGAAAACCGTACATCAGCATAAATGGGATGTATCCCATAGCTGAATGTTTGGTACTGTTGTAAGCAAACTCTAATATTGAGAGATACTCCTCCCAATTAGTGACGTATGGACGAAGCATATCCTCCAGCACCTGATTTACTCTTTCTGTTTGACCGTCCATCTGTGGATGGTCGGTAGTACTCATATTAAGTTTAGTATGGAGATGATGGAATACTGCCCTCCAAAAATTTCCATTAAACTTACTGTCCCGGTCGCTGACTATGCCGGAAGGTAGACCATACAATTTAAATAGCCCGTCTACAAACAACCTCGCTAACTCTGGAGCTCTAAAACTTGTTTTGGTCGGAATAAAATGAGCCATTTTGGTCAGACGGTCAACTGTGACCCATATAGCGTCATTATTCTTTTGGGTTTTAGGCAGGCCTACTATAAAATCCACGGAGATACTCTCCCATTTACCAGCTGGTATATCTAAGGGCTGTAACAACCCTCCTGCCTTTAAACACTCTGCTTTATTTACTTGACATTTCTGGCAACTGGTCACATATTGTTGGACGTCCTTTTTCATACTGGGCCAGAAGAATTGCCTACGAAGAAGCTCATAGGTCTTCTGAATGCCTGGGTGCCCCGCACTAGGATTGTCATGACACTCATATAGGACCTGTTGCCTATAATCCTCTGAATTGGGGAAACATACTCTATCTCTATAGAGCAAGTAAATGGAATACTGTTTCCATTTGAATCCTTGGTCAACCGACCCTCAACCGCTGGGGTTTGCTTCAATAATACAGGCTCTGAATCCTCAATGTCATTTGACGTATACTCGGACTCATCATCATCCTCAACGGAAGCTGCCGTATTCTTGGATGAACTGGCACCAGCCTCGGGAATTGGCTCTAGAGTCTGTAACTGTTTGCTCTGGACTGAGTTCCAGATAGTAGAGAAGAATGCATCATGCTAGCACTTCCCTCTCAAGGACTCGAGTAACTCATTACGAATCTGAGTAAAACTCAGCTCGTTTATCATAGGCATTCTACTAAGGGCATCTGTTACTGTATTGAATTTCCCCCGTCTATATCTGATAGACATATCAAACTCTTGCATCAACTCTGCCCAACAAGCTTTCCGACCTCCAAGCTCAGGTTGATTGCAAAGGTATCTGAGACTTTCATGGTCTGTCAGGACCTCAAAGTTGGCACCATACAAATAATGCCTCCAAGTCTTAAGGGCATGAACTATGGAGAAGAGTATTTTGCTGTAAAGAACTGGAAATAGAACTTTCAGGAATAAACTGAAAGTCACATAAGAATACCTGATGGTCGTCGTCTCCGATTAGCTGACAGAGCTTTGAACTGCAGACCATAGGGCTGTTGGGAACATCATGCTCCCCATGCAACTGGATCTCTCGGCCTTTATGCTGAAAGCTAAGGGTGTTTCCTAATAATTTCTGTGGAGGGAAGGTCCCAAGCTGTAGAGCCAATCTCTCCCGAGAACAACATCTGTACGATCCAGGTGCATTATCTGAAAGTTTATTTCAACTTGGTACCTGTTACGAGCTCGTGACCAATGCCGAACCCTAGAGAACACAGATAGGTCAGATACCACAGTCAGGGTCGTGTTCAGCGTACACGACCAACAGGGCAAGACAATGTGAGTAGTGTGCCCCAGCACGGTCCATAGCCATGGCGGGCCTAACACAGCCTAGGGACCCTGTCAGCAGGATAGGGCTCCCAGTTGGGTCCCGACGTGCAGTCGGCCACGTTAGTGACACGTGGCCGACACTTGGCAGTTGCATGCTACCAGGTCTCACACTGGTCTAGGAAGGGCTTGCTCCATATCAGGGAGTAGGCAAGGTTGGGTGGATCAATTAGTGTTGGCCCTACTGTGGTGTTAGGATCTATTACACTGGTATCAGAGCCATCTCCATCTTTGGGAGCTAAGTAGCAGTAGGGAGAAAGTAGAGAGAGTGCTCAGAATCTCTTAAAAACTTTGGTAAATAGGAGAGACAGATCCAGAGCTGGAGGAGTAGCTTTCTACTGTGAAAATCTCCGTTGAATCATCTTCCTTTCAGTTGGAATATGAGTTAGATTTCTGAGACAGATCCATCGTTGTAGAGACAGCTATTTGACAAGGCAATTTCAGTAAAATTCTGAGTCATCTGAGCGGAATTTCAAGGGAAAAGGATGGGCAGATCCATCTCTGTATAGCTAGCCCTCAGATCTGAAAATTGTAGCAAGTTCTGAGTAGATTAGAGTAAGTTCTAATCAGAAATAGAGTAGCAGGGTCAGCGCTTGACAGGGAGTTGAAAAGTTGGATTTTCATCCCTGATTTCTGAGATTTCTCAGTAGTTTGAACTTCAAGCTAGATTGCCACAGACCAGCGACCTATTACCTGAGGTCAGATCAGAGATTCAAGCGAGTATTGGGCCTTGAATTTCAGAAAATTGGCCAGATAGGTGGCTGTCCAGTCAGCGAGGGTAGAGACACAAAAAATTCCGGATTTCTTGTTGTAAAATTCCGGTTTTCACTCAGTTTGTTGGAGCCCCACACCTGAAATCAGATCAGTCAGCTGCTCAAATCAAGCACCGGGAAATTTGGCACCATTTTGAAGCTTCAAACTGGCATTTTCCGGGACAGCAGGTCTGAAATCTTGGGGAAAAGAGCTGAGAGGGTTCCTCTTCGTAATTTCTTTGGAAGTACAGTCCTCACAAACAGCTAAGTCATCTTTCCTTTCCCTTGTACAGTTATAAATTAGTCTTTTAGACTTTTTTTTCCTTCAGAAGTTAAGGTACCTCTCTTTCAGTTCCGAAGATGACCACTCCTCAGGGACCTGATCAACCCCCGGAGAGAGGCTTCGACGAACTTGAAACAGAAGCCTTGGCTTACAGTAAA
The DNA here is from genome assembly GCA_029204225.1 of Diphasiastrum complanatum. Classification (NCBI taxonomy): domain Eukaryota; kingdom Viridiplantae; phylum Streptophyta; class Lycopodiopsida; order Lycopodiales; family Lycopodiaceae; genus Diphasiastrum; species Diphasiastrum complanatum. The sequence goes on from CM055106.1 coordinate 46,916,429, forward strand.
GGGAAGGAACCTACGGAATTGGAAGAATAGGAACAGTTCGCCGAAGAACTCGACGAACTGGTTACCAAGGAGCAGTTTCTCCAATTGGTAACAGAAGTGGATGAACTGAAGTTGGCATTAGCCAATTTCAAGTCCAGTGTGGATGACTCATTCGCTGAACACAAAGGTTTGATTTTGAGTTCCGCGAAAGGAAGTCTTCCCTCCACTTCTTAGTTGTCCCCTTCTCCACTTCCATCAGTTTCGGGTGAGACTTTACGGTCTCACCCCAGTGTCTTTAAAGATTAAAGCCTCCTACTTAATGGGCAAGAGAAGGATAGAAATGCAGATATTCTACAAACCTTCCTCAGCAAATGGAAGAACATTCATGCTCTTAAACAGACCCCTGACCATTTGCCCGCTATTGAGGCCAGTCTTTCCCTAGGGCCTATGGCCTATAAGTGGTGGTTAAATCTCCAGGAGACTGGGCAGACTCCCCGGTCATGGAAAGCTTTTGAAGAAGCTTTCCTAAGAGAATTTCTACCAAAAAATGAACTGGATAGAGCCTGGGAAGCCTGGGAAAGAACAGTAATGGATAAATCCCTCATCCAATATATCTCGTAGTATCGAGAAGCAATTTTAAAGATTAAAAATATGGATGACTATCAGAAAATCAGGGGATTTGTCCGTGGCCTCAAAGATGAATATAAAGTAGAGGTCCAGAGAAACTCGCCTACTACCCTTGAGCAAGCTCTCAGATATGCTCAAATCTATGATGATTCAGTGGGTAGGAAGAAGGCGAGACAACAGCCACTTTCTGAGCAGCCTTCTCAGAAAGACTTTCAATTTAAAAAGAAATTTTTAAAAAGAAAGAAAGAAGACAAATTTAAAAGTGAAGCTCCTCAAAAACGCCCTTCACTCATACAGCCCTTAAAACCAGATGATTTTGAGAAAGCCAAACAAGAACGTTTGTGCTTTGTGTGTATGGGCAAGGGACACACAGTCAAACAGTGTCCCAAGGGGCCTTTCACTAAAAAAGATAAGAAAGATAAGAAACAAGTTCATCTTGTTCAGACTGTAAGTTTCCCCAGTGACTCGGCAGCTTCCGAGATCAAAGTGTATCATGAAGATCATGAACATTGTTGCCAGCTGACCTCTGCAATGCTAGCGAGACCCTTCAGCTTTGGGTCGCATGACCTAGTACGTATGCATGGGAAAGTTGGTAACCAGTCAGTAAGAGTTATGGTTGATGATGGGGCAACCCATAATTTCATCAACTACACCCTGGTTAAAAAGCTTAAACTTCCAGAAGTACCTAGTCAGCATAGGTACATAGTTTCATTAGCTAAGGGTGAAGATAAAAAAATATGGCAAACTATGGTAAGTAACTTAAATCTTGGTATTCAGGGGTACCAAGATGAAATAAACTTTCAGATAATGCACCTGGATCGCACAGACATTGTTCTCGGGAGAGATTGGCTCTACAATTTAGGACCTTCCCTCCACCGAAACTATCTGGAGAACACCCTCAGCTTTCAGTATAAAGGCCAAGAGATCCAGTTGCATGGGGAGCATGATGTTCCCAACAGTCCTATGGTCTGCACTTCAGAGCTCTGTCAGCTAATCGGAGACGAAGACCATCAGGTATTCTTATTTGACTTTCAGTTTATTCCTAAAGTTTCTATTTCCAGTTCTATACAGCAGAAAATCAGTAAATTAGAAACTTTATTGTCTAAATTTAAAGATGTTTTTCCTGAAGATTTGCCACATGGTTTACCACCTAGCAGAGAGGTAGATCATGTAATAAACCTAGTACCAGGTACAGCACCTGTTTCTAAACCTCCGTATCGGGTCAGCCGAACAGAGGATGAAGAAATAACTAGGCAGTTAACAAATTATTTTGGGAATGGCCAAATTCAGACCCGTAGTTCACCATGGGCCTCACCAGTCCTTTTGGTGAAAAAGAAAGAGGGATCTATGCGTCTTTGCGTAGATTACAAAGCCTTCAATAAAGTCACAATTAAGAATAAGTGCCCTATGCCTCGGGCAGACGAGTTGTTTGATCAACTCGACGGGGCTAAATTTTTCAATAAAATAGATCTCAGATCGGGATATCATCAAGTCCGTATAAAGTCGGAAGATGTCTCGAAAACAACTTTTAGGACTCGTCACGGTCATTATGAGTTTAAGGTGATGCCACAATGCTCCAGCTACCTTTATGACCTTGATGAACATTGTCCTCAGACCATACTTGGGTAAGTTTGTAGTCGTATTTTTAGATGATATCCTCGTCTACAGCAAAACGAGGAAGGAGCATTTAAAACACCTCAGAAAGGTGTTTCGACTGCTCAGAAAGCATAAGCTTTATGCTAAACAATCCAAGTGTGAATTCTTCGTTGAAGAAGTAGCATATTTGGGTCACATTATCTCGTCAGATGGGATTAAGATGGACCCGAATAAGGTTAAAGCCATACTTAGTTGGCTGAGACCTCAGAATATTTTAGAACTTCAGATTTTTCTTGGTTTGGCGGGATATTACAGACGATTTGTCAAGGAATATGCTCAGATAGCAGTTCCCATGACAAATCTTCTTAAGGGGAAGGGAAAGGAGTTCATTTGGGAGTCCGCACAGCAGGAGAGCTTTGATGCTCTCAAAACAGCTTTAGCTACAGCACCAGTTCTAAAAGTCGTCGACCCCAATCAGCCATTTGTGGTCTAAACAGATGCTAGCGACTTTGCAGTTGGTGCTGTGCTAACTCAGGGTGGACGACAAGTTGCGTTCGAGAGTAAAAAACTCGATCCAGCTCAGACTAGGTACAGTGCCTATGAAAAGGAACTCTTTTCTATAGTCCATGCCCTTAAGACTTGGAGGCATTATTTGTATGGTGCCAACTTTGAGGTCCTGACAGACCATGAAGGTCTCAGATACCTTTGCAATCAACCTGAGGTTAGAGGTCGGAAAGCTCGTTGGGCAGAGTTGATGCAAGAGTTTGACATGTCTATCAGATATAGACGTGGAAAATTCAATACAGTAGCAGATGCCTTTAGTAGAATGCCTATGATAAACGAACTGAGTTTTACTCAGATTCGTAATGAGTTACTCGAGTCCTTGAGAGGGAAATGCCAGCATGATGCATTCTTCTCTACTATCTGGAACTCAATCCAGAGCAGACAGTTACAGACTCCAGAACCGGTTCCCGGGGCTGGTGCCAGTTCATCCAAGAATACGGCAGCTTCCGTTGAGGATGATGTTGAGTTCGAGTATACGTCGTCAGATGACGTTGAGGATTCTGAGCCTGTATTACCCAAGCAAACCCCAGTGGTTGAGGGTCAGTTGACTCAAGGATTCAAATGGAAACAGTATTCCATTTACTTGCTCTATAGAGATAGAGTATGTGTCCCCAATTCAGAGGATTATAGGCAGCAGGTCCTATATGAATGTCATGACAATCCTAGTGCGGGACACCCAGGCATACGAAAGACCTATGAGCTTCTTCGTAGGCAATTTTTCTGGCCCATTATGAAAAAGGACGTCCAACAGTATGTAACCAGTTGCCAGAAATGTCAAGTAAACAAAGCAGAGCGTTTAAAGGCAGGAGGGTTGTTGCAACCCTTAGAAATACCAACTGGTAAATGGGAGAGTATCTCCATGGATTTTATAGTAGGCCTACCTAAAACCCAAAAGGGTAATGATGCTATATGGGTCACAGTTGACCGTTTGACCAAAATGGCTCATTTCATTCCGACCAAAACAACCGTTAGAGCTCTAGAGGTAGCGAGGTTGTTTGTAGACGGGCTATTTGAATTGTACGGTCTACCTTCCGGCATAGTCAGCGACCGGGACAGTAAGTTTACTGAAAATTTTTGGAGGGCAGCATTCCATCATCTCCATACTAAACTTAATATGAGTACCGCCGACCATCCATAGACGGACGGTTAAACAGAAAGGGTAAATCAAGTGCTGGAGGATACGCTTCGTGCATACGTCAGCAAAAAGCAGACTAATTGGGAGGAGTATCTCTCGATATTAGAGTTTGCTTACAACAGTACCAAACATTCAGCTACGGGATACAGCCCATTTATGCTGATGTACGGTTTTCAGCCACGCTCACCCACAGCTGTAGGGTTTAAACAAGAAAAAGTTGAAGCAGCCAAAAACATTTTAGAGGACCTAAACCAGATGATAGAACATGCTAAGCGTAGCATTAGGCAGTCCCAGGATCGAGCCAGGCATTATGCAGATCCACACAGACGGGATGTGCAGTTCTCCACTGGTGAGAAAGTCTACTTGAGAGTCCCAGTTGACTCTAAAACCCTCAAATCAGGAGTGTGTGCTAAGTTGTCTCCAAGGTATTGTGGTCCCTTTACCATCAGTAGGAGACTAGGCGAGGTCACCCATGAACTAGAACTCCCACACAGCAGTAAGGTTTTTCCAGTCTTTCATGTAAGTCAGTTACAAAAAGCCTTAACCAGATCAGACAATCGGGTAGGGGACAGTGTTCTAGTTCTCCCATTGGATCCTCAGCAACCTCCACATGAACCAGAGGAGATTCTTGATAGTAGAGAGTCGCAGACTCGTCATACTCTATACTGAGAATATCTGGTTAAGTGGAATGATCAACCTGTTGAGAATGCCACTTGGGAAAGAGGCAGCGACCTTCGCAAGATTTTTCCAGACTTTGTCTTAGAGGACCAAGACGGTTCTTAAGGGAAAGAGGGTGTCACGAGCTCGTTTAAGAGCATGAATGTTCTTCCATTTGCTGAGGAAGGTTTGTAGAATGTCTGTGTTTCTATCCTTCTCTTCCCCAATAAAAGTAGGAGGCTTTAAGTCTTTAAAGACACTGGGGTGAGACCGCATAGGCTCACCGAAAACTGATGGAAGTGGAGAAGGGGACAACTGAGAAGTGGAGGGAAGACTTCCTTTCGCGGAACTCAAAATCAAACCTTTGAGTTCAGCGAACGAGTCGTCCACACTGGACTTGAAATTGGCTAACGCCAACTTCACTTCATCCACTTCTGTTACCAACTGGAGAAACTGCTCCTTGGTAACCAATTCGTCGAGTTCTTCAGCGAATTGTTCCTGTTCTTCAACTTCCATGGGTTCTTTCCCCTTACTGAACCTCAGGGATTCCGTTTCTAGTTCATCAATGCCTCTTGTCAGGGGTTGATCAGGTCCCGGAGAAGTGGTCATTTTCAGAGATAGAAAAGGAGTGCCTGACGTTTCCTCTCAAAAAAAAGTCGAAAAGACTAATTTATAACTATACAAAAGAGGGAAAGAAAACTTAACTGCTTCTGTGGACTGTACTTCCAAAGAAAATATCAAGAAAAGCCCTCTCAGCTCTTCTACTGCAGATGTCAGACCTGCTGTCCGGAAAAATCAGAATTCAAAGCTCAAATTTGTAGGATATAATCTAATTTGAACCTCTGACCACCCTCGCTGATTGAGCTGTGGGTCTGCTGCTCCAAAAGACTCAGGTTTGAAGCCCAAAACGTGCTCTGGATTTCTGAATTTATAGAGGGAACTGCTCGCTGATCTGACTGACATTCTATCTGAGATTTCTGATCTGAAAAACAGATGTGAAGGCTCAAAAAATATTTAAACCTCCAGTTTGGGGTTACTGGCTGCCCTCGCTGCCTGACCAGGAATGTTGCTACTCTTACTTTGAGACCCAAAATCCCTCTCAAAATCTGATTTTCTAGCAACACCTTCAGCGCTTGACCTGCACCCAAGATACTGTCTCAGATCTGCTCCAAATTCCGGTATGAGTTCATGGACAGGCTGGGCGAGCAGTTCAGTCTATGCACGACCATTAGCCCAGAGAGGTATATCGTCGATGCTTATTACTTAAACCTTACTAGTTACTAGTTGGTAATAACTTTTAAGTTAGTAAATTGTAAGTTGTAACTAATGCTTGAATCATCATTAAATCAATTTATCATTCAACATTCATGATTGAAGATTCAAGATTCAAATTTCAATTGTAGTATGTAGTATGTACTATAATTATTAATGTGTCTTGCAGGCTTGAGGAGGTCTGGCTCCTTTGGCAGAGCAAGTGGGAGTGGTTTCATAGGCCCCTGCATGCCATGGCCCACATACTCCATCCACTTTGGAGGAGTGAGCAACAGTACACAGATAGGGAGCTCAGGGATGGCTGGAATGCCTATATCTCCGAGTTGATCCTGATGTACGCGAGCAGGCTAACCTGCTAGATGAGCTCCAAATTTTCAGGCAGGAGACCTTGGAGTTCGCCACTGGCCCTGCACTTTTGAGAGACGGTAATAAACTGAACATGTTCCATTACGATTTAAACTTCACATTTTACTGCACAATTACTCAATCACATGAGTGGTCGAAGTTTGGGATTGATGTCCCCAAATTGTGTCGCCTTGCCATCAGGACTCTCTCACAGGATTGCACTGCAGTCGCTTGTGAGAAAAACCGGAGTGTCCATTCCCTGATTCACATGAAGAAGAGGAATCGACTCTCCTCTGCACAGTTGGAGAGGTTGGTGTACGTACACGCCAACCTGAGACGATTGGGTAAACTCCAGACCACCACAAAGCCTATCTAGGTAAGCCATATATTATAATTTCTAACATGTGATCCCAATTAGTAGATACCAGATAGATCATAGTAGACTATAGCTAAATTTAAACTTTTGTCGGCCCTCCAAATTTTGTCTTGATTTCAATGTGCATTGTGACATGTGCATAGGTTAATCCCAATGAGATCAATGTGGCAAAGGTTCCAGATTTGCCACCAAAAGACCAGGCAGAGGAGGACGTGTACGCATTCCTCCATGAGGAGGCTATGCAGAGTGCAGGTGAGAAATTAGGATTTAGCTCTTAGTACTTGCTATTTGGTTGACAACTTGACCAATGACGTTGCATGCTTCAGGCTTGTAAGTTGTCAGTTCAAAGTTGATAGTGTGTCACTTGTCTAGGGTCTTGAATTGTCTAGACTGAGTAGACTCTAAGGTCTTGAATTAAATTCTCAAAGTTCGAACTAATTATTGTAATTTACTAATTTGCGGGCAATAATACGTTAGTCCCTCCTTGTGTGCAGGACCTGTCACTCGAGTAGAGCGCAGGAGAGGGCACGAGCTCCCATGCTCACAGCCCTGACGACAAGTCTGAGTCTGAGGCATCTTCAGGGTTAGAGTCCTCAGAGGAGGAGTATGTGGATGAGGAGTCCGAGGAGAGCGGGGATGAGGATGAGGATGAGGATGAGGGGCATCATACCTCTGCCTCCGATGAGGATTTCGCAACTGCCACTCGAGAGACCACAACAGGCTCCACAGCACCAGCAAGTAGGAGAAGACTTAGGCGTAGGAGAGCTTAGAGTGCTCAGTGTACATTATTGTAGATTAGTTACTAGTAGTCTCGATTTTGTAGATAGATCATAGTAGTTGTAATTACATAGTATTGATGAGCATTGACTCTTGAGTTGTTTACATATCATGATTTATCATCAGACATGTCACATGTGGCATTACATTGGTGACCGGACTCATGAGGCACCTGGCATATGTATTTACTATTATGTTATGAATCATGATATATTGTGGATTCTCATTTTTGATTCCTGATGTTAACTGTAGTTTGTTAGTCGATTATCTAATATCAGGATTTAGTAATTGCTAATGGTTTACCGTTTTACAATTTTGATTTTGGTATTTAACGTATAATGTTACATATAGAATGTTCAATGTTGAATGATGAATCTAAGTTTAAAGTTTCTAACCTGAATTTTTTTGGCTTTCTCAAGCATTGTCATAACCTTCTTGTTTATTCTTTTCTCCGATCTCAACATTGCAAATAAGTTTGAACTTCAACTTTCAACTTTGAAACAAAATTACAATCTACGGTCCTATGGTCTACCTAGCTACCATATCAGACTAGTCACTATTATCAGCTCTGAGCTCAAATTTCAATTTTACTCCTAAACCCTAAGTTCCAAGTGGCAAGTTCCAACTCCACAGTCTCCTTAGCAAGCAGATCCTTGTACCCAGGATATGGTTACAACTTACTGCAGTTCTCTTAAACCTGGGTCATTATGTTTTGATACGACAGATCACATTGCACAAGAGATCTGATTATCCTGATATCTGTAAATTTAGAGGAAACTGTGTAGCTATTAAGTATCTGTACAGTGAGTATATGACTTGTACATCAAAGATAATTATTGTTTTTTGAAAAATGAAAAAAACAAGTTCGAACCATTTTTCGATTCAAACCTGGCCTGTCGGTTCGAACCTGAAAGAGTCTGATAGAATCGGTCGGTTCAAATCGACCTGTTCGAATCGGGGTGTAACCTTGGTTACTAGTAACTAGTAACTACTAACTTGGTAGCTGCATTTATTTACTTGCATAACTTGCAATAAACCGAATAGTGAGTACTAAGAGCTACATCCTAATTTCTCACTTGCACTATGATGCGTACACGTCCTCCTCTGCCTGGTCTCTCGGTGGCAAATCTGGAACCTTTGCCACATCGATCTCATCCGGATTAACCTACGCACATGTCACAATGCACATTGAAATCAAGACAAAATTTGGAGGGCCGACAAGAGTTAAAATTTAGCTACAGTCTACTATGATCTATCTAGTATCTACTATCTGGGATCACATGCTAGAAATTATAATTTATGGCTTACCTGGATAGGCTCTGCGGTGGTCTGGAGTCTACCCAAAAGTCTCAGGTTGGCATATACGTACACCAACCTCTCCAACTGTCTAGAGGAGAGTCGATTCCTCTTCTTTGTGTGAATCAGGGAATGAACACTCCAGTTTCTCTCACAAGCGCAGTCCTGTGAGAGGATCCTGATGGCAAGGCGACGCAATTTGGGGACATCAATCCCAAACTTCGACCACCATGACACGGGACGCAGCTGGCCTGAATCACAGTTCAAGGGGGAGTTAGTAGTTGTAGTTATAGCCATCTTGACGTTGCATGCTTTAGGCTTGTCAGTGTGTCACTTGTCCAAGGTCTTGAAATAAATTTTCAAAGTTCGAACTAATTATTGTAATTTACTAATTTGCGGGCAATAATACATTTGTCCCTCCTAGGGTGCAGGACCTGTCACTCGAGCAGAGCGTAGGAGGGCAGGAGAGGGTACGAGCTCCCATGCTCATAGCCCTGACAATGAGTCTGAGTCTGAGGCATCGTCAAGGTCAGAGTCCTCAAAGGAGGAGGAGTATGTGGATGAGGAGTCCGAGGAGAGTGGGGATGAGGATGAGGGGCATCATACCTCTGCCTCCAATGAGGATTTAGTCGCTGCCACTCGAGAGACCACAGCAGGCTCCATAGCACCAGCGAGCTAGAGGAGACTCAGGCCTAGGAGAGCTTAGAGTGCTCAGTGTACACTGTAGATTAGTTACTAGTAGTCTGTAGATAGATCATAGACTATAGTAGTTGTAGTTACATAGTATTGATGAGCATTGACTCTTGAGTTGTTTACATATCATCAGAGTCTCAGACATGTCACATGTGGCATTACACTGGTGACCTGAATCATCAGGCACCTGGAGGCTGGCATATGTATTATGTTATGATATATAATGGATTCTAATTTCTGATTCCTGAAGTTAACTGTTAGTTGATTATCTAGATTCTAATATTAGTAATTACTAATGGTCATTGGTTTTATAGTTTTGATTTTGTTCAATGTTAACTGATGAATCTAACCTAAATTTTTTTGGCTTTAGCCTTTCTCAAACATTGTCATAACCTTCTTGTTTATTCTTTTCTCCGATCTCGACATTGCAAATAAGTTTGAAACAAAATTACAATCTTTAGCAAGCTGCAAGCAGCAGTAGGAACTAGGTAATGTGGCAAATCCTAAAGGCATTATGCATTGCCTCAAGTTCCAAGTTTCAACTGTTAGAAGTCTAATGTATTCATGATTCATGACTCAGATTCCAGAACGGTGAACCTATGGTCTACCTAGCTACCATATCAGACTATTATCACCTCAAATTTTAGTTATACTCCTAAACCTCAAGTTCCAACTCCACAGTCTCCTTACCAAGCAAATCCTTGTACCCAGGATATGGTTACTGCAGTTCTCTTAAACTTGGGTCATTATGTTTTGATACGACAGGAGATCTGATTATGCTTATCCTGATATCTGTAAATTTAGAGGAAATTGTTTAGCTATCAAGTATTTGTACAGTGACATGTACATCTAAGAAAATTATTATTTTTTTAAAAATGAAAAAGACAGGTTCGAACCGTTTTTTGATTCGAACCTGGCCTGCCTGTTCGAACCGGAAAGAATTGGTTCGAATCGGGGTGTAACCTTGACGTGCTCTCCATCCACCAACTCCCGAGTAGACTGAGTGGATGGCAAAAGGGAAAAATATGTCAATAACGCCAAACCTGCGTCCTGCCCCTTGCAAGGCCGTCACTGAAGGGCGTACCGTTATGGTCCATAACAATTCACAACCACTAAAGCTGAATAAACGGTAATGACAGAGGCTATAAAAGTATGTTTAATGGGTGTCATCTCTAAACAAAAAACTCAACTTTCAAACAAAGACACCAAGTGTCACACATTGTGACAACCAAGGGGCAATGCATTGGGAAAATTTGTATGTTTCATACAAGAAAAAAGCATATCTAGATTAGGCATCAATACATAAAAAAATTTCTCATAAAAGGGTGAAATACAGCTTGAGTATTGTCCTTCAAAAGACATGCTGGCAAACTTAATGACAATGACTCTGACAAAGGAAAGACAAGACTCATTGGTATAGAAAATGAACTTGTAAAAGCCTTGACGCCAACACTTGAAGTGGGAATGTTGGAATTTTGTCAAGACTAGACCTGGAAACCTATAAATCAGAGAGAGAAAGCTCTTTAGTTAAGTGGGGTGGTATAGGTTAGATAAGTTAGTTAATGTCACAGTGCAATGAATTGCTACTTGATTGCTTATTCTAATAGGACAATTTAAACATAGACAAGCATCAATAGATCTAGAACCTATACATAAGCAATCATTTCGAGTTTTCTGAGTGTGAGATTGACCATTGGCTCTTTTAGAGATGTTTTCTCCTTTTGCTATCCATACAATTAAACTAAATTCATGAAGAGCGTATGATCTATTTGTAGTTAGATTCATCTTCTTTGCTTCTTTTAAGCCTTTCTTCTAAATCATCGAGTGAGAAAATTCATATAAGTGTGATCATACAAGTCTCAAGGAGCCTAGATCTATTTTCTCATAAGTATTTAGCAATCCGAATACGTAATCAACTCTGGAAAAAGACATGAGTTTATGACCAAAAAACACAACAGGATTATGCCAATTTAGGAAAGTTTAGCTCCTAGAAAAAATGTGATCTCTCAATAACCAACTACAGGGTGCGCCAAAATGTAGTCAAACCAGAAAAAATGTACGAACTTTTGCCTAACAGCTGAAGAAATGACCAGCCAAAAATTGGACATTTAGTATCTGAACTTCTATATCTGATAAGCAGTTTGTAAAGTGATCCTTTGATGACCTATTTAGGGAAGACGTCCAAATGTATGCCAAAGTTCAACCATAAAAACGAGAAAGATCAACAGTTGGTTTTGGAGTTTTCTAGCACCCTGCCTTTTACCCGAAACGAAAGACTATTGTAATTGAGAATCTCATGTGTGAGGAAAATACCACCCACTTTTTCCCTTCCCAGAGAGTGCATTGATACCAAGTAATGATTAAATACACACATTCAACCAATAGATGAAATTGTTTTGATCAAGCATATGTAAGGCCATAACAAAATGATGATCTCCACATGTATGTTGGGATTCTATGCATCACTTGCTGCCTACATGAGCCATGGTAGACCTAAGCCTTCTCTCTGAACAATAAGCAAATAAACAGACACTCACAAGCCTATTTATAATGTTTGAGGCCCTTGACTTGTCCAGATTAGTGCTGAAAGCAAACAATCCAAAATCAAAAGAGATGAAAAATTAGAAAAGCAGAACAGGTGATGGACTTACAATATTCAATTTCCTTTGCATGCTTTGTAGAGCTTGTAATCTTGCAGTGTTTACTGCATTATCTCTATAATTTTGTTCAACTTCGACTGTTCTCCAAGAGTCCCATTTAGCACTAAGTTCTTTCAATTCCCTTAAGGTACCAGCAGTAAATGATTGCACTCTTTCATCATCCTGATTTGAATTTTTTCTGAATAATCTCCTTGCTTTTTCTTCATTTTCCTGAAAAGCACTTGCCAAAGCCTCACGCTGGGTAAGAGCTTCTGTCACAGCTGGAGGAAGAAAGTCGTTTCCTCGGTGCAAAGTGATACATGACTTGTCACTGGCAATTAGAACACCCCCTGTAAGCCGCTGTACCAAGAAAACAAGCATAACTTAACATATACTGGATACACACAAAGTGCTAATATCACATGCACATCAGACCTACTATGACATTATATTCTTGGTTGATGTTCAGCAGCACATATTGCAATTTGAAAAGATGTTATCACTAAGTTGGCTGTGATGGCATATTTCATTCTATGTACCCCACAAATGTACTTGATACTCAAACTTCAGCTCACAATAAGAAATTTATTTATGATGATAGATTATAGGGCATACATGTAAAGGCTACAAGTTTGGTGTGTCAAATCGGTTTGACTGATGTGAGTTCTGGAGGATTATATGGGGCTCAAAGCAAATCAAATTAATATCTTGAATATGCTTCCCTCTGAAAACTCCACAAAAGGGGACATGGATTGGGATTTCAAAAGAGTATATGAGTTGTCAGCTCCAATTTCAATTAGTTCATTCTCAAGAAGCATAGTGTGCCAGCTCATAGTAGCTAGAGTAAGTGAACGCCAGAGTTGAGATGAGGATTTCTCTTTCGGAAAAAATTTTATCATCGGTCTGCAAGACATCTATGCGCTACGAACGATCAATGAGGGGCTCTCTCTCTCTCTCTCTCTCTCTCTCTCTCTCTCTTTGCGATGGTCCAGTGGATCTGAGCATCAATGATGTTACATACCTATGTAACTAGCAATACTTCAGTGACCCCTATATGTCCATTTAGTGTTGGGGGCTAAATGGCAAGTTACCCTTGGATAAGGGGTACCCTTAGGATTAAGGGTAGGTGCCTTTGGATAAGGGCAGGCAAGTGACTATACCTTGGTCGGAGGTATGGAATCAAGTTACCCCAAGGTTGCATCGAACCGCGGTTCGAACCGCCTTTCACGGTTTGAACCATCAAATCGTTCAGACCTGGTTCGAACCGTTCGATCCGTCTGGTCCTAAAACGATTTCCAGAATCCAGAATCGGGATTTTGTTCGCGCCCGAGAGAGAGAGAGAGAGAGAGAGAGAGAGAGAGAGAGAGAGAGGGGGGGGGGGGTGTGCACTTAGCACTGTGTGTCACTGTGTGTGCATTTGCCATTCAGATTGTGTGTGTGTGTGTGCTCAGTGCTGTGTGTGAGAGAGAGAGAAAGAAAATGGTGTGATATTGTGTGTGTGTGTGTCTTTTGATGTGTACAGTGTGTGTGAGTGAATCAGTGATTGTGTGAGAGAGAGTGTGTGTGTGTGTGTGTGTGTATGACATGTGTGCACTGTGTGTGTGTGTGTGTGTGTGTGTGAGTTTTGAGATGTGTGCACTATGAGTTTGTGTGAGGCTTGAGCACTAAGATTGTGTGTGTGTGCACTGTAGTCTGTGTGTGCACTGTGTGTGATATTTTGTGTGTGTGTGACATTGTGTGCACTGTGTGTGTTGAATCTTGATGGGGTTCAATGTGGGGCCTGGGCAGTGGGCATTGTGAGAGGGATGTGGGACCTGGGTAGCTACTTAGAAGTTAGAACTTAGAACTTAGGAGTTAGTCCGAGTTAGTAGTTACTAGATAGTAGAGTCTAATTAGAACTTAGAACTTAGAGAGATCTGTGTGTGTGTGTGTGTGTGTGTGTGTGTGAGAGAGAGAGAGAGAGAGAGAGAGAGAGAGGGCCACTATGCCAAGGGATAGGGATCCCTTGTGGGATCACATCACCATTGCTACGGCCTATGGCACATCGGGCACGAAGAGATGGACTTGCAGATACTGTCACCAGTCTTACACTGGAGGGCCCACACACATCAGGGCACATTTGTTACGTATGAGGGGGTACGAGATTGCCCCTTGCATGCATGCTCCTGACACGCTACTCACTCCTGTCGCATTGAAGGAGGTTGGCCCTTCGAGGATGGGGCCCAGACCGAGAGGTCAACAACTCTAAGACTCTTACACTTTAGAGTTCAAACATTGATCAAGTTTTAAGTTTTAACTCACATGATACGGTAGGAAATAGAAGCCTAAGGATCCAAAATCTTGCAATGTACCAACATCATGATGAAGAGTAAGTGTAGAACCAAAAAAATCAGCAAGAGATACTGATTTTAAAGAGGCATGTGCCTTCCCTTCGTAGTAAGATATTTCTTTGCTGTCCTGCAAAGTCTCCAATGGCCGACAAGGAACTGTTATGGGCTATTCAACACTTTGCTGCCCAAAGTGTTCCCAACATGGACCATGTTGTCCATAATCTTCCACAGGCTGTTCCTGAAGCATAATGGACTGCTCATGATGTAAAATGGGCTGTAAATGACCAAAAGAAGATGACTGAACCTGCTGTCCAACGTCTTCATCATAAAAATTTGGCAAACTATCAAGAGATGCATCAACGATGGTGTCATCAAAGCTGTCCCTCGAAGAGGTATGGGATGACATAGAAGATTCTTCAAGTAATGAAAAATTCTCTCCAATCAAATGCTCAATCTTAACACTTTGAACAAAAGTACTAATTGACACATGTTGACTCGCTCCTCGATTAGTACAAAAAGGTTCCAAAGAGTGCTTGAATTTTTCAGCCTTTGCTAAAACATCAAATTGAAAAAGTTTCGCATGAAACTTTTCACTAATGCATCCATCGCATGCATCAACTTGCGGTGACTTAAAAAAAGAAGATTGCTTCAATATCTGCTCAATGTATCGTTGTTGAGAGATGAAGATTCCTGCCCCATGTGGAAGATCAACAAGAACCCAAGTGTGGTTCTTCATGAGTGAGTTATACTCCTCTTGCATCACATCCTCCCAACATTTTACTCCTCTGGCCTGCTCATGAAAAGCAGGTTCTACTGCACCATCCTCAATAGAAATAAGAGCAAAATCAAAAAAATCAGCAAATTCTACTGATTTAGTAGAGGCACGAGTCTTCCCTTCATAGAAATGATCCACTTTGTTGTCCTGCAAACTCTGCAACAACCATTTCGGGACTGGTTTGGGCTGTCCAACAGCCTTACCGTCAACACTTTGCTGTCCAAAGTATTCCGAACTTGGACCTTGCTGTCCAATGTCTTCAATAGGCTGCTCTTCACCATAAATAGGTTCTTCTTGATGAACTATGGGCTGCAAAATTGAAGAAGTAGTGGGCTGTCCACTAGAAGTTGATGGCAGTCCCTTCTCTTCATAATTAGATGGCAAAACCAAATCTGAAAATATTTCAACATATGCATCATGGGGGAAGTCCCCTTTCATGACATGAGTGGGCGCAACATCATAGGTCTTTTCATCAAAATGAACATCACAACTCACTGATTTTATTAGTATCCATATTAAACAACCTATAGCCCTTGCTTTCACTACTATAGCCAACAAATATGCATTTAACTCCTTTATCATCAAGCTTGGTTCTTAGCTTATCGGGAATGAAAGCATAAGCCGTGCAACCAAAGATGCGTAAGTGAGAAACAGTAGGCTTCTTACCATACCAAACTTCATAAGGAGTTAATACCTTCAAGGCTTTAGTAGGACACCGAATACTAATGTAAGCCGCCGTTATAACCGCTTCAGCCCAGAACTTGTGAGGTAGGCCCTTTGCCTTGAGCATGCATCGAGCCATCTCCATGATAGTGCGATTCTTTCTTTCGGCAACACCATTTTGTTGAGGTGTGTAAGGGGGTTGTCATTTGATGATGGATACCTTTGCTTTGAAGATAAGTACCAAACGTATTCTATATATATTCCCCTCCTCGGTCGGTACGTAAGGTCTTCAAAGAGTGCCCAAACTGATTTTCTATCATTGCTAGAAAATCCTTAAAGCGTTGAAAAACTTCAGATGTACTGATTTTGGTGAGACATGTGTGTTTCCTCCTAGGTAAAAAGATGCTTTGCTATCCCGCAAAGGCTCGGACAACCAACAAGAGGCTGTAGCAGGCTGTCCAACAGCCACAAAATCACCAACACTTTGCTGTCCAAAGTGTTCCAAATGTGGACCTTGCTGTCCAAAAACCTTCCGCAGGCCGTTCCCGATGCATAATAGGATGCTCACGATGTAACATAGGCTGAAAATGATAAATAAACTATGGCTAAATCTGGTGTCCACCATCTTCAAGAAAAAAACCAACAGCTTGCCACTTTGAACACCCAAATAATCTAGCAACACGCCACTTTAAACCAATGTACTAATTGACATGATTTTTTCCCCTCCTCCATTAGTACAAAATGGCTTCAAAGAATGCTTGATTTCAGCCTTTTCCAAAACATTATCTTGAGAAGCTTGCTCATAAAGTTCTTTACTAATGCATCCATCATTTGCAACAAATGTCTCAAGAGAAGAAGAATGCTTTACCATACCAACATTCCGATGCAAACTTGTACTTGTAGAAAGACAATGATCAAACTTTGCATGACTTTGCCCTTCTACCTTCAAAGAGGATGAACTAGAGAGGAGAAAGCATGATGATGAATCCTTTATTCGGTACATCTTTAAAAGTGTTTCCCAAGCACTTTTAGAAGTCTTGCAAAATCTCAAATGATATAAGATAGATCTTGTTACCAATAAAATCTTGATCATCACGTCGATGCAAAATCTCAGCTTGCAACTCCATGAAGAATAGTTGGTGCCATCCAACATATCTTCACCTGAACAAGTACGAATTGCTCCCAAATATCTTGCCATAAGAACCAGCCAAGAAGATAAACTTTTTCAAACCCTAAATGTGCCCTAAAAGACACAAAAACCAGCAAGTATCAAATCTGACAAATCAGCACCGGAATGTGTCGAAATCACACATTAGATGGATGTAGGAACTACCATGTAGGAAATCAAAGTGCCAAGATCCTTCTAACATTCAATCTCCATATACAAGAAGAAGAAAAAGAGGAAGAAGAAGAAGAGGGAGAGGGTTAGGCGCCCTCAAGGAGAGAGAAAGTAGTAGCAATGCTTGAAAGGGAATGAATTACAAATGAACAAAGAGTACATATAAATAGGCCTTCCAAGGGCCTAGACTCTTCCAAACTCTAAGTTCTAGAACCTTCCAAGACCCACTACTAATTATAGGGCACCCCCAAAAGTCAAGATAGGGTCCCTTAACATAATTAGACTTTACTTGGACCCACAAATTACTACTGGACCAAAATTGGGTCCAACTCAACTAGAATTGACCTAACATGGTCTAAATAATAAACCTAACCCGTGGTTACACAAGTCTCGACCTTTTGGGTCAAAGTAACATTATTACTTCTAACAGTACTTACACCTTCCAATGAATTCGGTCCTCATTGGACCACATACATCACTATGAACCAAATCAAATTTGCCATCAACTCTAATAGTTCCATCAATTGGAAAAGCTTGCCTTTGAAATTTTCCAAGTATGCATCCTTCGCATACATGTCCTTCGGGATGCTCAATATTAGGAATGTCTTCAACCATATTGAATCTCTTCAACATCTTTAAGCTAGCAAAGTTGAGATGTCCACACCTAGCATGCCATAATTCAGCCAACTCCAAAGAATGTGAACTTGATGCAACAAGACAAAAAGATGATGAAGCTCTTCGCTCATAGGTATCCATAAGGAACAATCCACCACGTAATGTTCCCGAAGCAATGATCATAAGAGATCTCTTTGGGTCTTTGATAAGACATTTGTCTTCTTTGAATTCCACAACCAATCCTTGATTCATAATTGTAGAGACCGAAATGAGATTCTTTTTTATTTTTGGAACATAAGGTACATTACGAATGTACTTCTCCTCACCATTGGGTAAGATAATGGGGATCACTCCAATACCTTGATAGGATAAGAGATGTTATCAACACCTTGAACTTTGCTTCCATCATGCACTTTCACAAGCTTTGTGAAGACTTCTTTGTTATAAGTCATATGGCGTGTAGCACCGCTATCAATCACCCAATCAATAGATGAAGATGAGCTGTTTTCTGCTGAAAAACCAGCAAGATTTGAAGTGGCAGAAATCTCGTCTTGAGAAGAGATGAGATTATTAGTGATAAAAGCATAATCATTATTGAAAAGATTATCCTCCTTTCCAAATTGTTGTTCCAAAGTAATGATTGCGGTACTTGTATCGTTACCTTTCTCTTTTTCCTTTGCAAGCCTCTTCCTACATTCTTTGATGTTATGCCCAAACTTCTTGCAATAGTGGCACTTAACCTTTTTCTTGGAGTCTTGATCTTGAGCTTCCTTAGATTTTTGATCATGAAGTTTTGAAAGAAGGCTTCCCTTTCCACTTGCCTTTGCCTTTGCCTTTTGCAAAGAAAGCTTGATCTTCTTGTTCACCAAAGTTAATCCTTGTTTGCTCTGCTTGAAAAAGTAAGCCAACAAGTTCGTCGAAGGAGATTTGTTGTCCCCTAAAAGAAATGCTCAATGATGACACAAATGGAAGGTAAGAATTAGGAAGAGAGTTGAGAGTAATAGATACAAATTGTGAGTTCTCAATCACCTCATCAATACTAAGAAGCTCCTCTCGAAGATCCTCGATCTTCGTCAAGTGATTTGTAAGCAAATCACCTTCTTGCATCTTCAAGATAAAAAGTTGATTTCGAAGATATACCACTTTTGCCGCATTCTTTACTTGAAACATCTTGGCAAGAGTCTCCCAAGCACTTTTGAAAGTCTTGCATGATCTTATATGAGGAAGGATAGATCTCTTCACTGATAATGCAATGACGGAATGTGCTTGTGCATCTCATCGATCCCACTTTGTTTGCTTATCGGAAGACACCTTCGTAGTTGAAAAGGTAGTTGTTCTAGATGGTCTAATAGGTGCCACGGCCTTTCTTCGTCACCATTAACTACTTCCCACAAACCTTTAGCAATTAGAAGGTTCTTTATCATGTAGCACCACAAGGAATAGTTTGTGCCATCCAGCCTATCTTCATTAAATAAAAAACCAATAGACTCCGATTCTTTAGCCATAACAGAAAAATCAGCTTGTAGTAGATAGGAAATAGACTTTCCAATACAAAATCTACTCAAAGGGCAGCAACCTCAAAGTTGAAATTATGAGTACAATAGATTGCAATACTCCACATGCAATTTGCTCAACAAGTAATGACATAGGTGGCTGATTTCTGCACAAAAAAACAGAATGCTCACAAATAGGTAGACTTCGAATGAAGCCAAAACCAAAACCAGAAATTTGTGGCTGAAAAGAGTGCATACTATGTGCATATAGAGCTGATGGTAGCACCCTACTCCAAGCTCACCAACAGGGAAATTTCAGCAGGAAATGTGTCCAAAACACATGTATCTTCATTTAAGAAGTAAATCTGAAATTTTCAGCATGTAATTGAGTCAAGATCACATGCAATTGGTTTGAGCATGGGCGCCCTACTGCTAGCTCTCAAATAGGTGAAGGTGCCCTGCAATTTCCTGCAAAAAAGCTATAAGAAGATGAACAGATTCTTCTCCTGCAAAAATCAGCAGCTTGATGATTTTCTGCAACCAAAAGGGGAAGAAGATAGCTTCCTATTGGGCGCCCTCCTGCAAGCAATATGATCACCTAAAGGCTCTGATACCATGTAGGAAATAGAAGCCTAAGGAACCAGAATCTTAACTATTCAATCACACAACATTCTCAAAAGAAAGAGAGAGATGGCTAGAAACCCTCTTGTAGAAACTCGTGGACAGCCAAGGAGAATAGTCAGTATTGCTTACAAAAGTGTCTCATACAAATGGGATGCACACATATATATAGTCCAAGATGACTATCTAACTTCATGACTATTGGCTATCCAACTACTTGACTATTGACTATCCAACTTTCTATACGTTACATAGAAAGAATAAGGTATCTCCAATATGTCAAGTTGGGGTACTTAATGTCACAATTAGGCCTAGTGGACCCATGAGTCCCTACCAAGTTAATTTCATACTAACTTAGCTAACTCTAAGTTTAGTAAGCCTAATATAATAAATGACCATGGTTACACAACTCTCGACCTTTTGGGTCAAAGTAACCTATGGTAATGTAAGCAATTCCATTTACATTCCAACAGATACATCAAGTTTGAAGTTTCAATTTCATTGATCATCTAATTTCTAAATTGTATTGTGATTTCAAATTTGTCTTTTTTGGCAGATCGAGATGCAGTCACGGCGACACACCCAGAGGCCACCACATCACGCCCCCCAGTTGCCATCCGCTCACCCCTCGCTTCCCATCGCTCAAACGACAGAGCTGCAGATGAGGCAGGGCCTAGTACCCGGCCTAACCCGCCTTCTGGTGCAGGATCTTCGACACCACCTCCAGCCATGACCACACCGGCACCACATCATCCACCTGAGAGAGGGAGAGGTAGACGGGGCCGCACTACACAGATGGGGGGTCGGGAGTACTATGTGTCCAGCTTCGCTCCCAGAGCCATGGCAGAGGCAGAGGTTGTCGTTCGATAGTTGTTCTACACCTGCGATCTGCCATTTCATCTGGCTAGGACCCCGGCATGGAGGAGGGCGATGAGTGTGGTGAGTGCGGTGAGTGCGATTGGGCAGGTGTGGCAGGGGCCATCTTGCGAGCACCTGAGGACAAAGGGGCTTCTTGATAAGCGGGCTTCTATTGACCAGAAGCTAGAGCCTCTCGGGAAGGCATGGGCCCAGTACGTACTACTTGCTTTTAACTTTATGCACTCCAAACTTTAAAGACTTTATGATGATTGATCTGAGATCATTGATATGTATTATGTATTATGTAGTAATAAGCATGTACATTGTAATTTGTACATTAAGTTTTAACTTTTCATACATTGTGCCATGTGGTGGCATTGCACATGCGGCATGCCACAATGCATACTTATTACTTGTTAATTGCAGCTAGCTATTTATGTTTACTCATGAATCATGAATCATGATTGTAATTTGTCAATATTCAAATGATCATTTATCATTGGAATTTGCCATGAAATTTGAATTACAATCTAAGATCTATCCTCTCGGATCTATCATCTTGTTTTGTCACCTGTAAGTTGTGCAACACTGCAACAATGCAATGTGAGTCGTGACCACGGTCCACTGACTTGTCACCTGTGAACTTTCAACTAGGTATGGTTGCACCATCATATCTAATGGTTGGAGCGATACGAGGAGGCGCCACATATTGAATACGCTGGTGTCTTTGTGCATGGGGACGATGTTTCTCAGATCCATCGACACCTCTGTCACGGTTCCCGGGTGCGTCCACGATTGGGTTGGTATGCCGGCGAGTACATGTTCTCACATATTCGAGCTGCCATTGAGGAGGTCGGACCACAGCACGTTGTACAGGTATATATATTATACTTATTACAATTTGCGGTTTACCTATAATGTTAAATGGTATTAGGTAATTACTAATTTGTAAATGTCAATGTTGAATGTTCATTGTTCAATGGCGATTTCGGATTGATTAACAATGGATTATGGTTCACTAAGCAGTTGCCACTGAGCACTTGAGTATTGAATTCGGAATTCCAAAGTCATGTGAAGATCCTTACTTGTAGGTGGAGGCATCCTAGCTTGGAGTTGGGGAGCATCTTGGAGCTTGCAGGTTACTTGGAGGACCTTTGGAGGCACTACCTTTGGATTAGGAGGACTTCTTGACTTCACTTGTAAAAGTGGTATCAGAGCTAGACAAAGGATGGTAATCTTTCTAACCTTCTTCAAGTTCTATTAAGATCACCAACTAAATTTTTTGGGGGAAGATTATTGCCTTTTCTAGTAGTAGGAAGCTTGTAGTTGAAGTACCCAATGAATCTAGTTCTCCTGTTAAGAGTAGTGATGCTTATAGGATTGTTTAGGGGCTGATTTTTTATTATGTTAGAGAAGCTTGAATGTGGGCTTTTGGTTTAGAACCTTTTTGAAAAAGGATTTGTGGAATGGTTAGAGGAAGTCTTCCTCTACATCCACAAAAAAAAATTTGGAAAAAGGTTGATTCTAGCTTGTGTTTTGGATCAAAACTAGTGTTTTTTTTTTGAATAAATGAAGTGTTTAAACTTTTGATTTTCATTTTAAAGTTCTATTTTTCAGACCTGTAAATTTGAAAATCAGATCTGAAAAGTGAAGTTTTCATAAGGACCTCATTAGTTATACCTTTCTACCTACTAGTTTAATGTTATTGGCAATGTAGGAAGGAAAAGGTAATATAACTTTATGCATAGAAAAGGTTTTGAAGTTCTGTTTTTTGTCATTTTGAAGTTTTGATTTTCAGACCTGTAAATCTGAAAAACAGATCTAGAAACTGAAGTTTTCATAGAACTTCATTAGTTTTCCATTTCTAGACACTAGTTTCATGGATTTGACGAACTAGGAAAGTGAAAAATGTGAACATTTGTGTTGAAATTGAAATGACAAATGGAAATGGAATTGGAATTGAAGTTTACATAAAGACTTGTTTTAATTTTTGCTTTGAATTGAGGCAAAAGTAAGAAATTGCTTGATGTAGTTTTCTCTTAAGCTTGGATTGAGCTTGCAAAAAGTAGGCTTGGATTGAGCTTACAAACAATAAGTATTGAATGAGGTGGATTATGTAAAAATTGAAGCATTTCTATCATTTTAATTGGAATTACATGTTGTTGTATTTGCATGATAGGAAAACACACAAGCAACCCCAATGGATCAAACCAATGAAAACTCATCATTTGATCTATCAAATCCAAGAGTCATATAACAATGAAAAAAGGTTTGGAACAATTTATTCAAGATTTTAATGAGTACCTAAATCCACTTTATAGTGACATTCCACCAAAGGTATAAATGTTAATGTTTATTGATGGGTTACCAAAAGATTACCAAGTGGATGTTCGTAGGAACCATCCAAAAACTCTAGAGGAAGCTATTAGGGCTGCAAAGTATTTTGATGACACACCTAAGCCATCTAGGGGTCACTAGCCCAATGAGCCAAAGAAAGGTTTCAATTCAAGAGGAAGGATAGGGAAGTTGTTAATAAAACACATCCCAATTCCAACAATCCTAAGAAAACCAAGAAAAACTTTAAAAACCCTCAGGGTGGCATGGATATAGCTAAAGCTCATAAGAAAAACCTATGCTTCAAGTGCAATGGCAAGGGTCACCTTGCACAAGATTGCGTCAAAAAACCAGCTTCTACCTCAGGTAATCTATCTCGAAGTAATGAGATGGATATATGTTTCCTTAGTTCTTTAGTTTTTGGACCTTATTTGCATTAAAGGTAAAGTTAAAGATCAAGTTGTTAATGTTCTTTTTGACACAGGATCCACTCATAACTTTATTTATGTAAATTTGGTGCAAAAAAAACGCTAAACCTTCCTACCAAAAAAAGTGAGAAGAAATACTGTGACAATGGCATTGAGAATGAATTCCGCGTTTATGGATTGTGTTGTTCCTGATGTAGAATTGCACATACAGGATTACTCTAAAAAACTAGAATTCCATGTTGTTGCATTAGCTAATGTGGATATTGTTCTCGGGCAACAATGGCATTTTGATAAAAATAAGTCATTGAAAATTGATTTTGTTGAAAAATCTTTATCTTTTATGCATGAGGATTCTTTGATTAAGATCAAGGCTAGTTTAAGTGTTAACGCTAAAAATGTTAATCCTTATTCTAAACGGGAACTTAATTAAATAATGAAGAATTCTGATTTTAGAGTTTATTTATGTTTTCACAATGATTTCATTTGCTTCAATGATAATAAACTTAACATAAATGCCATGAATATACCCAATGAGAACACTACAGAGTTTGAAGCCTATAATGAACTTAGGCAAGAATTCAATGATGTTTTTATAGACCTTCCTGTAGGTTTACCACCCGAAAGGATAGTTGATCATAAAATTGAGCTTATACCTGGTTCAATTCCGATTGCACAACGTCCTTATCGGATGAGTGCATCAGAAGAGGCCAAGGTAAATAGGCAATTACATGATTACCTGAAAAAGGGGTGGGTACAACCTAGTAAGTCTCCTTGGGCATCACAAGTGGTTCCGGTGGCCAAGAAGGATGGGACTATAAGGTTTTGCGTAGATTATAAGGAATTGAACAAGGTAACCATTAAGAATAGATATCCACTGCCGCGGATGGAGAACCTGATAGATAATCTTGGTGGTGCTAAGTACTTTACCAAGATAGATCTAAGGTCGGGATACCATCAGATACGCATTAGGGCAGAAGATATACCAAAAACGGATTTTCGAACTCGCTTTGGACACTACGAATTTTTGGTGCTACCTTTTGGTCTAACCAATGCACCGGCAACTTTCCAACAGATGATGAACGATTTGTTCAGGCCATATTTGGGAAGATTCGTAGTGGTATTATTAGATTTACTGTTATAGAACCGGGGTTGTTTCAGTCTCTCCAAGGACTATATGAGTCTGATCCTTTTTTCGGAAAGTATTGGCAACAAGTACTTTTTGGGGTCGATTCAAGTATGCAAGATTCCTCACTGAAATGGATTTTGTTATTTGAAACAGGATTTTGTTTCGTAAAGGCAAGGTGTGTGTACCGGAGAATGACACAGTAAGGGCCCAAATCTTGCATGAGTGTCATGATGGTCCATGCGTAGGACATCCGGGTATACAAAGAACACTTGACTTAGTTCGACGGCAATTTTGGTGGCCTAAGATGAAAAGTCAAGTAGAGGCCTATGTACTTATATGTGCTAAGTGCCAGTTAATAAAGTAGAGAGGCTAAAAGCTAGTGGCCTATTACATCCTTTAGATATTCCTACCGGAAAGTGGAAAGTATATCTATGGATTTTGTGGTCGGGCTTCCACGTACAGGTATACGAAAACTTTACTAGGTTAAATGCTTCACCCAGTCTGTCTGTGTGCCATTAATATAAGCACAAAGCATGTCTGCCAAGATTTGGCTAACCCTCTCTATCTTGCCATCCATTTGAGAATGCTCAGTATTGTGCATCCAAAGGTGTGTTCCCAGCTTGGTGAACATCTTTTTCCAAAAATTTCATGGGAACTTGGGAACCCTATCAAACAAAATGGACTTTAGAAGTCCTTGTAATCTGACCACATTGTGGATAAACAACTCCACTACTTGCAGAGTTGTGACCTTCTTGGTCATTGTGATGAAATGGGCCATCTTGGAAAACTTGTCTACCACTACCATAATGGAATTAAACCTAGCTTGGGTCCTCTTGCCCCCTTCTTGACACGACTATAACACATGAAATTTCTTGCCCATGCATCAAGGAAAATCCTTGAACACATGCTTGCCAAGATAGAAAAAGCATGATCTATCCTTCTTGGCCTTATCCTTCTACTCAAGTGTGAGAGGAGACTTCTCGTACACACGACGAGCCACGGGAGATGTCCACTTTCGTTTCAAGTTGCGAAAAGTCTTTCTAACCAACTTGGCCATACTTCTGTGAACCTTTCTTGCCGCACCAGATTCAGCTTTGGGTTGCACATTGCCTTTGTAGTTGACAGTTGTAGCAACTGCCCCTTTCAAGGCCTTGCACCCTTATTAAGATAAGGGGCCTCAACTCTTCTCGAACACCGAAAATTACCTTGTCCACAAGAAGCCACTTTGTGATCTCCTTAATTATCTTGATAAGTACCTCTTGTCACCTATCAGCATACACTTGCAAACTGTAGTGCCTTTGACGGTGTAAAAACCAAGCATCCATCACAAATAGATGCTCGTGTGGAGGAATGAACTGAGCCCTAAAGGCTCGTTTAAACTGAACCTAGATGGTTGAGTACTAACTTGAACAATTTTCGCTGCCACCTATTGGCAAAATCACTGAAATGATAAGCAACTTTGTGAACCTGCCAACCTTCATCGATTGGGCCTCGCATAAGGTCAAACTATTCTTCCAACTTGTATAGCCATTGGTCCACAATATCAATGGTTCTCTATGGAGTATATTCAGCATTCCTAATGGGCTATATGTCTTTATCCTCATGGGAAGAAACGACGGAATATATAGAATAAGATCAATATACAGGACGAACAAAAGACGAAACAAGAAATTAGGGCAAAACCTAAAAACAGAAACTGAGAAGGATGAGGTGGAGATATTGAGACAATGATGCATAATTTCCTATAATTGGATCGAGCAACATTTGCATCACATGCATGAACTTCTCCATACTATCCACACGGGCTTGCATGGATGGAGTACTAGCAAGTGAGCTAGCCCTAAATGTACTAGGGTTACGGTCATGAGTAGGGCTATCAGGCGGTGATTGAAGTGCAATTGGTGGGCTAGCAAGAATATTAACACACTCATCCACCATGGTTGGATACAAGAAAACTCTCTCTTTTGAATAGAAGCACAACACAAAGAAAATTGAAAAGAAAATACACAATTTCACTAAAATACACATTGAGGGTCACAACTCACCGCTTCTCTAACAACTTGTCAAGCAACCACACCAAGTCACCACTTGTGACACACCTGTCCCAACTTGGGCTAGATGTCCACTTCGGTTTCCTGCCTTCGCTAATATTTGGCCTCAGGCTCTTTGGTAATTGGCCATGCCGAGGTCATTATTAGAGTTGGACTGGACTTTATGGTACTCACAGGCCTCCGGCTTATTGGACACATTGGGCATTTCTATTTCACAACTTCCCACTGGAACCAGCTAGTAAGTTCAACAATTCATCTACGGGGCTATATTCACCATACAGGGTAGATCCAATTGGGGTCGAACCTGACTTCTATCGGACTCACTTTCTGAAGTTGGATTCTCAATCTTGCCTGGTTATATTGACTCTACACTCTCTCATGGTGTTACAATCATTTTGGGATAGCTCTAGGTTTCATCACATCAGCTTGCGATAAAGACTGGTCACTTCCAAGATATCCCACGTGTAGTGGCAAGGTTGAGACTGAGGAGCATCTCATCTCCAAATGCCCTATATACTATGAGATTAGGGAGCAATATCATTGCCTTTTCTGAGATACTCCAATCACCTTATGCTCACTCATCTCCAAATGCCCTATATACCAAAAGTTTAGGGAGAGATATCATTGCCTTTTCGAAGTTACTCCAATCACCTTACGCTCACTCATTGCATATGAGAGTCCTCATTGTGTTGCGCTTATGGTACAAGAGTTGCTTCTAGTGTAGAGAGATCAATGTCATGACAAGCAAAAAACTTGTACAGTAAGCTCATCAAAACACCAAAAGTTGTAGTGTAGAATAAATCTCCTCCCATCCTTAGGTAACCCTTGTAGCTATACCTATCATTCTAGTTCCAGGGCCCACATCACTAGGTACTTTCTAAGGAATGCCAAGGGTAGCCGGACTAGTTGGCCGAAACCCATAATTGAGCTCAAACGGGCTCATACTAGTGGACACGTGCTTCTTATCGTTGTACGCAAAACTCAACTAGCGATAAATATCTAACCCAATCAATCAGCGACTTACTGACATACGCTCCTCAAGGACCTAGTTGACCCTCTCAGTTTGCCCATCAGTTTGTGGGTGCTCACTACTACTCATCTGCAGTTGTGAACTAGGGATCTCTAAAATGTTCTAGTGAACTGGGGATCTCTATCAAAGACAATGAACTTAGAAAGTCCACGCAATTTCACGGCATGTTCAATGAACAACTCTACGACTTGCAGGGTTGTCACCGTCTTCCGGGTGGCAATAAAGTGAGCCATCTTGATCAACCTATCCACTACTACCATGACCGAATCGTGCTGACTCACGGTCCCAGGTAGCCCAATAATAAAATCCATCGAGATACTCTCCAAACGACCTTGGGGAATCTCTGGAACTGCAGTAAACCTTGAGGGCTTACAGGCTCTGCCTTGTTTGCCTAATACGGCACATAGCGCTATATGTACTCACGGTGCGTCGACTATTTTGAGCACTGGCACAGTTGCCATTGCCTCCTCAGTAGCTCAAAACTCCTCTATGTCAACGATTCTTCATCCCAACTCACCTCTAGACCTTGTCCACGCAGCTGGTTGGTTAAAGCAACAGATAACCTGAAGAAGGCCTGCACAAATCTGTGATAAAAATTGCAGAACCCTAGAAATGACTGAAGCTGCTGAATTCATATAGGCCTAGGCTATTCATCTAGCATCTTCTTCACCTCATCCTCCTCCCTAAGACTCATCCTATGCTGTGGTGGACAAACTGGACCAAACCCCAAATTGAGCTCAATCTTATGCTCCACATTCCAGCGAGGCGGCAATCCAACCGGATTCTCCTGCATGAACACAGCCTTAAACTCTTGCCTAATTGACTCATTTAAACAGTTTAATTCTTGTGAGTGCAAATGTATTGTTGATGCCAAAGAATCACATGATGTAGATTGTTGTACTACACTAGTATCATGAGTATCTACCAATACATCAATACAATCATTCACATCCACATCACATAACAACAATAAAGACACTACAAGGCACTTTCTTTATTTGAGTAGCTAAGGTGAGGGGGCCAATGGCACCTTCCTCTCACCTCTCAAGACATGAGACAAACAATCATGCTTGAATTTATATACATGCGTATTAAAATGTATAGTTGGTTGCCTAGTTGCATGCCAACACTTACCTAGCACTATATCAAAATGTGTTAGTCTAGTTATTTCAAAGTCTAACTTGTCTTTTGTACTCCTGTCTAATAATGGGCATATGTACAACTTGACGATCCCAAATCTCAGTAGCCTTCCCATCAGGCATCTTGACTATACCGATAGGCTGAAGGTAGCATGGGAATCTTCAATCTCTTGACATGTTGGGAGTTGATAATGTTATGGGATGAGCCCGTGTTGAAGAGGACAATAACCTCAAGACCAGCCACTCGTCCCCTCATCCTAATCAGCACTGTATCATCAAAATGATAACCTATTTGAGCTATAACAGCAAGAAAGCATATAGGTGCATCAGGAACTACTTTATGAACTGAAATAACCATTACCTTCCAATGAGGAATTTCATACTTGTCTTCACTGCCTAACATGTCTCCATCCAAGTCTGCTGGAGTGCTTCGTTCTCACGGTCCTGCAATGCATGCAGGTTCTTGCATTTGCGATGAGGACACTCACAAAAGAGATGCTGACCAAGACAATAGCAACATAATCCTTCAATCATTGCCTTCTCTTTATCTTGCGGGCTCAGATTAGAATCACCAAAGGCACGACATGACTTCTTGCTTTACGTTTCTCGGCACGCCTATACCTCTGCCGGTTTCAAAGCAATTGAAAAGGTCACACGTGAGAAGTCTGAGTGCATACTCTCAAAGCAGGGTGAGTTGCTCTAATTGCCATATGATATTGATATATGCCGTACGATGTCTTTGATCTATATGCTGATACCGAGTAGGGATATCAGCATCATCATTTGACTCTAAGTGTGCTTGAGATCTTCTCCTAGAGAAGAAGTAATTTGGAGCTATGTGTCTTCATGACTTTTGTTAGGAGCCAATCATGGCCATGATCCCGTTGCGATCGGCAAGCTCAGGGTCATGTGACCAGGGTTATGGCCCCGTGACGAGTCTAACCGAAGGGCACCTGCCACAGTCGTGTGAGGTGTCACAGCCGTGACGTAGTGTAGTGTAGTGACGCACACTGCAAGTATGTGTAGCATAACCGTCGAGCCGTTGACATATCTCACCTATGGTTATACCGGCCGAGGTTAGAGTAAGTCAGCAATTGACCGGAGTGGGCAGTTGTTCCACTACCTAGCATGATGGTTGATGACATACTCCACCTACTTCAGATGCAGTGACTACACACATTACCTCTTTCTTTAGTAGGACTAGATGATTTATGCCATTTCATTATAGCATAATCTCTAGTTGTATGGTTTTCTTTTCATATCAATAGTAGTAGTAACATTGTACTACAGTTGCCTTGGAGATATTTTTATGCTCCCACAATTTATAGTACACACTTGAAATGTACTTTCTTAGTCTTATATGCCTTTTTGGCATTTGAAAACATTATGTCACTCCGGGGAGGCTATTTTCAAGCTGATTACATACACCCAAAGAGTGATGAGTCTCCTGGATTCACGCTATCCATGCATAGCCCTTCTTTTGTCTCAGCAGCTTCATGTCCAGGGGCATCATTTATAATGGTACTCATAGGCCTCTTGTCTCTTATGCATGTATGTCAATCCTATCTCAGATTTACCAGAGGGGTCCCATCAGTACATCAGAGGGGTTATCTATCACGCATTTTCCAGAGTGACATGGCATGGACCTCTTAGGGTCAAACCTGAGTTTTAAAGCTCCAGTTTCCTAGAGTTGGACAAAGGTTAGGGTCCCAGTTTTATCTCGCTGCCTTGACAATGGACTCTCACATTGCCTCCGATTTACATTGGGACAGTTTCGGGTTTCCTCACATCAGTTATCCGTGGAGACTGGCCGATTCCGGGGTATTCCTCACGAGCAGGATTTGTCATTTGTGCGCGACGGGAGAGGTAGAGTCAGAAGAGCATTTCCTATTCAGATGTCCTATTTATCATGAGATCAGATGTCCTTCCATGATTCTCCAATCACACTACGCTCACTTATTTCATACATAGATCCCCGATGTGTGGCACTGATGTTGCATGACATGTTTATGCTTCATAGAGATATATGTCAAAAGATTAGTATAAGCACTAGGACTCCCAAACTCAAATCACCACCGAGACGCCCCAGCCAAAGATGAAGATATTGTCAAAGGACAAGTCAGATATCCCTTCTAGGGACCTTCATCAAGACCCGACGACAGTGCATTGCTCTGAGACCAAGTTTCATGGCTATCAGGAGACCTCGGTGATCTAGAGCACATGCTCGGAGACTTGCTGTCTCTATCTCAGCACTTGCATCATCATTCATCTATCCTTGCTTTCTCCTATATCGTTATTGTACAGTTGTGCTTTAGTGTACCATCTCTCCCTTTCAAATATATTACTCATGAGAGTTGAGTAGAATTTTTTGTCTAAGTTTTATAAGGATTATCGTTTTAGTAATAATCATGCTCCTTTTAGAAATTATCATAGTTGAGATGTACCTACAAGTCTTATATGCCTTTTGGCACAGCAAGACATTAATAAAGCTCTCTCTCTCTCTCTCTCAAGAGGTGAGGGGGCCCCAGGCAGGGGAGCGTCCAAGACCCCATCCACACCACTAATGTATCAGAGTATGGAACTGTAACATTACCCATTCGCCATCTACTACTAGAGACCTGATTTATTTAATTACAGGGAGGGACTTGTTACTTTTCATGGAAAAAGGTGAGAGGACTATCTACGTTCCCAAGCTACAGTTGGGATTTGTTAGAGAACCTTCCATGGGTTAAGCAAGATTGCAGATGCTCTACCATGTCAGAAAACTGACTTGTTCATACAAGAAACCAAGATAAGCTTCCAATTGTGGTGAAAAACAATAGCCATACACATGGAAGAGAATACAAATGATGCGATGAACTACCATTGTGTCCAATACCAATGTGGTATAGATTTTGCTATAGAGAACTATGTCTAAATTTGCTGAAGCACTTGACCAAAATAAGTCTCTAAATATGGTAACATACTAAATAGGCTATAGCTGCCAAAATAGTCCACAAATTCATGCACTTGCACTTTTGAGTAAAGTCAAATCCTAACTTAGTCTATTTTTACCAAAAATATGCCCATAGTCATCGCACGCGAGCTTGGCTTGATTAAACATTCAGAACAAACTGCACTTCATCTTGGGCTTGCCCAAGGATTTTCAGCTCAAGGGCAAGAGAAACCAGCCTCTTACCCTCGAGGATGCAGTTCGCTATGCCAAGATATACGATGATACTCATGTAGTGGCTAGGTTTGAGCCTAGTGGACAATCTAAGGCAAAGGATAAAAGTTCGCTTTCTTTTCAAAGAAAGGAAAAGACAACGCAAAGGATACCTATGCTAGAACCAGTGGATCAAAGAAACAATCCACCATGAACCAGGAGACCTTTGCTAAGGCCAAAAGCGACCATGTATGCTTTAATTGCATGTCGCAAAGGAATGTCCGCAGGAAAGGAAGAATGTGAAAGGAGCTTCATTTAAGATGGCAAGTAACTTTTCTAGCATTAATTTGTCCTTTGCTAATAGTTCAGTTTGTAAGCATTGTTGTTTTACTACGGCAGTTTTTTGGACCCCACGATCTGATTCAAATGAATGGGACCGCAAGTTGCCAAACCATAATAGTTTTGTTTGATGATGGTTCTACATATGGTTTTATTAACTTTAAATTGTTGTTAGAAAACCGACTTGTTCATACAAGTTACCCAAGACAAGATTCCTATTGTTGTTATACAATAGCCATACACATACATCGAAGAGAACACAAACAACAATGATGAAGCATAATGATGAGATGTACTCCAACTATGTCCCATTGCCTATGGACTAGGATGCACTACATACTTATAGAAATAGTCTGTGCCAAAAAGCAAAAGCAAAAGAAAAAGCAACCTAAAAGCAGTTGCCTCATTAATATCTCTATATAAGATAAAAGCAACCAACACCTATCTATAGCAAAACTTGTACTCCAAATCAAGCACTAGAATCTCGAACTTGAGTCTAACTAAATTCTAACCTGACTTCATTAAATATAGGTAAAGGCCCCCAGAATTAGCATGCAAGCATGGCCCAATAATCCTAATTAATCCTAGATGACAACATTAGGGATAACAATCTGAACATTAACTCTAACACCCCCCCTTAATGTTTAAGTTACGAATAGAGCCACAGCTGATCTAGAGCTAAGCTATGAAAGCATCACATAAGCAAGACTTAAGCTATGAAAGCAGCACATAAGCAAGACTTAACCCTAGAAAGCAGGAAAGAGAGAGATTAAGGAGGCTAAAGAGAGAGATCAATATCATCAGCTGAATAACAAATGACACAGTTTCCCTACTTACAGCCAAGAGGAAGCCCTAAAAGGAAGCTTCCGGTGGCTAGGGCCCAACTGGGAGGGAAAATAGTGCGCCCTCCAAGAAGGCCCCCACTCTCCAGTAATATGTCCAAATGGCCTAATAATGAATAATAAGGCCAAAGGCCAACCATATAGTCTAAGTGTCACTAATGAATAAAAAAGGGCCCAAGGCCTGCTTATGCATAAAGTAAAGTAAATGTAAATGGACGCGGCGAATGTAATGAGCCGAGTCCATAACTCTCCCTGGCACAAAAGAAAAAGACCCAACTGCCGAAAAGAAACTGAATCAAGTAGCAGCAAGCCCTGGTGCATCAACAGCTAGAGCAACATCTGATGTAGAGGAATCAACAAGTGCAGCAAGAGCACGAGCCTGATCCGCAAGTGATGGTGTATGATAAAAGACATCAATAGGCTCCCATGTGGCCTCCTCAATAGGACAGCCATCCCACTGGACCAAAAACTGAATCTGCCGGCGGCGGCGACTATGGTATAGACGAACCTGTAATATAGCAGCAGGTAAAAATGGAAATAACTCTGGAGCAGTAAGAAACTCAGCATCACAAGGAGCGTCATCCTCAATAGCAGCACGTAATAAATTGACATGGAATACATCGCAGGTGCGTGTGGAAGCAAGAAGCTATAAGCGATATGTAACTGGACTAAGAACCTCCAAAATGTGATAAGGCCCATAATAACGTGGTGCAAGCTTCTCAGTAGAAGCATGGCCCTGGACAAAATGATGACGTGCAAACCGTAGGCGTAGATAAACCATATCTCCAAGCTGAAACTCAACATGGCGGCGGTGACAATCAACTGAGGTCTGATAACGTTGCTGAACATGCTGTAAATGAGAACTGGCCCAGGTAATAAGCTCTCGAGCACCAAGGTATCCAAAAAGCCCGAGAAGGTAGAACAATCCATCATAGGATACACCAAAAACGGATGGAGAATCGGATGACCCATCGGAACTGACCGCAAGTGTAATCCCAAAGTACACACTAGGCGCACAAGTGAGGAATAGAAGAAATGCACTGGAACGAGGAACAGGATCCGCAACATCAGTAGCAAGCATCGGAGCAATATCCACGTGTAGCTGGGAATGAGTATCAAAGCACATATGAGCAACACTGAAGTATATGGCAGCAACATCCCCAAAAACTATCCAAGAGAGGAGAAGGAATTCTCTCAAGGTACCCTGATGGTCTCGGAACACCAGAAAAAAGTGGCAACTCGGCATCGGAGACCAAGCGATATGGAGCAACCTGAAATGACAGAGAACCTGAAGATCACCCAGACAAGCAGTAGCTGGAACGGAGGCAATAACCCAAGCCAACAGGATATGCCAAGCCTGACAATGAGCAACAATCCAAGGAACAGATAGAGAGCCACATGCATAATCATAGAGATATCCGCACCATAGGCGATCAGTAATATGGAAAAACCAGCACCAATCAACAGGTCCAAATGAAAACCAAGCTATATGTAATAACCAGGAATGCCATATATCCATAGCTGAAAATGAAGCAGTAGTGTAAGCAATAGGTCCAAATGAAATCCGAGCGATACGTACTAACCAAGAATGCCAAATATCAAGAGGTAAAAAGGAATCAGTCGCATGAACCCAAAAGTGTATACCATCGGCATGGACTGCAACAAACCTATATGTAGAAACACCAGGAGACGGAAGGATGTCCGTGTACTCATCTAGAAAGATCCCAGCATATAAATACCCTAGATAAGTAATAGTGACCATCTGGCACATATCCTCGGATGAAAAATGTGTAACAGTAAGGGCCAAAGGCGCATGTATCATGCCAGGAACCGTAGAAATATCATGAGGCAGATCACAAACCTCAAGCAGACCTGATCACCAATAGCGAGGGAACCATCAAACGTGGACCCATGAAGAACCCCATAGAAATCAGCAGGAACATCGGCCATAACAGACTCAAGAGATGGAGATATAGAGACCAATGGAGAAGATACTGCACCAACCACCGAACCAAGAGGGCAATCTGAAGTATGCGCAAAAGCAATAGTAGAAATACCACCAAGGTATACGGCCTCTGTAATAGATCCTAACACCACAGTAGGGCAAACACTAACTGATCCACCCAACCTTGCCTACTCCCTGATATAGAGTAAGCCCCTCCTAGCCCAGTGTGAGGACTGGTAGCATGCTACTGCCAAGTGTCGGCCACGTGGCACTGACGTGGCCGACTGCACGTCGGGACCCAACTGGGGGCCCTATCCTGCTGACAGGGTCCCTAGGCTGTGTTAGGCCCGCCATGGCTATGGACCGTGCTGGGGCACACTACTCACACTGTCTTGCCCTGTTGGTCATGTACGCTGGACACGACCCTGACTGTGGTATCTGACCTATCTGTGTTCTCTAGGGTTCGGCACTGGTTACGAGCTCGTAACACTCCCTCCCCCTTAAGAACCGTCTTGGTCCTCTAAGACAAAGTCTGGAAAAATCTTGCGAAGGACGCTGCCTCTTTCCCAAGTGGCATTCTCAACAGGCTGATCATTCCACTTAACCAGATATTCTCGGTATAGAGTATGACGAGTCTGCGTCTCTCTACTATCAAGAATTTCCTCTGGTTCATGTGGAGGTTGTTGAGGATCCAATGGGAGAACTAGAACACTGTCCCCTACCAGATTATCTGATCTGGTTAAGGCTTTTCGTAACTGACTTACATGAAAAACTGGAAAAACCTTACTGCTGTGTGGGAGTTCTAGTTCATAGGTGACCTCGCCTAGTCTCCTACTGATGGTAAAGGGACCACAATACCTTGGAGACAACTTAGCACACACTCCTGATTTGAGGGTTTTAGAGTCAACTGGGACTCTCAAGTAGACTTTCTCACCAGTGGAGAACTGCACATCCCGTCTGTGTGGATCTGCATAATGCCTGGCTCGATCCTGGGATTGTCTAATGCTACGCTTAGCATGTTCTATCATCTGGTTTAGGTCTTCTAAAAAGTTTCTGGCTGCTTCAACTTTTTCTTGTTTAAACCCTACAGCTGTGGGTGAGCGTGGCTGAAAACCGTACATCAGCATAAATGGGCTGTATCCCGTAGCTGAATGTTTGGTACTGTTGTAAGCAAACTCTAATATCGAGAGATACTCCTCCCAATTAGTCTGCCTCTTGCTGACGTATGCACGAAGCATATCCTCCAGCACTTGATTTACCCTTTCTGTTTGACCGTCCGTCTGTGGATGGTCGGTGGTACTCATATTAAGTTTAGTATGGAGATGATGGAATACTGCCTTCCAAATATTTCCAGTAAACTTACTGTCCCGGTCGCTGACTATGCCGGAAGGTAGACCGTACAATTTAAATAGCCCGTCTACAAACAACCTCGCTAACTCTGGAGCTCTAACGGTTGTTTTGGTCGGAATAAAATGAGCCATTTTGGTCAGACGGTCAACTGTGACCCATATAGCGTCATTACCCTTTTGGGTTTTAGGCAGGCCTACTATAAAATCCATGGAGATACTCTCCCATTTACCAGCTGGTATTTCTAAGGGATGCAACAACCCTCCTGCCTTTAAACGCTCTGCTTTATTTACTTGACATTTCTGGCAACTGGTTACATACTGGTGGACGTCCTTTTTCATACTGGGCCAGAAAAATTGCCTACGAAGAAGCTCATAGGTCTTCTGTATGCCTGGGTGTCCCGCGCTAGGATTGTCATGACATTCATATAGGACCTGCTGCCTATAATCCTCTGAATTGGGGACACATACTCTATCTCTATAGAGCAAGTACTCATCCTGAATGGAATACTGTTTCCATTTGAATCCTTGAGTCAACTGACCCTCAACCACTGGGGTTTGCTTGGGTAATACAGGCTCAGAATCCTCAACGTCATCTGACGACGTATACTCGGACTCATTATCATCCTCAACGGAAGCTGCCGTATTCTTGGATGAACTGGCACCAGCCCCGGGAACTGGTTCTGGAGTCTGTAACTGTCTGTTGTGGACTGAGTTCCAGATAATAGAGAAGAATGCATCATGCTGGCATTTCCCTCTCAAGGACTCGAGTAACTCATTACGAATCTGAGTAAAACTCAGCTCGTTTATCATAGGCATTCTGCTAAGGGCATCTGCTACTGTATTGAATTTTCCGCGCCTATATCTGATAGACATGTCAAACTCTTGCATCAACTCTGCCCAACGAGCTTTCCGACCTCTAAGCTCAGGTTGATTGCAAAGGTATCTGAGACTCTCATGGTCTGTCAGGACCTCAAAGTTGGCACCATACAAATAATGCCTCCAAGTCTTAAGGGCATGGACTATAGAAAAGAGTTCCTTTTCATAGGCACTATACCTAGTCTGTGCTGGCTCGAGTTTTTTACTCTCGAACGCAACTGGTCGTCCACCCTGAGTTAGCACAGCACCTACTGCAAAGTCGCTAGCATCTGTTTCGACCACAAATGGCTGATTGGGGTCGACGACCTTTAAAACTGGTGCTGTAGCTAAGGCTGTTTTGAGAGCATCAAAGCTCTCCTGTTGTGCGGACTCCCAAATGAACTCCTTTCCCTTCCCTTTAAGGAGATTTGTCATAAGGACTGCTATCTGAGCATATTCCTTGACAAATCGTCTGTAATATCCCGCCAGACCAAGAAAGATTTGAAGTTCCAAAATATTCTGAGGTCTCAGCCAACTGAGTATGGCTTTAACCTTATTTGGGTCCATCTTAATCCCATCTGAAGAGATAATGTGACCCAAATATGCTACTTCTTCAACGAAGAATTCACACTTGGATTGTTTAGCATAAAGCTTATGCTTTCTGAGCAGTCGAAACACCTTTCTGAGGTGTTTTAGATGCTCCTTCCTGGTTTTGCTGTAAACGAGGATGTCATCTAAAAATACGACTACAAATTTACCCAAGTATGGTCTGAGGACACTGTTCATCAAGGTCATAAAGGTAGCTGGAGCATTTGTGAGCCCAAATGGCATCACCTTAAACTCATAATGACCGTGACGAGTCCTAAAAGCTGTTTTCGAGACATCTTCCGATTTTATACGGACTTGATGATATCCCGATCTGAGGTCTATTTTACTGAAAAACTTAGCCCCGTCGAGTTGATCAAACAACTCGTCTGCCCGAGGCATAGGGTATTTATTCTTAATTGTGACTTTATTGAGGGCTCTGTAATCTACGCAAAGACGCATAGACCCCTCCTTCTTTTTCACCAATAGGACTGGTGAGGCCCATGGTGAACTACTGGTCTGAATTTGGCCTTTCCCAAGATAGTCTGTTAACTGCCTAGTTATTTCTTCATCCTCTGTTCGGCTGACCCGATACGGAGGTTTAGAAACAGGTGCTGTACCTGGTACTAGGTTTATTACATGATCTACCTCTCTGCTAGGTGGTAAACCATGTGGCAAATCTTCAGGAAAAACATCTTTAAATTTAGACAATAAAGTTTCTAATTTACTGATTTTCTGCTGAATAGAACTGGAAATAGAAACTTCAGGAATAAACTGAAAGTCACATAAGAATACCTGATGGTCTTCGTCTCCGATTAGCTGACAGAGCTCCGAACTGCAGACCATAGGGCTGTTGGGAACATCATGCTCCCCATGCAACTGGATCTCTCGGCCTTTATACTGAAAGCTGAGGGTGTTCTCCTGATAGTTTCTGTGGAGGGAAGGTCCTAAACTGTAGAGCCAATCTCTCCCGAGAACAATGTCTGTTCGATCCAGGTGCATTATCTGAAAGTTTATTTGATCTTGGTACCCCTGAATACCAAGATTTAACTTACTTACCATAGTTTCCCATATTTTTTTTATCTTCACCCTTAGCTAATGAAACTATGTACCTATGCTGACTAGGTACTTCTGGTAGTTTAAGCTTTTTAACCAGGGTGTGGTTGATGAAATTATGGGTTGCCCCATCATCAACCATGACTCTTACTGACTGGTTACCAACTTTCCCATGCATACGTACTAGGTCATACGGCCCAAAGCTGAAGGGTCTCGCTAGCATTGCAGAGGTCAGCTGGCAACAGTGTTCATGATCTTCATGATACACTTTGATCTCGGAAGCTGCCGAGTCACTGGGGAAACATACAGTCTGAACAAGATGAACTTGTTTTTTATCTTTCTTATCTTTTTTAGTGAAAGGCCCCTTGGGACACTGTCTGACTGTGTGTCCCTTGCCCATACACACAAAGCACAAACGTTCTTGTTTGGCTTTCTCAAAATCATCTGGTTTTAAGGGCTGTATGAGTGAAGGGCGTTTCTGAGGAGCTTCACCTTTAAATTTATCTTCTTTCTTTCTTTTTAAAAATTTCTTTTTAAATTGAAAGTCTTTCTGAGGAAGCTGCTCAGAAAGTGGTTGCTGTCTCGCTCTCTTCCTACCCACTGAATCATCATAGATTTGAGCATATCTGAGAGCTTGCTCAAGGGTAGTAGGCGAGTTTCTCTGGACCTCTACTTTATATTCATCTTTGAGGCCACGGACAAATCCTCTGATTTTTTGATAGTCATCCATATTTTTAATCTTTAAAATTGCCTCTCGATACTGCGAGATATATTGGATGAGGGACTTGTCCATTACTGTTCTTTCCCAGGCTTCCCAGGCTCTATCAAGTTCATTCTCTGGTAGAAATTCTCTTAGGAAAGCTTCTTCAAAAGCTTTCCATGACCGGGGAGTCTGCCCAGTCTCCTGGAGATTTAACCACCACTTATAGGCCATAGGCCCTAAAGAAAGACTGGCCTCAATTGCTTGCAAATGGTCAGGGGTCTGTTTAAGAGCATGAATGTTCTTCCATTTGCTGAGGAAGGTTTGTAGAATATCTGCATTTCTATCCTTCTCTTCCCCATTAAAAGTAGGAGGCTTTAAATCTTTAAAAACACTGGGGTGAGACCGTAAAGTCTCACCCGAAACTGATGGAAGTGGAGAAGGGGATAACTGAGAAGTGGAGGGAAGGCTTCCTTTCGCGGAACTCAAAATCAAGTTTTTGAGTTCAGCGAACGAGTCGTCCACACTGGACTTGAAATTGGCTAATGCCAGTTTCAGTTCATCCACCTCTGTTACCAATTGGAGGAACTGCTCCTTGGTAACCAGTTCGTCGAGTTCTTCGGCGAACTGTTCCTGTTCTTCTACTTCCATAGGTTCCTTCCCTTTTCTGTAAGCCAAGGCTTCTGTTTCAAGTTCTTCGAAGCCTCTCTCCTGGGGTTGATCAGGTCCCTGAGGAGTGGTCATCTTCGAAACTGAAAGAGAGCTACCTTAACTTCTGAAGGAAAAAAGTCTAAAAGACTAATTTACAACTGTACAAGGGAAAGGAAAGATGACTTAGCTGTTTCTGAGGACTGTACTTCCAAAGAAAGAATGAAGAGGAACCCTTTCAGCTCTTTTCCCCAAAATTTCAGACCTGCTGTTCCGAAAAATGCCAGTTTGAGGCTTCAAAACGGTACTAAATTTCCCGGTTTTTTGAGGATAGTAGCTCGCTGGTCTGATTGCAATCCAACTTGTCCACAGAAAGGCAAATCTGAAGTCCAAAAACCCTTCTGAGTTCTGAAATTTCAGAAGTCTCCTACTCGCTGATCTGGTAGGAATCCTCTTGCTCCAAATCTTTGACGTTGGGGCCCAAAAACTTGTTGAAAAACCAGATTTTCAGAAGCACTGGCAGCGCTGGCCCTGCTCCTCATTTCTCAGTGGAAATCAGAAGTTTGAAGGCTGCTCCTACAGCGATCCTCCTCCTCTATTCCTCTCTGAGAATCTGAGAAACACTTCCTATCTTCTGATAGCTTTCTCTACTGCTGTCCTAAACTCCCTAGGATGGAGATGGCTCTGATACCAGTGTAATAGATCCTAACACCACAGTAGGGCAAACACTAACTGATCCACCCAACCTTGCCTACTCCCTGATATAGAGTAAGCCCCTCCTAGCCCAGTGTGAGGACTGGTAGCATGCTACTGCCAAGTGTCGGCCACGTGGCACTGACGTGGCCGACTGCACGTCGGGACCCAACTGGGGGCCCTATCCTGCTGACAGGGTCCCTAGGCTGTGTTAGGCCCGCCATGGCTATGGACCGTGCTGGGGCACACTACTCACACCCTGTTGGTCATGTACGCTGGACACGACCCTGACTGTGGTATCTGACCTATCTGTGTTCTCTAGGGTTCGGCACTGGTTACGAGGTCGTAACAGCCTCAATATCAATGAAACCAGGAATGACCACTGAATACGATATCTGTGAATCAAGGCATATAGGCGCAAGGCACACAACAACAACCTGTAAATCCGAAGCAGCATCGACCTGGGGAAGAGGACCCACGGATGGTGAAAGTGAAGCAGCAACTGATGTACTCTGAATGGAAAGAAGAGCTGCATCGTCAGCCTTTGGCAGGCTACGCATAAACTACTTCCTGGTAACCAACTGGAAGTCTCCCTGAGAATCAATGCCAACAAGTGAGTGTGTAACTGCATCAAGTACAAATGTCAATGTCTGCTGTGTCAAGTC
Organism: Diphasiastrum complanatum; assembly: GCA_029204225.1. Classification (NCBI taxonomy): domain Eukaryota; kingdom Viridiplantae; phylum Streptophyta; class Lycopodiopsida; order Lycopodiales; family Lycopodiaceae; genus Diphasiastrum; species Diphasiastrum complanatum. The sequence continues at coordinate 46,958,009 of CM055106.1, forward strand.
CAGTGTAACGGCTCCAAGAGATGCAAACCAATCAGCACATAAGATCATAACGCTCCATAGGAATAATGTAAAGATCTGCCTGTCCAGAAAAATCTCCAATGCGAAACATCTGAGAACTAGGAAAAGAATGGGAACTGGCAACCTCAACTGTGAGAGGCTGTGAAGCAGGAATAGGTGAAGCACGTATCTGACGAGTGATATAACTGCTAATAAAAGAATGAGTGTTGCCAGTATCAACTAAAGCAATATACTCACGACCTGTAATACGTACACGTAACCGAATGGAGCAAGGACCAGGACGCCCTGTCCAAGTAGCATAGGCGAGCTGAGCATGGCAAGTAGCAGGAAGTAGATTAGTGGAAGGCTCAGAGGATAGGTCAGGCTCATCAGAAATATGAATGTAGATATCGGAATCATCTGGAGTAGTGCCCTCATGGTAAAAAACAGCAGTAGTAGTAGGGAGAGGCTGACGGCAATCACGGGCAAAATGGTCAGGGCTCTTACAACGAAAGCAAAGACACTGCTGCTGAAGGTCAGCGAACTCTGCAGACATGTAACGTCGGACAAAAGCAGGTCGAGGAGTCGGAGGACGAGGAGACGAAGGGACAATGGAGAGAGCTGGAACAGAAGGGGCAGGTGTAAGGGTGGACGCAGCAAGAAAAGATGAAGCAGAAGGATGGGGTCGGGAGAAGCGGGAAGGAAGAGTGTCAGAGTACTTATGCTGTAAAGTACTGGCGAGAGACATCGCCTCAACAAGTGTGAAGAAACATCATAACGTAAAGCACCACGAAGCCCAGCAATGTAACGAGAAATAAGCTCAGTGGGCTGTAGATCCAATACCTTGACTTCCTTAGGCTCAAACAACTTGACTCCCCATAAATCAAACTATGTGGACATGACTAACCTTTGCCATAACCCTGAGAACTTTGCTTGATGATTGACTCCCTTGGTCTCTTCGAACATCTTCCAAGATACCACAAATATGTAAGTATCTCACCAACACCCATAAAGAAATGTAATCCTCTTGATTACCATAGCACCATCATAACAATCATAAGTAGGAATTGGATCTACAAATGTCAACACCAAATCTCCTACATCAACACCCATGTTAGCATAAGTAGTTGGCTCCACTTGTGTTGATTCCCTGAATTGAATCCACTTCAATTCTCATGGTACTATCATAAGTTACGACTTGTGATGGACTTGATGGACTTAGCTTAACTACTCCCCCTGGATGTACACGTCATGTTTGCATTCCTAACTTCAATTACCATAACAACCACTCTCCAACAATGATACAAATAGAATGTCATCCATGAACCAAACCAAATATGCAAGTAATAGAGCATCCCCAATAGATAAAACGTATGCAATACTTCCTCACATGTCAGTGATGCTCCCCCTCAAATACTTTCTCACACAAAGCACTTGACACTATCTTCTCCATGGAATCTCCTGCCTCTATCTAACTCATAGCCCAAACAACTTTCCAACCTAGAAAGGATCTCATCATGACATCTATTTTATCCTGATACTATGTCATATGCAAACTTCCCAACTAGTGTATGTCCATCTTGCCGATTAAGAGATTCAAACACCTCGATCATAAAACAATTGTCCTGAATCTTTTTCTAACACATCCCTACACCAAAATCATCCATGATGATAAACAAAAGTACAGATCCAAAATTCCAGATACTTCCTCACCTTGAAGGAACCATGCTTCACTTAAGAAGACTTCATATTGATTTTCTAAGGCTGATCAATAATCTGTCGATTCATAGAAATGAACCCTGTTGTTTTTCATGAGGCTAAACAACAACCTCTCAATTCAATAAAGAATCCCGTTGTTTTTCTCCAACTCAAACTGGATTTTCCTAGTAGAATTGATCTCGCTTGGTACCACCACATGAACAATCAACTATGACTTGGATGGGATCCAGGAATTTACTTGGCAACCACCACAAACACTCACTTCCATTAATCATAAATCTCAAGTGATATTCGTTCAGATAGACAAGAAAGTTTCTACCACATAACAAGCTACTATGACTTAGATAGAAACCAAACAATTTAGAACAAATAGAAACCCCGGATCTTTGTACTCAATACAAAGCTTTTAAATTCCTCCTTGGTATCTTTGTCTTCCCAAACTGATACAAAGTAGAATGACAACCACACAGCTTGTCACACCTGTCACTTGTAACAATGAACTTAATGTTTGCCACAATGATACGAAACAGTGAAACAATGAAGCATCCTCTTAGAGCTTGCACCTTTGTTGATTCCAACCTCGGCTTAACCTTGTCCAATCTTCGAACTTCTAAAGTTGACCTTCCTGTAACTTCCAACTTCCACCAGCTATTGATCTCTACCTGAGATCTGAGACAGACTTTGTAGTCTCCTCATGCAACACAGTTCCTCTCCTTGTAGCACCGAATCTCCTTCCACAAAGCTGCCACTCTTGTAGATAAAAATTGAAATTGACAGCTGGCTAGGACACCACCTCCACACCTCGAAGATGGTCGAATCAATTTGCATATGATGATTGATCCTGTTCATTGAGTACCCCTTGTTATCTCGAATCTTGAACCTATGCTTTGATACTATGTTAGAAAACCGACTTTTTCATACAAGTTAACCAAGACAAGATTTCCTATTGTTGCATACACATACATGGAAGAGAACACAAACAACAATGATGAAGCATAATGATGAGATGTACTCCAACTATGTCCCATTGCCTATGGACTAGGGCGCACTACATATAGACAATAGTCTATGCCAAAAAGCAAAAGCAACAGCAAACTAAAAGCAACCTAAAAGCAATTGCCTAATTAATATCTCTATATAAGGTAAGAGCACCCAACACCTATCTATAGCAAAACTTGTGCTCCAAATCAAGCACTAGAATCTCGAACTTGGGTCTAACTAAATTCTAAGTTGACTCTACTAAATATAGGTAAAGGCCCCTAGAATTAGCATGCAGGCATGGCCCAATAGTCCTAATTAATTTTAGATGACAACATTAGGGGTAACAATGTGAACATTAGCTCTAACAGAAACAAAGCAAAGTGACCACCACTATGTGGTGAAGCTAGCCACAAGAGCAAAAAGTGAAGTGTGTGACCAGATAGTTCCATGTCTACCTTTGCAAATTCAAGCCTGTAAGGATAAATTAGACTTTCAATTTATGAATTTGGACAAAGTAAATGTAATTCTTGGGAAAGAATGGTTTTATGTACATAATGAGTCATTGAAGAAAGATTATAAGACTCATAGTTTATCTTTTATGCACAATGGCTCTTCTATAGAACTTAATGGAAATATGGATATTTCTCCCTCGTATTTCATCTTTGCTATGGAAATGGTTGAATGCTTTATGTAAAAAGGCGATTTCATACGAAACCGCTGCAGAATACATGTTGAACATTCTAGATTCATGATGATCTAAACTAGTTAGCAATGAAACTGAGTTTCGATGATGACAATCAATTAACTTGCAGATACAACATCTGGACCTCCTTAATTGTCAAAGAACCTAAATTTTGCAACTCGGCATCAATCATAATTCAATTCAATTGTGTGACTGTAACATTTCGATAGTTTTGCATGAGTCAAGTGTACAGATTACATTGTGGATTACATGGGAACAAAAGGGTATTATAAAGTTTTCTAGTTGTTATTTGGAGGCCGATTCAACTCCATCCATGTTTATGACCCATACAGATTCGTATTATCAGCAATTGATGGTTCAAAGTCACTTCTGAGAAGCTTGTGAATCAATATCATGCTAGAAGTTTTTGTGCAATTCACATTTGATGCCAGACATGTAATCAATAAGAAACTTTCTGAGATCATAGCAGATTATCATTTTGTATCTAATCTGACATTATCTCAATGATTGAAAGCACACTTTTCTTTGGCTCACTAGCTCACTTAGCTAGTAGCAGAAGTCGCCTCTGTGGACTCGCTATAGATAACAAGTATATCTGAAAGTTTCTTCTTATCGACATCTCTTTTGAAATTTTCATCTCATTTGTGGGACCCGAACAGTTAAATTTCTTTCATTGTTTTCTCTGTGCATTGATGACAATCCTTCTGTAAGATTTACCAGGTGATTTCTCATGTACCAAAATCGAGTTGGAATTGCTGAATGTCTGCTGCGTTGATGAATGATGCATAGTTGCACAGAATCGCGTTTCTAGGAGGAGACGTTTCGGAAACCGCGTTTCTGAGAAACGCGTTTCTCCTCCCAGAATCGCAAAAAAAAAAGAACAAATTTTTTTTTTTTTTGGGAAAAATAGCTTATGGCTGAAATTTTGTTAGGGGATCAATGGTCAAACGAGCGTTTTGCCTCTCAGAAGTGCAGTAGATGGGGCACAAACAGATCTTATTTTCAATAGCTATTTGGTTGTTATTTGCTCTGGTTTTCAATAAATGCTCAGGGGATTCGGGGGATGGTAGCCCCCCGAGAAACGAGGGGTTCGGGGGGCGGTAGCCCCCGAGAAACAGGGGGTCCAGGGGGGGTTTCGGGGGCAACGCCCCCCAACGGCAGGGTCCAGGGGCTGCCAGTAGACCCCGGTCCCGACGGTAAGGCCTCTTCATGACTTGGCCTTCCACTCCCTAAGCGAAAACACACTTACTGGGACCATCTGTGATCGTAACAGACATGCTAGAGGTTAGTTTTGAATTTTTATCCTTGACAGAACCCAACATGGATTAATGCACCTGAACTGGACCATCCTGCACCCGAAACAGTCGGCAAATTACACAGTAATTATGCTCTTAATTAGAGCTTTCATCTGATAACCATATTGCCCAAAAAAAAAACCAAAAAAAGAAATTTAAAAAAAACGTTTCTGGAATTTTTTCAAAAATTCCCGAAACGCGATTCTGAAACGCGTTTCAGAAACGCAGTGCAACTATGGAATGATGTAGAGAATCATGTGTTTAGAATCTGCTTCGGTGGAGGGTCGGTTGAAATTGATGACAGTAGCTTGGATGTTGAAGAGAGATATTTGTAGATCAGTATCGCTTATAACAAACGCTCAACAGTCAGGCTAGAAAAGTCAAACGAAATGTGCGAGCAAATTCTTGGGAAACAAATCGCCTTTTCTTATTTCAGAAAAAAAAGGGTTAACTTTTTGCTTTCATGTAAATCATCAGGAAAGTTCATGTTGAATGCCTGGTCTTTCTGGATTCTTTATCAAGATATGTTTGAGCTCTGGTATGAAGTATTTTTACCATGCAATTTGACTTGTAGTTTATGGAGCTCTAACTTTCCGGTTTACAGAATTTCAAAGGTGCCAATCTTGGACTTTTTATGATTGCCTTGCAACGCCAAAAAACCATGGATTTAAGTGGTCAATGAAAGTTTATGAGCTGAGTACACAATCTTCTGCCTTCGACATCGTCGCTTTAGCTATACAAATTAAGGTCCAAGTATATTGATACATTTCAGCTCCAAGTATTTATATGCAGGTGAATCTAATGTATTGTGCACATCTCAATCACAGACTACAAAGTCTTTCCATTACATCTATATCTGATCAGCACATTGAGGAGAAAAGGCAATAACAGGCGCAGCTTAAGCAGTTAGAAGGAAAATGACTTTGAATTTTTAGACATTACGATCTACAGACATGCTTTCTCAATCTAGTAATTTAATTTTGGGCCTGCAAACTTAGCTTCCCCCAATAGAAACATGAAACTGATCAACTTCTATCCAACCACAGTGGGGCTTAAGCTTGATGTGCCTGCTAGACTTTTCAGGCTTATGCTACTTTACTTCAACATAACCACTACAGTTTAGTCTGGGTACCAGGAACTTATGAACTTAAGTTTCCCCAAAAGAAGTCAGATTAAACTATACTTGTTTTCATTAGCATAATGTGCAGAAGAGAAACGACAATGGACAATGATTTGGAATACAACCGACGAAAGAGCTAAAAGGATCAAGAACCATCACAAAGTACAAAGGCGTTCAGCTCTGTTCTTTCATTACCTTGAGTTCTTCTGCTATCATTTCCTTCTTCATGTTTGAAACACCCCTCTTTACACAGATTTTCACCATCTCGCTCCTCTCCCACAATTTCACAATTGCACCAGCCAGTCCTTCAAGACCTTTGTCCCTTCCTGCACAAGAGACACACAAAATTAAGTGCAACCACATAGCATGGCCGTCAATGAATCTTATGTTTTTTCACTCGAGCAAAAAGCACTAGACTACGAAGCATGGTTCAAGTCAGGACAAGTTGTATGATAACAGAGCGAACATGTATCCAACTTACCCACAACAAACTGGGGTGGTAGTGGCTGAAAAAGTCTTCGCAATGTCGTTAATGTGGTATTTCCAATTCTTTCTCGATGCCCATATTGAAGCTGCCTAAGTGGTGTTCGAAAGTTAGGATCAGCTGCAGGTAGCAAGTCACCATCAATCGGAACAGGCTTTTCACGAGTCCAACCCTCAACGCGTGGCCCAAGACCATCCATAAAAGCATCAAGCTCTTCGTCAAACTTTGATTCCAAAGAAGACTCACTGTTTGTTCCATCATCTTTCATATATTCCACATGTATGACAGGTTCCTGATGATTGAACTTGATTAACTCCCCACGTTGGTCTAGTTCTTGGTGTTTGGAAAGCTTTACTTTATTGCGAGGAAAGTGGTAATTCTTTCCACGATAGAACATTAGTGTGCTCCCAGACCTCCATACTATCAAGCCTCCAGTTCTTTGCTGGAAACATATGAGCCAACATGGATACATAAAATCAGACCATAGAAACAGACAGCTTCCTGAAGCAATTTTTTTGACAAACACTCTCATGGTATCATGTTTTGCATCTGAAAGTACCCTTGATTGAGAGCAGGACAACTGCTAGTGCATTTTTCGATCCAACTATTTAGAGACTATGAATCTGTGAGTATGACTCAGTCACTGCTTACAAAATCTCTGTGAGTTTGTACTGTAATAAACTACTAGCCCCGCATAGCTTTAACCTTTTGCACCCACAAACCTAGTGCCAAATAAAGCTTTCAGAAGGTACTGTTGCACTACTTGAAACATCCAGAAAGGAGGAAAAACCATGGGATTTTATCAGCTTCCCATACATTCGAAACAGATAAGTAACTCAAGTATAGTGCATTTCCTTGCAAGACCTATCAGCGACTGTTATCTTGAACTCACAGCAGCATGTCAAGTACAAGTAAAACCAAAAGGGTCACTATCAATGTTTATGTTCATGTAAAATCAGAAACAATGCACATAAGGAAAGATCGTCCTCTAACAATAAGTTCCCTTCTATTCGTCTACCTGAATCTTCTGTAATCTAAAGGACTATTTACGTGCAACATACTCGTAACTTTTTCAGAATCTGGCACAACCAACAAAATATTGTATGTTCACCAGCAGTACGAGACTGTATTTTCTTCTGGCCACTTACACATCTTGATGTTATATCTCAGACATGAAGGATTACGTATTGTTAAGGACATACATGTCCATATGATGGCCATTACATACATCATTGATACATTATTATGGTGGTGTCATTTACTTTTATATTAGCTTTAATATTAACATGTTATTTGATACTGTTATTAGTAGACAAGCAATTTTATTTTTATTTGACAAGCCCAGGACCCATGTTTCACATGGTTCCTCATTTGAATTTCCATAATTCCCTCCATTTAATTGAAGAGAGGTAGCTATTGATTAGTATAAATAGCAACTAAGACTCCTCATTTGATAGTTTGTTCCTCTAGAGATCTCTCCTACTGTTGCTCAATTATAGCTTTAGCCTCAGATATCTATTTTTTTGTTCTCAGCTAGAGAGCCTTATTTGTTGTCATTTATGTCTATTGTTCATGATTTGATGCCCATTTCTGTGATGTGTGTTTATAACTTGTTATCAGAGCACTTTTCTGGCCGGAATTGGTTGGTGGCTGTTTCCAGCTATCTTTAGTGGCAGCTCTAGCAAACATGTTATTCACACGAACACTTCGAGTAACTTGGAGGCCGATTTGGCCAAAAAAAAGAAATTAACAGATTTATGGCGCAGCTCCAGCGGATCTCTGCTACATTTGGTGGCAGTTCTAGCCACTATTTTGGCAGCAGTTCCGACGGATTTTAGCCTCCTATTTGGCAACAATCTTGGCGCATCTCTTGCAAATTTCATTGCCCATTTCTCTATGATTTCTAGAGCATTTCCAGCACATTTTCTTAGCTTGGCGGCAGTTCTAGAGGCCCATTTTCTAGCTCTCTTTGGCGGCTGTTCTAGCACCCATTTTGCAGATTTTAGCTCCCATTTTTAGCAATTTCTCATGCATTTCCAGCATGTTTTCTCAACTTAATTGGCGTTGGCGGCAATTCAAGCATCCACTTTTAGCTATCTTTGGTGGTTGTTCTAGTGCCCATTTTGCAGATTTCAGCACCCATTTTTCAGCAATTTCTAGTGCATTTTCCCAACTTATATGGCAGCAGTTCTAGCGCCCATTTTCCAGCTATCTTTGGCAGCTGTTCCAGCACTCATTGTGCACATTTCAGCACCCATTTTCGGTATCTAGCACATTTTCTAAGCTGATTTTTCCACGGTTTTTCCCACTCTAGTTTTTGCCCTCTTTTTTGTGCTCTTTCTTGGCTGTCCATCGCACTTTTTGCAGGCTTTTGGGGTGACAATTCCCTCCTCTCCCTGAGGGTTTGTGCTTCTTCCCTAATACTTCTAGCATGGCTCGTGGATTTGCATCTGCTTCTCAGTTGGACGAGACTCCTCAGCCTTATGGTATCGATCACATTCTTCAGCAGCTTCAACTTACGTGATAGGAGTTTGCTTCCCGACTTGATCGACTTGAGGCAGGGACATTTCCTCCTCCAATGTCCACATCTACTACCATTGATCCACCTCTTTTTGATGGTTCTCATACTCGCATTTCCTTCTATTGTCTGAACTTCTAGGGACCCTATGACACACCCTATTCCTACCCATGCTTTATTATCCATTCAGTTTTTTCCTTCTATTGTCCGACCTTCTGGGGACCCCGTGACACGCTTTGTTTCTTCATTCCCACCAATCCCTTCCCCACTTAGTTCTACAACCAACGTGCTGCTCTACTTTGTTGTCCTGACTTATCCTCTACCAGTTCCCTACCTCTACAGACTTCTACTCCATCCCCATGGTCCTTGTCCCTCTTGCTGCTATTTGGGGACAATTATGTGTAGCGCAGGGAGCCGGGAACCACGAGTTAGCTTCCCCGCTTTCAGCACTTGCCATCTGAACCCACTCGATATACAAGCAGCCATCTCGCCAACAAAGATCAGACTTAACCAACTTGAAGTTCTGGGACCACCTATAATTATGTTGGGATTCGCCACCTCCCCTCACAGCAAGTGCTTAGACCAAATTGGTAAAGCACACTTTTCTCTCTCTAGAGAGTCATTTTCTCTCTCTAGAATTCATAAGAATGATCCTAATTCGAACTCTATTCATTGTCTATGAAAGAATCAAGATATGGACTATTTCCTACTTGCTGGCTACATCAAATAGATGCCTGAGATCTGTAAAATCAGATTCTAATCAGCTTCTATATGACTTCTGTTCACAATGAAAGAAGGAGCCTATGCAAGAGAAACCATTAGCAAAAGATCCTATTCAAATCTGACAATTTATGAAAGAGATAGGATGAAAATTGGAAACCAGATCCAGCACCCTACTCCAGATTGTTCAGTGGCTGCCCTGCTTCCAGAATAGTGGAATTCGAGAGGGAGAAGATCAGAGAAGGAGCGCCCTCCTCTATGGATCAGTTTGCAACAGATTTCATGCAAATCAGACAAGAAATGAGGGAGAAACTTGTGAATTCCCTGATCTGATCCACTTGCGAGTTTCTACACAAATCTGAGATGAAGAGAACAATACACTGATGAAGAATGGAATCTTATTCCAGAAATCACCCCTCTCTAAATCGTGGAGGTTCCATTAAATCGAAATGATGTTGTACAAAGCATGGCATGCTATTGCCAAGTGTCCAAGGTAGGTGGCAATTTGCATGCCTATTTGCATGTGTCTAATTTGTCATGCATGCATCTTGCATGTTGCATGCAAAAACAAGGATATATGGCAAACTAACTTCTTCTCCCCCATGCACATGTGCATGGGGGTCTACCAAACTCGAGTGGGTATGTGGCATCAACATGCAAGAGAGCCTCCCACGAGTTTGTACTAAAAAAAAAATTTGCCTAAGTTTGGGCCTCAAAGTATGTTGTACCCATGTATGACCATGTGACAAGTTCCATTTATTTAACAAGGTTTACAAGTTCAACAAAGAGCAGCAGTGGCGCTGCTAGCACCAAGAACAATGCTAGTGCCAATGGCGCCGAGAGTAAAGCTTGCAATTGTAGCTAGCTTTACAACATCCACCCCACCTTTACAAAATCTGATGTCCTCATCAGATTTCAAATTAGTGCAAAGATGTCTCCCAATTACACTTAAGTACTTTTTAAGCTACTTGGTGAAGTACTCAATTTACTGGCCACTTTATTAATATGATAGCTGGCACACCACAAATGGGAGGCTCATCTCTGTGCACTTTGTGTTGAGCTCCCTGAGCTCTAAATTGATCGTTTCCTCACATGTATTAAGACTCCTTGAGGCAAACCATTTATCGTTTATCGTTCGCTATGTCCACTCGATGCCTTCTTGCTTTGTACCTTGACTTCTCTCTTTGTCCCAGCTTAATCTTGCTTTCTGATCTGCACTTTCATCTGGCTCTTTAAGGTAGGCAAAGGTTGAAGGATCCAAAATTCACCAATCTACTCGTGGGAGTATGACTAGGTCACCTTGAATTTGCCCCCATTTCTAATCAATTGTTGCCCATACTTTGCACCACGAGAGGAGTGTGTGATGGTTTTCCCCCCACTTCTAAAATCAGCTGACCGGACTTAAAGTTGAATACTTGGACAAAAGCTTTTCCAACACCTTGTTTTCCATCTTGCTAGGATTTTGGCCTTGATCCAACTTGTTGACAATCTCTGAAAAGAATCCTAGCCTCCCCTTTTGAGGAAAAACCCAATCGAAAGTGAATATCACCCACGCTCAATGAGTTTCAATTTTGGATATAGCCGTCCCAAGGAAGACCAACTGCTCCAAAGAAGATCTCCCTTGAAGAAATTGCCCTTTCCAACTTTCGTTGCCGGTCACGTGAGAGAGTACTGAACTGCAAATTCACCCCACGGACTCTGTAATCCTCTTTGTTTGATGATATCAGCCTCCAAAAGAAAAGTTCCTTCTCGAGCTTAACAACTCCTTGTATCACAAGCAATCATGCAAACCACGTAAAGCACGAGTTCTAAGACATACATACAAGCAAGACACTTAGGCAGGTTTACTAACAGGTAACAAACCGTGAAGGTCCCCCATTGAGATAGCCCTGCCAAGGACCTTTGCCTAGTCGCGCCCATAGAGATCTATCACAGAATTAGCCCACAAAAAACACCCCATCCAACTATACGTGCTTTCATCGTCAAGTAGCACATTGCCTCAGTCACGCCCCACCAAATTTGGTCGACAACCCTTATAGTTGAACGATCGGCAACTATCCCGCACCGACAGCTAACCACCTGCGGTTTAAGATGCAGAAGGGTAAGAATGCCAAATAGGAAATCAGCATTCAATAGATGCAACTATCGGGCTCTACGGAATGATCCTTTCTATTCAATGCATGACTACGCCTATCAAATTCGAACCATAATATGGCGACAAGCGTTATCTTTGATTCTACTTGATTCTAACTTTGAAATCATCAAAATCTATGAGATTGATTACGTAGACAAACATAAATTAATGTAATATTGCTTATGTGAAAGCGTTCGATAGCTCAGACAAAACTATAAGAGAACGTAACCAGATTACAGTAGATTAGAGAAACATACATTCATTCTGAGATAATATTGAACGCAATAAGACTGTAGGATTGAATTAGTAAGTAGCATGTACGAAATCAAACGAATAGCGAGCACAAGACAATGCAATGTTTTCTCGAAACGCGTTTTGAACGCTAAGCTAGGAAAAGACATAGCCAATATAGAATCATAAAATGCATAAAAGAGCAGATACACAAGAGTAACCTCCAGCTCTGAAGAGGGTACAGGTGCAAGAGCTTAATCGCCTGCTCTGCTGAGGAAAGTAAAAGGATAAATATCAATCTCGAAAAAAGCGTCGGATACCCATTCTCTAGAGGCGCGCGTAGATCTGGCAAGAGGTGGTGGCTGAGCACGCTGGGCCTTCGCCCTCACCGGTATGACTGCCTCATCATCTGATAGGTCATTGCGCTCTCGCTTCTGAAAGAAGCTAGTAATGAGATGCTGGCTAGAATTAGTACTACTCTCCGATGGTAGCAAAGAGGCTCTCAACATAAGCATCTCTCGTAGTAAAAGGCCGACACATCTGGGATCCTAATACTCCAAGAATGTACTGAGGGTAATAGGGGTGTCACGATATAAACAGTGATATCGGCCACGTATCTCATAGTATGTAGGGCATATGAAGATAAAATGAAACTCATCCTCCACTACACCCAATGTGCATACCTGGCATATCCGATGCTCTCTCAAAATGCCTGAATATCTGCCTGTCTCAATAGCAAGCTGATGCGAAGAGACTTGTAACTGTCCCAATCTGTATCGGAGCCCAAAAGAAAGAGGAAGAGAGAGATATAAAGGTCTAACAGGGAGTCCCAAACTGTCTCTGCGTAAGATATGTGTGCCATAGAAGGTAAGCTTGACTCTCTCATGGTCAGGACAATCCCATACTATGTACAATATCTCCAATACAGCTGTTGTTTGATAAATGTATGAGTTCCCTGTGGGAGATCCAACATCGAGAAGCCCCATGACTGAGTATCCATGGTCTCAAGTCGATGTAGAAAGGTAACAATCTGAAACAAAGCCTCTACCACCATGGGGAGTGAGGCAAACTCCGCTAAAAGAATCTCATGAGGAACTGACGGCTTCGCACGAATCATCCTCCCTAACATGGTGATCTGCAGACGAGTGATGTCTCTCCAAGTACCCTGAGATATCCCTGGGCACCAGACCTCCGCCGAGTGCATAGCCACAGGTGAGACTACTGTAGAGAAAAGGTGGTCTCTGGTAGCAAGATCATGAATATGGTAAGTAGTACACACTCTCTCCATATGCACCAAGGCAGCATGCCCCTTACGCAGGCGATATAGAGCAGTAGAGCGAAAAGTGAGTAAGGGGCCGGTGAATAATACACCTAGATAGGTGTATGATGTAACAATCTCCAGCTACTGTCCATCATAATAAAAAGCGTCATCTCTCATATGTTGCTGATTTGTGTTAAACACCATAACTTTGGTCTTAGCAATATTCACCGTCAAGCCCCACACTAAGGAAAAACCATATAGAGCATCAAGGTGTCGCTGTAATCGAGAGACTGTAGAGGATAGCAATGCCACATCATCCGCATACAGTAGGATAGGAATAATAACATCAGCAAGTGGACATCCATCAACCCCCTCCTCCTTGATGATCCGCTCTAGATCATCAATGTACAATGCAAAAAGAGTGGGAGAGAGTGGACATCCCTGCTTGACTCCAACTGTGCTCTGGATAAAAGGCGACCAGCTGCTACCATCTCTGAAACATGCTAAAACCCTCTCATATAAGGCACTGATAGCCATGATGATATCCTGTGAGAAGCCAAGTGAAGATAAGCACTGAAGTAGCAGGTGTCGTGGAACTGAGTCAAAGGCCTTGCGGAAATCCACAAAGCAGCAGTATACTCTCTGTCTCCGATGTCGAGCCTCCTCTATGATGCAGCGTAGAACAAATGCATGATCAATAGTAGAGTATCCAAGTCTAAAGCCAGCCTGTCCAAGAGCAAATAACTCATCTGATTCCGCCTAGGATCCAACCATAGGAGGGAGAGCAGAGGGAGGTGTAGCTGGTTCCATATCCAAGCAGGGACAAGGCGAGCAGGTATGACAAGGAAGGGCCAACCCGTCAGAGCCTTGGAGATTGCTATCTCCGGAACCTACGGTGCTGGCAAGAAGCGGAGAGTGGTGTCAATGCAGATGGAGAACTGGCTAGGAGTGAGAAAGTGGCCCGATTCCCTTTCAATGAGTTGCTGAAGTCACAGGCTTGAATCCTTTGAATTCAAGAGTCTACATCAAATGAACCAGATCGCTGGTGCTGGAACAAGGCTACCTGACAATACTCAGTCGTCAGGATACGAATGCTCACTATAGCTCGGAAGACCTATGGCCTTTCAAGAAGTGCTTGCCAATATTTGGGTTCCACACTTGCCACCAAGATCACAAGAGGAGGATGTCTATGCTTTACTCCATCGGGAGGCCTTAGCAGCTGCAGGTTCACTTCGATGCCCGATTCACTGCGTTATATTAGTACTTTGTAGATATACTAGATACTAGATTGTAAATTGTAATTTGTAAGTTAAAAGTAATGTCGATCCTAAGTCCTGATACCAAGTTCCTTGTGTGCATTGTGCAAGGCCTACCACTCGAGCTGCTGCAGCACGCAGGACTAGGAGCGCAGGAGAGGTTCCGAGCCATCCAGCAGTCTCAGACACCTCTGAGAGTCCCTCTAACTCTGACTCAAATGAGGAATCCGCCACTGAGGGTGAGGAATCGTATGAGGATGAGGATGAGGAGGATGAGGGTGAGTCTGATGATGGGGAGGATGACCTTGAGCTTGAGGACATGCCAGTGCCTCCACGACGACAGCGTCCGAGGCGGGCAGCTAGAGCCTAGATGGGGGGGCGGCACTCAGTACTCAGCATAGATGATAGTGGCATACTCTAGCATAGACTATAGTAGTTATACATATGACTCATGGGGCCTCAGGCTTGAGCCTTGAGGCCACGCTTGACACTCTTGTTATTTATACTTTTACTTTAAAAACTAAAGTTTAAACTTTTGACTCTTGAATTGTAATTTGTGATTTGTCAGTGGTCACTGGTCAGTACATTGTATAGTTTATAAATTCCCGTTTCGAACCTGAACCAACTGTTTCATACGCGTTTCGAAACTAACTCTGAATCATTGATCGTCGTCTCTGTCTGATACACTTCCAGTAATTAGTAGCGCTTCAGCAATATTCTATGATCAATCATCACTCAATTGACTCTAACTTGAGAAATGATCAACTATTTATACTCCTTAGGAATGTCGCATGGGCTTATCCAAATGGCGGTCGTTTAGCCGCAATTGGCACTTAGCCATATTGAGCTGTAGATCGCAATTGGCACTTAGCCATATTGCAGCTATCACTTATCTAGTTCGGTTACACTACTAACAATGATTAGAGCAAGTAGTTAGCTTCAAAACAAGAGGTAACATGACTTGTGTATTTCTGCAGATTGTGCGATAATGCAAGTAAATATGCAAAAACTGGATACATGAATGGGTGTAGATTACAATAGGATTATAGAGAGTTCGAATTTGTCACCCCGCACCCCACAAGGCATAGACCGTGCTTTCACCTAACTAGGTAGCACTTTGCCTCATCCGTCCTACGTGCAGACAGCGCTAGGCCCAAAGCGCGAGAAATGATTGTGCTTACACCTCGAGGGCAAAACCTCGTCGCATCAAGTCCCCCATTCTACCGACGACCCCAACCGTGGACACTAACACCTTAGGCATCACAACCGTTGTCCTGATGAATCCCAAACATTGGCTATTCCGATGAGACCCGTATAGCCGACCGGCCAATCGGCTCTAATACCACATGTAGCGCAAGCATCCCCAAGGGAGCCGGGAACCACGAGTTAACTTCCCGGCTTTCAACACTTGTCGTCCAAACCCACTCGACATAAAAGCAGCCAACTCACCAACAAAGATAAGACTTAACCAACTTGAAGTTTTGGGACCACAACATTGAGAGCCAACCTAGCGCCATGCCAGATCAGGTGTCTCGACGTGGGTAACTTTCCTCCAAGCAAGCCACCCGACTTACAGCAAACTTATAGCTCAAAGCTTCGTTACAAATGAGTAACACGATACAATTCAAAGAAAATGAATGAGACCTAGGAATAACGTTTGTCCTATTGCTGACAGCCACCTAGGGCCACTACTACTATACACTTGCATAAGGCTGATGATTCAGACAACTCAAAGCTATGTGCTTACAATAGAGAGGAGCTTCCAAAGGATTCCCCTCAAAAGTAGTAAGAGTGCCATAAATAGCTAGTGACACTAACTTCTCATGCCACATATGGTTGAGGGTTTGTATTTGTCGTAGAGAGCTTATAGCATTGGTGTTAGAACAGTTTGTACTGTGGAATCACTTTGGCTAGACTATATATTAAACAATTTATCTACTTGTGCCATGGGTCTTAAAGATTAAAAAATACATTGAATCCCTAAATTATAAGATTTAGTAGCAGGCGGGACCAAGGCCCCTACAAACTTGAGCTACGAGTTTTAGATTTGTGACATCTCGTCAATGGGCCCAATATGTTCCATAAACATTGTATAGGTTCCCAACATGTTGTGAAGTAGAAATAGGTCCTAAATCTCGAGGTAGAGATAGAAATTGTGTGTGCCTACATGTTGTGAGGGAGTCTAGCTTCTTGTGTAGATAATCGAAGGTATTGTGCTTTCTCTTGTACTTTGCTAGTCATTAATTGAGGTTCTTGTGTGGTTTTTTTGTGAAAGATTATGCATATTTGAACTTTAGTAAAGATTTGCAATCATCAAGATGATTACTTAAGTAAAAGGTTAACAATCATTCCCTCTGGATGTTGGTTGATCTCTGATTTGTGTTCTTTGGAAGCTTTAGATAAGGCTGTTGCATTTTATTAAGGTTCAATCAAGGTTGATCAATTCTACTCAAGTTTCAATCATCATGTCTCGTCAAGCTAGTCTTGTGTTGGAAAGTAGCGATAAATTGACTTCTTCAAATTATTCTATTTGGAAAATAAGGATAGAATCACTCCTAGTGATTTATGATTTAATGGATGTAGTGCTCTAGGGATTGAGCTAAGGCCTCAACTAGCACAACATATTCAATACTGTGGTAAGAGATTTAAACTAGGTCTACACATCATCAAGATGAATGTGCCCATTGAAATCCTCAAGGAGATGAGTGCATGTACAACAACAAAGGATGCATGGGATATCCTTGAAAGGACCTATGAATCTAGGAATACATCAAAGAAATTGACTCTGAAAATCAAATCAAATCAATCAATCATGTAGATTTGATAAACAATATGCTTATGAATATGTTTTTAAGAGTCAAATCTCTTAATGGTGAGCTACCTTCTATAGGTGATGTTGTCAAAGAGCGTGCATGTTATGAACACATTTACATATATTGGTATCAAGTGAAGCATGAGACAACAAAAAGCATCCACAAAACATTCTCCAACTAAGAAAATTGAATGAATATCGATGGTTGCCGATAGCCAAGGCAAATTTCCAACTAAGATCTCCAAAGATGTGCAACTCCCATACAACAAGCTCAAGACTCTAAATCATCAAATTGCAAAATGAATGGCCTTAGTGCCTATTTATACTAAGCAAAGCTACCTCCCTTTAATTTGGTTCGAGGGAGAAATTTAATAATTAGTGCCCAAATTAAAAACCATGTAAAATAACACTCCAAGGCTTGTCAAATCTAATCAAAGTTGCATATCCACTAATAATGGTAGAAAATAGAGAAGTGTGGACTATGTGTGTCAATAACACTCTCCCCTTTTAGAAAATGCCCTTAATATGGGCTGCACTTTTTGACTACTAAAGCTACTTTTGTACCATTCATTGTCGTTTTTTTTCTTGGGTTATAATTTTGTGCTAATGTTGTCAGTCCAAGAGCCGAATCCCCGCTTTTAGTACCATACAACTTATGTAATATCTGAGCATAAAGAATTCTTATCTCAATTCTAGTAGTAATAAGATCATATCAATGAGTAATCAATGTTGAATGTCTAGCGATTGAGATATTATCATCAACAAGAACTGGAGCATCGATAACTAGAGTATCATACTAGAAGCATCGAGACCATCAATAGTAGATATATATCATATGAGAAACAGTAACAAAGTCAGAAGGTACATCGCCAACAAGAAGATCAACAACATGTACTTCAGAAACAAGAATATCGGTATCAACAATAGGAAGATCTACAACAGGTAGAAAAGCAAGTATCAACAACATGAGGATCGTGTACAACAGTGTGAAGAGTGCGAGCTCGTTCCTATAATAAAGGTATGTGTGCAAAACATCAAAAGACTCCCAAGTAGCTTCATCAATGGGTTGACCATCCCATTGGACAAGGAACTGGACTATAGGACCATGAGGATGGAGAATGACCCAAACTTGCAATATAGAAGCATGCGAAAAAGGATAAAGCTCAAGGTCTGAAGGAAAAGAAGGATTATAAGGTTCTCCAAGAGAAAGAGGAGCCAAGTAGATTGAAATGAAAGATATCACAAGTACAAGTTGTCTCAGGCAACTTTCAACCATATGTGACAAGACTCAGCTTTTTTTAAATCTCTCAATACAATTCTCTCTCTTAAATTTGGAGTTTGGGAGTGCTAATAAGATTAGTCCACTCTATGAAAAATAAAGATCCAAATCAGATCCAAACATTAGATCTAGGCCAAGAGTGAATGCACAAGCCTCCAAAGATCATGAGCTGGATAAAATACTCACAAATTTGCTTCTAATACCCTCTCTCTATGTTCAAAACCCTAAACCCTAAAGCATGTTAAATCTCTCTCAATTAGATCCACTACTCATGGTTTGTACACTCTCATCTTCATTCTAAAAAATAATAATTAGCAAACCAAATAATGAACAAAAAAGTGAGGTGCTAGAAAATAAAAACCCCTGTAAGGACTCACTAAGTAGGGTAGCTCAAAATGAGGTGTTGAAAGTGTAGTCTTGATATACCAAATTGCCAAAAAGGGTGGTTGAAATAAGGTGTTAGAAACTAATCCATTATTTGGAAGAAAAAGAAATCAACAAGCATAGTGTGATCCTGCAATAGTGCATTGATGGACAATCATTTTGAAGTGTGGATCGCTAGTGCAAAAAGTTTAAAGGTCGCAAAAACTTATTGCTACAACAAAAGGGTAGTTGAGAAGCTGGTTGTTGAGAGGCTAAGCTGCCAAGAAACTCGCTGCTAAAAAAATGGATGTCTCCTCAAAATTAATTGCAAAAAAATCATACCTGCAACTTGCTAGATTATTAAGAAAAATAACTGCTGGAAAAACTAGATCTGCAACACTGATGGATCACTGAAAAATAATCTTCACATACCTTGGAAAGTTCTCTAATTCCATTTTATGCCTTTTATAAAGATTTAAAATCACATAAGAACAATAACCCATAAAAATGCATGAGAGAGAACACAAAGTGATGAGAAACTCAAACTATGTCCCATTGCAAATGAGCTAGGGCGCACTACATACTTGTAGACTTTGGTCTAGGCCGAAAAGCAAAAGCAAAAGCAAAAGCAGCCTTAAAGCAATTGCCTAATTGATGTCTCTATATAAGGTAAAAGCACCCAACATCTATCTATAGCAAAACTTGTGCTCCAAATCAAGCACTAAAATCTCGAACTTGACTAACTAAAGTCTAACTTGACTTTTACTAAATATAGGTAAAGGCTCCTAGAATTAGCACGCAGGTATGGCCCAATAATCCTAATCAACCCTAGTGATAACATTAGGGGTAACAATGTGAACATTAACTCTAACATTCCCCCTTAATGTTTACATTGTCAAGAACTATGCATAACACAAGTATTCATGTGTATCCTCCATGGCACCCATGTAATGAAGATCCTCAATTCTGATGTAAAATCGAAAATCAACTCTGAACTCCCTCTCTTCATTACTCGTTGTAGAACTTCCTTTGAATGTCGATCCTTTTCATATGAATCTGCTTCATATGACTTCCCAATGTCTTGCTTTTGTCTTCTTGTCCCTTTAGTGCATATGTGTGACCACCATGAGTGCAACATATCACCTGATTCCTTGACTCCCTTTGGATCAAAGAACTTGACTCTACTTGAATCAAATAATGTAGACATGATTAACCTTTGCCATAACTTTTGAGAACTTTGCTTGAAGATTGACTCCCTTGGTCTTTTTTAAAATCTTCCAAGCTACCACAAATATGTAAGGATCTCACCAACATCCATAAAGAGAATGTAATCCTCTTTGATTACCATAGCACCATCATAACAATCATAAGTAGGAAAGAATCTACAAATGTCAACACCAAATCTCTTGCATCAAAACCCACGTTAGAAACCTGTACTTCATTAGTATTCATTAGTAGTCGGCTCTACTTGTGTCGATTCCTTGAATTGAATCCACTTCAATTCTCCTGGTACTCTTATAAGTTACTGTTAGGAACAGCATAACCACAAGGAAGGCAAAGTTAGTCTGATCCACCCAGCCTATGCACTCACTCATAGAATGCCCCTCCTAGCCCACTGTGAATTTGCATGCGGGTGGCAATTGGTACTAACACTCACCGATCATGCTGCATTCCATCAAGAAAGTAGTTGGGTTGTCGACATCAAAGATTTTTGGCATTCTCTTACTCATATTTGTATCTAAACAATTGTCAATTGAGGATATTCCCGTATACGTGGGGATATCCTGTGCTACAAAACAAAAAAGGATATTTTACAAGGCTGTTCTGATGCACACTAGGGTAGAGCTCCAAACATTACAAGGTCTCCAACTCATTATTTACTCATTTCAGGGGAATGCACTAGTTACAGAAAACAACCCACAGTTTCGTTCAAACCTGAAGCAAAGCACATGACCATTATAGAGGTTGCAAGAGAAGTTATCTGGCTAACAAAGCTGCATGAAACACAAAGGGTTTTCTATAAATAAAGCCATAAGAATCTACTGTGACAATCAGAGCAATTCAATAGTGAAAAATGGAATGCTCCACAAAAGGACAAAACATGAAAATCAGGTATTGTTCTTTAAGAAAATTAGTTCAATTTAAGGAGATGGTATTAGAATACTATAGATGATAGATAATATACTCACAAATAGGTCATCACATATGTATGAAAGGACTTCATTTTGAGGCCAACATTTGAAATGCCATTTTGGTCTCAAGGACCTTAAGACAAACAATCGAGAAGTAATCAGCAATCCTAGAATTATGAAATAGAATGGCTTATTGACATCTTGTAAGTACATGGTTGAAAGAATTGAGAAGGAGAAGAACAGTGATTTCTCATCACCCTCAGATTGTACAAGATTTTCTAGCCAATGCAAGCTCTTCCTACAACAGTTTCTTTGCATCTTGGAACCTCTCTGGTGTTGTTTTGTTTCTATGCTATTGATTTGTGCTCGCTTACTTTTAGCTTATTCTTGCATTCATTGCAAAGTATCTCTGATTGGGGAGGATTTCTTCTCTAATTTTCATTGTCTTGATCAGATTATAACAAGAATGGTTAACAGTAGCACTGATGTATCGTGAATGCAAGAGAAGTTTACAAAGTTGTTGTGAAATATGAAAACGATGCAAGAAACCCTGGATGTCAAAAGTATCAAAAATTATTTTTCATCCTAATCTAATTTGCTATCAGTAGCCAAATCATTTCTGACGCAGGTTTAATATGGCAAATCAGATGAAGAGTCTGACCTTCCTAATTTTCCTCGGCAATTGCCCTAATTTCTTGTTCACAAACTACTCAACTAATTAACTCGACTCAACTATCAGCTCAGGTCGAGAGGACTTAAAAAGACACTTGATCAATTTTTATGAATTACAGTGCATTCCAGCTGAACGGTGGGACTTTAAGCCTCCACTAAGACATAACACATATAAGTAAATATCATCAACCTCAAGGTCTTGTTGTGTCTTCTTCATGTTGAGCGCAGCAGGCCCCTCGCACTTGATTTTCACCACCTCACATAAGCGCCATTGTTCATGGATGCTTTTCGCCACAACGTCTGTCACTCCCTCTTTTCCAAGCTTCAGTAAGCGTGTCATCCGCAGGCCTTTCATGCGGAGCTTCTTTAATTCCGACTCTGGAAGAACCAATTCCGCTGGACGAGGATGTCTTTGTAATCTAATAATTCCTCTTTCTGTTTCTTTTTCCCACGGAAAACTTATGCTACTAGTGCTGTCACTGACAGCCTCCAAAACTGTTACATCTTCAACCTTCCCTTGAGAATTTTGGCGCCCTGGCTCAAGTGACTGAGAAGCTTGCGACCTCCCATATTTGCTCCTTCCGCCTACGGATTCAATTATGCGTAACTTTTCTAAAATTTGAGCCATTGCAGATTTGTTGCATCTTGCTTCATGGTAACTGACTTCTGCTTCTTCGTCATCAGCACTTCGTCGACCCAGTTCTTGTAGGGAAGCTGAAATTTCATGCTCATTGTCGAGAGATATCTTTTGAGGGGGTTCACGACGAGGTGGGGGCTTAAAAGAAACCTGATCCCATGGAACTCTGGATATAATGCTGAAAGCGTCAGCAGGTGGTGATGGAGGTAAACCATTTGAGGACATATGCTTGTTTACATTCCCAGAATATAAATTTGGACTTTTAGGTGAGCTTCTTGTCGCACTGCTCCTATCGTGACCAAGTAGAGTAGCGTTCGGGTCGCTCGGAAGTACCTTTCCTGACGCGCTAGGAAGGTGGCTCTTTATAGAAGGAAGCGGATTCACAAGAATGGCATTATCCTCATCTGCTGCTGCCTGTGGTTGGCATCCGTTGTTCGCTGAGTGGTTTTTGTTTTGAGTGAGAGATGCGTATTGCACTTTCTTCTTCCTTAGATTTTGTGATGGAAGAAAAAAAGGGTTGGTGTGAGTTGTTGTCGCCTGAACATGCTTTCCCACCAAAGCGTTAGCGTTTTCAACCTGCTGCTGCTGGAGCGAACAGAACCGGAATTCGTAGTGAGAACAAGCATGAAGGTTGAGCATGATGATGATGATGATGATGATGGAATGACGGAAGGTGGTGATGAAGAAAATGGCAAAAAGAGGAGGAAGAGGATGTTCCAAAGGGACTATCGAGGATGATAATGATAATACTGCAGGAATGGCTGCTCTGAAAGGGATAAGGCAGCTTAAAAAGTGCAAGGACCTTAAAGGTGAAAGATTTGAGTTCAAGCTTGTTGGAACTAACCAAAAATGCTAGTGTGAAGCCAGAGCCATCCAATGGTTTGTCAAATCAGCCATCCATCAAATATTACTTACTAGTCCTAGTCGATAGTCCGCCCTCCAAGACTTTTGTTGTGCAGGCTTTTGCTCCAACGGGGTCTGTGTTTCGTAGGAAATGGACAACTTCTGAGTTTTGAAATGTTAGCACCTTTGGATTGTCTGCAAAGAATGCTTTGGATCATTAACAACACCTACTTCTCGCAAATACTACCACAGGCAGGTGACAAGGCACGGGCAGTGATCGCTTCGTAGGTAGACAGGGTTGGGAAATCAGCAGGTCATTGTGCTCCATAGGCTACCGCATGTAGCAAAAAGAACTGGCAGCACAATTTCAAGATCGATCTATCTCAAATTCTGAAGTGGGCAGTCTGGGAGCAACTTTGATGTAAGCCATAGTATTCCGATCTTTTCATGTATAGTTTGAGGATAGTCCTCTTGGTTTTAAAAAACAAAGCATATATTCATGTCTCTGCTTTCCATTTTGCCTTCTGTCTGTGCATTCCTCGAGTTGTTTTAAAGCTGGGATCATCTTTACCTGTCAATATGGTTCCTCAAGAATCTTCTCATCATTTGCAACTCACGAATTTCAATCATCTTGCTCGGCGTGGAGAAAAGAGACCTACTTCACCTTCAGACCATCCTTCCACTGCTTCCCCTTCATGCGCACATTGTGAAGCCAACTGTGATGTTGCAGATTCCTTGCTTGTTTTCTCTGGCCAGGTGGCGCCATATTGTTCGCCCCATCTTCGCCACCACCTTTCTTCCTCTCTTTCAATTTCTCAGCTTTTTCCTTCTTCATCTTCTCGCCCCTGTGTTCCATGTGCGGGCTGTGGTCACTTTTATGTGCAAGGTGTCGGTCTTTCTCGCCATCAAAATGCTTGCTCTGCTTTTCGTCAGCAACTCACATTAACCAATGTTGACCTTGCACCTCATCCTGCTCCCACTTCGCCACTTGACTCGGCTTGGACCTAGATTCGCTCCCTGAGAAGTTTTCACACGTGTGAACCTGCTGCAAGTACAAAGGATCAAGAGAATGAACGATTGCACACTAAACTAGCTTCTATTCCAAAAACAATGTGATGGAAAACATTGGCAAGCTAGTTAGCAACAAGGCAAGAGCATTCATCACAGTCTAACTATCATTACACCTCAAATAGATCAAATGGAGGCTTTACTTGAAGAAGTGTATTCTTGAGGTACAAAGCCACCTTATTTATACTGTAAGAGGCCTTCTAGAACTCATGGACAGAGAGATGATTCTAGGTGCCACATTGCCTCTACCTCTCTACTAGATGACAAAAAGAGAAATGGATAAGAGTTGAGAATCTCTCTTTTTGAGAATCCTTGACCTAGAATAGCCTCACATGCTTCTTGATAGGTTCTGGACCTACACATCACTATGAAGACTAAAAATGTAACGTGACTCTAATTGAAAATTACTTGACTGGTCTACCTCAAGTTTGGACAAACCCCAAAACTGTTGGATTATTCTCCTTCTTACCAATCGTCTAATCGGTTTTAATCTTCATCCATTGTTTATCCAGCTCTGCAGATTTTCCCGTGTGTTTACACAGTCTACAGAATTAGAAGTGTTTTTACACAGTCTGCAGAATTACACAGAGTTTACGACAGTGTCGCATTTTTTGCCTTACAGAAATCTCGTGAAAAAATGCAGTGTCGCCTTTTTCACATTTTTCGCCTGTCAGGAATCTCGTGCAAATATGCAGTCGCATTTTTCGCTTTTTTCCAAAGAGCCTCAAATGTTAAGGAAATGACTTTGGCAAAGTGTGGGGCAACCCTAAATGAGATTTAAGGGCACCTTCGTCTTTTTCGCCATTTTGCAAAAAATCCGACAGTGTCGCCTGTGGCTGTTTTAGTTCATTTTTGCAGAGCTACAGTTTTGGTTCATTTATGCATACAGAACGTTTACGGCCAATTTCACCGCTTATCAGCAATCGATGGCAAGGACCAGATGGATGCCAACGGATCATCAGCCACTGGCGATCGCAATTGATGACCTAATTTCTTACTATATAATAGTTGTTCATATTCATACAGATTAATTCATTGAAAATCAGAATTACCAGAAGTGTTTGAATAGTTAGCTCTCTCTCTCTCTCTCTCTCTCTCGCCTGTGAGCTTGAACACTCATGAGCATCCTAGCTCACTTCTTAGAATTGTTTTAGAGATTGCTATTGCGCTACTGCTCATCAGCATTGCGCATTAATTCAGTCAATACTATTTTTTATTGCATTCAGTTTCGTCTCAGAATGTATGCGTTTCTGTATTTCTTCGCGACTAATTATTTGTCCGATAATCTTCAATGCTTAATTGTTTGGCTATGTAATCATTGTAGTATTGACGATTTCAAAGTTAATTACTATAAGTTCAAACGTGATTTTTATCACTATTGTCTTGTTTGAAATTGATAGGCATAGTCATGCATTGGAAAGATGAAAATAGTTTATTCCGCCATGCACGAAAGGTCTTCTTTCTAGACACACGAATTATTTTCATTCGTTTCTTTTTGAGCTAGACCTATCTTCTGCATACCACTTTCCGACATGGTATCAGAGCTGTTTCACTGCTTCTTTATCTGATTCCAATATGATATCAGAGCGAAAGCTCTAATACTTCATATCTGGGCGAAGCTCATTTCTGTCTTGGTATACAAATCCACAGAGACAGAAAACAAAAGTTGATCTTGATCTACATTACACAACAAAGGTACATCTACAACATTTTAGTCAGATATAATCTGATCAATTGCAAGTTAGCTCTCTCACCAATGGAATTAGGACTCAAATTGTCAAAGGACCAGTGTCCCCAAACAATTCGTGAGAAGCAACAGATGCATGAGTATCTTTACCATTCTATTATAGGATCTCTTATGTATGCCATGATCTGTACCAGACCAAACATAGCTTTTGCAGTCAGCTCTCTCAGTCAGTTTATGACTAATCCTGGTATAACACATTGGAGGGCTCTTATCAGAGTCATGAGATATCTTCGAGCTACTATGGACTTTTGCATTTGTTTTGGAGCAGTCATCAACGACAAACTCAATTTCCTCAATGATTATTACACAGATGCGAGTTGGGCAGGAGATGTAGACACTCATAAATCTACTTCCAGATTTACATTCTTCCTCAACAATGGTCCAATTTCCTAGAACAGTCGCAAGCAATCTTCGATAGCTCTATCTTTCACTGAATCAGAGTATATTGCAGTCTCTCAAGCTACAAAGGAAACAATTTGGTTAAGAAACTTACTCTCAGATATCAGTTTGAATCAATCTGCTCTGACGACATTATTTTGTGATAATCAAAGTGCCATCGCTTTATTAGCCAACCCTAGATTTCATTCCAAGAGTAAGCACATTGAACTGAAGTATCATTTCGTCAGAAGCAAAGTTCTTAACGAAGAGGTCAGATTGCAATATTGTAGAACGCAAGATATGACAACATATGTTTTTACTAAAGTATTAAGTTTGAAGTCACACATAAGATTCTGTGTAGAACTAAGTTGAAGGTCAAAGCATTCAAGGATTCAGATTAAGGGGGAGTGTTGGATTATTCTCCTTCTTACCAATCGTCTAATCGACTTTAATCTTCATCCATTGTTTATCTAGTTCTGCGGATTTCCCCGTGTGTTTACACAAAATGCAGAATTACACGGAGTTTACGACATTGTCACATTTTTCGCCTGACAAAAATCTCGTGAAAAAATGTAGTGTCGTCTTTTTCGCATTTTTCGCCTTGTCAGGAATCTCGTGCAAATATGCAGAGTCACATTTTTCGCTGTTTTTCAAAGAGCCTCAAATGTTAAGGAAATGACTCTGGCAAAGTGTGGGGCAATCCTAAATGAGATGTAAGGGCACCTTCGCCTTTTTCGCCATTTTGCAAAAAACCCGACAGTGTCGTCTGTGGCTGTTTTAGTTCATTTCTGCAGAGCTATAGTTTTGGTTCATTTATGCAGACAGAACGTTTACGACCAATTTCACCGCTTATCAACAATCAATGACAAGGATCAGATGGATGCCAGCGGATCACCAGCCAACTGGCGATCGCAATTGACGACCTAATTTCTTAGTATATAATAGTTGTTCATATTCATACAGATTAATTCATTGAAAATCAGAATTATCAGAACCGTTTGCATAATTAGCTCTCTCTCTCTCGAGCCTGCGAGCTTGAACACTCTTGAGCATTCTAGCTCACTTCTTAGAGTTGTTTTAGAGTTTGCTATTGCGCTACTGCTCATCAGCATTGCGCATTAATTCAGCCTTTCATGTTTAGCCGCTCAGAGATAGCATAGAGTACACGGCTTCAATCCGCAACTTATTGTACTCATTTACTTCTGTTTCGATTTGAATCAATACTATTTTTTATTGCGTTCAGTTTCTTCTATTGGTCATGCACCTGACATGATGCACCAACAAGTACATTTCGTAACTCTATTTGAGTAACAAAAACACTCTCGTTCTGAAGGTCGAACACCACCTGCTTAGTGAGTGTTGAACTAAAATCAACATGCCTCTCAAGAACATAATGCATGTAAAGCATTCTAGCAAAGCCAAGTTTGCAGTCTTGACGATGTAAATGTTGTGTCGTGCACGCCAGATATATTTTTTCGGCGTTGTTTCTGATATCTTCGTTCTCACAATTTCCAAGTTTGAAGCATCATTTTTTGACATATGACCTGGGAGTTGGCCAGATTTCGAGGACCATCTTAGTAGAGACAGTGTCATTTATCTCTTTCCATTGCACACCACTGGGATTGGCCCACTCAGATGTACGAGCACCAATTCTAGCCATCTCATTGATATCAGTTCCTTCAGCTGTGGCTTTCAATCGCTCATATGCTTCTTCTTTTTTCTCTCTATTTGTCGAAGATACTGCTCTAGATGCAAGTCAAATCTCTTAAATTTATTTTCTAAATCTTCTAAATCTTTTCTTGCATGCTCGTTAGCAATATAATATTCTTTTGTGACGATACATTTGATATGCTCTGTGTTGGCTCCTGCAAGACTCTGCTTCCAACCAGGATGGTGCAATGCACAAAACTCCTCACAAAATGTGATAAGTTCAGAGATCAGCCATGCCACTGACCAAGTGTCTATAGCTCTTGTGTACACGTGGTTGCGATCCAGCAACTCGGGAGCTAACCACGGCCTAAGTGCATGGGTTGTCAGATTGGCCACCCAGGATTTTTTTGATTCGTATTGAACCCTTACTGCCATTCCCCAATCGATGACACCAATCCTAGGATGCAACTGGTTAGTGAAATCAATCATGACATTAGTTGCATGCAAATCGCAATGCAACAATAATTCATGATGCGCAAATGCCATGGTTTGCACCAAGGCATATGAGATGCCACACACATGGTCACAAACTGATTTGATTCCGACCATCTCATCTAAAGATATAACATGGTCTGCTTGAGGACCCTTCACCTTACCATTTCCTTGCAGCTTTGCCATGGCTCTTCTGAATGAGCCATTCTTAAATGGTAGCTTCATCATCAAATCGTCCACGCTACCTCCACTGAGGTACGAGAAGATAGAGACCAAAGGAGGTCATCGTGTAATGCCCAATATTGCGCACAATTCCTCTAACTCAGTGTTGTTAAAGCCATCTATTAACCAATAGACAAATGTACGTAGAGGCTTGAGAAGATTTTTTCTTTGGTCAGCCATATTTTTTGCGAAAAAATTTAACGAGTTACTAATGCTAGAAAATTGAATTTACCAGATATTACAATAACAAATTTTATTTGATAACAAATGTTAAAATAACAAATATCATCTGGTAAAAAATCATATTTACTAGATGTTAAGAATAACAAATCTCACTTCATAATTAAGTTGATGAGCTACTAATGCTAGAAATATCAAATTGTAAGCATGTGTTGTAATTGAAATATGAAATACAAAACTGAAATCTACTGTAAGACATACAAAAATATAAACATATACTAAAAATGTTGAAATTAAAATATTTATACAATCTTAATTCTTCATCCAACAATGATAGAATGAACACAATTCTTAAATAATAAGCATGCAACAGACAACTCTAATAGTTGTAGATTCATCTATAGCACCTAGCCAAGTGAATAGTCGTGCACCAAAAATGAATCCATAATTATCATGTACACAAACGATTATTGTACACCCATGAATAGCACCTAGCCAAGTGAATAGCCGTGCACCAAAAATGAATCTAAAATAACCACAAACTTGAGACTAATCGTGAAATCATTATCAACAGCACCTAGCCAAGTGAATAGTCATGTAGCAAAAATGAATCTAAAATAATCACAAACTTGAGACTAATCATGCAACAAACAACCATGTAGCTATAGATTCATCTATAGCGCCTAGCCAAGTGAATAGTCGTGCATCAAAGATGAATCAATAATTATCAGGTACACAAATGATTATTGTAAAATCATCAATAGCAACATATCCACCACTCTATCTTGATTAGAGGCCTCACACGTGCTGCTACAAAAAGGCGTACAACTCTGAAATTAGAGAAAAAGATACATCAATGAGTGATGAAGAGAGTGGAACTTGTTAGCTCAAAATCGAGTGCTAGTAAGAGGCAAAATGTCACCAACAATGATGAGAAATCATTCCATTTGACAAAGCAATGATTAGAGGTGTATTCTCCTATCAAGCTCTGATATCCTGAGAACTTTTCACATGTGTGAACCTGCTGCAAGTACAAAGGATCAAGAGAGTTAGCAACAAGACAAGAGCATTCATCACAATCTAACTATCATTACACCTCAAATAGATCAAATGAAAGCTTTACTTGAAGAAGCGTATTCTTGAGGTACAAAGCCACCTTATTTATACTACAAGAGGCCTTCTAGAACTCGTGGAGAGAGAGATGATTCTAGGTGCCACATTGCCTCTACCTCTCTACTAGATGACAAAAAGGGAAATGGATAAGAGTTGAGAATATCTCTTTTTGAGAATCCTTGACCTACAAGAATAGGCTCACATGCTTTCTTGATAGGTTCTATACCTATACATCACTATGAAGACTAAAAATGTAACTTGACTCCAATTGAAAAATTGCTTGACTAGTCTACCTCAAGTTTGGACAAACTCCAAAACTTGAATCTCTAAGTTTGATATTATTTTATTTTACAATACTTTCACACTCTCTTGATATTTTGACCACTTTTCACTTAGGTTTTTCTCATCCTCATTGCTAGAAAGTGTCAAGGCTATAGCCCCTGCACAACACTCTAGGAACACAAATGGATAGGTAGCTCACTGGTAGAGCACCCCACCGGAATGGGGGAGGTCCTAGGTTCAATCCACACGCACCAAGTGTAAAAACTTTTCACATGGTATCAGAGCCATGGTTGTGGGTGTGGTCTAGGCGGGCGGTAGCTAAAAAGGGCTATGCTTTGAGGAGGAGTGTTAGAAAGTGTCAAAGCTATAGCCCTTGCACAACAACACTCTAGGAACACAAATGGATGGGTAGCTCACTGGTAAAGCACCCCACCAGAATGGGAGAGGTCCTAGGTTCAATCCCCAGCCCGCCGACCACACGCACCAAGTGTAAAAACTTTTCACACTCGTCTTTATGCACACATACCCTTTACCTTGCGCTTAGACATCCAGATAACTTTGTCCTTACCTTTGTCTCGTCTGCTTCCAACCCTACTGATACCGCAACTTGGCATGCCTTTTTGCTTTTTCCTCTCTGGTGTTCACCTCTGCCTCCTCGGGGTGGTGTTGTTGGTCACAGAGAATCTCACAACAAGATTCATCGCTTTATGTTAGGAGATTAGAAAAATCTGCAAGAAGAGCATTTCCTTCGATGTCATGCGCTTGCTACTCAGTGGGATTCTACTTCGGATGTTGTTTCTATACCCCCTGTTCATCGTCGGTTGTGTTGTTGTGTTTTACTTGGGCAAGTGGGTGACTATTCTCGTGCAACTCGTGCTCTAGCTTCTACAAGTCCAGCAACTCCTTCTACTGCCACCCTTCAGGCTTTGGAGCTTCTTCATCCACTGACAAATGATTGTCTTCTCTCTTTTGTTGAAGACTTTGAACCTGATTCCGATCTGCAGCTCTCAGGATCTCATTTTCTTAATGCTTTTCTACGCAACCCTCATTTTTCAATTGGGGGACGCGTGCTATCTTGGATCTTCATCTAGATTGGGTTGTCCTTCAAGTGGATGTTAAAAACGCTTTCAACTCTGTTTTCCGAGGGGCCATTTTTCAAGAACTTTGTGCGGCTCACATGAAGAAGATGAATCGGTCATCAATTTCTTTAGCTGAAAAGGAGAGCCTAGTGAGCCACCTTTTGATGGTGACCTCCAGTGGAGAAGATAATTCCACTTGTAATTTGTGTAATTTGGAATTGCCACTAGGATGCCACCTAAGGAGCTCTCTTGCTTATTTAAGAGACTCCCCCTTTGTAGAAGAGAGCTTCTTGATGTATTGTATCTACTCCATGTCCAAATGAGAAGATCATCCACGAGTTTGATACTACACTGAGCTCCTTGATCATTCTTGTTTTCTTAAGTGATGCATTTATGATCTTGCACTTCCATCCCTTTGTGTGTGGTTGTGGATTAGGGGGGAGTAGCTTTCTTGCTTTCTTTCATTTATGCTTTGTGGATTAATGTAGGAATCAGCATTGTGGTAAACCATCATGGATTAGATTGTGGTGTAAGTATTGCAAATCTTGTGACAGTCCCTTTCTTGATGTTCTTGGCAGTCCAAGAATCAAGAAATGTGTGTTTCTTGATCCTTGGGCTCTCAAATATGGTATCTAGTTTAGTTTCTTGTTTCTTGTTTTATGAATTAATGCATATAGATTAGTTTTAGCGTTTAGGATATGATTCAGTTCGTTTTGCAGCAAAGTACAAGTAGATTTCATGGTTTGTTCACCTGGACTGCATTTTGTTGAACGTTTTGACTACACGTTTGGTTTTGAATGCATGTGATGTGATTTAAGAGAGACGTCCATGGATTGTCCTCTGACAGGCGAGACAAATACTACAACATTTTTCAGTTCCTCTTTGCCTGATTTGGGCCTTAAACAAAAAAGATAAAATTACAAAAAGTGCCAACGAAGCCTGGTAACAGGCAGATCTGTAAAAAAGAAGAAGAATAATCAATTAACAGATCAGATAGAACAGGGGATTTGTCAACATTTGGCGCATGTTGCTGCTTGAACCAACACATTCTAAATTTGTAACTGCTGCAATACTGACCACACTCAGGTTCATGTCCAAAATCTCTACATCTTTGAACACCTCTGAGTTCTATAGAGAATATAACACTTTGCTATCTGTCACATTCTTGGTCTTCTATGTACACCGCCCTACAGTCTAATCTCTACAATCAGACCTACCACAGCAAACCGACCTGCAATAAAACACAACACACATGCAATAAACATCCTTTGCAGATCTGTTCAGTGCTAACAAACATCCAACACCTTGAAACCACCCTCTAAAGCCCTGCCAGTGCTCTTCAACCCTACCACAGCCTACGTTGTCTTCACTTCATCCACATACCACTCATTCACTCATTCCCCCAGCGACTACACACTCCACTCTCTCCTGATCCGAACAGCTTGTCTCTTCCACCTGACTTGAGCCCCCACGCCGCCTTCGCCTTCACGCTCCCAGTTGTCCGATACCCATTCTCGATCGGACCCTCTCCTGTCACAAAAACTTGACCGAAACCATCCTTACCTAATCTCGACCGGATGGCGTGATCAAAAAAATCTCGACTGGATCCCGACTTAATCCATCTCGACCAGATAGCCGCCCACTCTATCTCGACTAGATAGTCGCCCACTCCATCTCGACCGGATAGTCTCCCATTCCATCTCGATCGGATAACCCTAAAATCTCGACCGGATAGCCGCCCACTCCATCTCGACTGGATAGCCGCCCACGTCATCTCGACCGAATAGCCACCCATTGTATCTCACCGGATAACGCTATAAAATATCTTGACCGGATGGCTTGTCTTCAATCTCGACCAAATGGCTTGATAGAAAATCTCGACTGGATCACGAACGTCCAATTTCGACCGAATCAAAAATCTCAACCGGAATCGGAACCTGACAAGATGGATTAGACGAGAGCTTCGATCTAATGATGAATATACGAGTTTAAATTTAGCTATATCTGATGCCATCAAGGAAGAAGACGAGGGATTCGATGTTGACAAGCCTAGGGAACAAAACTCACATCGTGCAATCCATGAGTCGAAGCCGATCAAGGATACCCGAAATCAGCTTTGGAAATAATAGATGGAGTTGCTTAATTAACAACACCAACTACAAATAGAGAAACCCACTAAGGAGTTTTCTGACACATTGACGTCTATCCAAAGCAGTATGTCTGGTCAGCCAAACCCTACACAGCCATCTGGTGCCCACACTGTCGGGTTACGCATCATGCTGATGCTTGCCCTTCATATCAGCCTATCCAAGCACATGCCATCCAACGATATGAAGAACAACCGTCACAATCTGGACATTCTGCGCATTATAACAAAAACCCCCCAGAAAATCCAGAACCACTAGCCATACAAGATGGCTATGCCATTACGCAAGGGCCACTGAACAACAGATGTTTCATCTGTGCTGAAACCGGCCATTTTATGGTTGATTGTCTAGTCAAGACCAAGTACCATGTCGAGTGTCCCGGCTGGGTTAGAAAACACGGTTTCAAAGACTGTCCACAACAACCATCTAAGATCCTACCTGCCCGACACGTCTAATGAATCTCGATAGGACCCTCACGACAACACAACACGAGCACAATCACAACTCACCATTACACATGCTGCTCACTTGGGAAGTTTCTTACAAAATTTTACATTACCACAACAAACACCAGTTCTAGAATCAAACATAGACGTTATATGACATGAGTAATTGCAAGACGAAGAGCAAACATATATTTCGTCACCTATTTCCAGTTCCCAGAACAGAGTACCTTCCCAAGGGAATTGACCCTTTCTCTACAATCTTGCAATCTCAAATCTATATGTCTCCACTTTCTGATGAGATTTCCACTAACTGCATATCACGAGACAACTCTGAGAAATCGAAAATCTAGACAGAGATTCATTTATGAATATCCTATGCCGAAGGATACTAATGAGAATAGTATCTTTTTCATCCCTGTATTTCAAGCTATATCTTCCAAATTCATATCGCCAATCCTACTGTTAAGAGTTTTTCGGATGTGGGGTTGGTTTCGTTAGAAAGCCCTAAAAGAGAAAGGGCCCACAATGCCCTTACAGTAGGGACCGAGGACAACCGCTTCCAACCCTGGTGGCTTGTTCGATCGCTCCGTGCTCCTCCAACCAATGGAAGTTTCCAGGCTTCCAGAAGTATGGTAGAAAGAGGGTAGGTTCTGCTTCAGTCAATTTGGTCTTGGTACAGTACTAAGATCATCCTCTCGAACGGTGTGACACTATTATCAAGACTGATTATTCTAGAATAGTATTAAAATTATGATATTATCATGTCCTTGCAAAATCCACCATTGGTAGGATGCAGGGCTCTGGCGCTCTAAGGATTTCTTCCAACCATTCAACCCCGAGCATGGATATAATTCTTTGGCGGTGATGTATCTTCAGCCCCAGCAAGATAGTAATGATCAGATACGAAGTAATGGTATATGGTATGTTAGGTCCTAGAGGGAGATTGGGGCACATCCCTGCCATTCTGGTGTTTGGACCATACACGAATACCAAGGATCCTAATTGTTGAGAATATTTCGGATCGTTAGAAATATGGCTACCTAGAGGTTTTGCGGGTATCTTTGACCTACTAGGCCAGATTTCTCCCTTCTGACCTTTAAATTGTTCGCATCTCTAACTGTGAACTCGTGGCGGTGCAATCACATGGATCTATTGTGTATCTAGGATCTTTTCCTAAGTCACATTCCTGGTCTCGATTGGTACTACTGTCTGATCCAGGTGATCGTACCACTGGTTCTCTAGATAGAAAGAGGTGGGCTATATCTGTGTACTGTACAGAGATGGCTTCTGTCAGTTGTCAAAATCTACCTTCCGTGAGCTCGTATGCCTACTATACTCCCCACAATGTTGTGTTCTACATAGAATGTCTACAGGACATAGGTATCGATAGAGTTCTGGGGTGAAAAAGTGGTAGCATGGAAGTCCTCTCTGTCTTGACTGGCAAACATCACTACGTGTGGGTTGAAACTGATCCGCTTCCCCCATCATATGGTGTCCAACTCATTTTTGGTGTTATCTCACTTCTAGACACCTACTTTAGTCTTGGAGATTTGGTCGCATGTCCACTAAAGTCCAACCTATGACTGGTAAAGGTACGTCCATTAAGATTATTCTGTTGTTTCTTGGACACCCTAGACACTGTACTTTCAAGTAGAACAGGTCAAGTGAGACGTGGTGAGTACATTACACGTGTCGTCCTGTTCACTGGACGGTAGCGTTTCTCAGATTTTGAGTCTAGATATTTCACTAGACAGTATCGGAAGTGGTGTGCGTATTTTGCGACTTAACCATGATAGTGTATTTCAGTTGTTTCTGGTGGACTACCCGCTCTGGTGTTTCACAGAGGTCGGACCCAGTTAACACTCTCCATAAACGAAAAGACGCTTCAAACTTTGATGCTTTATGGTTGTTCAACTAACAATTCCATACTAGCGATAAATAAAGCGTATGTATAAAAATGTTTTCTTACTCGTTTATAGAATACAGTTCAATAATGATTTCAAGTTAATGCTAGTAAGGTGCTTGGCTGCAAAACTTCTCTTGGATTCGGCTAGTGATTAGTAGGTCGAAAAAGTAGCGGGAAGTAATTCGTTCTCTAAACAAGGCATACGAACTGCATTTTGTCATACCATTGCTATAATTTAAAACCATCTCCCTACTTGAGGTCGTACAAAATGATTCACTACCATAAATGATTTAACTAACCAAGCCCTACCACCTTTCATTGGAAGGTAAGAGCAAAACCCTTTATAAAATTGAGATGAATATAAATGAGAAATTAAGTAAAGTAGAATGTTATAACAAATCCACAAATAGTAATGAAAGTCGAATCAGACCTCAGAATGTCGTTAGGTAGCCGTTATGTATGGATACTCTAGTCATGAATGCCTTCTCTTGAGGCCCATTGCTCTTTAGAACATCAACCTTTGTAGCATAAAATCAGAGCCAAGCACGTCGATGCAGTTTTCCCAACTTTGTACATGTCCGATCAAGTTGGTATAAAAAGAGAAAATGAAGAAAATCAAATTTTCTAGAATATGAATGGTGCGATTGGCAAGTTAACGGTTCATTTGAGAGAAAACTGAACCGAAAGTCTGTAAAAAAAACAGGCTAGAAAGATGTAATGGCTAAAAAATCAGCAACCAATCAATCACCAAACCACACTAACATTAGGCATCACCCTCCAACTAGCACTCATT
This sequence comes from Diphasiastrum complanatum, assembly GCA_029204225.1. Taxonomy (NCBI): domain Eukaryota; kingdom Viridiplantae; phylum Streptophyta; class Lycopodiopsida; order Lycopodiales; family Lycopodiaceae; genus Diphasiastrum; species Diphasiastrum complanatum. Next base: position 46,994,669 of record CM055106.1, read on the forward strand.
CAACAAACAATCCCCAAGAAACAAGCATCACTCATTACTAACTATGGAGTTACTAACATCAAGCAACTAATTACAAGGCACTAGCATTGAGCAACATTTAGACACAAAATGAAACTAAACAATAAAAGAAGAAATACTCTGATGCATTTATCCATAGAAAAAATTAGTAGGTAAATTGATGAAAAAGATATATACACCCCGAAGGGGAAGTTTAAGCAAAAGTAAGCTCAAACAAGAGCGAAGCTTGCAGTAAAGCTAAGATTAATCCAAATCTTTGCATTAAAAATAAAAGTGCATAAACTATGATGATGTCAGTGGGAGTCTGCCAAGTGACTGCAGCAGATCAGAAAAGTGAAGGGAGATGAGAAGTAGCCGACTCAGCCACCGTCGCCCGTTGTAGGATTTATAGGGCTTGAGCACGTTGCAGGGCAATGGAAATATGTTGTTTGAAAGAAGCCAGAAGAATAGAACTAGGAATACCTTGACGCTTCGCCGCTTGATGAGAACACATGCGAAGAAAATCCTCAAAGCGTCGATGCAAGGTGCCATAAGTCTCAATTGCTACATCAGTGGGGTGCCTGTTGGAGTAGTTTTTTTTCCTTCTCTTGTGTTGTCACGCCTGCCGCTTCTCCTGGTGTGAAGGCAGAGCGAGGCAGTAGGTCACCACGCGTGGTATCAGCAACAACAACATCTGCCAAAGTACGAAGCCCATCCTGAGAGAGGACAATGTCAACACGCATGCGGGAAGAGTGGAACGCGGTAGAAGGAAGGACACGAGACTGCTCTCTGAGGACATGGAATCCTCCATGCCTAGCTATAGCGACCGTTGCATCTCTGACAACATCATGCGTAGCTGTGCGCTCACTCCCAGAAGGACATCGGAGGAGGTGGATAGCAAGAGCATCAATAGGGTGACCACAAACACACCTGGAGAGACCCAAGACCAAAGGTTAAGGTAGCTCCAAGCGAAGGCAAAGAGCAGTGATGAAGATGGCCGAAGACAACTGAAAGGAAGGAATGACAAGCCGAGTTGACAATCAAGCATCCGCACCTTGACCTGCACAAGAAAAAAGCCGAGCTTGATGCAATGACGAAGGAGTCTCAGAGAGCATGCTGGAAAGGGTTTACTTGTGCACGAGATCCAAGAGGGTCTCTTGTAGGTGATCCGAACTGAAAGTGAGGAGTTGCTCAAAAGGGGGAAGACAAGTTGGGAAGAGAGGGAGCAGCTCTCGTGTAGCGATGAGGAGGTGCTGGAAAGATAGAGAACCGCTATCCACATGAGCAATGCAAATCGCCAAGAGAAGGTGAAAGCCATAAAGGAATCGAGAAGACAAAGCAGGGGCGACAAGAGCTCACAACTCTCAAGAAAAGCTGCAGGTGCAGAAGAAACCGCAGAGAGAAGACCCACACATAAATGGGTAACCGAGCCTGGTTCCGAGCTGAAGGGGTCTCCACACCATCCAAAGAACTCGGGCCCAAAAGGCGGCCAAAAACATCCATAATAGAGCTGTCAAAGGAAGAGAGAAGATGCAAAATGTCCTGAGTACGGGGGAAAGTCCATAACAGATAAGAAGGACGCTGGATAAAGCAGGACGTTAAGATGCCAAACGTGACTTGAGTGTCGCCCAACCAGGGAAGCAGATCTGAATGAGCAATATCCTCTTGGAGAGCCTCACCAAGAAAAGTAGAGCTGAAGGAAGCAGACCCAAAAGGAACATCTAGAATGCGAATGTCATCCGAAGGAGCAAGGAAACCTTGAGGAAGAACAAAGTCCGGGGGAAGACCTGTTGGAGACCACACTAAACACTTGCGAGGTTGAATAGACAAACCAAGAGAAGCCAACTGCTCAGAGAAATGTTGAAATGCGAGGAGCACCATAGGAGCAGGATCTAACAATATGAGAGTCATCAGCAACTGAAGGAAATATGCAGGAGAAAAAGGCCTCTACAGAAGCTCAAAGTGTACGAAAATGAGCCAAAGTGAAAAGAGGACCACCCAAAGGTTCACCTTGACGAGTACCAGCTGCAGGCTGAATAGTAGAAAGATACCCAGAGCGCACATGGTGACTGTAAAAGAGGGGAGTCTCAGTAGCATAGAACAACCGCACAAAAGGGATAAGCTGAGCCAATTCACCACCAGCCGCGTGCAGCTCTCAAAAGATCGCAGCTCTAGAAACATAGTTAAAAGCATTGGAAACATCCACTCGGAAAACAACCCAGTCAGGATGGAGATCAAGGGTGGCACGCAAACCATGAATGACAGCTTCATAACCACCAGGAATAGAAATCCCAAACTGATGAGGGGAGAGAAAAGAGACGAAAATCTGTTGAAACAAAAAACAGATAGAACGACTAACAAGACGGAGGAGGACTTCGCCAACAACGATGGGAAGGATGTCACCCGAGGCTTTAGTCATGGCGATCAAACGAGACACAGACAAGAGACGTGCAACAGAAGAAGGAATGTGACCAGAGGCGATAAAAGAGCAGACTCGAAAGAGTTGAACAAAGCCACTAGCAGAGTCCTCAGGGAGAAAGCAATCACAGAGGTATTCATAGACCAAACAACAAGACGAGGACTGTGATGGAAGGCACGAGAGAAAGAATCACGATCAAGCACGAAGTCAACATCAGACACAAAGTTCTTCACAAACAAGGGAAGAATGTCTTCAGAAGCAGGATGAAGAGCTTGGAGAGCTGCAACAGTATCAACAGAAGAGGGAGCGGAGGTGAGAGGAGCTAAAGCTCAAGTTGCACGAGAATACTCGCCGATTTGTCCAAGATGTAGGGTGCGACGAAGGCAACGATGGAGAGGTGGGGCTGTTACGAGCTCGTAACCAGTGCCGAATCCTAGAGAACACAGATAGGTCAGATACCACAGTCAGGGTCGTGTCCAGCGTACATGACCAACAGGGCAAGACAGTGTGAGTAGTGTGCCCCAGCACGGTCCATAGCCATGGCGGGCCTAACACAGCCTAGGGACCCTGTCAGCAGGATAGGGCCCCCAGTTGGGTCCCGACGTGCAGTCGACCACGTCAGTGCCACGTGGCCGACACTTGGCAGTTGCATGCTACCAGTCCTCACACTGGGCTAAGAGGGGCTTACTCTATATCAGGGAGTAGGCAAGGTTGGGTGGATCAGTTAGTGTTTGCCCTACTGTGGTGTTAGGATCTATTACACTGGTATCAGAGCCATCTCCATCCTAGGGAGTTCAGGACAGTAGTAGAGAAAGCTATCAGAAGATAGGAAGTGTTTCTCAGATTCTCAGAGAGGAATAGAGGAGGAGGATCGCTGTAGGAGCAGCCTTCAAACTTCTGATTTCCACTGAGAAATCACAGTAGCAAGGAGTCAGATTCCAAGTGTAGGTAACTCGCTGAAAAAACAGCTGTTTCCCACTGAGTTGAGAGGATTCTCTATAGTTTTCCCAACGAAATTAGAGTAGGAAGAAGCCAGCACCTCCATCGTTGTACAGTCAGAGACCTACATCCGATTTCCAGGGAAAAAGTTACTGGTTCTCAGCGAGTTTGAAGCCAAAAAAGAGGAGCAGGGCCAGCGCTGCCAGTACTTCTGAAAATCTGGTTTTTCAACAAGTTTTTGGGCCCCAACGTCAGAGATTTGGAGCAAGAGGATTCTACCAGATCAGCGAGTAGGAGACTTCTGAAATTTCAGAATTCAGAAGGGTTTTTGGACTTCAGATTTGCCTTTTTGTGGACAAGTTGGATTGCAATCAGACCAACGAGCTACTATCCTCAAAAAACCGGGAAATTTAGCACCGTTTTGAGGCCTCAAACTGGCATTTTTCGGAACAGCAGGTCTGAAATTTTGGGGAAAAGAGCTGAAAGGGTTCCTCTTCATTCTTTCTTTGGAAGTACAGTCTTCAGAAACAGCTAAGTCATCTTTCCTTTCCCTTGTACAGTTGTAAATTAGTCTTTTAGACTTTTTTCCTTCAGAAGTTAAGGTAGCTCTCTTTCAGTTTCGAAGATGACCACTCCTCAGGGACCTGATCAACCCCAGGAGAGAGGCTTCGACGAACTTGAAACAGAAGCCTTGGCTTACAAAAAAGGGAAGGAACCCATGGAAGTAGAAGAACAGGAACAGTTCGCCGAAGAACTCGACGAACTGGTTACCAAGGAGCAGTTCCTCCAATTGGTAACAGAAGTGGATGAACTGAAGCTGACATTAGCCAATTTCAAGTCCAGTGTGGACGACTCGTTCGCTGAACTCAAAAACTTGATTTTGAGCTCCGTGAAAGGAAGCCTTCCCTCCACTTCTCAGTTATCCCCTTCTCCACTTCCATCAGTTTCGGGTGAGACTTTACGGTCTCACCCCAGTGTTTTTAAAGATTTAAAGCCTCCTACTTTTAATGGGGAAGAGAAGGATAGAAATGCAGATACTCTACAAACCTTCCTCAGTAAATGGAAGAACATTCATGTTCTTAAACAGACCCCTGACCATTTGCAAGCAATTAAGGCCAGTCTTTCTTTAGGGCCTATGGCCTATAAGTGGTGGTTAAATCTCCAGGAGACTGGGCAGACTCCCCGGTCATGGAAAGCTTTTTCAAAAGCTTTCCTAAGAGAATTTCTACCAGAGAATGAATTTGATAGAGCCTGGGAAGCCTGGGAAAGAACAGTAATGGACAAGTCCCTCATCCAATATATCTCGCAGTATAGAGAAGCAATTTTAAAGATTAAAAATATGGATGACTATCAAAAAATCAGGGGATTTGTCCGTGGCCTCAAAGATGAATATAAAGTAGAGGTCCAGAGAAACTCGCCTACTACCCTTGAGCAAGCTCTCAGATATGCTCAAATCTATGATGATTCAGTGGGTAGGAAGAGAGCGAGACAGCAACCACTTTCTGAGCAGCTTCCTCAGAAAGACTTTCAATTTAAAAAGAAATTTTTAAAAAGAAAGAAAGAAGATAAATTTAAAGGTGAAGCTCCTCAGAAACGCCCTTCACTCATACAGCCCTTAAAACCAGATGATTTTGAGAAAGCCAAACAAGAACGTTTGTGCTTTGTGTGTATGGGCAAGGGACACACAGTCAGACAGTGTCCCATGGGGCCTTTCACTAAAAAAGATAAAAAACAAGTTCATCTTGTTCAGACTGTATGTTTCCCCAGTAACTCGACAGCTTCCGAGATCAAAGTGTATCATGAAGATCATGAACACTGTTGCCAGCTCACCTCTGCAATGCTAGCGAGACCCTTCAGCTTTGGGCCGCATGACCTAGTACGTATGCATGGGAAAGTTGGTAACCAGTCAGTAAGAGTCATGGTTGATGATGGGGCAACCCATAATTTCATCAACCACACCCAGGTTAAAAAGCTTAAACTACCAGAAGTACCTAGTCAGCATAGGTACATAGTTTCATTAGCTAAGGGTGAAGACAAAAAAATATGGGAAACTATGGTAAGTAAGTTAAATCTTGGTATTCAGGGGTACCAAGATGAAATAAACTTTCAGATAATGCACCTGGACCGAATAGACATTGTTCTCGGGAGAGATTGGCTCTACAGTTTAGGACCTTCCCTCCACATAAACTATCAGGAGAACACCCTCAGCTTTCAGCATAAAGGCCGAGAGATCCAGTTGCATGGGGAACATGATGTTCCCAACAGCCCTATGGTCTGCAGTTCAGAACTCTGTCAGCTAATCGGAGACGAAGACCATCAGGTATTCTTATGTGACTTTCAGTTTATTCCTGAAGTTTCTATTTCCAGTTCTATTCAGCAGAAAATCAATAAATTAGAAACTTTATTGTCTAAATTTAAAGATGTTTTTCCTGAAGATTTGCCACATGGTTTACCACCTAGCAGAGAGGTAGATCATGTAATAAACCTAGTACCAGGTACAGCACCTGTTTCTAAACCTCCGTATCGGGTCAGCCGAACAGAGGATGAAGAAATAACTAGGCAGTTAACAGACTATCTTGGGAAAGGCCAAATTCAGACCAGTAGTTCACCATGGGCCTCACCAATCCTATTGGTGAAAAAGAAAGAGGGATCTATGCGTCTTTGCGTAGATTACAGAGCCCTCAATAAAGTCACAATTAAGAATAAATACCCTATGCCTCGGGCAGACGAGCTGTTTGATCAACTCGACGGGGCTAAGTTTTTCAGCAAAATAGACCTCAGATCGGGATATCATCAAGTCCGTATAAAATCGGAAGATGTCTCGAAAACAGCTTTTAGGACTCGTCACGGTCATTATGAGTTTAAGGTGATGCCATTTGGGCTCACAAATGCTCCAGCTACCTTTATGACCTTGATGAACAGTGTCCTCAGACCATACTTGGGTAAGTTTGTAGTCGTATTTTTAGATGACATCCTCGTCTACAGCAAAACGAGGAAGGAGCATCTAAAACACCTCAGAAAGGTGTTTCGACTGCTTAGAAAGCATAAGCTTTATGCTAAACAATCCAAGTGTGAATTCTTCGTTGAAGAAGTAGCATATTTGGGTCACATTATCTCTTCAGATGGGATTAAGATGGACCCAAATAAGGTTAAAGCCATACTCAGTTGGCTAAGACCTCAGAATATTTTGGAACTTCAAATCTTTCTTGGTCTGGCGGGATATTACAGATGATTTGTCAAGGAATATGCTCAGACAGCAGTCCCTATGACAAATCTCCTTAAGGGGAAGGGAAAGGAGTTCATTTGGGAGTCCGCACAACAGGAGAGCTTTGATGCTCTCAAAACAGCCTTAGCTACAGCACCAGTTTTAAAGGTCGTCGACCCCAATCAGCCATTTGTGGTCGAAACAGATGCTAGCGACTTTGCAGTAGGTGTTGTGCTAACTCAGGGTGGACGACCAGTTGCGTTCGAGAGTAAAAAACTCGAGCCAGCACAGACTAGGTATAGTGCCTATGAAAAGGAACTCTTTTCTATAGTCCATGCCCTTAAGACTTGGAGGCATTATTTGTATGGTGCCAACTTTGAGGTCCTGACAGACCATGAGAGTCTCAGATACCTTTGCAATCAACCTGAGCTTAGAGGTCGGAAAGCTCGTTGGGTAGAGTTGATGCAAGAGTTTGACATGTCTATCAGATATAGACGTGGAAAATTCAATACAGTAGCAGATGCCCTTAGCAGAATGCCTATGATAAACGAGCTGAGTTTTACTCAGATTCGTAATGAGTTACTCGAGTCCTTGAGAGGGAAATGCCAGCATGATGCATTCTTCTCTATTATCTGGAACGCGGTCCAGAACAGACAGTTACAGACTCCAGAACCAGTTCCCGGGGATGGTGCTAGTTCATCCAAGAATACGACAGCTTCCGTTGAGGATGATGATGAGTCCGAGTATACGTCGTCAGATGACGTTGAGGATTCTGAGCCTGTATTACCCAAGCAAACCCCAGTGGTTGAGGGTCAGTTGACTCAAGGATTCAAATGGAAATAGTATTCCATTCAGGATGAGTACTTGCTCTATAGAGATAGAGTATGTGTCCCCAATTCAGAGGATTATAGGCAGCAGGTCCTATATGAATGTCATGACAATCCTAGCGCGGGACACCCAGGCATACAGAAGACCTATGAGCTTCTTCGTAGGCAATTTTTCTGGCCCAGTATGAAAAAGGACGTCCACCAGTATGTAACCAGTTGCTAGAAATGTCAAGTAAATAAAGTAGAGCGTTTAAAGGCAGGAGGGTTGTTGCATCCCTTAGAAATACCAGCTGGTAAATGGGAGAGTATCTCCATGGATTTTATAGTAGGCCTGCCTAAAACCCAAAAGGGTAATGACGCTATATGGGTCACAGTTGACCGTCTGACCAAAATGGCTCATTTTATTCCGACCAAAACAACCGTTAGAGCTCCAGAGTTAGCGAGGTTGTTTGTAGACGGGCTATTTAAATTGTACGGTCTACCTTCCGGCATAGTCAGCGACCGGGACAGTAAGTTTACTGGAAATCTTTGGAGGGCAGTATTCCATCATCTCCATACTAAACTTAACATGAGTACCACCGACCATCCACAGACAGACGGTCAAACAGAAAGGGTAAATCAAGTGCTGGAGGATATGCTTCGTGCATATGTCAGCAAGAGGCAGACTAATTGGGAGGAGTATCTCTCGATATTAGAGTTTGCTTACAACAGTACCAAACATTCAGCTACGGGATACAACCCATTTATGCTGATGTACGGTTTTCAGCCACGCTCACCCACAGCTGTAGGGTTTAAACAAGAAAAAGTTGAAGCAGCCAGAAACTTTTTAGAAGACCTAAACCAGATGATAGAACATGCTAAGCGTAGCATTAGACAATCCCAGGATCGAGCCAGGCATTATGCAGATCCACACAGACGGGATGTGCAGTTCTCCACTGGTGAGAAAGTCTACTTGAGAGTCCCAGTTGACTCTAAAACCCTCAAATCAGGAGTGTGTGCTAAGTTGTCTCCAAGGTATTGTGGTCCCTTTACCATCAGTAGGAGACTAGGCGAGGTCACCTATGAACTAGAACTCCCACACAGCAGTAAGGTTTTTCCAGTCTTTCATGTAAGTCAGTTACGAAAAGCCTTAACCAGATCAGACAATCTGGTAGGGGACAGTGTTCTAGTTCTCCCATTGGATCCTCAACAACCTCCACATGAACCAGAGGAAATTCTTGATAGTAGAGAGACGCAGACTCATCATACTCTATACCGAGAATATCTGGTTAAGTGGAATGATCAGCCTGTTGAGAATGCCACTTGGGAAAGAGGGAGCGTCCTTCGCAAGATTTTTCCAGACTTTGTCTTAGAGGACCAAGACGGTTCTTAAGGGGGAGGGAGTGTTACGAGCTCGTAACCAGTGCCGAACCCTAGAGAACACAGATAGGTCAGATACCACAGTCAGGGTCGTGTCCAGCGTACATGACCAACAGGGCAAGACAGTGTGAGTAGTGTGCCCCAGCACGGTCCATAGCCATGGCGGGCCTAACACAGCCTAGGGACCCTGTCAGCAGGATAGGGCCCCCAGTTGGGTCCCGACATGCAGTCGACCACGTTAGTGCCACGTGGCCGACACTTGGCAGTTGCATGCTACCAGTCCTCACACTGGGCTAGGAGGGGCTTACTCTATATCAGGGAGTAGGCAAGATTGGGTGGATCAGTTAGTGTTTGCCCTACTGTGGTGTTAGGATCTATTACAGGGGCATCTTGAGGTTAAGAGTCTTGTGAGTTGTGAGCAGCAAGTAGCAAGTGCTTGACAACGGGCAAAGTGTTCATCATGAAGCATTTCCCAGTCTCCTGATAGAAAGCGACGAAGGCGAGCACGAGTTTCTCTATGACCAGCATCTCCACTCCTCGGAGGGAGGACTAGACACCAAAGGGGAAAAAGAAGAAACAGATTTCAAGCCGCAATGTCAAAGGGGTCAATAGCCAAGCAATCAAGAGGAAGACGCATAGGAAGTTGAGTTTCATGACAGAGAGCGAGGGGAATATGAAAGTAGAGCCTTGGACGAAGGAAGCCCAAGTGAAAAGCGCCAAGGACGTTAAGGGAAGAGATCAAGCTGAAGTAGAGGGTGAATGAGGTGCTGAGTGTTAGAAATGGTGAACTCCTGCAACTTTGTTGCAGCACGAACAAGACACGAAGGTCAAACGAGAACAATTCGCAACAGTCAATGTGTCTTTGACTCGAAGCATGAACGATTCGCGAATCAATCGCGAATCGTAAACACACCTCCAGGACCGCAGAACGAAAAGAACGAAACAAACAAAGAGAAATCCTTCGAGCTGCCAACTGGCAGCTCAACGGGCTTCATGCCCAGCTGAAACAAATAGCAACGACGGAGACTAACTAATTAGTTGATTAGCGTTAACTAGTCTTCTGATTCTACTTTTAGCTATCTTGTAAACTCCACATAGTGAAGGTATAAACAATCCTCTCTGGATTATAACCAAAAAAGAGAAAAAGAAGAGAGATAGTGAATACAGAGATCTGTAAGAACCAGAGAGAGACGTAGCGAATAGAGTAAGAAAGCAAAAATACCATAGTTGTGCATGAAAGTCTGCCAACGAGCAGAACACAACGAAAGAGCAGAGAGTCAATCCGCCAACGAATGAGACACTGACGATCTTGCTCTAAAACCAAACTGATAATATAGTTGTTCTATTTCGTGTATCTCTTGGCCTTGTGCTGTGTCTCTTGATTGCTAGAATAAAATATGTTTTGTGATGCGTAGTCGAGTGTCTGGGATCCCGTAAGAGCTTCCGCACAAAAAGAAAATTCAAAGACAAAAAATTGTTCGCGAATCAGAAGAGAGGACGAACACGAAACAAGAAAGAAAAAGCTTCCACGACATGGTATCAGAGCCTATAGGTTATCACTACTGATATCCCAGCAGTGATTCTTCCAGACAACACAATATGGCTACGACAATCCAGACCAGAGTAGCAATCAGTCTTGATGGTGCAAATTATAGAATCTGGAAATTCAAAATCAAAACACTCTTGAAGGACGAAGACATGTGGTCGGTGACCGAGCTCTCAGAGGTGCAGCCTCCAGAGGGAGACCCGAGGAGAGCTGAATGGATCAGAAAGGATGAGCGCGCAATAGCGATCATCGTTTCGTCCATAAATGAAGATCTACTCATGCAGATTGAAGACTACGAAAGCAGCCATGCAGCGTGGGGGAGGACTGTAGCTTCAGTTATGCACCTTCACAATTAGCTGCAATCAATATGGTGGGATGGCAACCAGTTAGATCAGCACGTTGAGAAGATCAGAACGATCTTCGCTCAACTTGCTGCATCAGGACAGGAGCACCAAGTCCCAGCACCACAGCAGCTGATGTACTTCATGAAATCTCTACCGACGTCCTATCAGCCGCTGAAAAATGCTCATACTGAGTCTACCAAATATGACATTCGACAAAGCAGTCAGTCTTGTCGCTGATGAGAGACTGATGAGAGATGAAGGAGAGGGAAGCAGTGATCAAGAGAAGGCTCTCTTCACGAAAGGAAAAAAGAAGAACAAAAACAAGCCAAGATTCGAGAAGACGAAGTCCTCGAATCAACAATCTTCTTCTTGCGATCACTGCTACAAACCAGGCCATGCGGCCAACAAATGCTGGTTCAATCCAGCAATACCTTGCATGCACTGCAAGAAGAAAGGGCATTCTGCATACGACTGCAGATTCAACCCAAAAAGAAAAAACAAAGCTGAAAAGGCAAACGTTGCAGAGTCATCAAAGGATGCTGAAAGAGGTGACAAAGCTTTCAGGATACTCGACGAAGATTTGACAAGCTACTCTGAACACAACTACGATGTAGTCATCGATTCAGGAGCAACATCTCACATAACCTGCAACAAAAAGATCCTAATCAACTTTCGCGAACTCGAAAACGACAGAGCAGTGATTCTAGGCGATGGAAGCAGATATGATGTCAAAAACATCGGCTCTCTATAGCTACAAACACTGTCAGGCCAAACAAAGCTGCCAGGGGCACTCTATGTGCCCTCACTCAGAAAGGATTTTCTATCTGTCTCCAAGATGGCAGATCTAGGCATTCGAGTTTTGTTCGACGACAACACTTGCCGTATGATCGAGAAGACGACAAACAAGTTGCTGACAGTCGGATGTAGAGAAATCTCTACCAGGCCAAAATAATCAGCAACTCTGAAAGCATATTAAATGCTTCAGAAAACGAAGATCAGCTCTGGCATAGAAGAATGTATCATCTGAACATGCGGAGCATATATAACATGAGCAGAAAGGACAGTCACAGGTCTCAAGATTTCAAGGCCAGAGGCTGAGTTCTGCGAAGCTTGTAAAAAGGCAAGCAACATCAAAATCCATTTACACACGAGGGAAAAAGAGCTAAAGAAGTTCTTGAGCTCGTCCACTCTGATGTGTGTGGACCGATGAAAAAAGATTCGCTCTCAGGTTTGAGATATGATCCTACTCGTTTGACATGTCTGTTCAGAACCTGTTAGGGTCCTCACTCGAACTCAACGCCAAGCTCAACAACAACACAACAACCTAGACAAATCTGCTGACCATAAGGGAAGCTCTTTGACAACTTTCACATTACCAAGAGACTATCCCGACCCATGAGTGGAACAACGGCAGTAGGAGGAATAGAAAATGGAACGTCCATTATCTGCTCCAATCCTCACAAAAGAGCAACCCCTACAGGGACTTGAAGTTTTTTCTGAACTTCTGCAAGCTCAGATCACCATGTCGTTCCATAGTGCCATGAAATCATGCACCGGCCTTCAAAACTATATCCATAGAAGTTTTCAACTGCCCAATGTCCAAGATGAACAGTGAGAACCAGACGAGATTCAAGAAATTTCTTAGATTTCTATGAATCTGATGACTATCGGTGTTGCTAAGGGGACTAGCATTACCTTACCTATGCATTACAAAGATTATTCTGCAATATCCGTTATCTTCGATAGTGGATCAGGCGTATATATAATGGCTTTGTCACTAGCAAAGTCATGGGGTTTCAACCGCTTAGATCTACCACGATACAAACTACGCATGGCCAATCAACAAGTCACTGACCCTGCTGGTCACTTATCGAATATACCAGTCCGTATTGCAGGAGTCAAGTTTACCATCGATTGTGTCATCCTAGATCTACCCGATGATGCACAAACATATAAACTCCTTCTTGGCACACCCTGGCTACAAATGGCAGGTGTCGTCCAAGATTGGAAGCGCAGTAAAATAACCTTCAGCAACAATGACAAAAGAGTCACAGTTGACTCTACAGGCCACGTTAAGCCAGCCAAGGTTTATGATGATTGGTCATCAACCACATATGACACCTCCGATAGTGTTCCAATCATGATGAAAGGAGACTATATGCAATCAACTGATATCATCAATTGGGGCCAAGCACTAGCCATTGTGGACTGTGCTGACTCCAATAGATGCCTGATAGAAACCGCCGTAGAAGACACATATATACGCCCGTCTTCTACGGACATAGAGACACTCATTATTCCATTAATGATGATACACCCGATTCCTATAGCTTGGTGCCCAGGAGAACCTAATAGTTTTGCAGCCCACGTTTTGGAAGACGATATTCTTTCGATGCATGATGAGGAAATGAGTGACGAGCAAGTCCTCACCTATCTCGATACTATACGATTTGGACCTAAATTAATCCCAACAGAGATCAAGACACCAGGCCCACTAGCTCATGTTCAACTTACCTCTAAGGTAGCGAACACAGTGACCTATAGGCCCAAAGCCAAAGTCTACCACTAGGAAGCGCTTCCAGACAAAGTCTGTGAGGCCATTGACGAAGCGTTAATCCGAGAGGCAACCACATTGCCTCCACAACATACTAGAAAACCTCGGTTATCCAAACAGAAAAATAATAGATACGAGCGCCAAAAACAAATACGTGCAAAACTATAGCAGCCCATTCAACCGTTGTCCGAATCTCAAAAGGACCATCCAAGCGAAAGAGCGTCTAGCTCCAGTTGCAAATCCCCATCAATAATTCCCAAAGTTTCCGAGAACTTTGTGGAACCACCTTTTGATCTTCCGCAACATTTCAAGGATTCCACGCTCGACGATGTTGTTATTCAGCTACCATAACCAAAGCGGGAGCCTACACAGGTTTCTCCATCTTCTGAAGGACCTGCTAAGACAGTCCCACTCAATCTTAAGGATCCTGATGAAGACATGGATCGTTTTGTTCATGTCAGAGCCCACCTGATGCCAGATCAACTCTTTGGTTTGGAGACCTTACTAAGGAAATACAGAGATGTATTTGCTTGGAATTACACAGAAATGAAAGGGGTCCCACCTGAAATAGCAGTCCATACCATTCCACTCGAGGAAAACGCTAAGTCTATTCGGGCTAAGCCTTACCGTTGTAACCCAGTCTATTGAGAGAGGATCGACGAGGATATTAAAAAGCTGCTTGATGCCGGCTTCATTTATGAAGTCCATCATACGAATTGGGTATCGTGGTGGTACCGACGAAAAATGGCAAGCTTTGTATCTGGGTGACTTCACGATTACTAAAAAAGACCACTTCCCGTTGCTCCTAATGAGACAAATTCTAGAAGAAATGACAGGAGCTGAAGCTTTCAGCTTCTTAGATGCATTTAGTGGCTAAGATCGACACAAATCGGCTTTTGCCACGGAATATGGCGTTTATGCTTACACCGTAATGCCTTTTGGCTTATGCAATGCCCCTTCCACATTCCAACGTGTCATGCAAATGGCGTTCCAAGATTTGATCCACCGCATCGTCGAGATTTATTTTGATGATCTGGGGGTGCATTCCTCCGCTGAAAAACACCTCGAACCCCTAGAAAAGATATTCATTCGTTGTCGTAGATTCGGAATCTCCCTAAACCCTGAGAAGTGTCAAATCTGGGTTATCCATGGGGTGGTGCTCGGATGTATTATATCGAAGGACGATGTTTCTACCGATCCCTCTAAAATCAAGGTAATAGTTGAGATGCCCTTACGTGCGACCGTGAAGGAAGTATACGTTTTCCTCAGCCATTCTGACTATTACTGCATCTTCATAATCAACTACGTCGGTAAGGCCAGACTCGCTTATATAGTTGTGGTCGACCCTAGATGGACCGAAGAGCGTACAAAAGCTTTAGAGAAATTGAAAACAACACTCCATGTGCATAAGTATGTCATTGGAGGTATCCTAGCACAACCAGACGAATATGAAAAAGATTTTTCAATATGTTTCTTAGGCAAATAACTGGTGTCTGCTGAAGTAAACTATACCACTATAGAGCGTGATCAGATAACTTACAATTTACTGGCATGTGAAAATAAAATGCTGGAAAATTCTAGCACGCTTTCGGCCCTTCAGAAAGAGATGAGTGAAGCCAGATTGGGTCCTATCCGGCAGAGGCAATGATTGAGGTTTTCATTGAGCAGATTTAAATGATCCCAAACCTCTTTCTTTCTGGCAAGCTACTGTAGTTGAACTACTTTATGTAAAGACGACTCATTTTCCACAGAGCATTTGAGTTTACTCTTCTTTTCTCAGTCAACCACTATTAGAGTTCTGCCTACTTGGTATTCATTCAAAGCATGGTAAGGGGCTACATTTTTGGTCATCATTGAGGAATGTTGCCAGGAAGTTATAAGCTACTCGTTAATCCATGATTTATCTGTTGGAAAACAACACTAAGGAACCCAAACAGGATTTGGTTTATACAAGATAGATGAAGCAGCAGATCCCATTGGTGGAGCACATTAGCTCAGTGGTTGACACCCCGATTGTTGTGTGGTAAGTCCGCCATTGAAGCTTAGCTCTATTAGCTTTCCTGTAGTTCCAATCACAAAAGGCTCTTTTAGGCGCAACCTTCTTGGCTGCTGCTTTGCCTTAATTCGAGAGTTGCTTCTATGCACATAGCATAGAATCAATGAACCGTTAACGGTTCAGTAAGGTTCTGAGAACCGTACTGTGAACTGTATGGTTCACAATCTTTTTTTGGGCAGAACCGTATAAACCGTGAAATAATTAATTAATTAATTTTTTTCCCCACCCCAAAACGAGCTATGAGGGGTTTTGGGGGGGAAATTAAAATAGATAAATAATTAATTGATTTTTAGATGAACCGTACCACGGTTCCTTGAACCGTGGTACGGTTCCTTCCACGGTTCCCAGGACCCACGATTCTGGGAACCGTGGGTTCTATGGCACATAGGTAGAACAACGATCAAGTATCATCTAGTATGAATACTTTTCCGTCCATGCCCTATCTTGAGGGTCCATGTAAAAAGTTCTAAAGCTAAAATCAGCCACTCTATTCTTTTGTGATAATAAAATCCATGCATTCTGTAAAAGCCAGTGGCATATTCCTTTCCAGATAGATGCAAATTAAATTTTTATCTCCTAGAAGGATCCAGGAATACTGAGTTAGCTACTTAGTTGCAACTACGCAGTTCTGCTTTTGCCACCTTCATGTAATAAGCAGCACCTGAATCTAGATTCTTTGGGAAAAACTCTGTTTATTTTAGTTTGTCACAATTCTTTAATTGGTTTAGCTCTGAAATTTGAGTTCAAGCAATTTCAGATTTGTCAATTGAACCGAGTTTCAAATATTCCCTGGCCCATTTTGTGTTGATCTTTTTTTTACTGTTCAAACTTCAGATGTGGAGACATATATAGTCAATAAATCATTTGGCTGATAACAGAAAGATGGAAAACTGCAAGAAACAAGTTAAAGCTGAGCCAATCCTTAATCAGCTAAGCAAATAAATGGTACTTTTGCCAATAACTCTAGATTGAACCACCCTGTTTCCCCAAGTAAACTCACCACTGATATCACCATTTCAAGCAACAATTTCACAATTGAACAGACGAGTCCTAGGAGTATCGAATCCAATAGAACTTACATGAACATTTTATAATAGCCTTACCTAGAGAGATCTGCTATTTAAATCAATTTTTAAGGTTGACATTATAAATAAACATTATCTTGAACAGGTAGTTCCAGCATGTCCTGGATGTTTTTTAAGACCGTTTTTTGGTGAATTAGATGGTGTGTTCGGTCTTAAAAATGTTTAAAATCTTTAAAAGGCTAAATTCACTGTTGTCCGAGTTTGTATGAACAGAGTTACTAAAGTCTACTTTTTGATGTCAATCGTAGTGAAGAAGCATGAGCAGAAAAAGGGAGGTGGTTCTCAACCATTAAAAATGAATATGGATCACATTCCAAAGACTCGGAGAAATTGGAGAATTCTGGGGCAAGAGATCTTGAATTGGGTGGAGTAAAGCAGAAAGAGTAAGGTCTTTCATGTTTTCTGCTATAGTATCTAATCTTTCTCTAACTAGTTCTTGTTGCAATAATATTCTTGGTAAACAGTTGGCTGCCACGAAACTGTTCAAAGCTAGTTAGTGATCATAGAAAGTGTCAATGCTCTTCTATGAAGCTGCTGAGAAGAGTCAAATGTGGCTCACATAAATAGCATTGTTCAAAGTATTTAATGGTAACCTTTTGTCCCCGACATTTGCTAGATAATAAATACCAGCTAGCCTGTCTATATTGATTATTATTGAAACCTCTGTTATACTTCTTTGACGAGATCCGTCACAATCGATATTCTCTCTCTCTCTCTCTCTCTCTCTCTCTCTCTCTCTCTCTCTCTCTCTCTCTCTCTCTCTCTCTCTCTCTCTCTCTCTCTCTCTCTCTCTCTCTCTCTCTCTCTGTGCATATCTCCTCCCTCTCCTTCGGCTTTGTGTGCACTACAACCAAGAATTAAGCCTTTGAATAATCATACAGTGAAGCAACGACACCATTACACAAATCAATTCGATACATGACTGACGTCATGACACATCAGACCTCCGATATCTATTTTTCTCTGGAGCTAATCCTTTGTAGTATGTTCTCAAGAGGCTTTGCTGCATTGGTTGATTACTTCTTAGGAATCGAATAAAAAACATCGATATATCTGCAATATTGGCGAGGTACTAAACTCTTTTGCATGCCAAGGGAATTAGAAGATTCAATTTACCCATAACAAAGCGAGTTGAGCAAGAAACAAAAGCAACCCAATTTGGAGAAAGGATCTAAGGTTAAAAGCACTAAATGAAGAGTTAAACTATCAATTTATCGATGGATCGTGCTTCAGGGCAAGCCAAAAAGCATGATAAGGAGAAAATCTGTAGAGTAGGCTATGATGGTTAAAACGCAATTCTTGCATTTTGATTCGTCCGTCCGAAATAGGGTTTTGACTTATCTTGACCATAAATATTGCTAATTATGGTTTTGACTTATATTGACCATTGACTTATTTTGACCATAAGTGAAGTATTGCTAATTATGTATGGTTTGACTTATATTGACCACTGACTTATCTTGACCATAAATGAAGTATTGCTAATTATGGTTTTGGCCAGGTGTCAATTGCATGCCCTCACACTTTTGGAAAATTCTATTTGTTGAATGTTTCCAATCGTAGATGGCTTGGAATCAAAATAGGTTTTTTAAGAGAGAATTTGTTGACATGAAAAACAGATTATAGATCATGGTTTGAATTTTAGGGCAACTTAGGACTTTCCTAGACTTGTCAAGAATGGTGCAGCCTCTGTATCGAATTCTACCCTATGACCAGAATCAGTGATTCTGCTTATAGAAAACAGATTTTTTGTAAGGTTCGGAATATACAGGACATTGGACAACAATTTAACAACACCTTTCTGAAATTCGACCCTTATTGTCCCTTCAACTTCAATGGAATGTGTTGAGTTGTCTCCAAGCTGCACAACTCTGGAATGGGTAAAAGGCTTGTAGTTTTGGAACCAATCTCGATGATAGGTCATGTGCTGAGTTGCTCCAGAGTCCAGGTACCAAGAATCGATATCCTGAAAATTTTTGACCCTGGTCATAAAGGCAGCTTCATCCTCCTCTTCATGATGGATCGAGTTACTGGTTGAGGCAGCATTTGCTTGCTGTTGGAACTGCTTATTCTTTTCATTGTTGTACTTGAGTGTTCTGCAGTCCTTAATGAGATGACCAGTCCTCTTACAGTACTTGCAGAAGAGTTTCTGCATTGGTTGGGATGACCATGGGCCATAATTCGACCCTAAGCCAAAATTCTACCTTGATCCAAAATTTGACCCAGAGCCAAAATTCGATCCTGGCTGCATGTTGTCCTTTTTCCCTGAATAATCAAATTTTGTGGATTTCTTTGACTTGAACTTCTTATTTCTCTTTGTGTAAAGAGCCCGAAGATCTGATCTTGAGCCCGAGGAGGATGCATTTCTTCTGATCTCCTTTTGTAACAATATTGAGATGACTTTAGATAAAGTTAGTTGCTGCTGGGTCGAAATAGCCATGACCCATGTTTCATACGCATCAGGGACACTCAATAAAAGAGTCATCACTACATTTAAATCTTCAATATTCGATCATGTTGCAATCATCTGCTCCATAAGGTTTTTGAATGTATTGAGATGGCTGGAAATAGTGTCTGCATCAAACATCCTCAAGGTGAAGCATTTCTTCCTCAGATGGATTTTAGAAGTGACATCTTGAATGGCATATAGAGTTGTTAGGATGTCCCAAACATCCTTAACAATCTGTGTAGATCAAATATGACTGATTTGGGAGTCATTGATGTTCAATGTGAATAAGGAAAATGCCTTGCCATATCGTTGTCTCCATTTGGTGATGCTAGCTGCATCAGCCTCTGGCTTGATTTCAGTACCATTGACAATGTCCCACAGTTCCTTGGCTAATAGAACAACTCTCATTTGAACTTCCAGAAATGGTAGTTCTCTCCATTGAGCTTGTCAATCAGAGAAGAGCTAGAGCAAAATCCATTCTGGTATAGTATCGATATTGTTGGTAGAAACAACAGTAGCGGATTATTGTTGGCTGCGCACTTGCTGATATGAGGTCTCGGTAGAAACGAGACTGAATCCGCATTGAAAATTGTAGATTACCGAGCCACCCGCTTTGATACTATGTCGGAAATTAGAGAAAATCGATATTTGGAGCGGAAGTGGTGAGTAGGTAGTTGTGGATTGGAAATGCGGTAGTTACAAATAAAATCGAATTCAAGATGAATCAGATATTACAATGCGCCAATAGAACAGAACAATAGTGGAACACAAAAATGCACTCTGATTGATAATAAAAAATTGAGTACCTGAGTTGAAGCTGGGTGCAAATTACTGGGCGCTCAAAACAACTTTCAGCTGAGTTCGTTGATAGCTAACTGATCAATTCAACTTCACTATTTACAACAAAACGCTTGTAGGATGGTAACCTGATCAGAGCGCTAACTCTAGTAGATCTTCCTTGATGATTGGAAGTCAGATGGTCAGTACATTGAAAGCTGACATTAATCTACCTGATTAACTACATTTGTCCTACAGTAGGTAGCCGTCGTTTTTTCCAGAGAGTTATGTACAGAAGTACGCGGAATGTCAACGTCGCAACGGACTCTGACAATTTCAAAAATTACAAAGACTCGAAAATTTACATAGATTTGGAAAATATATACTGACTCAAAAAATTGCGGATTTTTCGAGTCGATACAGTATTGAGAAATTCTAACTTTTGAATATCAAAAAATCTCGGATTTTTTGTAGTCGATACAGTATCGGAAAATTCTAAGATTTTACAAAGGGTCGGAATTCATACATAGGCTCGGATTTTTCCAGGGTCACAAAAATAAGACCCGATCCGATCCGAGATGCCCGGGTAAATTAGACCCGATCCGATCCAGGGTCGAAAAATCCTTCATTGATGGGATTAACATTGAGTCGAAAAAAAGGTTTGGGTTGGAAAAAATTCGATCCTAAATTTTTCGATCCTTTGTTGAAATTTCGAGCCTTCATATTTTTTTGTGTAATTTCTCAGAATAATTATGAACAGGTTTCAGAATGCTCATTGCCTAATGGAATTGGGCTTGAGCATGAATTCCAACACTCACAACTGCACTTCTTTGATGAGACTAGCCATCAGCAACGTTATGAAGGTGCTTTTCAATGTGTATCACCAGCCTCGTGTATCTAACATCAACTAGAAAAACATGATGTATTTTTGCATTGCAACATTGAACAAAAGATGATATCTCACTGCAATGAAAACAACAAAATCCACCATGCTTTTTCTCAACTTTTTCTCATGTGCATTGAACTGATAATCTACCTTTCCATTGCATTTTATTCGCACATCCTGTTATTTGTTGATAACCACGCTACAAGTTGAGAATGGTAGATTAACGAGTCATTGACCCTACAGGGCATTTATCGAATATTCATGTACGGATTGCAGGCGTCAAATTCATTATTGAATGTGTCATACTCGACCTACTCGACGATGTACATACCTACAAAGTCCTTGGTACGCCCTGGCTACAAATGGCAGGAGTCGTTCAAGATTGGAAAAGAAATAAGATCACCTTTGGCAATACTGATAAGAGAGTCACCGTTGACTCTACAGGCCAAGTTAAGCCAACCAAAGTTAATGACGATTGGTCATCAACAACCTATGATGCCTCCGATAGTGTTTCTATGATGGTTAAAGGACACTATACACGATCCACAAATATCATAAATTGGGGTCAAGCATTAGTCACAGTGGACTGTGCTGATTCCCAAATGCCTCATAGAGACCACTGACGAAGACACTCATATCCTACCGTCTTCTACTGATATCGAGAACCCCATCATTCCTTTGATGATGATTGATCCTATTCCCATATCCTCGTGCCCAGGCGAAACTACTGTTTCTACGGCCCACGTATCGGAAGATGGGATTCATTTATCAATTTGATATCTTCTCAGCAATTTGCAAATGCCTTTTCCCAGAATGATTCATTTCTCATGATTGCTAGAATGTGATCCATATTCATGCTTAATGGTTGAGAACCACCTCCCTTTTTCTGCTCATGCTTCTTCGCTACGATTGACATCAAAAAGTAGACTTTAGTAACTCTGTTCATACAAACTCGGACAACAGTTAATTTAGCCTTTTAAGATTTTAAACATTTTTAAGACCGAACACACCATCTAATTCACCAAAAAACGGTCTTAAAAAACATCCAGGACATGCTGGAACTACCTGTTCAAGATAATGTTTATTTATAATGTCAACCTTAAAAATTGATTTAAATAGCAAATCTCTCTAGGTAAGGCTATTATAAAATGTTTATGTAAGTTCTATTGAATTCGATACTCCTAGGACTCGTCTGTTCAATTGTGAAATTGTTGCTTGAAATGGTGATATCAGTGGTGAGTTTACTTGGGGAAACAGGGTGGTTCAATCCAGAGTTATTGGCAAAAGTACCATTTTCCATGAATTTGCTTAGCTGATTAAGGATTGGCTCAGCTCTAACTTGTTTCTTGCGGTTTTCCATCTTTCTGTTATCAGCCAAATGATTTATTGACTATATATGTCTCCACATCTAAAGTTTGAACAGTAAAAACAAGATCAACACAAAATGGGCCAGGGAATATTTGAAACTCGGTTCAATTGACAAATCTGAAATTGCTTGAACTCAAATTTCAGAGCTAAACTGGTTAAAGAATTGTGACAAACTAAAATAAACAGAGTTTTTCCCAAAGAATCTGGATTCAGGTGTTGCTTATTACATGAAGGTGGCAAAAGCAGAACTGCTTAGTTGCAACTAAGTAGCTAACTCAGTATTCCTAGATCCTTCTAGGAGATAAAAATTTAAGTTGCATCTATCTGGAAAGGAATATGCCACTGGCTTTTACAGAATGCATGGATTTTATTATCACAAAAGAATAGAGTGGCTGATTTTAGCTTTAGAACTTTTTACATGGACCCTCAAGATAGGGCATGGACTGAAAAGTATTCATACTAGATGATACCTGATCGTTGTTCTACCTATGTGCCATAGAACCCACGGTTCCCAGAACCGTGGGTCCTGGGAACCGTGGAAGGAACCGTACCACGGTTCAAGGAACCGTGGTACGGTTCATCTAAAAATCAATTAATTATTTATTTATTTTAATTTCCCCCCCAAAACCCCTCATAGCTCGTTTTGGGGGTGGGGAAAAAAAAATTAATTAATTAATTAATTATTTCACGGTTTATACAGTTCTGCCCAAAAAAAGGTTGTGAACCGTACAGTTCACAGTACAGAACCGTACTGAACCGTTAACGGTTCATTGATTCTATGCTATGTGCATAGAAGCAACTCTCGAATTAAGGCAATGCAGCAGCCAAGAAGGTTGCGCCTAAAAGAGCCTTTTGTGATTGGAACTACAGGAAAGCTAATAGAGCTAAGCTTCAATGGCGGACTTACCACACAGCAATCGGGGTGTCAACCACTGAGCTAATGTGCTCCACCAATGGGATCTGCTGCTTCATGTATCTTGTATAAACCAAACCCTGTTTGGGTTCCTTAGTGTTGTTTTCCACCAGATAAATCATGGATTAACGAGCTAGCTTATAACTTCCTGGCAACATTCCTCAATGATGACCAAAAATGCAGCCCCTTACCATGCTTTGAATGAACACCAAGTAGGCAGAACTCTAATAGTGGTTGACAGAGAAAAGAAGAGTAAACTCAAATGCTTTGTGGAAAATGAGTCGTCTTTACATAAAGTAGTTCAGGTACAGCAGCTTGCCAGAAAAAAAGAGGTTTGGGATCATTTAAATCTGCTCAATGAAAACCTCAATCATTGCCTCTGCCGGATAGGACCCAATCTGGCTTCACTCATCTCCTTCTGAAGGGCCGAAAGCGTGCTAGAATTTTCCAGCAATTTATTTCCATGTGCCAGTAAATTGTAAGTTACCTGGCCTGGCTTATAACCTCTTGATTTCATATCTTCATAAATTTCATTAGCTTCAAGTACTCTGCCTGCCTTGCAGAGAACACCGATAATTGCATTAAATGTGACAAGCGAGGGACGACAGCCCCTCTCTTCCATGTCTTCAAAAATTTTGCACGCTGTGTTGACTCTGTGTTGTCTGCCAAGGTGATGAATTAAAGTAGTGAATGTATAGGTGTCTGGTCTCACCCCCTCTTCTTCCATGTCTTCCAAAACATCAAAAGCGCTAGTCAGGTTTCCAATTCTACCGAACATGTCAATGAGCCTGTTGTAAATTACAACATCAGGTGTACAGCCCACATCCTTCATTTCTTGAAAGAGACTTAAAGCTTTGTCCAACTTCCCATTGCGACTCAGCACGTCTATCAAAGTACTGAATGTAAAAGAATCAGGTACTAGATCATTCGCTCTAAGTTCCCTAAACAATTTCATGGCCATGCTTGTATTATCCACTCTGGCAAAATTGGCAATAAGACAATTGTAAGCCATCACGTTTGCATAGCCATCTACATCCACCAATCCACGGAAAAATTTGAGAGCAGCCACAGGCATACCTTGCTTACCAAATATTCGAAGCATTTGACTGAAGCTAGATGCATCCATTGGCGTTCCTTTATTTGCCAACCCCCTGAAAAGTTTGCAAGCCTCGTCAGCATCTCCTTTCCTACCTAAGTTAGTAACAAGTATGTTATATGACACCAAATCTGGACTGCATCCATTCTGCACCATATCTGTGAAAAGTGAGCAAGCTTCAGCCAGTTCCCCTATCCTACCCAGATTGTCAATTAGAATGGAGTAAGACACCTTATCTGGCTCCCTGCCGCTTTCCTTCATAGCTTGAAAAAATTGGCGCGCATCTTCAATTCTTCCGGCTTTGCACAACACCTCCATGAGAATGTTGTATGTGACCACTTCAGGAGTAGCGCCTCCTTTTCTCATTTCTTCAAAGATGGTGTAAGCCATGTCCGTTTTCCTAGACTTTCCCAGACAATCAATGAGCAGATTGTAAGTGGAGGGTGTTGCATCAAACCCTAATTTGATCATGTTTCGAAAGAGCCTTAGGGCGTCGTCCGGTCTGTTCGCCTTGCAGTTACTGGTTACGATAGAAGTGTATAAGTGAAAGTCAGGATTGCAGCCACGCCTCTCCATTTCTTGTACAAGCATTGCCACTAGATCCAGCTTTTTTGCCTTACAAAGAGCAAAAATCAGCACTTTATACAAGTTAAAATCAATCCTGTGACCTGGTGGAGTCACTCTCGTACAAAGCTTGACAGCCTTTTCGTGATACCCGTTATTTACTAACAAGCTTACTAACAAAGTGTAAGTACTCATGGATGAGGGTTTCCAGCCACAGCTCTCGCCTCGTTGCAACATCCATATTACTTCTTGTATATTGTTCCCTTCGCCATACTCCCTGATCTTCGACTCAAACTCTTCCATTGTTGCCTTACCCTCAATATGATGATGATGATGATCATCAACTGCCGCTGCCGGGGCCAATGTTGCCTCTTCACGCACGCATGCTTCTGCTTTGATGTGCCTGACCTTGACCCCTTGAGAAGACCTCCTCCGCTGAATCTGAGGGGTTGGATGCGAGCTGTTGCTGTCCACCATTTCTAAGCATCTCTCCTGCATTAAAAGAACACCCACTGTGGAAATGCGTCTGCACAAATGAAGACGCCCTCCATGCCAACAACAAACACCACCACCACAAGAAGAAGAAGAAAAAGAATATTGCAGATCTTCAAACTTCCGGCAAAAAATCCTGATCTTGGGATGAAATTTGCAAATGATAGCTGGTTCTATGAGGTTTCCTGCACTTCCACTTCCACTTCCAACTGCTCTTTGCAAATATGTAATAGTATGCGTTATCATCAATCTGCTAGCCTTTACCATCATCAGAATCATCATCATCTTCTTCGTCTTCATTATCATAATGCTGCCGGCACAATGGATCATTTCCGCAAACGCTCCATACCACCGATCATCTATCTATGTAGCTATGTTTGCAAGAAGATATGGTGGCCTAGGAGTAGGAGCAACAAACAAGACTTCGTTGTACATGAATCGTTTTTAGGTGAAGAAAGGCCCTCCCTCCCTAAGAGAACCATCGATCATGGATGGGTGTCCCCAGAAAATCAGAGATGATTCAAAACAACTGCACTAGAACAACTCTAGTGCCCACCAACAACAAGTGCATAATACATTTACTCACCTCACCTCCTCTACTTGTTGATTTATACTCATCACTAGGCACATGAAGCAATGATCGCCTACCATGGCTTTTTGCAGCGCCAATTGATAGCAACTAGCTAAGCAACTTTGTCCCGATGTAACGGCAAGCAAACTGTATGCAATATTGAGAATCGAATTATAGAGGGTGCATAAAAGCATGTTCGTATAGTCATCAAAAGTTGAGCTTTTTAAGTGAAACGTCCCAACCTTTCAATATAAGACTTGAGAAACAATCGATACCCAACATTATTTCCAAACAGCTTGAGTATGCTTCGTTTTCATGTCATGCCATGTACGGTAGTTAGCATGGAGCTAAAATTATTTTGCCTACGAATGAGTCCGTGTAAAATGAAGGTTTTTGGCTACCAATTTTGAAATGTTGCTTTCCATTGTTGCTTCTCAAATATTTGTACATAGTTTCATTTGGTTTAAAGTTTTGTATTCCAAAACAAGCAAGTAAATATGTTTTGCTCTGAACTAGGATATTGCATGTTCTATAATATTTCATAACAATTCCAAAATGACTCTTTTATAAGCGGTTCACAAATTTGATGACAATTGCTAAGATTGAGGTGATGGAAGCAATGCTTCGAGAAATAAATGATTGTTTATAGAAATGCTTCAAATGCTTGAAATTATGCCTTAAAAATTTAAGAAATATCCAAAAAAAATGCAATCAAGTTATTAAGCATGAGAATGAATCATTCGCCATATGATACAAATCCAAAGTACCATTATTATTTGAACGAATGCAGAAGTAAATAGTAAACATATTTAAGTATTCATTAATAACAATTAAATAATATGATATAATAGTTTGTTCAAGGTCTAACAAACTACAACAAAAGCACAACCGAACACGCAAGAGACATCGACCCTAGCCACAACATATATTAATTTTCTGGTACAAGTGTATGAAGATTATGAAGAGTTCTATTCAGCAAGATAGCTTGAACTGTACTCAGTTCAAAAATATAAAGCACCTATTTACAATTAGGAACAATAAAAATAGAGAGTTACAAGACAGCTCTATAAATGAAGCTGGGTTAAAAAACCCATTTTGTTACTAAGCCGTTTAGCAAACGACTAAGTTAAACGCGCACCTCGGTTATCATCGACTAACATCGTTTGTCATCATGCAATCAATATCAAGCTTGCAACACATCATAGAACAATACGTAGGCTACTTGATTCCGACAACACAAACAAAGCAGGCACAACCAGAATAGTCATAAGCAAGGAAAGCAAATAGGTAACAAACAAACTGAAGACTTCCATTTCCACTTTCAAGTTAATCAGTTAGCGAAGACTTACTTTGAGAATGGACATACCATGCTACTTTAAAAGCCAATGTATAGGGCTGACTATGACGCTCAATTTCGTTTCATCCGCTCTATTTTCAATGTGATCTTCTGCTTTATTTGTCGAAGACAGTTTAGAAACGGCTAATGATGATGGTTTTTCGTTCGCGAGCGCGAATCGATATGGATAGTGTGATAAATATCAATTACTTTAGTCATATTTGGTTAATTGGCAATTTAGGCCACTATGCATTTTTAGATAGAGTCTAAATGTTTTTGAATTACCAATTCTGGAAAGTGAGGGAAAGTAAGTAGGCAAGTTTGGACCCATTCAAATTTGAATGATTGGTACATTGAATCTAGTCCATACTGTGAGTAGGGTTTTTGATCTAGAAGTTTCTATGGAGGGGAACCACATTCAAATAAGGCATAGACCTGCTATAAATAATGTACAAGTGTTAGCATCCGTGCTAACACAAAAAAATAAAAAGAGAGAAATAAAACTCCGTGGCATGTGTTTTGTAAGTCCACGTACGAGTGTCTGTTAATAAACTTCCGCCATGACATGTGTTTGTAAGCCCATGAGTAGAAGCTTAAATAATAATAAAATAGCTTAAATTTAGATTTTGAACTTAGACTTAGGAAATTTAAGATTAGAAATATTTTGTCTTAAGTTTTTCTTAGTTAAGAAACTTTGAAGTTCTAAATCCTAAGTTAGAAGTTCTAGAAAGACTAGAAATAGATTAGTCCCATAATATAGTGGATACTTATAAAAGACCCTCCTTGCCATAAAAGGAGAGGTATTTGCCTTGCAAATAACACTTTTGAGATTATGCTAAATTGCTATCTCTTGTGAGAGGTGCATAGCTTGAGGGAAGGTGTTCGGGCCTCCTCTTGGCTCCTTTCATTGGTTCTTTTATTGTGGCATGTTTTAATCGATTTATGCTTTGTTTAGCCGCAGTCTATCTTTTCAATCCCTTTGGATATTAATTTAGGATTAGCTTAATCACCTTGCTAGTTGGGTAAGCCTTAGTAAGGCTTTGTTTTTTGTCCTCTTAGTTAGTTTCATTTCTATTTCGAACACTAGTTGGGTAAGCCTTAGTACTTCCGTCATTGTTTTCTATTTTCGCATTCTCGTTTGAAGCTTGGTAGAAACTTAGAAAGTGGACGATCCTCTCTATACTACACTGCATTGTGAGTAGATCTAGCCAAACATTCACATACCAGATTTACTTCCAACATTGGCGCCATTGCCGCTTTTTAAGCATTTTTTACCTGGCTTCTTTTTCTTTTGTTTTTTCGCCTCCATGTTGTGTGTTTACTTGTTTGCCTATTTTCTATCTTCCAATCACAACACGAGTCTTCTCTCCAGGTCCTACACGAGCTGCGGAGCAACTTATCAAGCCGGAGAGAATCAACAAAAGTGTTAACTTGGGCATTTTCTTTGAAAAGAAGTGACGCAAGTGACCTTTTTTTGAACCAAATAGGTATATCAAAATTCGTCGGCCTTTTACTAAAACGGTTTTTTATTATACTTATGATTCTAATGCTCAAGCAGTAGATCCCAATGCCCAAGCTTACAATCCAAACCAAGTTGTCTTTGTCGCGCATCAACTCCCAGCAATACGAGGATGTTTTATCTGTGCAGGTAAGCATCCTAGTATTCGTTGTCCCGATAAACTTCGCTTTCCTCCAGCTTGTGAAAACTGTGGTATTGAACATCACGTGAAGGACTGCTCACCCCGATCCAAACCTGCTGCTCCTGTCTGTTCAGTGCAAGTAGAAACTTTACCAGTTGAAACTCATCCTGCATGGGTCTTGACTCAGGCACAAACCCAACGCCAAGCCCCTACACTTGCATCCAGCAAAACTCAGCAGCATGCTGTCCCTCCAAGTGAAGATTCGACCCCGATAGTTTATCCACACCCATCTGAAAAAATTTGACTGCATCATCAGTATCGCCAACAAATCCGCAATGCCGACCAACAATATTTCACCTCCCATAAAGTACCTCACAAGCCTTTTGAAAGCAAAACCCTTGAAGATACCGAAGTCTGGGGAGATTTACTGCAAGCCAATGTCACTCTTCCTTTCCATGTTCTCTGGAAGCATGCTGGCAAATGGAAATACCAGATCAAATCCAATGACACCATTAGCTCTGATGAGTTGCCTGAAATGCCCTTACACTTAACCAATCCACTCAGCGAATGAAGCAACATCAAAATTCCAGCTACCCATCACCAATCTCGTGAAGTTTTAGTGGTTCTCGATGTTGGAGAAAGAGGGTGTGTGAGTGTGAGAAACGAAAATAGCTCAAAAAAAAAAACGAACATGAAAAAGAAGCGAATTCGAAACTCGAACGAGAAATGAACTCGAACAGAAAGTGTTCGTGCGCAGCGGAATGAGCTATATTACTCTTTCTCTAAGCATGACTATGCCTATCAGACACGAACAGAACGTTAGTGATAGAAATCATGGTCAATCTGATTACGTAGCCAAACATTAACAAAACATCAGAAGAATAATTTGTCACAAACAGCTAGACAAATTATTCGTCGCGAATGATTCACGAAGAGCTAGACTGAGCTCGACTGATAATCAGTCGCGAATGATTCGCAAAAGTCAAGACTAAATATTAGTCATCAACAGCTAGACTAATAACAACTCGCTAAGAACAGATTACCAGATTGAGCAACAAGAGAGTTAGACGGAATGAAGAAAAGCATAGCAATATCGACACAAATATGAACACAGAACAAGAGTTATCAGATTAAGTATAGCAAAATATACATGTCAATAATGCGGTAGAGCACAAGACAATAGCGAGCAAAACCGCGTGCTCTACAAAGTTTCTGTCAAAGGAATGAACCTATTACTGACAATAAAGAATCAATGCGCAAGGCATCTACTTCGTCTATCTCTGATAAGCTTCTGATGCTATTATTTTACACATACTTGATGATCTTGATATATGAATATGCAAGTGGTATTCAATATATATACACAATGTTACAAGTGTGCAGATGAAGAAAGTACAAAGTGGATGTGATGTTTGTAGGAGATCATGGGTGGCTAATGTCGTTGTCAAATTTGTTAGCACAGTTGCATGAGATGAGTGTGAAAAGGACGTGAAGTCAATTTTTGCTGAAATGAACATTGGTGAAGATGCGAAAAATGCGTCACTTTGACGAAATGCCTTAAGATTTGATTTACATGGTGCCTTCGCTTTTCCTAGGGCACCTTTGGCATTTTGTAAGGTAGTGTCGCCTTTGTCACCTGTCACAAAACACATGTAAAAACACAGTATCGTGTTTTTCGCTTGTGAGAATTTACTTGTATTTATGTAAGCAGTCACATTTTATTTGTCTGTCTTATTTTATATGTAAATATGCAGATTGTGCGACAACATGAGTAAAAAATGCAGCATGAATGGAGGCAGATTAAAATGGGATTTAGGAGAGTAGAGGAGATAAATCCAACACTTGATGGTGGTTCCGGTGTCGACATCATTTCCACATCCCTCATGCTAGAATGGAATCTGAGAAACAAGCTTGCCAAACTCACTTGTCAGCTTAGGATGGCTGATCAAAGTGTGGTCCGACCTACCGGTTTCCTTCTACAAGTGCTAATCAAACTAGGAGGTCTAAAGTTTTCTGTCGATCTTGTAGTCCTTGATATTCCCAATAATGTCTATTCCTATGAACTACTACTTGGTCGTTCATGGCTCACCAATGCAAGAGTCGTTCATGACTGGAGCAAAGGCCGAGTCACTTTTGAAAATCGTGATAGCTCTGTCACCATTGATTCAACGGGCAAACTCAAACCTGCACGCATTCATGACGAAGGGTCGTCGACCACCAATTCAGTGTTTGAACCATACCAGTCTAGCCACGAAAAAGGTCATTATGTTAAATCTACTGATATCTTGCATTTATTACATTTGCCTAGAAATACTAGTTCCTACATGGTCATTCCATCTTCCGAGATTCACCATGAGGCTTACACAGTTCTTGCTTGTCATTCCTAACTAGCATTTCTCGGCTCTCATACCCGGCTCTCAGTCTTCGTTAGTCTCGTCTTCTTAGAGACCTCCTCGGTCTAAGGTGAGAGGTGCTCTTGAGTTGGTCTGTCCGAGTATCTTGGGGATTCGTCAGAATCAGCGAACATCATCCCACCCCTAATGTGTTGCAGGACCCACTGCAACTCATATTGGATGATGTCGCTCCGCTTCCGCATTGGCATCTTCGATCATCACTTGGAAAAGCGTAGATCCTCGTTCGCTTGCATAAAACCAAGTGCTTATTGTTGCCGGACTTTATCAAAAACTGTTTCCGCAAATTGTCGCAATTTAACCAGAATGTCTTATTGCTGCAGTTGGTTGACATTCAATAGCTTCACAACTTGCATGCTCGAGTGCTTCCCACGTGTCTCTTTGTTTTGTCACTTGTATCTGCCATTGACGGTTTCATCTTTGTTTCTTGGCAGATTCTAACTTTTGGGAGGTCTGTGTCTTCCATTTGCTTCTGGGTGTTTTCATGGTTCTTCTCTCAGTTGAAGTTCCAGTCTTGTCGATGCTCATTTCTGATAGGTAGCACAAATCTTGGTTATCAGTCTCAAGGGGATCATCATCAAAAATTTGGTGGTAGAAACAGTTTTGGATGGACGGTTTGGTAATGGTAAGGAAACATGATGAAGGCCTAGTGGAAGGGTGAAGGAACTGATAGTTTTACAGTTGCAGCTTTGGACCCTTGCAATGTGGAGCTTTGACCACCACTTGCTGGGTGAGGAGCTCGTTTTGTTTTGTAGGTTTACGGTTGTCTTCATCTTTCTTTTTCTGCAACTCTTTCTTTTGATCCGTTACTTTTGGATCTCTCTGGGCTTCATATGAGGGGATTCAACTATCATTGCTCTAGAGATTTTCTTTTGATCAAGATTGATCTGACTCATCTGTTGCTTAAGTTTTGTCCTTTCCTCCTCAGCTTCTTTGCTTAATTTCGTATGTTTTCTAGCTGCTTCGCCTGCTTCTTAGATCTTCGTTTGGCTGATCATCCATTGTAGGTGATAGTTAGTCTCTGCAAGACACTTGCAATGATCTATCAGCTGCTTCGGTAAGAGTATCAAAAACTAGAGAATTCTCAGAAGAACGGTGAAATGATGATAAACAAACAGATGGAAGGTAGGGTAGAGGTGGTGACATCGGTAGATGGTGTGAACGGTAGACATGAGAATGGGTGCAAAAGTATGGCAAGAGGTCGGTTGAAGGAGACTGATTTCTCAATGCTTGTGTTTTCTTTTTCTGAAGGATCTTCATCGTGACTGGAATACTTCTTCTGATTGAGTCTCTTCGGATTACCCATTTGTCGTCCTTAGCCTTGTCTTTTTCATATTTGACTTGTGACCTTGGCTGTCGATCTTGTTGATGTTGTATTTTGCAGCGTAACTACTCCAATAGATCCAAGCAGATCCACTCTCTCTCTCTCCCCCCCCCCCCCCCCCAAATGTGTTGGTGGGGATGTGGTTACGGGTAACTGTTCGTGCTCAAGATTGGATCGGTGTGTTTAACACGTAGTTGAAACACGTTGAACATGCGACTAGACTAAAGATTGAACAAATTTTAACTAAATTTGTTTCGATCTTGCTGTAGTTCATTCGAAGAGTAATATGGCAAGGAGATGCAAGAATCAACTTGTTCGTGATATGTACTGTGTAGATTTGGTGGATGCGCAAAAATTCGGAACTCTGTATAAGGTGATTGGAAGATTGATAGATGAATGACAAGTTATCCTTGAGATATGCTACATGATGTCCCCTATTCAATGGCTATCCTTGATGAACTAAAAACAAATCTAGAAAAGATATGCATTAAGAAGAAATTACTAAAATAAAAAAATGACAAAAAATAAACAAGGAAGGTACCCATGTTACAGAGATTGAAAGCCATAGAGCACTTGTCAAACAAAAAGTCATTTATCAACATGTATAATTCACCTTGATAATTGCAATATGTCATTTGTTGTGTAGAGTAATGTGACTTACTTTGACATGTCCTTGTCAAAACAAGGCAGGGCTAGTGACGCTAAAATCTACCACCATTGATAGTAGATGTTTTAAGATATAGCTTGCGATGCAGATATGGTTGAGGTACTATGTCCTGAGGACCTCTTTGAACAAGAGATTCAGAACCAAACCTCTATCTGGATTTCCGAATCCTAGAATTATTGTGTATTGGCATATTGGAAATCTTATCACCATGTGGAAAGACAAATAGATTTGAGGTTGTAGAAGGGGAGAAAAACTGTCAATTCCCTGTGGAGGTTGCTCTTGGTTGGACATTATAGCAGATGACGGATATCGGTTTCACTTTCTTTCGACAAGGACTCATTTTATATTGTCTTTTTGCATTATGGAACTGGTGTAGTATGCGGTAATGTAGAAGTTTGCAAGAAACTTCTCGATTGAGCAGCAGGTTGAGCGGTTGGGTGCTATAGTGATCGTGTTGCATCGTGAGGATCCTATTGTGATTCATAACTGACGTGACGTGCAGATAGGATCTTAGTTGGTTGTTTTGGACAGTCTTTGAAACTGTGTTTTTTGACACAGTCGGGACACTCAACATGGTACTTGGTCTTGACTGGGCAATCAACCATGAAATGGGTGGTTTCACCACAGATGAAACATCGGTTGTGCAATGGCCCTTGTATAACGACATAACCATCTTGTATGGCTAATGGTTCTGGACTTTCAGGTGGATATTCATGATAAGTCAAGGCATTTCCAGACTGTGATGGTTGTTTTTCATATTGTTGAACTGTATGTGCTTGGATAGGCCGGTATGAAGGACAAGCATCAACAGGATGCATAGCTCGGCAGTGTGGGCACCATATTGGTTTTCATCTATAAGGTACCTGTGCAGGGTTTGGCTGACCAAGCATACTGCTTTGGATAGACTTCAGGGTAGCTTGAAACTCATTGGTGAGTTTCTCCATATGTAGTTGATGTTGCTTATTAAGCAACTCCAACTGGGATTTCCAAAGCTGATCTCGGGTGTCTTCGATCGGCTTTCACTCATGGGCAAGAGCACGTGGTGCTCTCCTTTCTCTTGATTCATCAACATCTGATCTTTCATCTTCCTCCTTGATGGCATCAGACATAGCTAACTTTAGGCTCATATATTCATCATTGGATTTAAGCTCGTGTCTAATCCATCTTGGAAGGCCGACTAAGAACCAGATGATGAGCATCTGTTCTGAGGGCTGTTCTTGTACTTGACTTTTGAGGCGTCTGAAACGCTCGATATAGTCTTGTACACGTTCATCTTTTGCCATCTTGATGTTACTCAATTTGACAAAAGGACTCTCGATCAAGTGAAAGGGCTTAAAACACTTGATAAATGACTCTTTCAAAATTGACCAGTTTGTCTTATCTTCACGAACGAGGTTAAAAAACCAGTCACGTGCTTTAGCGATCATGGTCATTGAAAACAGTTGGATCATAGCATTGGGAGATGTTTCGCCATACACATCACATGCATTCTCAAAGATTTGCAAAAATCTTTGAGGGTCCGAACTACCGTCAAACTTGGGTAGATCTAACTTGGATGTACGTCTCTCATGATGAGCACTGTGGGTAGTAGAAACTCCATTCAGGTGTGTTCTGGCATGGGATGTTTCAACACCATGAACATGGGTTCTGGCTCATGAGGACTCGGCTCTATCAGGTTCTTGTCCCTCGAATGGATTTGTGGATGGCTCGTAGGGTTGGGACCGCATTTGGTAGAATCTATGACGTCTGATTTGTTCAGATGTAGGGGATCTGATCTCGTAAGGATAATCTTTTGGGAATTCAGGATCTGTATGCTGGTCCATTGGGGTTGGGGTTTGAGTTTCTAGTGTTTGTGGTTTTTTTAGAGTTTTTGATGTTTTCTGATTTTTTAGGGTTTTTTTGTGTTTTTGTAAATTTTTGGGTTTTTTTTAGGAAGTCAAGGGGAAACTCAATATGAAAAGAGCTTTCTATTGGTATGGGTGTTGTTTTTTGAAATTTTTTTTGGTGTTCATGGATTTTTTTTTTTCCAGTCTCGAAGGTGTTGGGAAGATGGTGGTTCGGTTGAAATGGCAATCAGAGGTGTTGATCAAAAGTTATGTGCTCTGGTGTGGATTTGGTCCGGTCGAGATGGGTGTTAATTGCTCCGGTCAAGAATTAACCTGATTGCTTCGGTTGAGATATGATCAAATCCCTTCGGTCGAGATTTGATCGCTGTCTTCGGTCGAGATCTGACGCGGCGCTTTGGTTGAGATCTGATCGAGAGCTCCGGCTTCGGTTGAGATTTTAACGAGCGCTCCGGTTGAGATTTGAACGAGCACGCTGGCTCCGGTGGAGATTTTAATGAGTGCTCCGGCTTTGGTTGAGATTTAATTGAGGCCTTCGGTTGAGATTTGACTGATGCCTTCGGTTGAGATTTGATTGAGGCCTTCAATTGAGATTTAACTGAGGTCTCCGGTTGAGATTTAACTGAGGCCTTCGGTTGAGATTTCAGATGAGATTCAGAGGGGCTCCAGTTGAGATTTCAGAGGAGCTTTAGAGGGGCTCCGATTAAGATTTCAGAGGAGCTTCAGAGGGGCTATGGTTGAGAGTTTAGAGGAGCTTCAGAGGGGCTCCAGTTGCAATGAATGGTCATGGTTTCAATGGTTGCATGCAACGCATTGGACGTCAGGTTGTAAGCAGTGCTGGTTTAGATTTTCTTGGTTTGTCTTACAGTGTTGGAATGTGGAACTGGAGATTCAGCGTTCTTGGAGTTTGTTTAGTTTCATGTTGTGCTGAATCTTTGAAGAACATGTGGTAATCTGATTTGTGGATGAGTTTCGTTGGAAAATGGTTCAGATCAGAGCAAAGGAGCATCGAAAGAATGCTCAGGTCAGATAGGACACTGGTTTGAAAAGATTTTGCAAGAAAGACAAGCAAACAGAAAAAAACAGAGACAATGCCTATTGGTAAAACAACAATGGCAATGGGCGCCAAATGCTGCACGATTCTTCCCACTCTTAGATGCTCTGCCAAGCAGCCTATCCTCTGAGCTTGAGAAGAACGTAAACTGGCCTTTCCTACAATTCTGTTCTGAACATGGGATCACGATGGCCAGTTTTGCAAGTATTCGTTGTAGTATATTCACACTGCCTGTCAGAGGATGACTTCAAGGCTTCGAACACTTGTTGTTTATGAATGAGCAATTGCCAATGAAACAATTTACTCCGTTGCGAGACAAGCCATGGTGAAAAAAGTCAGATTCACAATGCAACACAGTTGCTCAGTTTTCAAGATCCTAAGGCTGTAACTGAATTTAAGGGAGCTAATCTACTTGCAAAACCAGAAACTACTCTAAATATGATTGAAAATCATAGTCAAGAAACAAGAAACCAAACTAAATAGCATTTTAGAAGTCCAAGAATCAAGAAACCAACCAGTCTTTTGATTCTTGGACATCCCAAGAACATCAAGAACTAGAATGTTAGAGGGTATGCAAGATTTATGCCACATTTCTAGCCTATTTAGTTTACTTGAATGCTGATTCCTACTTTAATTCACAACAAGAAATGAAGACTAATCCACAACTAGGAAAACAAGAAAACTAATCCACTCTAAATCCACAACCATACAATATGAATGGAAGGGCATGATCATAGGGACATCACTCAAGAAAACCATCATGATCAAGGAGCTCAATGGATGCATCTAACTCATGGAGGCTCTTCTCATTTCAGCATGGAGTTGATACAATACACAAAAAGATCATCTTCACAAAGAGGGAGTCTCTTAAATAAGCAAGAGAGCTCCTTAGGTGACATCATAGTGGAATTTCCACATTTCACAAATTACAAGTGGAATAATGCTCTCCACTAGAGGTCACCATCAAAAGGTGGCCCACACTACCTTCTTTAAGAGTGGTCTACTTGCATTTATTACATTTGCCTAGAAATACTAGTTCCTACATGGTCATTCCATCTTCCGGGATTCACCATGAGGCTTACACAGTTCTTGCTTGTCATTCCTAACTAGCATTTCTCGGCTCTCATACTCGGCTCTGAGTCTTCATTAGTCTCGTCTTCTCGAAGACCTGCTCGGTCTAAGGTGAGAAGTGCTCTTGAGTTGCTCTATCCGAGTATCTTGGGGATTCGTCAGAATCAGCCGACACCACCCCCGATCGATCACGATCAATTACCTAATCTTCATACACCTATCATCAGTATCAATTTTATTGATATTCTTCCACACAATGATGAGTTACTAAATGTTGCATGGCTACCTACTAATGAATCAGAAGATTTATTCGTAGATGATGAGAATGTCTTACAAATTCAGAACTGCTCAAAAGATTTGGACATTTCTGATATTCAGATCCTCAATTACATGGAGGCACTTCCACTTAGGGCCTATCCACAACATGCTTCCAAGGTGGAACCGGTTTCCAAGGTTACAGTTGAAAAGTCTGATACAAAATTCTACCGTGTCAAATGCCCAAACTATCCATGGGATCTCTGTGAGGAGGAGACCATCTTTCAAATTGATGACGAGATCCTCCATGATGTACCACCTGTTTCTCATCCACACACCTCCCCACAGCCGAAGCCTCAACCACTGGCCATGCTATGAAAGAAAAGATGAAAAAACCACTTCAAATTCAGTCGCCTGGTGACTTCACAACTGTTAGGGAAGTTCCTGCGAGTGCTTATGTCCCTACGCCAACCCCCGAACGTTTCCAATCACCATCTCGACAGGTGAAAGGCAAGGCCCCCCTCGAATCTCCAGCCCATGATGTCCCTGCATACTTTAAGAACTATACGATTGAGAATGTCACAATCCAATTACCCCAAGCTCAACATGAGCCAAATGTAATTCGCCCTACGAAGGCCCTGTGCAAACTATCACCCTTTCTCTGAGTGAGCCAAATGAAACCAACGAATATATAGTCCACATCGGATCTCATCTCAATCGCGAACACGCAGATGGCTTGAAAAGCTCTTGCAAAAATATAGAAGACATGATAGGCGTCTCACCCCAGGTAGTTGTGCATCGTATTCTGCTTAAACCGGCTGCTAGTCGTCCATATAGATGCAATCCAATCTATAAGGCCAAGATCAAAGAAGAATTACAACGCCTCTTAGATGCGGGATTTATCTATGAAGTTCCCCCAATTGTCCTCGTTTCCAAGAAAAATGGAAAACTCTGAATCTGTGTCGACTTTAAGAAACTTAACGCCGTCACAGAACATGGTCATTTTCCATTACGT
This sequence comes from Diphasiastrum complanatum, assembly GCA_029204225.1. NCBI lineage: Eukaryota > Viridiplantae > Streptophyta > Lycopodiopsida > Lycopodiales > Lycopodiaceae > Diphasiastrum > Diphasiastrum complanatum. The sequence goes on from CM055106.1 coordinate 47,032,733, forward strand.
TTTGGAGAATCCATCTTAGAAAATCTAGCAGGAGATGAGACTTACCCCTTCTTAGATGGCCTTAACAGATACAATATGATCCAAATTGTTGAAGAAGATCAACATAAAACTGCTTTTGCCATAGAATGGAGAACCTTCTGTTGGAAAGTCATGTCTTTCGATCTCTGCAATGCCCTTAGCACCTTTCAACGTGTTATGCAAGTTGCCTTTTCTCAACAGATGGGCGATACCTTAGAGGTTTACTTGGACGATTTAGGTGCAGAAGAAACACACCATCTGTCTGTGCTCGAAATTTTTTTTATCCAATGTCAACGCTTCGGCATCTCCCTTAATCCTAAAAAATGCCAGACCTGGGTAACACATGGTATTGTGTAAAAACATATTATTTTTCAAAATGGCATTGCCACTGACCCCAAAAAGATCCTTATCGTTCAAAATTTACCTGAACCACATACGATATGTGAAGTTTACTCTTTTCTTGGCCACGCCAACTACTACCGGTGCTTTATTTTCGTTTTCGCTAATAAAGCACGCTTAATCTACAAAGTAGTTGTAGTTCCCAAATGGATGGATGAATAACACGTCGTATTTAATCAACTCAAATAAGCCCTTACCAATGCACCTATCCTCTGGGCTCCTGATTATTCTAAAGAATTCCATGTGCATACCGATGCATCCAAGTATGCCATTGGAACAGTGCTCACCCAACTAGGAGAATTCAAAAAGGACTACCCAATCCGTTTTCTCAGTAGACAATTGATACCTGTTGAAGTCAATTATACCACTACCAAACGTGAAGCCTGGGCAATGGTATATGTGGTTTAGAAGTTTTGCCATTATCTTCTGGAAAAAGTTTTTGCATTCTTCACTGATCATCAAGCACTGTTATATCTCATCAACAAGATTTGCACCACAGGCGGTATTACTAGATGGATCCTATTATTGCAAGAATTTGAGTTTAGGATCATGGTTCGTAAGGGAGTTCAACATTTTCTAGCAGATCATCTGTCCCGAATCCCTAACTTTTCCACCCCTGATCAAGGCATCAATGATGATTTACTAGATGCCATCCTTTACCATGTTGACTCTACATACGTATGGGCTAAGGAAATTACAGAGTATTTGACTTCAGGGCAGATGGATCCTTCCTTATCTAAACCTAAACAACGTGCGTTGGTCCTCAAAACCAAACCTTATACGTTAATTGCAGGCCAACTATACAAGCAAGGGCTAGATGCAATCATTCGATGTTGTCTTACTGAAGGTGAAATACCCTCTGTAATTTCTCTCACTCATGAAGGTATTGGTGCAGGCCATTTCCCTTCTGAAATGACTGCTAAGAAAATCCTTTTGGCCGGTTTTTGGTGGCCAACACTCTTCAAGGATACACACAATTACACAAAGGCCTGTGATGTCTGCCAATGCACAAAATGCTTTCAAAAGATCGACTACATGCCTTTACACCCTGTAACCACTGATCAAGCTTTTCAAAAATGGGGGATTGATTATGTCGGACCCATTAGTCCCACTGCTCGGCACACACAATCTCGTTATATCATAGTAGCTATGGACTATTGTACCAAGTGGGCTGAAACAAGAGCTGTTCTCAATGTTGACGCTCGTTCTATAGCAAAATTTCTCTATGAACATGTAATCGTTCGTTTTGGATGTCTTCAAGAATTTATCAGTGATAGAGATACACATTTTCTTCTTTCCAAATTTTTTGTGGTACATCAAAAAAGTTCCCCATACTATCCAAGATGCAATGGCCAGGCAGAATCCACCAATAAAATCCTATGTGGAATTCTCACCAAAAGTGTCGAATCCTGCCGATCTAATTGGGAACTCAAACTTCATGCTGCCTCCGACACTTTTCTATTTGAAGTGCATCCGACATTTTTTCGCATTTTCAACTTGGAAAATGTGTCGCATTTTTCGCAAAAATTTTGTAGCACTTTTGTTGCATAATTGGCACAGTTTTTTTTTGTGTCGCATTTTTTACAAATTTTTCATGGTAGTTTTCGCCGCAAAATTTGTCGTATTTTTCGCAAAAATTTGCAGCATTTTTTGTCACAAATTTTTGGTAGCACTTGCTGTTGCAAAAAAAAATTTTTTTTTTAGCACTTTGTCGCTTTTTTCGCAAATTTTTTTGTCTCAAAATTCTGTCGCAGTTTTTGTCACAAAATTTTTGCCGCTTTTTTTTGCAAATTTTTTGAAAAATTTTGTCACAATTTTTGTCGCAAAAAAATTTGTCATTTTTTTTGCAAAAATTTTTGTCGCAAAAATTTTGTCGTAGTTTTTATCGCAAATTTTTTGTTTTTTCAATTATCGCAAACAAAATTTTGTCGTTTCTTTTTCGCAAATTTTTTATCGCAATTTTTTTGTAGCATTTTTTGTTTCTTGAATTAGTTTTTCAAGTTTTTCAAATTTTTGAATTTTTCGACATTTCAAAAAGAAGGGAGAAGAGTTGATTCAAGTATGAGTTGAATCCCATCAGTTCTCATGGCCAATTTACCAGAAGAACTTATGGATGAGTTTACACCAACTAATCTTCCAAATGATGAGAACAAGCCCTATCGTCTTAGATCTCAGGTAAACCAAGATCCTGGACCATCCAGATGGACACCTAATCTTGACGATCACACTGTTCACCAAGCTCACCATGCCGCAAAATCTAACAAACGAACAACCCGACTAGTATTACCAAAGTTCGACGGTAATGTGGACCCTCATAGATTTTTACAAGTCTTGGAGAATGCATGTGAAGTATATGGAGAATATATTGACAATGCAAAGTCCAACTTTTTTCAATGACCATGGTAGATAAAGCACGAGAGTGGTTTTTAAACCTCGATCGTGATGATCGATGAGATTGGTCAGAATTGAAAGAGTCTTTCATTAAACGCTTCAAACCTTTTAGGCTCACAGAAAGCCCCTTCGTATGCCTTAGTAATATAAAAATCAAAAAAGATGAAGGCGCACGTGACTACATCGAGCGCTTCAAGCGCCTCAGAAGTCAAGTCCATGAACAACTAACTGACAAAATATTGATCATATGGTTTATAGTTGGTCTTCCCAAACGCATCTGGGAAGAGCTTAAACCTAGCAAAGAGTATTTTACTCTAAAATCTGCTATGTTTGATGCCATTTGTGAAGAAGATGAAGGGAGAAAAGCTCACCGTGTTTACCATGATAATTGTCCAAGTGAGCCTCGAGATTCAGACCAAGTCTGCAAGTCTCAGTTCGAGTTGATGAATCAACAATATCAACAATAGATGGAAAAAATCAATAAAGATTTTCAGCAAGCCTTAAAATCTATTCAGAGTCAGCCATATGGTAATGCTATTCATAGGCGAGAAGATACCTGGTGCCCACAATGTCATGGACCACATACAGGTAATGAGTGTCCATCACACCGCCCTTACGAAACGCATCATTGTATACTCTGTGATACGACCACTCATACCACATCAAGCTGTAGATACAACCCACGCAACATGCAATATTCTCGCCCACAGCCATATACACCACGAGGACAACCACAAGCGCCATATAACCCCTGTTATATGAGTCTAGTCCAAGAATAATAATCTCTATTCCTCGTGGCAGTTGCCCCTACATAGGTAACTGGGTGGATGGTGGAGTAGAAATCCTATCTTTAGCTCTATCAAACTCATCTTGGAACTCATGGTATTGTCGTTGGGCTTCTACAGGGTCAGGGTAAGATTGTGGAATCATGAAAGTATTAGCAAGAGGGTGAGGTTGTGCAGGGTCCTTAGACTGATCTAAGGCCTTATGTTGTGTGCGTGTGATTGCATGCAACGGCTTCTTCAGATACCCTATGTGCTGGAACTGTCTTCTTGGTTTGCTTAGGGCAATCTTTATAGCAATGCCTTCTAATACAATCAGCACACTCAACTACAAAGTCATAATGAAGTCTACATTCACTTTGAAAGTGAGTGGTTTCTCCGCATACAAAACATCACTTCTGAAGTGATGAAGGGAGGATGGCATAACCATTTTGGTCAACTTGAATAGATTGTTCCTCAGGATAATATTGCTCATTGGAATAGGAGGCAGAGGCCTCATCTACGTATGAGTTAGGATTGCAGTCATCATAAGTAGACTCATAAGCTGGGGTGTTCTACGTTACATTGGCCTGTACGTAAGGTTGGTTTTGTTGGTTTGGCCTATTGAGTGGAGCAGACTCTCGTGGTACACGGCTATCAAGTTTTCCAAACCCCTGCGGGATGCTATATGCAAAGCTCCCAGCAGCATGATGTACCCGATGAGATGAGACATCCGAAAAATGCTGAAGTGGTTCATAATGTTGACATGAGCTTACTTCATATAGGTGTTGCTAAAGGTAACAACGTCACTTTACCCATGCATTACAAATCTTACCCATCCGTGTAGGCCATTCTCGACAGTGGATTTGGCGTGAATATTATCGCCCTATCCTTAGCAAAGGCATGGGGAATATCCACATTGGAAAAGCCTCAATACAAGTTACGTATGGCTGACCAATGAATGACGACACCCGCCGGTCACATAAGCAATTTACCGATCAAAATTGTCGGTTTAATTTTCACTATAGAGTGTGTAGTCCTAGATTTTCCTGATGAATCGCACACCTATCAATTCCTTCTTGGAACACCTTGGTTAGAAATGGCTGGAGTGATTCAAGATTGAAGAAAAAAAACAAAATAGCTTTTGGCAACAGAGACAGGAGAATCTCTTTGGATGCCACAAGAAAGATAAAACCTGCACGCATTGAAGACGATTGGTCTTCAACTACCTATGAGTATCGATTCAACCATAAAGGGTCATTATGTGCAGAGTACTGATATCATTAACTGGAGTCATGCTTTAGCAACTATCGATTGTGTCAATGCCGCTCTTTGTGAATGCGAGGTTCAAGAAGATGCACCAATCGAAATCACTATACACTCCACCGATATCAACACTCTCATTCTGCTTTTATACATGATAGATGCACTCCCTATTGAGTGGGTACCTGAGGATATTTTCTTATTGAAATATCCACCAGTGAGGATGGCATTCTTACTGTGGGAGAACATGAGTTATCTGACGCTCAGCTTATTCATTTGTTGGATCCCGAGCATTTAGGAAAGCGTCGTATACCGAAAGAGATTAAGCTTCCATCACCATTGGCTTGTGTGCAACATCCACAACCAGTAAACACTCGTGTATACCGACCCAAACTAAAGTCTATCAGTAGGACGACGTACACAATGATGAAGTTTTGAACACCATTGACGAAGATTTAGTCCGAGAAAAACCACCAAAACATCCATGCATGCCTACCACTACAAATCCACAAATATCCCGCATGCTAAAAAACAAATCAAGGGTTGATGTATGATTGACTGATAAGAAATTCCAAATGCGTGAAAAGGTGAAACAACCAATTAAACCTTTGATACAAAATCAAAGAAATCCTAGTTAGGCTTCGTCATTTACAAGCTCACCTGTAGAGGACATTCCTAAGATTCCACCTGAGGTAGTTGATGACCCACTTTATGATGTTCCCCAACAATTTAAGGATTACACGACTGGTGATGTCGTCATTAGTGTGGTAAAGCCAAAACGAGAATCTCAACCACCATCAACTTCTTTTGAGGGACCTTCAAAGACAATACCTCTTTGAAGGATGATAATGAAGCATAGACTGTATCGTACACGTAGGAGCCCACCTAGAGTCCAACCCAATTATGGGATTTGGAAAAGTTATTGTGCAAATACAGAGATGTGTTTGTATGGAATTATAAAAAAATTAAGGGGGTCCCGCCTGGCATTACTGTCCATACAATCCCAATATTGGATGGTGCCATACCTATGAGAGCAAAACCTTATTGCACCAATCCCACATATCGAGAGAAGATACGAGAAGATATTCAAAAGCTTCTCGATGCTGGTTTCATTTATGAAATCGAGCACACCAGTTGGGTATCACCAATTGTGGTGGTACCAAAGAAGAATGGTAAACTTCATATCTGCGTGGATTTGAAGAAGCTTAATGATCAAACAAAGAAGGATCACTTTTCCTTACCTCTGACCAAACAAATTCTCAAAGATATGGCAGGAGGAAAAGCTTTTAGTTTCCTGGACGGTTTTAGTGGCTATTTCTTAGTCCAAATTGCTCCTGAAGATTGATTTAAAATGGCCTTTGTTATAGAGTTTGGCACATTCGCCTATCATGTTATGCCATTCGGTCTGTGCAATGCCCCAATGTCCACAATCCAAAGGGTGATGCAATTAGCTTTCAAAGATTTGTTACACAAGAATCTAGAGATTTATCTCGATGATCTTGGTGTACATTCTTCTGAGGATAAACATCTTGATGTCCTTGAACAAGTATTCATTCGCTGTCGACAGTTCGGAATCTCATTAAATCCCGAAAAGTGCCAGGGTGATTTTAGAAATGTCCTTACCAGGAACAGTGAAAGAAATTTATGTCTTTCTGGGACACACAGGTTACTATCGAATTTTTCTAATACACTACGCTGATAAAGCGCGGCTAGCATATCAAATCGTTACTGACCCAAGATGGACAGAAGACATGATTAAAGCCTTCGAAGACCTCAAACAAGCTTTAGTCACTGCACCCATTCTTCACATGCCCGATTATAATAAGGAGTTCCATGTGCATACAGACTAGTAAGTATGCTACTGGTGTTGTTTTAACGCAAGCAACCCGGAGAATTCGGAAAGGATTTCCCAATCCATTTCCTAAGCCGTCAACTTATTCCAACTTAGGTTAACTATTCTACAGCAGATCGAGAAGCACTAGCAATGGTCTATGTTGTTTAACAATTTCGACATTATTTGCTAGACCAGCTTTTTGTTTTCTATATCGACCATCATGCTCTTCTTTACCTATTGAATAAACCTTGCAAAACTGGACAAATTGCATGATGGTTGTTGATTCTTTTAAAATTCAACATTCAAGTTGTTATTCCGAAGGGATCACAACATTTTTTGGCTAATCATCTTTCATGATTACCTAATGCTGAAGCATCTGATGAGCCAAGATGCATGTCTATTTTATATAGATGCGACTCCGTTATGGGCAGATGATATCTAGCCATTGGAGAAATAGATTCTCAATTGACGAAACCGCAAAAAATAAAGCTTATTATGAAATCTTTACCATATCATCTTATTGCGGGACAATTATATAAGTTAGGTGTTGACGGTAGTACACGACGTTGTGCACATGAGTCTGAAGTCCGACAGATTGTTGCCTTGACACACGAGGGTATTGGGGGTGGACATTTATTCTATGATGCTACTGCTAGGGTAATTCTTCTGGCTGGATTTTGGTGGCCAACCCTTTTCAAAGACACACTTATATAAAAGTTTGCGACGTTTGTCAATGCGCAAAGAATACCAAGAAAGCCGACCACAATCTCCTTACTCCAATACTTGAAAGCGGAGCATTTCACAAATGGGATATCGATTTTGTTGGACCTATTAGTCCAGCAGCATGTGAGAAGTTTCTATAGAGGAAAACCACATTCAAAATAGGGAATAGACCTGCTAAAATAGTGTACAAGCATGGGAGAACATGATTCTCTCTCTCTCTCTAGATCTTATCTCATTTCATGCTTATACATGAGTTCTCTTGGGTTCATCTCTCCATTGGTGCACTATAGTGATGATATCTTGCAATTTTGTGTGTAGAATGCAATTTTATTTTATGTATTGGATCCACACATGTGAAATACAATACCTTACTAAAACTGTACAGACAACAACTTCATTATTTCATATATTTGATGTTTTATCAAAATCTTGTTGAGTTTGCATCTCTTTCATCAAGTAGATGTTGATTTTCTACATTGCCAACGGTGCTAATTGTGTTGTCTTCCATAACCAAAGATCAAGAGATGATTTTGGATCTTAGTGATTCACAAAATCTTCACAGATAGCCATATTTTTGTTTACAAGAGAGAGAGAGAGAGAGAGAGAGAGAGAGAGAGAGAGAGAGAGAGAGAGAGAGAGAGAGAGAGAGAGAGAGAGAGAGATTTTTAATTAAGAAACACACATGCACATATGTGACTTTCTAATTTATGAAAATAAAATAGGCAGATTTAATATTAGCAAGAAACTTAATCTTATTGTTTTTCTAGGCATTATCTAATGATATAAATGACATCTGAAATGTGATTTGTAAATTGGGGTCTATTTCAATATCACATATAGATATACCTAAAAATAATGCTGGTGTCAATTACTAACCCTAGTCCTTTATCCTTACACATGGTAACTATTAAAATTGGCAATGACTGATTCTGAAATAAACAAAGCTTTTTTGGAAGCTAGCTTGATGATTCAAATGACACAAAGGGAGAATTCCTTGAAATATTTTTACTTGCTTTGTTTTGCTTTGTTGAAAATGATTACTTATTATTTTGGAAATTGCCCTACTAAATCTAAAACCAGAATAGCAAATTAATCTTTTCATAAACATAGAATTAAATATTATCATTTGAAGGAACACTGAGCAAGCTTTGTAGAATATTTGAGATCTTTCCACAATGTTAGTGTTTGTTAAGAAAAGTCAATTGTTAGAGAGCCAAGTTTTTGATCAAATGTAACTAGATGGCAAAAGAAGAGGTGGCGATTTTCCTCTTGTAGTGTTGAGGATCTTTCGTAGTATAGTCCTTCCGCCTGTCAACAAAGGTTAGATCACTAGATAGGTGCCTAACTATGCATAGATGCTACTTTTAGTTAATTTCCTACTTTCTCCCTTAACTCTACTCACCACTATATTACTCCTCTTTAACTCTACTCCTCTACACTAACATTCATCATAGTTTTGGTTGAAGGGAAGGGATGGAGAAGAAGAGATTGAGAAGAGAAGAGAAAAAGAGAGAAAGAGAGTGAGGATGGAGGTTAGCTCAAATGCTCCTTATGCTTGCTAATGGAAAAACATTCACTATGGCAAACAATAAAACATGAAAATAGAAAGCAATAGAAAACACAACCAAGAGCAATAACAAGTAGTGAATAGCAAATGAGGATGCTTCTCTTCCAAAAATGGTAGAGTTTCCTCCTTATTAAGCATGGAAATAGTGTACAAATAGTGCCTTTTTATAAAATGGGGAAGGCCCTTGCCCCTCAATCTTATTGGCTAATATTCACAATGATCCTAACCATTCATCTTGGACCCAACTTGATCCAAGGGTCCACAAAAAGTACATTAGAAATCACAAGATTCATGTGAGTCCCAATTTGGACCCAACTCTAAAAAGTGATCTCTAAGTTTAAAAATGACATTGGGCCTCTAGTTTTATTTTAATTACAAGGCCCAAGTCAAGTTTATTTTATTTACAACTTCAATTGCGTGCTCATTGGGCCATGAGCTTATACACACAGGATGCCATGCTCTCGCAACACATTTTATTGGAGGATTTTATTTATTTACACTTTGTTGGGAATACCCCCAACAGGACCCACGGCCTGAAGTAGTGCCGGTCCCTCGGCACTCTGCCGGTTTAGTAGAGCGTTCTCTTGGACCGCCTCTGGTGGATGAGATATCCCGTAACGTCTTGCATGAAGTTGAGACGGTCCAGTTTCTTCGAGTTCTTTGGCATGTGGAAGGACTTGTGAACTCCTGTCAACCATTCCTAATTCACCCATGCTTGGAATCATTTCATCCAGGGATCGCCAAGGAATGTAGCTCAGTAAAATACGCAAGCGACTGGCAGCTGGTCTTCGACTTTGTTGGAAGCGAGCGTCTTATTTGGATCAAAAAATATGTAGGGAAGGAAATCATCCCAGTTTGTTTCAATGCCCATTAAATATTCCAAGTCCCGGGCGTAAGTGGCTGCCGCACAGACTGTGGGATCGGGGCAATTGATGTAGTGGTTGGCGAATGTGGAGAGAGCCCTTCTGGCATCTACATCCGTTGTCCACCCATATTCGGATTTGATGATTGGCCAGTTGAAATTGTTGAGTGTGATCTGGTCCAGAGGAGTGTTGCATTCCGCCCATTTGGATCTTCTTGGACATGGCAGAAAATGCGCATTCACCTGTAACTATTGCGGACTCGTCACGTAAGCCCTGATGGCCGCAGTGTCTCTCTCAAATAACTATTGTCGCCACTCCAATTGTGGTTGGAGGGCGGGTAAGGCTTGCAGTTCTTTTTCCTTGATGGTCTGAGCTGAGAATGATAATTGTCAACCGTCTCTTGATGACTCGTGGGGATATTTGGATAAAAATTCATTGATGTTCTCCTCCACGAATTTCAGTCTTCGGAAGGCCCGGCTGACAGATATTGTTCGTGACCCTCTGGATGATGTTGCTAGGCCCTAGCTGGTGGTTGTGCCTTGGCTCTGGTCGCGCGTCTCAGCGGCCGCATCTGTCTGCCCTCGGTCCTGGTCTTTGGACCCTTGATCTGATTGAAATTCCCCTGCTGCCTGCTGGTTCTGATCTTGGCTGGTACTAGCCTGTGCAACGTCAAAATTAGGTGGCGGTGGAATTACCACGGGGGAGGGCTGGGCCTTCATTTTCATGTATTTCTGGCATGCCTTGAGGGCTTGCTTGGCCTGGGTGAGCTCTTGTGTTGCGCTTATCTGATACTTATTGAACTCCGTCTGGTAGCTGTTCAGGGTTTGGCTATAAATCTGCACCTGACGCCGTAGAAGATTCATCTCTGATTGGGAAAGCGGCCTTGTGTCCGGTGTAGATTGAGCTAACCAGACGAGCTTCTCATCTTGTAAGGCTTTAATCTCTGTCCCCAGGCTCGTGTTCTCTGCTTCCAAAAGTATAAGTTGCGCCTGGATGGGGGCAAGCCGTTGGGATGTTTCAGTTTGAAGCTCCCGCACCTTTGTGGAGGCCTCCGTCAGCGCTTTGGAGAGGCTTTGAATATCTGCAACTAATCAGCTCTTGCTGCAGCTTGTTGAGGTCTGCTTGCAGCTGTGTATTACTTGTTGCCAACTGTAGTACCCTGTTTTTCAGAATAGCTTTGGCTGCTACCGCATCCAAGATGTATTTTTCTAGGGTTTGGTACGCCGTCGTTAGATCTGTGGGAGCAGCTAGTACACTGGCACTGGCAGGGGCTTGTGTTGTATCGGCCCCGACGACTTGTGGAATTCCGTCGTCATTGTCTTTGATCAGGTTTTCATTTATCCTGATGCCATCTGGGGTGGTAGGGTCAACCCGATCTGGTGATGCTACAAAAACTGTTTGTACAAATGCGTCATCAAGCAGCGGTTGGCTGCCCTCGGCAACCTTTGGCGAAGCGGGTGGGGTGTGAGAAACAACTGTGGAAACAGGGGCGAGGACGGTTTGTCCGAACGAGAGGATGGGAGGAACAGTGGGGAACTGAAGGGTGGTGTGGAGTGTGGAAGAAGGTGAGGATGGAGCAGCGGACACTAGAAGAGAAGTAGGAGTGGTATCAACAAAAGAAACGGGGATGGAGACAGAAAAAGATGTGGATGGAATAGGAAGAGAGGTAAAGACAACAATAATTGGAGTGGGGGGTTGCACGGAAGAAGAAGTGGCGGTGGTTGATGGAGTAGTTAGTGCGGTAGTGGAGACACGTTGTCGGATAACAGGTGGAGATGTGGATGTAGAGGCAGTGCCACGCATTCGTTTGCTGGCCGTTGTGTTAATGACTGTAGGTTGGGATGAGGTAGATGCTTGAGATGGTGGATAAAGGTTAGTATGTGGCACAAGGGTACACATGAGGGATGAGCATTGGAAACCGCGCACTTTTGCCTCGAGAAGTGCGCAGACAAAGTTACACAACAGGGGGCCTACTGCGATTCGCTCATGATTTTTGGGTTTGATGGAGTTTGTTAGTTCTCAAATAAGAAAGCTATGCCAGTCGTATGGCACAACGGAGGGGTTAGGGAATTCCAGAAAGGATTCCACTATCTGACTCAACAGCGTAGACTGGATTCTGTCCTTGCAAAATGTTGAAATAACCAGAAATTTATTCAACAGATGCGTAGCTGTCTAAATGACGGGTTCCGTGATAGCTTCTATCAGGTAACCATTGTTAGTCTGGATGAGAATTTCTAGTGTGGTTTGGGTGACGAATGGTTTGATCAGAGCTTTGGCATGGTGATGGGAGATGGGTTGACGATCACCGGACATAATGCCAACGGTGATCATCGAGTCGACGTTAATCCTGACCTTGTACGTGGTACCTTGGTACAGGAAGTAGAAATGAGCCTTGTCCTCGTCCCAGGTGGCGTAAGCGTGAAGGGCGAGGCCCAGGTAAAGCCAAATGTTTGACCACTCTTTCCAAGAGGGTGTAAAAAACATAAATTCATCTTGCCAACGCAGCAAATACTGTAAAAGGGAGAGGGGCAACATAGTACTCTCGTACAGATCCTTGCAAAGGATTGACATGTGGAGTGAGCAACAGAGGAGTAATCAAAGATGAAACGGAGGGAGCAACATCCTGGGCAGGCAACCAATAGAATATAGGTGAATGTCCGATTTGTACAGGGAATCCAAAGGATGTGGAAGTAACGAGAACATTTGATGTGATGGGAAAATCTTCTGGAGAAGGTGGCGGCTATGGTTGATAAAGCAAATAAGGGAGTATGTGAATATAAGGAAATGATGCCTCCAAAGGATTTGTGAAATTCCATACATGGGACTGTTATTCATTTCGATGCTCAGCCTGCATAGTAGCTAGTAAGGGGGTACTAAAACGAGCTCTGTCACGATCCTCATTGCTAGAGGCACTGCTAGGCCCACTGCCATCCACCATCTCAGTTCCACCCCTTGGTTTTTCTCTTTGGCTTATATAGTTAAGTACTATGAAGATCACAGACTATCTTGAAACAATCAATTGGGGACCTCAGAACCGCTCTCTTTTGTCCTCCTTATAGGCTCCTTTGGGAGGTCGTACAGTTTATCTATGAATCAATCTACTATCTTTTCTTGGCCAAAAAAAACATAATTACAAAGTCATGAGTATGAAATTGTAGAAGTCCTAATGTCAACCAGTGATGCCAAATCATATTTCAATTTAAGAATGTGAAAATGTGAAAATTTCAAAATACTAAATCAATTATTGCAAGCACGATACTAAATCAATTATTGCAAGCACGAATGGTCTTGCACAAACTTTAAATTTACGAATTAGAACTCCTGATATTAAGGACTTCCATGTTTTCAACTTGTAATTGAATGGTAGTTATAACCTTGAAAAATGCGCATATGAGATATTGACATCCTCAAATTTTGACGTAAAAAACGAATTCTAAAATTGAAACTATGTAGTTTGTTGCTCTGATATGATTGGATTGTATAACTCTATGTGTACATTTGATCATTCCAACAAAGTTATGGAGATAGGATTGCATCCAGGATCTTCAGATACATGCATAAGCTATGCTTATACGAGAGTTAGAATTGAACATAAATGGCGACCTCATTCAACCTTCATGTTGTACACACAATGTCGCCCTGGAGTTGATCTCCATAGCCAACTAGCTTGACTCTAAGACATCTTTAAGCATAGATTTGGCCTGATTGCAAAGATCTCCTCCAGTACGCCATAGAAACTCTCTATGGCCAGCAAGTTGCCCCTACTTTGAAGCATGCTTCTACATATTTATAGGATACAGGACATTTGTACTTGAAGGCTTTAACATCCCACCCTCAACCCCTTAATCATCTACCTTCAAACTATATGTGCTTTGCGAATTGCTTAAAACAATTCTTGGAATATTGATTGTATTCGGAATCAACAGGCACTGGCATAACCAGCAGATTACCCAGCATGAAGCACTCATATGAACTGGCTGGCTTATCAAGTAAATGGATCTTCTGAATTTGAGGTGGAATCACAGTAGTCACAGCAATGATAAGATGACTGCACGTTCTTTATATCATCGATTTTGGGTCACAGAAGTTTCCTCTATTCTGATAGGCATCAGTATTCTTGGGCCCATCACTTGGCTTCCAAGTGATTGGTTCTCAGCCTCCAAAAGATGGCACTTCCAATGCTGATGAGAAAAGCTGCTGCTGCAAGGCAGCCTATATAGCACCCATCATTGATCAATATCATCCAGATGAAGACTAAAGGACAATATTTTAAGCAGATTACTATAGCACCAAAAGAGAGCTTTACTAACAGTTAAAATAGAAAAGTGCTACCAAAACGTTTGTCAGATAGACATTGAAACTACAACAAAGCATAGAGAGACACCTAAATGAACTTTTAATGTTATGGGTATAAAACTCTTTACCACCTAAAAGTACAAAAGAGGCACAACAATTTTTGTCTATGAGAGGTTTGCTTTTATTTATGACTAGGATCCAAAGTGTGAGAGCAAATGTGGACTTGTTCAAAGGTTTCACCTGATCAAGGATGTATTTTTGGTAGAGGCTAAGTGAAATGAGAGAGAGAGAGAGAGAGAGAGAGAGAGAGAGAGAGAGAGAGAGAGAGAGAGAGAGAGAAGAGACCGAGAAGAATAGTTTGTGAAAACTTTGCCTTTCTTGCAACACAACCGCTTCCATCAACATATCCATCTCCATTGAAACCTTCAAGGCAGTGACAAGTGTAGGATCCCAGTGTATTGATGCAATCTGCATCAGGAGAGCACCTGTTTGCAGCAAGCTCTGCACACTCATTTATGTCTGCACAGTTGAACACATACAAAATAAGCCTCAAATGAAAGATGTCTTTTCCGCACAGACACTAAAGGCCTTTGGAATCAACGAAGAGTCAATAAAAGCTCTGTACCTTAGTTTAAGCAACACAGCAAAAGTGATGCACTCATAAAACTTATTTTTGTTTTCTGTCCTACATAAAGAACGCTTTGAGATCCCTTGCACTGCAGCTGAATACATAAAATCCATGGTTTGGTGTAAGGATGATCTGAGTAGATAAGATGGTATGCTTTTGGCTTCATTTGGCAAGATTATTGACTGAAAAGAGTGAGGCACATAATTTTCTGAAATTTTACCCCAAAATTGCTTTGAACTTAGCTCTCACTAGAATGCATGGAACTCTTAGATCTGCATAAGCATAACCTGAACAGATCATATATATAGTTATCCCTATATACTCAAGGTTTTAAACCTCCTGGCCTGTTGAAGCCATCCCCGTTTTATCTCTAGTGAAGTTTCTATCAACAGATGAGGAGATGCAGTGGCAGTGATCAATGAAATCTTTGAGCACTTTCATACTCAGATTTGAATTACGGCCTCCTCCTCTTGGTGTGAAGTCTACCTTATAATTATGAGAGAAACTTTCTTGCTTAGACTTCAATGTGTTTTACCATATTCGTGGATACAGTAGCAGTAAATACATCTAGCTTGCTATGGATTCTGAATACATCATTTGACCACTTTTTGATCTCCTCTCATAATAGTGAGCCTGAAATTGGTATTCAACAACCGACCCCTCAAAAAGCAGGATTGCTGCGAGGAGAAATTATTAGTTCTTGACCATTTTTATTCATATATTCTTATTTCCGGCAGTTCTATCTTCAAGAAGAAAGAGCTAAAATCTAATCAAAGATAGGGCAAGAATCTCAACCTACCTAAGCATCCAGATCCGTGAAAGTACCCATCCCCTGCATAGCCATGTTTATTACATTCACATATGTATCCTGGAACATCTTCAACATCCACACAGGTTGCACTAGCGGAACAAGCATACCCAGGCAGAGTGGTAGCGTCTGCACATGTTCCCCCAGTTATTGCCCACAGAAGCTGAATTCCACCTTTGGTCACAGATTGATGGGTGGCATTGTAGCTTGGTGGATAGATTACACTTGCATATCCACAACCCACGGCACTGTTAGCTGATGCTTGGCTTTGGAGGCTCAATCTTCTGGACCCGCTTGGAATATTCACAGTGCAGCATCCTGATGCTTCACAGAAGGGACTTGAAGATTGATTAAGATAGCAGATGGTATGGCAGCTGCCTACTTCTTCAGCATAGTCTGTGGTGAAGCTTCCTGATGCATTGCATCCTGTCACGTAGAAGCGGTTTCCCCCCGAGATAGCATACGGAGCTGAGCTTCCAATGGAAACGCCTCCCACTGCATCAGCACAAGAATTGGCTTTCAGTCCCTGTACGTGCACAATCAAAGCACCTGCTGAGATCTCCAGCACTTCCATCTGAGTAGAATTGATTGTGAGGGAAAGTGTAGATCCTGAAGTGCAATTGAGCACGTACTCCGGAAGACCACAGCCGGCTGTGATCTCGAAGGGATAAGGGATGCCGACATCTCCACAAGTCTGCTGACACTCTGGGGAGAGAAGGGATTGAGGCAAGCCACTGGCAAGGTAGATAACGGTCAGTTCAACTGCTACTAAGGTCACTAATCCATGGATTTGATGACACATCGCCTAATTGATGCAACGAGTACTCCCTCCTCAAAAGACGAAGATCAGAGCTAAAAAACAAAGCATTGACTTTCTTTTGAAGATCTCTTGTCCACCATAGCATGAACAAGTGCAATGAAGTAGATTGATTACGCTGCACCTCTCTGCCTCTATGAAACGGAGACGAATTTTCTATCTTGCAGTCTAACTTTGATGCACACAGAGTCTTACTTTGATGCACAGATGAGAAGCAAACGCACATGAGTGCAGCCTCTTGAATGATTAGAACATAACAGAAACAGCGCCAACCATGATTTTAGCTACCATTTACTATTTGAAAGAACAATTTTTACGGCTTACATTTCTCTTTTTGAGTTTTATAACTGTAGTGGACGAACAATTAATATCGAGGATGATTTGCTTGAAAGTGTGAAAGGGAGCATAGATCAGTCTATTATGGAGGCAAGTTGGGAGGTTAAACTTGAGGTGTGGACTGTGGTGCCCAGTTGATCATTTGAAGATAGGGTATAAAACCAAAAAGCCAGTTGCCTTCCTCAGAAGCGACCTGCAACAGCTATAGCTACAGAAAAAAGTTACCGGTGGAGGCCATGGTGGTGGACTACGAAAGGGAAGTCTGGAGTCTGCCGCCTCAAGTACGCAAAAACACAAGCCTGTGAGAGGATGGTATGAACGTATGAACTCATCTGTACAATAATTCAGCTCCCAGGAATCAAACCCATTTTCTTTGAGATGTCAGAAGGAGAGAAAAAAAAGAGAGACGCAGAGAAACAAAAGAGGGGTGTGATGAAAGGTTATAACCTTAAGCTTTGCTAGTGACATGCATTTTGCCAGAAAGTGACAATTTTGTCACACTCATCCTACAGAGACAATCAAAATCTTGGGCGATGGCTAGTCATGATCTTTGTGCTCGGTGCTACTATTGGTCTGCTTAGGTAAGGTAATTTGGGAGCTCTTGAAACTTAACCCAAGATGTTCGGCCAGACTATACTTTTTGTTTTTTCTTTCCGGCCAGACTTTCCAGATACTTCTTAACAAAATGTTTGTGTGTGTGTGGAAATTGGAATAGAAGAGGGGGGGGGGGGGGAGGGGGGGGTGTTTCTCCGAGGCCCTTCTGCCCCGGAAGGGTGTGCGCCCGAGGGCCGAGCTGGCCCTTCCCTTCCGTGAATTCCGTTTTTACATTTTTTTTTTTTGACGTAATTTTTTTTTTACATGCACCTTTTGGGCGGAAGGTGCATAAAAAATGTAAATTTTTTTACGTGCACCTTTTGGTGTCCGAAAGGTGCCTGTAAAAAAAAAAATTTGCCCCACAGATTATCACCCTTTCATTTGTAAAAATTTAAAAACTAATTTCACGGAGCAGTAAGGTGAGGTAAGGAGCATGGGCCGTTGGGCGGGGGCATCTCAATCACAATTTTTTTTAAATTGGCTACCCGAGATCCACGTGTCTGGGCAGCCCAAAGATTATATCCCATAAACGTTTTTATGAGATTTCTGGAGGTATATATACAAGCAAACATGATCTTGTCACTCGTATGTGATAGTTCCCGATGTGGCTGCCCGTCGGCTCACACCCGGCCGCCACATCTCGGCTGAAGGTTAAGCGTCGTGCTCTATAAAGTCCCAACTACTAAAATAAAAAAAAAGGAATCTGCATTCTCAAGAAAAAAACCCTTGGGTTTGGGCCTCTGCTGCTCAACTGTGGACTCTATAGTGTAAAAGCAAGAGGCAAGATTTGACCAGGCCCTTTGCAGTGGGCATGCATCCAAGCAAGCAACTATGCCCCCGGCGGCGGGCCCGTTAAGTACCAAAACAGATTTCGTTTTGTTTTGGGCTCTCATTTCCAGACAGAAAAGTACCAACCAAGAATGTCCATTGTAGGTAGGGTACGTAGGACAGGCGTTATTCACATGATAGTAGCATGGATGTGTGCCACTTTGCCTACTCCCTCACACTCATCACTTATAATACTTCAAAACAAGGCTGCAGGCCTGCAGCCTTTCACTTTCAAGGCTGTCTGTCACCTTGCTTTTGTTCTTTTCATCAAAAGACAGGACAATAATGTCCTGGAACAAAATGCCAAATTACCCCTTGTTTGTCTCTTATTTCTTTAAGAAAAAACAATTTCATCATGTAAAATCATTTTTTGATTTTTCATGAACAAAAAGGAGGTGTCTTAGAGAACGTAATTTTTGTGCCTCGTTTTTTTTTCAAAATTTTTTAGATGCACGTTCTGGCGGGATACAGAAGGTGCATGTAAAAACTTTACATGACCTTCCGGTTAAAGCTATCCCTTTGCCCCAAAGATTAAGATAAAAGCTTATGCATTCTGGTGATCTTTCCAATGAGATATTTGAAAACTCTCCACATTTGAGAAACTATATGTTCAACAATAATTTCTCTAATTGCAAATGTGAAATCTTGCACCAATATTATAGTGTATCTTGCACCTTTTTAGTTGTATCCATAACATGTCTTAGAAAGTGCAACATAAAACATGGTAAAGATGGAAGCTCTTTGGTTCATGAGAGAGATTGAATAGTGACTTGGAATTTGGGAAGAAAGCCATTGTTCTTGTATATTTCTATCTATGCATGTACTTTGGTTGAATCAAGAGCACATCCCAATATTATTGAGGCCAATGCCATGCCATCTAATTTGCCCTAGCTATAGCTGCAACAAAGGCCATATGTAATTAACTAGTTGCAACATGCATGCAACAAGTTTGACATGCTGATGTAGTTCAGATACGTGCTGATTTTGAAATAGCTAGAGTAAGATAAAGTTCTAAAGAATTTGCATACTAGGGTCATTAAACTATTGTTGAAATATCTGCACTACACAACTGGATTGAAAGTAGAAATTTTAGGCCACCAAGCATGAGAAAAAGCAAATCTAGTTACTATCATGTAATAGGATCAATTAACTTGCTTTCTTGTCAAGTATTCCATAAAGCATTGTTGTGTGTCACAAATATCATGTACAAATCAAGTTATGTGTGTTACTATTATAAGCACATAGTTTTCACGTAAGCTTGGCCATTCTTCTTTAATTGGAATCTAGTAGCTATAGCCTTGAACTATTCAATTCATCAAGGCTTTGTTGAGGATGATGAGATGAAATGTTGCATAAGGGAGAAATTCCTACCATGCCAATGCAAGCTTTGATCAGACACTCATGCTCATAGGAGGAAATATGTTAGGCCCTATGCAGCTCAGAGTATATGCAGAATGCAGGGGTATGGATGCATGAGATAGTCTTGCAATCAAATGACCAAGCACTTTGCCTGCATGATGCGAGTGTAGTGGTGGTGGGTGCAATGGATTTTGACTCATCTGTGATATATGTAGATCATAGTTTTCAGTGTGTGTGGATCTCATATGTAGTAACAATAACTCCCATATTTATACACTGAAACAATTATTATTATTTTCGTTTTTCTAGTAGTATTTTAAAACAAGATAGAACGTTGACCAACAAATAAAAAAAACCAAACCGACAAAGAAAAGTCAAACTTACCACCTCTCGACTCTCCCATGTGAAATCAGGGATAAGGGTGTATTGATGTCACCTTACCACATCTATCCAACATCCACCTTGTTGTCTGGGTATTCATCATTTGCTTTAATCCTAACTTGCACTTCAGTGTTTTTTGTCCTATTTCTCTTTGGCATATTCGGTTGTTCGTGTATATGATAGGTGGCCAAAAGATCTAGGTCATCATTTGGTTCAAGAAAATATGCTAGCACCACATTTTCTTCATGCTCGGATTCTTCATTACTGATGTAGTTGGGTAATTCTTTGTCCCAAAGGAACGGATCATATGGTGTTCCAGTACTATCCTGGATAAAATTATCAGAGTTTACCACCATGTGGTCATCTATTGTCGCTTTTTGATATTCAAATAAGTGTTGGATATCAAATGAATCCTGATCAAATACATCAGGTGGGGGTTCATGATTTTTGTCGTTTTCTTGCTTCGTTACACAGTAGCCTATGGATCTAGTTTTAGGGGGTTAATCTACAGGGGTTGTCCATACTATGTCATGTACTTCTGCATAGTTTAAGTTGCCTTCACTGTCCTTGTCAGGAGGTATAGCTTGGTCGTCGGTGGCTTGTTGATTAACAATAGATGCGAATGATATAAGCTCCTTAGACTTAGTGGACTTCCCAAAACTCACCTACCGATCACACTCTTTCATCCACTCTTTGCTAGGCGGGTCTGTTTGTAACCTACTTTGGGTTAGCATCAGTACTCTCACCCTAGTCCCCCCGGGGATGAGTGTTCCTATTGAGTCGCATGGGGGTCTCTTGTCATTGGTCTTGTCTCATCTATTCTGAGGAGGTCGTTTAAGCTTTTCGATCTGTGAATCTTCAGTCTTTCTGTTTAAAATTTCGTAAGTGACTCGCCCATAACACTGTAGATCTAACCCAACCCACTGTATCCGATGTCCATGGCTTTGTATGCTTGTAGATCCGGGCTTCTCACCCAAAACTACTTTCTTCACAAGATTGCATTTCCGAATCCTAGCCTGTATAGCCCTAAGGAATGATTGAGTTTTGACTGGTTTGATTTGAAGTATAATCCCTTTGGTTTGTCTCAATTCCAAGGGGAATGGCCTCATACTAACTTCTGAGGGAGTTGTTTCTTCATCTATACGGCTTCCAATCAAGGGTATAGGTTCTTCTATTCCAACAATAGCTATTGAGGGTGATCCGTCTCTAGGTTCAATGTCTGTGGAGTCTACCAGCCGCTTACTTGCTCCCTCACACTCTTCATTAGTGATGTCTGTTTGTACCCTATCTTGGGTTACCCTCAGTCGTTTCTTTTCTATGAGTATTTCTGCCAAGTTTATCGAGGGCTTCTCTCCTTCCGTTCCAATCACCTCACCCTGAGAGGTCACTCTACAATCTATTTGTGGTTGACTCCAAGTTTGGTAGGTTCTAAGTAGTTCGTCATCCATGACATCATGGCCTATAGGTTCTTGCCTTCGATTTCTAGTATTCAAACCATTCTCTTGTGACCAACATCCATTCTCTGAATGGCCACACTCCCTACAATATCTGCAAAAGGTCTTGGAATGTGCTGGAGCAACACCTCCTACAAAAGTGGGACTATTAAGTGGTGATTTATCACATTCTACTGGTTTGGTGTCCTCTTTCAATGGTACCATATGGGTCACAGTTTTTATTATGGCTAAGATGGTTTGGCATTCATTTGTAGCAAGAAAGGCTTCTTCTGTGGTTTTGGTTCTACACACTGCTTCTTCAAATGATGTCACCCCAGATTGGCGTACTCCTAGCTGGATAGCTGGTTGTAGGCCCCTCAAGAAAAACATGAGTACTAATTGAGATGATACCTCTGTCGCTAGCCCTATGTTCAATTGGCGAACGAGCTCCTTGAGTCATTTAACATATAGGCGTACTGATTCTCTTGGTTCTTGTTGTATCATGGTCAAAGCGAACATCAAGCTATCAACATTGTATTTGAGTCCAAACTCTGCTATAAACAATTGTAACAGTTTCTCCAAGGTGGTAATGGAAGCTTTGGGTAAATTATAGCACCATCGTCTAGCTTCCCCTACTAGAGTTGTGGAAAACAACATCATTCTATGCATTGGATTTATGACTGTGTTCGTGAACATCAACGTGTCAAATTCCTGGATATGTCTATGGGCATCTTCATTAGTGCTTCCGTGAAACTGAGGTAGGGAGCCTACTATTCTTGGTGCCCTTCCGATATCATCAGGGATAACTATTGGCTGAGTGACTCTTCATGTCAATGGTGTGATATATAGAGGGCTAGGTGTTTGCACAGTCGGTTGTCGATGGTCATCTTCAACTAAAATTTCTAGTTCCATGTTCTGGTTAGTGTGATCCTCAAGGCCCATGTCTAGCTCAACTTTACTTTCTACCATTGGTCCTTGTTTTGATAGTATGTCATCATCCATCATCTCTTCACCACTTTTTGCTTCATCACCCACCACCTCATTGGGCTCTGGTTCAATTCCATCTTCAGATACGGTCTCCCACTCAGATTCATCACTATAACTCTCAACTGGATTAGATATCTCATCTTCATTGTCATATCGAGTTGAGCACTCTCCTAATTCTACTTCTAATTGGATGTCATCTATGTGGATATTTGAAGGTGTTTCCCACTCTTGCAGTGAGAGTGCTATTGCTATTTGCAGATCAGCAGTACTATCTTCTTGATCCTCAAGAAGATTTGGCATTGTGTGTTCTTGTGGTGACTGCTCTTGGGTTTCAACAACTTTTGGGAGCAGGGGAGGTGAATCTCCTGCTAAACTCCTACTATCTGCGGCTAGACTTGGTTCTCTAGGCAATAGGCTGGCCTCTTGCATCGAAATTTGTAAAGCCAAGTCTAGTATGGCGAATGAGATTCCATCTAGATCTAGTTGCGGTGCTTCAACTAGATGTGGCTCCAGCTGAGGTTCGATCAAAAGGTCCTCTAATATGACATGTTTTTCTTCGATAGCATCTAGTTCTGATGGTGTATGGTCTTTCCTTTCATCCTCATTCTGTTCAGGAGACTCTAAGAATGCATCTATGGCACTGGCAAGTCCTTTTTTGGTCATTACTTTAGGTGTCTCTATCGACCTCTCGTGCTTACATAGAATTCTCTGCTCCTCTAATTCTAGAGGAGGCATCTCAGTATCATGCATAAGATCTACAAAATACAAGCTAGTAGTTTCATGGGACTCCTCCTGTGGGTACTCCTCTACTATATTTTCAGAAGATCCTAAGCTCTCATCATCACTGATGGGTTGATATGGGCTTGTGCCTCCATCATTCATGGACATTCGGTCAACATCAAGTGATGTACTTAGTTGGTCAAAAGATAGTTCACTCCACTCATTTGTCGATGGCTCACTAGTCACACTAGTGGATTGGCCTATCCCACCAGGAGTGGATCAGATATGTTATGGCTCAAGGGGTTAGTCAATATCCTTTCTCTCCCAGCATAATCTGGTGATCTAGATTCATGGCCCATGAGTGCCAGGTTTCCGTCACTATTCTCTCCGTTGCAATTATTTCTACATGCAAGGGTTGGCATATGTGGCCTTTTGATTATTGCCATATCCTCTACAATGCCGAACAACCAATATTTGAAACTCCTATAGGTGGAATTTGTTCTACTAGGTGTTGGGTATGCAGTTTCTACACGTATGTATCCAAAATGCTCATATAGTAGGCCCTCATCCATGGCTCTTCCTATTATGATAATTGTTTGTGGTATATTTCGAACAACAAGTCTTATTGTAAGTTCAAGTGATCATTGTTGGATCTCTATCTACCTTTACGACTCCGTCTAGTAGCTTTCAAGATGTCTTGTTTCTAATCATATCCTATTTTATGCTCTAGCAAACCAATTTGTGAGGGTGTTTATCGCTTCGGAACTTTTTGGACTAGTTTCCCCCTACGCTTCTCATCTTTCTTCTGAATTCGACAAGTTCCTTTTAGATGGCCTACCCTATCGTAGTATCCACATATTGTATTCCAACAATCATTAGTGGCATGATCTTCTTGGCAATACTGACACAATGGTATGGACTGATGGGCATAGTGTTGATTGATCAACTCTTGTTGATTACAAAGTTGTCTCACATCTAGAGTCAAAGCTAACAATGTTGCAGGCATATTTCCCAAATGTTGTTTGACCATCTCCACTGATTCACAACGCTCAATCTTAACCTTTTCATCAGGGTTCGTTGAATAGCCTTGCCTAGATAGGTACCCACGTAAGAGTACCCCTAGCCAGGTGAAGAAGTCGATTGATCGTAGGCATAGGGTCCTCATCTGGTTAGGAGCTGTTGCCTATAAATTTGTTGGGCCCATAGGATGCCAACCATAATCGTTCTAGATCAATACCACATCTATGATCCTCGCTATCAATTTCTCATGGTAATGGCTCATCTAACACAGGTGGTATTCAATCATCAACTCAAAGAATGCCCCTGACAGTTCATTTGTGGGATCAGCACACATCATTGTGTGATGTTAACCACCTCGACATTCAAGGTTGACAGTCTTGACAACACACTCATTCAACTAGCAAATTTCTACTACATCTTCATTGTAGGCCATCGTCTTTCAAACGATACTCCCTTATCAAATTCCTCCTGGTAGACGCACCAATGTTAAGCATCTGGCGGGTCAAAGTTGCTCACTTGACTGACAACCCATTTCTAAAACGTATGCTTTGTAAACCAAGCGACATGGATAATTACTCTTCCAAGCAATATAATGTTCCTCCCAGTAGACGCACCAATGTTAACCATCTGGCGGGTCAAATAACATAAGCAACCCGCAAATGGCTAATTCGTATAGTTCACAACCCTATGTATAGATAATCGCCCTTCAAACAATGGCCCATTATCAAATTCCTCCCGGTAGACGCACCAATTTTAGGCATTTGGCGGGTCAAATAACATAAGCAACCCGCAAATGCCTAATTCGTACAGTTCATAGCCCTACGTATAGATAATCGCCCTTCAAACAATGGCCCATTATCAAATTCCTCCCGGCAGACGCACCAATGTTAGGGCCTATTTTGATGGGGGGTTGATCCAGCCAAAACGTCCTAAAAGGGTCAAGGGGCCCCACCTCTAATGACAGTTCGGCCCTACATGAGCAACAGAGGATTTGCCACTTCCAACCCTGATGGCCTTCTCTATTGCCCCGTGCTCTCCAACCGATGAGAGTTTTCCAAGCTCTCACAGATATGGTTGCAAGGAGGGGGTGCTAGTACTTTTGGCTGCAATGATTCACTAGCTTTCTAGGGTCATGGTTCCATAAAACTTCTGATCACTCATTTGCGTTAGGATCTTGCTAATATCTCTTTCCCCATTGAATTCGGCTTACAATTAGTAAAAATCTTACATGGGATAGAAACCGATTTACTGTCTTTGATGTGCTCATGGGGTGCAAGTTATACGCACCGCTTTGTTTGCTAAGCGGCAATATTTTCGTCGACCGTCGGGTCTAGGTATTTTGCTAGACAGTACCGATGACGGGTGTGACTAGTGTGACGCTTAACCAAGGCGGTGTATTTCAACCGCGGATGGTGGATGGCCCGCTCTGGTGTTTCACACAGGTTGGGTCCAATTAATACGCTTCATAATGGAAAAAACGTAAGAAACACTTCAAAAACTTGACGATTCCATATAGTCGTTTAATAAATCTAACTCAACAAGATGTAAAATACCCAACCTACGGTTCTTTTCGTAAAACATATTTTAAATCAGTACAAAACAAGTCGTTTACTAAACAACTTTTACTAAACAAGTCGTAAATAAGCACTCATTGTTCTAATTACCTATGCCGCATTTGTTTATAAAACATTATGATTTCGGACTGAATTCGAATTTGTGCTAAAAAAATGATTCACTATAATGCACAATCGACCCATACTCTACGACAATTCATTCACCAATTAGGTAATTGCAATCACTGAACTCAAGCAAACAACATTCCCATTGCAAGCAAGTGATTCTGAGTCCATACTACCGGTAACCCACAAATATGCACAGACCTGATATTTGAATGTCTACTTGTTCAAGAAAAGGATAACAATCGTTTAGGTCCCGATAGGGACATGGCAAATGTGGAATTATTGAAATGATTAGGTCCTCACACAGTTACACAATGAGTTCTTAGTATCCTACCATTCATTTAATGAACAAAAGCAAGTACGGACGTCAAGCACCCACATTCCAACTGAAAGCAAGTAAACATGAAAGAAAGTCTATAAAAACCGACCGAGATGAAGCAAAACCATACCTCAGTGTGAGTGTAGGACCGGAAATCAGGGAGATACTAATCATGAATGCCTCAAAGTATCAATTGCTTTCCCTTTGCCACTTGCCTTCACACTTTGTCACATAAGTGCTGTCGTACTATACCAACAAGGTTAATATAGATTTTGTAGCAAATAGTGTTGTTCCCATAGAGGACAGCGTTAGAAAGTTATGTTTTTGGTACAATTTATGACAAGTGGTTTCGATTGTTATTCTGGTTGTCGACAGACATTAAAAAGTAACCAATATTACTTATATTTGGGTGTGTTGTGTTGATAATTTTCAGAACAACAATCTGGCCTCTATCAAATCGAATGAAACGTGTTCTATAGATGAGATGTTATCAGAGTAGTACAACAGTACTACACTCTGGCTGATTAAGGTGTCAATAGAGAGTCGAGAAATGTTCGATGTATTTGGAATTGTACAGACAATTAATTAATCACGTTCGCAAACTGTTTGTTTCTGGACAGAAGTCCTCAACAACTAAAGTCCAAATTAATGGTTAAAGAACACGAATGGTTTCAGAGCACGTTAGAAACTTATGTCAATGACAATCAGGAAAATAGATCAAAGGATGAGCGTGCAATGGCGATCATAGTTTCGTCCATAAATGAAGATCTACTCATGCAGATTGAAGACTACGAAAGCAGCCATGCAGCGTGGGAAAGATTAAAGCAGAAGTATGAAGTGAGGACTACACCTTCAGTCATGCACCTTCACAATCAGCTGCAATCCATACGGTGGGATGGCAATCAGTTAGATCAGCACGTTGAGAAGATCAGAACGATCTGCGCTCAATTCACTGCATCAGGACATGAGCACCAGGTCCCAGCACCACAGCAGCTGATGTACTTCATGAAATCTCTACCGACGTCCTATCAGCCACTGAGAATGCTCATACTGAGTCTACCATATATGACATTTGAAAAAACGTTTCTATTACCAAATGCTTGCTAGCTTTTAACCCTCGGTCTGACGAAAAGACACGAAGCGAACATGTTCGCGAATATCACGAAAAGACACGAAGCAAAAATGTTTGCAAACACCTTGACGAAGAGACACGAATGCAAAAAGTTTGCGAAAGAAATTTTTTTGTGATATAGCAGAAGAAAGTCAGACGACGCGAAAGTCAAACAACTTGAAGCGACATGAAAATCTTTGTGACACTTTTTGACCTTCACGCTCCAAAGGATCAAGAAGATCATGCAAGTACCAAGAAGTACAAAGTCCCTGATCTGATATGATGACGTTAGCGGAAGAGTGTTAGGACGTTCCTAACCCACTTCCCTCATCATCCGAGATTAGTTATAGATTGTTTAGTCTATCTAATTTGATGTGCTACTCTGAATGTATAAGATACATACAATAGGAGATAGATATATACAATATACAGACTACAGAATAGAAGTCTGCTTGCGAGCGAGACAAGTTTTGTAAGCAGGATTCACAGAGATTCAAGAAGTCTGCTAGTAAGCGAGACATTACTCGTGGGAGAGTGCCACTTCTGTCACACCAACGCGTTGTGTGGGTCTGTCATACAATGCACAAAAAGCAAGAGGATCAATAGATGATACTGTAGCTATTACGCACATATCACTCTTATTTTTAGTCTGATCTTGAATGAATTATTGCCTGCACCCCAAAACATGTTTCTCCCTATTCTGTGATGTCGCTCTATTCGCTAGCTCTGAGCAGCCAATTTCAGGGGTCATTTTCACCCAAGGATGACCAAAATAGGTGCCTTCTAGCTAAAGATAGCCCTCTCCAAAGATTGCCTTGCAAAATGAACTATAACTTCATATTGAAGTTTCTTAATGAAGAACAAGTGACTTAAAAGTCAGGTCCCTTTCAGCAATTCAAAATGAATTTTTAATGACATTGAAGGCCAAAATGCACTTACAAGTCTCTTCAGCCCTCTTCAAGCCCATCTCATGGCTTGGCATAGATCTGACGGCCCTTGCTTTTGCAATCTTTACCATCGATCTCCATAGCGCCTGATCCTGCGGTTCATCGCGTCCTTGTGAGCTGAAGCCATTTCCTCGGGCCGCTATTCCCTCAAATGCACTACAGGC
The DNA here is from genome assembly GCA_029204225.1 of Diphasiastrum complanatum. Classification (NCBI taxonomy): domain Eukaryota; kingdom Viridiplantae; phylum Streptophyta; class Lycopodiopsida; order Lycopodiales; family Lycopodiaceae; genus Diphasiastrum; species Diphasiastrum complanatum. The sequence goes on from CM055106.1 coordinate 47,060,979, forward strand.
TAGCTTGACTGAGGGCGCGCAACAGCTTCCTCGCGGCCTCCTCCCTCCTTCCTTCCTTCCTTGCATAGCTATGGTGGAAACATAAGATAAAAAAAAAACCTCTGGTATGGATTGATCTAAGAAAACCATAGTTTTTCACTTTAAAGCCCTAGCTGGCTTCTTCTTCCATAGCCAATAAGAAGGATTAATTTCTCTCAGACTGCTCCATGGCTGACCCTTCCCTCCTGGCAATCACTTGGCCTTTCCTCTATAGTGCTAGGTACCAATTTACATTGCCCAATTCCGTCAAGTACAAAGAAAGATCTGTGACTCTCCGTTTTTCTTCAACTAGGCCACTTTTTGGCAATTCACAGAACTACTCCTTTCTCCTCACAATGTAAATGGATTTCAAAATTGACTCACCCCTGAGTTACCACTACGTTGCAGCTCTTTCTGATCCACTCCGCTCTCCAATTGACGGAGTACTCAGACAAACCCGGCCAGCTTCCCGTCATAGCCACATACAACCGTTTTTGAGCAATTTTTCGTGAATTCTCCTGAGAATCCACCTACGACGATTGTTCTGATCTTCCCCGAAGCTCCGATCAAAGGAACTTTGCTGTCTCTAGCCATACGAACTATTGATACCCCGTATGGAGTCCTCTCTCCTAAGACGCTCTGAGTACTATTTTTCCTATTGAAAGACGCTATCCCATAGCTTCACCGGATCGTGCATACTTGCTACACCATGTAGCTCTGATACCATGTTAAAATCTATTAGGATCTAGTGCAGTATGCAGATCACATCAATCAATCACCATAGACACTCCTCACAAGCTCTCAAAGATGGCACAACAAAAGCTTATAGATTACAAAGAAACACTGTACATATAGAGTATTCACAAACTGCATGAAAAGGCATGTGTTCTAAAATTGGCCTACCACCTGTCAAACTAAGGTCGGGCACAATATGGCCAATTTGACTGACAAACTTGGGACATGCCCCCAAGTATAGCAAGTACTATAAATAACTCTGTACAGGCTAATTCTTCCTATGTGTGGCTACCCGTCTAACCCAAGTAGCCGTCTATGGGATTAGTGCCCGACTGCTGACAATAGTGGGTCACGTCCCGATAACAACCATCACTGCTTCCCTCTCCTTCGTCTCTCATCAGTCTCTCATCAGTAACAAGACTGACTGCTTTGTCGAATGTCATATCTGGTAAACTCAGTATGAGCATTCTCAGCGGTTGATAGGACGTCGGTAGAGATTTCATGAAGTACATCAGCTGTTGTGGTGCTGGGACTTGGCTGTCAGTTGGCAGCGCAAAAGATATTCTTCGTTTGTTTCATAGTTTTTCGTTTTGCGTCCCTTTGCGGTTTGCGGCCTTGGAGGTGTGTTTACGATCCACAAATAATTCATGCATCGTTTGTGCTTCGAGTCAAGGGACGTTGACTATCACGAATTGTTCTCATTCGACTTTTGTTTCTTGTTCGTGCTGTGACAAAGTTGCAGGAGTTCACCATTTTTGACAAGGACATTTTTGAAGAGTTCTAGAAGTGATTTTTTGAGATCTAAGTCACATTGTTCCACTCCTACTCAAAGAGTTGAGCTTTGTTTGGCTTGAAAGAGAGTCATAGAGGTGTGTTAGTCACATGTGTATTGTTTGATCCAAAAATCCTAAGAGTTCCTTCCTTTGTAGAGAGCAAGATCTAATAACTCATTTCTTTACTTTTGGAAAAATTGTAATAGATTGTTATCAAGCCATTTGTCCATTCCAAATCTCAAGAGTGAGATTCTTTGGGTCAAGAGGAATTCCAAAAGGGGTGATTGGATATGATCTTTGTGTGTTTGATGGAGTATACATGTCAAGTGCTTTTGGGATAGTTTGTTGTCAAACCAGATCAAATTCAACCCAATTTAAAAGGGTAGAGTATTTGGGTCAAGAGTGAGTCCAAAAGAAGTGATTAATTTTTATTTTCATGTGTTTGAAACAGAACCCATCCTTTGTTCAAGAATCTCAAAAGTTGATGTTCACATAGTCACTAAATCTGTGAACACGTTTTTTTCTCTTTTTGTTACTTATCTCTCTTGGATTACCTCTGTTGTTATGGTTCTTTGTGATTATTCTTCTTATTAGAACATTTACAGAGCAGAAGCATTATTCAAGGATGCATTATGTATTTCCCAGCCTGTCAGTGGGTAGCTCAAATCTGATACTCAACTACATGCATACACTAGCCATGCAACCATCTACAGTTCGAGCAGATCAGCATTCAGCACAGAGAGCGATCCTACTACTAACTACTGAATCAAAGAACAATCAAGAACTAGATTAGCTACTGAAACTAAAACTAGATTCAAGAAACAAGAAACAAGATTCCTAACAACATTTAACAATCTAGGAATCAAGAAACACACGTTACTTTTTCGTAAAACTAGGTGCTTATTATCCGCAAAATTTATTCACCAAAATTGGAAGTCCCTCAATTGGCTGCTACATACCAGTCCTCTTGAGCACTTCTTGTGAATCCTGTTCGCCTCGTCGTCGTGCCGTCTGCTTTCGCTCGCTCATTTTCCGGCCCAAGGCTTCAAAAACTTGGAAGCGGAGCTTAGTTCCGAAATTAAGGGGCCCCAAATATTCTCTTATTTTTTCTACAAAGCCCATTTCCTGCCAGTCTTCCACCATGGTCACATAGCATGACGACATGAAGGCCGCTCTGTAGTATAGCCTGGCCATTATCTCATGGTATTCTTATGACTAGAGGGCTATGTTGGATTGATCCTAATGGGATTCAGACCTCGATCCCATAAAACCCTCTTGCTGCATCAGGAAGGCCATGGATCTGCAATACTCGGCACTTTTCTGCACGCAGAGATCGGCACTTGGCTTGTATTTGTGCCCAAAGTCTAGTAACTGTAGCCTCAGATCGTCTGGGGAGGTTCTCTTTGTAATTCTTGGAATGACTGGCCAGTTTACTAACTCCACTTGAGGCTACAGTTTACTAATTCCACCGGCCATGGGTTTCTGCATTTGAGCGGCATGTAAAAAGGATCCACTCGCTTCCATGCCGGTGCCCTCAAATATTTCTGGAGTTGCCTGCTATCCTTCAGGAATTTGCTCCGCCATTCTGGCTACGGTTGTATTGCGGCAATGATCTCGACCCTAGTGGAGTATTGGCTTTGATCGATGTCTTGTTTGTCGCCCCTCATATTGGGAGGGTATTTTCTTTCAAATCGCTCTGATTCCCTTGTATCAGCCAGTTTACTTTTAGGCCGGGTAGGGGAAGTTGTCCTACGCGGCTGGGGCGACCTTGCCAGATAATTGTCAAGGGCCTTGGTGCCCGTGTCTTTCTCTTTTGCTTGTTCGCTTGTCGACAGCTCATCTCCACCCGTGTCTGGCCTAGGCGAGAATCTTCTTGTCTCCGGTTGGTCACCCAGGAAGTCATCATCAGCTCCAATGTCTGTGTTAGTTTCCGGAAGGTCGGGCATGGAGTGATCTGGGGAGAGAGGTGCGGAGGTGAACGGTTTAGGCAGAGGCGGAAATAATAAGTTATAAGCAGCACCGGGGGAGTGGAGTTGTTGGAGGAACTCGTCCCGTCGGGCTTTGTGAATGTCAGTTGGACCTTTTGATGGGCCCATTATTTGACTAGGAGGTGATGAAGAAAGGGGAGATGAAAGAATTGGGTAAGTTGGAATGAATGTTTTAGAGAAATTAAATGCGGAGTAGGAGGATGGGTTAAAGGTGGGAGGGGGTCGGGGAAAGCTCATGGAAGCAGCACCGGCTCTCTGGCCACCCGATCCTGAGCTACCGTCTGATTGGTGGGTTTGCACATCCTGATTCCCTTCTCCATCATTCCCATCATCGTCCTGTGGCTTCGTTACGTGAGCACCTGCTTGGGCCTTGCACATCGTGTCCCATAATTGGTTCACCTTGTCCAAGACTTGCTACAGGGCCTTCGTTGTTTCTTCCAGCTGCTTCGGGGACTCCAAGATGATCTTCTCTTGTTTCGCCACAATGTTTTCAAAATTCTTTTTATCAGCCTCTCGCTCTTGGATCAGCCTTATGTATTTCTCCATCCGGATGGCTGAGGCTTGTGGGGCCTGGATTTGAATGTCCCCGGGCTTGACTGGAAGAGCATTGACTGTCATTGCACCCGACGATCCATCTTGTACTTGGTCGATTTGGACCATCTGGTGCTTCAGTTGCTGCTGGACCTCTTCTAAGGTGGTTTTCTGCCCTGCCATCACGAATCTGCTTTCTACTACCTCTTTTTCTTTTTCTTTGGCCATCCTTTGATATCGCGCAATCTCTTGGTCTTGATGTTGGACCTTGCTCTCTAGAACTTGATGTTGGCTCACCAACCAATGCATGTGGTAGCTCGTTTTGGATAGGCCAATCATTGAGCGTTTGGCTACTTCAGTGAGATTTTCAGGGTTAGAGAGGGTTGGGTACTAATCTGGGGTGTGGAATGGTGAGGCTAAACCAAAAACTAGACATGGTGTTAGAACTGAAGATGGAGGTGGAGGTGGTGTCTGACTTCTTCCTGGCTGCTTCCCCTTTTCTGGTTCGTCGTCGCTTATCTTCATCAACTCCGCAACATCAAAATATTGAGATGTGTTCAATATGTGGACTTGCTGGGCCTGTGATTGTTGATATTGTGACTGTTGGGATGCTCCCGTGTCTTGGAGACTGGATATCCCCACTCCCCCCCCCCAAAAAAAAAACTTGTGCCAGTGGTGGTGTTGGCATTGTAATCAGTGTGGGTGGGGTGGTGGCCTCATATGGCTGACTTGGGACTTGAGGTACTATCGTGTCAGGTGCCAGTGTGGATGTAGTTGCTCCATCACCCCCGTCGATGACATGTGAGGGTGATGAGTGTTGTTGTGATGCTGTGACAAGCTGCCACCATCTGACATGGAACCATGTGAAACTGATCCCACCGGTGATGTGCTCCCAGCTTGAAGCTTCTCTTGTCTTCGTTGTTGCCGTGTACCTGGCAACTGAGCCCTTGAGGTATCTGCATGTTGAGCTCCGGAGGTTGCAGCTGCTTGTGGATTCTGGGGTGGGCTTCTTGGCTTGTGTACCAGAGGGAGGATACTGGTGTTGACTCATTTGGCCTGGGACCCTGATGCTGAAGTTGTCATTGCATGCTTGGGCTTCTTGTGTTCAATGGAAATATCCCATACCTTGTCCGCAAGCTACAGTTGTTGTTGGAGCTTTGGCCCGTTTTGTACTTGATGCAGAGTGATATCTGTCATCAGATATCCTAATATCGTGATAGGCTGCTTGTGCTTAATGCAGTCATGAAGACAATTGGAAGCAAACTGTGCCCAATCATAGAGGTTTTGGGCATGCAGTTGTGAATCTGCCATCATGTGAAACAGGGACATGGGTACCCTCAGCACTTTCATTTGAGGCTTCTGTGTGCATCTGGTGAGATATGCACATGGTGATTGAAGTTGTTTGTCGTTGATTGCTTCCAGCATGTATCCATCCTTGTTCTTCCACTTGGTCACAGAGGGATCAATATATTTGAAATATGCCGTTTGCTCTATCTTCTGGAGTGTCCTTGTGACAGTATTTGGCCCTCGTGGGAAACCATAAGGTTGCAAGTCAGCTGCCGCAAAGGATACATTATAGACATAATTCCTGATAGGGAGAACTATGATCAGACATAATCTTGCCGTGGTATGATAATTGGCATATGCCATGTGTACCAGATAGGGGCTTTGATAACCTGTCAAGACAGGGATCTAAAATTCGATTTCCTTGAAGAAGGACTCCGCCTGCTAGTACCAGGTCTGCATCTCTTTAAGGTCAAGCTTGCACAGCTGGATGTCGAGATTGCTTGCTTTGGGATCATCTGAACTGGAACTGGGGTTGGACGACATGGTTGGAAAATGGAAGAAGCAGACATCTGGAAAAACTGCTTCAGTTGAGAGCTAAGACAGTGGAAAGGGCGTTGGTTGAGATGTGAAGGGTTGGGCTCCGGTTGAGATCTGATGGAGTGTCTTGGGGTGAGATGTGAAAGGAGGACTTCGATCGAGTGTTGAAGGAGGGGGCTCCGGTTGAGATGGGAAGTGGCAGTGCTGAATGGTTCGAAAAGTGTGGGGGAAGGGATGTATGAACGGGTTTGGAAAGGGAGTTATGTGGAAGATGGCTGTGTTGGGTAGAGCAGTGTGGGTAATGTAGTAAAGGTTGGTGAACAGAGTGAGGTCGAGTTAAGAAGATGGTGAGTGGAATAGGAGGAAGTGGAGGTTTTTTACAATGGTTTTAATGTTATGGATGTGTATCTTTCATGGATGAAGCAGGTTGAAGGTGCATGGTTTGTAATTGTGATTGTAGGATGTTCAATAGTGTGACAGGAGCATGATAAGTGCTCGTGTGACACTACCCCTCAGCATGAGAAATTTGAGATAGAAGGTATTCTGCTGGCGACGTTTGTGTTGAAGGTTTTGGTGATGGTGCTCATAAGGGAGTGATAACAATGGTGAGATGGTGTGAAGATGATGATGGACAGATTGAACAGTCAAGTGTCAGGATTAGTGACAAGAGCAGGAAGATTGTCGCAGATCATCGCCAGAAAATGCTTTAGCTTCGCACTTCGCTGAGGTGCAAATGGCTTTGGTGAGAGGTCATTTATTTCCGCCGTTGTATGGTTGCAAGGGAGATGGGACGTGCCGGTTCGTAAAACTCGAATGTATGTCTTCCGGTCGAGATTTGAAATGACTGCTCCGGTTGAGATCTCACAGAACTGCTCCGATCGAGATTCGAAGGAAGGCTCCAGTCGAGATATGAAGGAACTGCTTCGGTCGATTTGACAGGACCGCTTCGGTCGAGGTATGACGGAACCGCTTCGGTCGAGATTTGACAAAACCGCTTCGGTCGAGATCTGAAGGAACTGCTTTGGTCGAGATTTGACAAAACCGCTTCGGTCGAGATCTGAAGGAAGGCTCCGGTCGAGATCTGAAGGAACTGCATCGGTCGAGATTTAACAGAACTGCTTCGGTCGAGATCTGAAGGAACTGCGTCGGTCCAGATTTGACAGAACCGCTTCGGTCGAGATCTGACAGAGGCACTTTGGTTGAGATTTGAGAAAAATCTCATGATGCATAAATGGATCTGTTTGATGCAAGTGAAGAACTCCAAGGAAATTAGGACTGTAGCTCAGAGTAGAAGTTCTTATAAAAGAGGAGTATCTCCAGGAATGTTGGTTGCCTTGAGATACCAGTGAGACAGAGATGAGGTGGCCGAAGTGAGAATGATTTTCTAAGGTGTAGCCTATCAGTTGTCGATCTAGAACACCCATGACCCGTGAGTATGAACAGAAGAAAAAAGAAAAAAATGCATAGAATTTACATAATTAATGATATGAAGTATAAACAAGGAAGGAGGTGAACAATAGGCGAGATGTACAAGGAAAGGAATAAATTAATATTAAAAAAAAATTTTGTTTTTTTTTTTTCAAGGGAAAAGATCCTAAATTGGGTCAACAAAGAACAACTCTTTGTAGTACCGCCATAGATGACCACCGTTTACGACAGTGTCTAGGAGTGTCCCGTCAAGTGTTTGTAACTGGACTGCACCATTAGGAAATATTTTGTTAATAACATATGGCCCTTCACTTCTAAACTTCAACTTGGCGGGGTGCTTCTTTGATGTATAAAGAAGTACCTGGTCACCTAAATGTAGATCTTTATTGCGCAGGTGACGGTCATGCCAGGCTTTTTGGCGTCGTTTGTTATCTAGTTGTGCGTGATAAGATATTAGTCTTGTCTCACATAGTTGGGCTAATGTAAATAGCCTGGTTTTGACTTGTTGTTTGATTGAAGCTTTTTCATAGAGATCTGTTGAAAAAGCCTCCGTAACTCTTAGCGAAGGTACTAAGAATTCTACGGGCATTACCGCTTCTTGACTGTATACTAAGTGAAAAGGGGTTACCCACCCAGTGGCTTCCTTCGGGGTGGTGCGGTAAGCCCAGATAGCTGAGAAAAGTTTTGTTTTCCAATCAGAGCGACTGGTTTCAACTATCTTGGTTAGAATTTTACAGATTGTCTTGTTAGTTGATTCAGCCTAGCCATTACACCTAGGATAGTATGGTGTACTTTTTTTCTGTGAATGACAAGGTAATGGCGTAGGAGATTATCAACGACAGCATTTAAAAAATGCGTGTCGCGATCACTAACAAGCTCAATGGGACAGCCAAAACGGGTAATAATGTTTTCGTAAGCCTCTACCCACTTAGTGGCATAATCTGTGGCTATGAGGATGTATCGAACTTGGGTATGTTTCACTGCTGGACTGATGGGTCCAACAAAGTCAATCCCCCACTTATGGAAGGCTTCGCCTTCTATAATGGGAGTCAATGGTGTAAAGTCTGCTTTGGTATTTTTCTTTGCTCTTTGACAGACATCACATGCTTTAATGACAGCAAACGTGTCTTTAAACAAAGATGGCCACCACAATCCTGCTCGAAGGATAATCTTTGCTGTGGCTTCAACAGAAAGTGGCCACCTCCAATGCCCTTATGATCCTGGGATATTATCGGTCGTATCTCAGATTCATAGGCACATCGTCGAATAATGCCGTCAATGCCCCTTTTGTAAAGTTGTCCCGCAATTAACTGAAAAGGCGCTGCTTTTATCAAAACAAATTTTTTTTGTTGTACTCGGGCCTTTTTTTAGTCGGCATGTTGTGAGGAACTGAGTGATCTCCTCAGCCCATCGATCTGAAAAAGGCATGCATCAGGAAGGTCATCGTTGACTGGTGCAGTTGCTTTTCAACCACTTGGTAGTCTGGAAAGGTGATCCACCATGAAATGTTGGGACCCTTTCCGAACGACTATACAAAAATCAAATTTCTCCAAAATTAGTAGCCATCGAGCTATTCGTCCCGTCTTACAAGACTTATCAACAATATATAGGAGTGCTTGATGGTCTGTGTAGAAAGCAAAGGTCTGGCCTAATAAATAATGTCGTAGTTGTTGTATCGCATAGACCATTGGCAATGCTTCTCTCTCGGTAGTGGTATAGTTTACTTCAGCAGGCACCAGTTCCATGCTTAAGAAACGTATGGGAAAGCCCTTGCCATACTCGCTTGGTTTTGCAAGAAGACCCCCAATAGCATACTTACTTGCATCAGTATGCACATGGAATCTTTTGTGTAATCTGGCGAGTGGAGTATGGGAGCTGTTGTGAGTGCTATCTTCAACTCCTCAAAGGCCTTATTTCGTTCTTCAGTCCAGAGAAGATCTACCACAACTAAATAAACGAGACGTGCCTTGACGGCATAGTCGATTATAAAGATGCGATAGTAGTTGGTATGATCGAGGAAGACATATACTTCCTTCACTATTGCAGGTAGGGGCATGTCCACGATAACCTTGATTTTTGACAAGTCGGTAGAAATACCGTCCTTTGATATTATATGCCCGAGTACAACCCCATGGGTGACCCATATTTGGCATTTATCAGGGTTTAGTGAGATGCCGAACCTACGACAGTGAATGAAGATTTTTTCCAAGGCGTCTAGGTGCGTAGCAGCGGAAGAATGTACACCTAGATCGTTGAGATAAATTTCCACGACCCGATGTAAAAGATCTTGAAAGGCCAGTTGCATGACCCATTGGAATGTTAAGGGGGCGTTACATAAGCCAAAAGGCATAACGTTATAAGCGTAAACGCCGCTCTCTGTGGCAAAAGCCATTTTATGTTTATCTTCAGGGGCTATTTGAACAAGGAAATAGCCGTTGAACCCATCCAAGAAGCTGAAAGCTTCAGCTCCTGCCATTTCCTCTAATATTTGGGTTGTTAGGGGCAAGAGAAAATGGTCTTTCTTTGTAACCGCATTAAGGTTCTTGAGGTCAACACGGATATGAAGCTTGCCATTTTTCTTGGGTACAACCACAATGGCTGATACCCAATCAGTATGTTGGACTTCATAAATGAAACCAGCATCCAGCAATTTCTTAATATCTTTGTCGATCCTCTCACGATAGACTGGGTTACTGCGGTAAGGTTTAGCCCTAACGGGCTTAGCATTGTCTTCTAGAGAAATCCGACGTACTACTATTTCAGGGGGGATTCCTTTCATCTCGGTATAATTCCATGCAAATACATCTCTGTATTTGCGTAATAAAATCTCTAGATCAGAAAGTTGGGTTGATGACAAATGTGCACCAACATGAACTATTCGATCTATGTCCTCGTCAAGATCTTGAAGGTTTAGTGGAATTGTCTTAGTGGGTCCTTCAAAGGAATTGGAACTTGGTGTAGGTTCTCGATGCGGTAACTGGATAACAACATCATCCAGTGTAAAGTCTTTGAACTTCTGTGGAAGATCAAAGGGTGGGTCCACAAAATGTTCTGGGACTTTAGGAATCATTTGAGGTGATTCTTTATTAGACATGGGAGCTTTGTCAGAGTGTTTGTTGTTTGTCCGCTCTAACAAGGGCTTGATTGGCTGTTTAAGCTTCGCACACATCTATTTTTGTCGCTCGGTTAATTTTGTATCAATAATGTTATTTTTTTGTAACTGAGGTTTTTGTGGTTTTTGAATGGGTGATGTTGTGGCCTCTTACCATATCATCATCGATTGTATCCCAGACTTTATCGGGATACACGTCCCAAGTATATACTTTGGTTTTGGGCCTATATGCTTGTGTGTTTGGTACTTTGGATGTTAGTTGGACATGAGCCAATGGTCCTGGTGACTTGATCTCCTTAGGAATGACTTTGGACGGATAACGTTGAGCATCTAGATAGAGGAGTACATGATCATCTGTCATTTCGACATCATCCATGGAAATAATACCTTCTTCCGAAACATGGGTAGTAGTGACACTAGGTTCTCCTGGGCACCAAGCTATGGGAATGAGGTCTATCATCATAAGGGGGATGATGGTGTGTCAATGTCCATAGAAGATGGAAGAATATCCACATCTTCTGCAGCCGTTTCGATACGACATCGATTAGAATCCACACAGTCCACGGTAGCTAGTGCATGACCCCAATTGATTATGTCCGTGGTTCGTGTATAGTGGCCTTTTGGTTGGATCGGGACACTATCTGATTCGTCATATGTTGTAGATGACCAATCATTGTATACCTTGGTGGGCTTGACATGGCCATTTGAGTCAACCATGACTCGTTTATCGTGGTTGCCAAAGGTAATTTTGCTGTTCTTCTAGTCTTGGACAACACCTGCCATCTGGAGCCAGGGTGTACCAAGAAGGAGTTTATACGTATTGGCATCTTCTGGTAGGTCCAATATGACACAATCGATGATAAACTTGACACCTGCTATTCGAACTTTTATATTTGATAAATGACTAGCAGGGTCGGTAGCTTGTTGATCAGCCATACGAAGTTTATATCGTGGTTGATCGAGGGTATTGAAGCCCCATGACTTTGCCAATGACAAAGCCATTATATTGATGCCTGATTCGTTATCGAGGATAGCAGATACTATGGGATAATCTTTATAGGACAAGGGTAGTGTGATGCTATTCCCCTTAGCAACACCTATATTCATGAGATTAATAGGAATCTGAGGAATTTCAGGAATCGCTTCTGGTTTTTGCTATTCATCAAGAATAGGAGGCAGTTGAAAACTACGATGGATATAACGTTGAAGTCCGGTGAAGGATTTGATAGCACTATGGAATGACATTGTGAGTTGAGCTTGCAAGAGGTCATAAAATACTTCAAGTCCCTAGAGGGATTGTTCCTTTTTGGGGATATGAGCTGATAACGGACTGTCCATATGTTTTTCCTCTCGCAAAAATTCATCATTGTATTGCCTTTGTTCCGCTTTTGGGTTTGGGTAATCTTTTGGTACTGTGGAGGCCGTTAAATGGCTTCCATGTGGGTTAGCTGATTGTCCATGGTTTTGCTGCTGTTCTTGTTGTTGGCGTTGTGCTCTAGTAAGAACTCTAATAGGTTCGGATGTGATATGATGTGCTGGAAAGATCCTGTTAGGTTGTTTAGGATAGTCTTTGAAGCTGTGTTTGCAAACACAGTTGGGACATTCTGCATGGTATTGATTTTTAACTTTACAGTCAGCCATGAAATGTCCTGTTTCGCCACAGATAAACCAGCGGTTGCTCATGGGTCCGGTGGCGATAACGTAACCATCTTGGATGGCTAGCTGAGTTGGGTTTTCTTGTGGTGTGAAATACTCAGCTTGTTTGCATGAGCATGAGTTGTCGGTTTGATATTGGTGATGGCTAGAGGATGGAATTGATGTATCAGGATGATATGATTGATCGTAGGAGTTTTCTACCAGGTGTGTGTGTGCAGACTCTCGAGGATGACTATATTTTTGTGCTCCTAGATCCTGTTGTCCTCGTGGTGGTGTTCCTAAGAGTGCCAACTGTTGTTGAGGTTGATGTCTAGGTTGTCTGGGCAATTCTTGTATATGGATCTGGTTGTTTCGTGGTGGATAGGACATGTGTTGTTGCTGTGAAACAAATGGTTGTCGAGGAGGTTGATAATGTCCTCCTGACTGGTTGTGAGGCTGATTCCTCGGGTTATAATAGCAATAAAGGGAGGTATGCCCCATAAAGTCGCAGATTTCACATTTGATCGAGGTATCTGGGACCGGTTGGTATGAAGGGCACTCATTTCCAGTGTGTGTACCTCGGCAGTGAGGGCACCACGTGTTCTCTCATCTATGATGGATTTGGCTAGTGGGTAACTGACCTGGCATCAAACTTTGGATAGACTTAAGAGTGTTTTGAAACTCTTTTGTGAGTTCCTCCATCTGTTGTTGGTGTTGCTGATTAAGCAACTCTATCTGTGTTTTCCATAACTGTTCTCATGTGTCATCGTTTGGTCAAGCTTCCTGGACAGCATGATGTGCTCTCCGTTCTCGTGGTTCCTCAACATCTGAGCCCTCGTCTTCTTCTCGAATGGCATCAGACATGGCTTGTTTCAATAATGTATATTCAACATTGAAACGAAGTTCACGTCTGATCCATCGAGGAAGTCCAACGAGGAACCAAATGATGAGCATGGACTCGGTAGATTGCTCTTGTACCTGAACTTTTAATCGTTTAAATCATTCGATATAGTCACGTACTTTTCATCTTTTGTCATTTTGATATTACTTAGTTTGACAAGAGGACTTTCTATCAAGCAAAAAGGCTTGAACCATTTGATAAATGCCTCTTTCAAGAGGAACCAGTCACGTTTATCTTCACGATCAAGGTTAAAAAACCACTCTCATGCACAATCAATCATGGTCATCGAGAAGAGCTGTACCATGGCCTCTGATGCTGTCTCACCGTAGACGTTACAGGCGTTCTCAAAGACTTGAAGAAATCACTGAGGATCAATGTTACCATCGTACTTAGGTAGGTCTAGCTTTGGGGTCCTTCTTTCAGTATGTGGAACATTATTTGCGAAAGCTCCGTTTAAGTGAGCTCTTGCATGGGATGATTCGGCAACATGGAATTGTGGTCGTTCGTATGGAGCTTGATAACGTGTAGGTTCCCATCTATCGAATGGGTTTGTGGATGGCTCTTGGACTTGGAATTTCATCCTGGAATACCTGTTAAATCGAGCTTGTTCGGTAGCTGGGGAGACCATCTTTGATGGATAGTCCTCTGTAGTATTCGGAACCGTAGGGCGATCCATGACAGCTCGTAGAGTGTCATAGGATTGTGAAAATAAACTCTTTCACTCTAGTTATGGTGGATACGGTTGTCAAAATGCGGTTTGTGTGGTCTGTTACGAGTTGATTTCAGTTTGGGATGGTCGATGGAGGTCGATGAAGGCCGTAAATTGTAATATTGCGGTCTACGGCGGTTTGTGACGGTCAAGGACGGATGTGCATCGGTCAGAACTTGAGTGAGGCTCCGGCTCTGGGTGAAATTTGACAGGGGTCCGGCTCCGGTTGAGATGGGAAGTAGACCGTCTGTTGAGAGGTGACTGTGGCCTCCAGTTGAGATTCAAGAGCAATGTTCCAGTTGAGATTCAAACAGAGTGCTCCGGTTGAGATTTGAGAAGAGTGCTCTGGTTGAGATCTGAACAGACTGCTCCGGTCGAGATCTGAGGAGAGTCCTTCGGTTGAGATCTGAGTGAAATGCTTTGGTCGAGATCTGAGCAAAGTGCTTCGGTCGAGATTGGATTGAACACTCCGGTTGAGATATGAGCGAAATGCTCCGGTTGAGATGTGATGGCAGTGCTCCGGTTGAGATTTGAGAAGAGTGCTCCGGTCGAGATCTGAGCAGAGTGCGTCGGTCGAGATTGGACTGAACACTCCGGTTGAGATGTGATGGCAGTGCTCTGGTCGAATTTTTTTTACTGAGCACTCCGGTTGAGATGCGAGCGAAATGCTTCGGTTGAGAATTGATGGCAGTGCTCCAGTCGAGTTTTATTTACTGAGCACTTCGGTTGAGATGCGAGCGAAATGCTCCGATTGAGAATTGATGGCAGTGCTTCGATTGAGTTTGGACTGAGCACTCCGGTTGAAATTTGGACTGAAGGGTCCGGTTGAGATGTGACGGTTTCCTTCGATCGAAATGTCAAAGAGATGTTCATTCTAAATGTTGAGTTATGACTCCGTTCGAGTTTTGAACGATTAGCGGTGGTTGAGGTGTAACTCAGGATATGTTAGGATCGTAAAGTTGTGGTTTGGTCGAGAGGTATGAGGTAGTGGTCCAGTCCAAACTTGAGTTGTGGAGCTCATCGTGATGAGGATCGTGAGACTCTGGTTGAGAAACGAGCAGGACTGCGGTCCAGACCGAAGTGATGAGCTTGACAATGAATGTGTAGGAGCTCTCAGACGATGGTGTCGTAACATAGGAGATTGAGATATGGCTTGGTTGAGTGTGTGTGTAGCTATGGAACAACGCCAAATGTTCACATAGTCACTGAATCTGTGAACACATTTTTTTCTCTTTTTGTTGCCTATCTCTCTTGGATTACCTCTGTTGTTATGGTTCTTTGTGATTATTCTTCTTATTAGAACGTTTACAGAGCAGAAGCAAAATTCAAGAATGCATTATGTATTTCTCAGTCTGTCAGTGAGTAACTCAAATCCGATACTCGGCTACATGCCTACACTAGCCATGCAACCATCTACAGCTCAAGCAGATCAGCATTCAGCACAAAGAGCAATCCTACTACTAACTACTGAATCAAAGAACAATCAAGAACTAGATTAGCTACTGAAACTAAAACCAGATTCAAGAAACAAGAAACAAGATTCCTAACAACATTTAACGATCTAAGAATCAAGAAACACACATTACTTGATTCCTAAATTATCCAAGAACATCAAGAACTAGAATGTCAAGACTATGCAAGATTTACACCACATTTCTAGTCTCTATAGTTTACTTGAATGCTGATTTCTACAAGATTCCACAAGCAAGAATTGAAGCTAATCCACAACTCAAGATCATTTCCATGAACAAGGAGCTTAGTGATCTTCAAGAACTCGTGGAGGATCCTCTTTACTAGCTCAAGAGAACTTGAAAATACAATAAAAAAAGCTCCCTCACAAGAGAGGGGGGCCCTTAAATAAGCAAGAAGGCTACCCATATGGAAATTCCACTAAATTAGAAATTACATGTGGAATTTGCCCTTCCACTAGAGGTCACCATCAAAAGGTGGCTCACTCTTACTATTTTAAGGGGGGTCTACATTTATTACAATCATTCAAGGAAATGTTACTAGCTCCTACATGGTCATTCCTTCTTTGGGATACACCATGTAGGCTCACATAGTTAATCACTATCTTCCTAACTAGTATTTCCTCGGCTCTCAGCTTCTTCTGCTCTCTTCCTTCTAAGACCTCCTCGGTCATGGGTGAGAGATAACTTATGTCTTCAACTTGGCTCGACACTAGAGAATCGGCTAATAGTTGAGTGAACTAGTCAAGAGAAAAGGAAAATCTTCGTGTCAAATCTTTTCAAACCCATTCCGACTCTCAATAGAAAGAGTCATTGGCATTTGTTGAATCCAATAGGGATGTTTGGATCTGATTAAAATTTGTGATCTAGATCTTGTATAGATCCTTCTAGATTTTTTAATGTATTCAAATCTAGTTTCTTGAGAGTCACAAATTACAATTTGCAAAGTGATATCACAAGTTATTTTTTTCCATCCAAGGAGAACCAAAGCAAGGGGTCCGAGGTGAAGGATGGAGCTTCAAGTACAAAATGCAAATGCAAGAAGGACAAATCCAAGGAAAGGTGTTTTCTTTGTGGAAAGATGCATGAGGCTTGGAGTCTCACAAGGACTTATGAGATTTGTCTTCAAAAGTCCATCACCACACATTTCAAACCTTTAGAAGTTTTTCATTTGGAAGTGCATTTTTTGGTTCAAGATGAAAAGAAAGATGTCACTTTCATTAATGTTACTTGGATTTATTTCATGCCCTTGGAAAACATTTTGTTTGGAACTTTGGATAAGTTCAAATTTATTGTTATGATCCAAGAAAAACCAAGATAGATTAAGGAGGAGCAATCACAAAATGAAAATAGTTTCATTTATGCTCTCATGACATCTTATGAAAGAGATTTTTGTATCTCAAAGGTGGATTAAGACAATACCAGTTGAGTGTGATGCCTTAATAGATAGCAAAGCGTGTTTTCCTTGTAAACTTACATTGAGTATAAAGTCAAGGAAATGGAAATGTCTTCATGATGTATTTTTCTTTTGGTTTCAATAAGGTCAAGAATGATGTGTTCATTCATAATGCTGAAAATTGTAAATTTTCAATCTTAGAGACAAGTTGTAAACTTCTTATGAGAATAAGTGAAGCATCCAAAGTGGACACTTATATCCATAAGCAAGTAGTTAGCCTTATTGAGATGGAAATACTTTTTGATTTCAATATTAGAAAAATCATGCCAAGTTGTGGTGATTTTTGGACTTATGTTTCTAGCATAAGTAATCTTGATGATCATAAAAAGTGCACATTATATGATCATATTTGTTGTGATTATTATGAGACATGGAGGTCTCAGATTTCCATCAAGGAGGAGCATGCACATCAAGAAGGAGAAAGCCTCAAGGTCAAGCATCTACATGAAAATTGGAAGGAATCATTTTTGGAGGTGCTAGAATGGTGTAAAGCTCTCAAGTTCATCAAAGAAATCAACATCAAGGAGGCACTATCATAGATATGATGATCTCGGATCAACATCAAGCTCTTTGGCTGATCTTCACAAGACCAATTCAGCCCATGGCATCAAGCTTAAGATCATCATGCTTTTATCAAGTTAGTTTTGAGGAGTGTTAAATATGGCAAAATCTATCCCTAATTCATTTAGATAGATCATATAGGTTGTACATCTCATTTAATTTGGAAACTAGTGGGTAAATTGGCCAAAAACTAGTTTAGTAGTATTATGCCACTTGGCACCATTCTAGTAGTAGAAAATGCTATATCACATGGGTAGGAGTGGTCTCCCACGTGCGAAATATCATGTAAAAAACTCAGATCCATTGTATATAGTTTTCATACATGTCAAATGTCAAATCTCCTAGATAGTAGTACCTATCTCCTAATTTGTAGGAATCTAGAAGGTCAACACTAGCCACTAATGATGATGTGGCAAATTAATGGAATCTTAGCCAAAGTGAATATGGATAAGCACTATGACCTATCTCACACATGTGGAAGTGGCTTAGAGAGAGAGTATGATGATTTTGTATTTAATCCATGATGGATCCACTTTGAGACAATGGAGAAAGACATTGATTTGGGAGCAATCTAAGTGTTTTTACTCTATTAAGCATGTTATTTGTGAATGAATGCCTAGGATCTGATAAGTAATCATTTTTGCGGTTAGAAGGTCATACACCTACTTTACTTCACACGTGTGAAAGCTTTTGATCATTATTTTTTATTGTTCTTGCTTGGATGTGTAGAAATTGTCAAGTAAAAGCTAGTTTTGGATGCTAGTTTGCAGATAGATCAATATTCCAAGTTTCCAATCACTCTTATTGATATTTTGTAGATCTAATTGAGTTCTATTCTCTGATTTTTGACACAACATATTTTATCAAGTATGCATATACATACTACAAAATCTGCACAAGTTGTGACAAAAAGAAAGCATAGAATAGTCAATAGAAAAACCACAAAATGAGAGTAGCTCAAAACCATCAAAGATTCCACGTCTCTTGATGTCTAAAAGCATTCGTTCAGTTTCAGTTGTTGATTGTTGTCATAAGAAATGTTGCCAACATGTGGAGAGGAAAAAGATTGAAAAAGCTCGACAAAAATATTGGGGACAAAACTCGTCCGATAGGGTTACGTATGTATATGATATGCTTCAAGCCTCACAAAAAAAGGAAGAAAAAGAAATAGGTATAATTATGTTAATTTGTGGGGGAACTATATGTGGAAAGCCATTGTACACAATACATGGAATATCAAAGGCATCATTTCATAGGTACAAAGCTTCTTATGAGCAAGGGACTAGGAAAGGAACACATGGAAACACATGGATAATACGATGAGCATGGGAACACATGGATATGGGAAAAGCAATAATGCAGAGATTATGCCTCATAAGAGTAGAACAACATTTGAGGGCGATAGGGACAATCAACTAGTTTTGGCAGGAGTTTATATTCAACAAGATATTTTGCATGAAGTCAACATCACATTGTCAAGGTTAGGATGCAAAAGCATTTCACACTCTACATTTAGTAGACTTTGGAGAATTGTCTTTAAGCAAGTGTCACTTTGTAGATCTAGTTCATTTTCAAAATGTGACATTTGTACTTCAATTCAAATGAAGTTGGCATCAACCAAAGTGGTACAAGATCTTGTAAATTCGTTCATGGAAAAGAGAAACACATGCTTGCACAAATGCCATGTCATAATTTGTACTATTGTTGGAAGCAAAAAACTTGTTGTGATCCTAGCAAGTATGTGTGCATTATTTATGATAAAATGGATCAAGTAAAGACATGCATACCTCGGCTAGAACCCCATCCTAAAAGATTGAGTCGTGTTATGCAACTTCCAATTTCTTTGACAAGGGTGTTAGTTCATAGACATAAGAAGAGTGGATATGGTCATTTTGCAATGGGATATTGGCCTTCTGATCGAATTTTTCATAGTGGGGTCACTTGCAAGATGTTTGAGACATTTGGAACTTCCAAATGTGGATGTTAAAGGAGATATCAATTTCAAAGGGGTGCCGCAACAAACCATTTTTGGTAGCTTTCCATCAAAGGATGCATATGATGTTCATCAAAAGTTGCAAAAGAACAAAAACAATGATAATTTTGGAAATACTAGTGTACCGACAAGTGTAGAAGAATTTTCTTCGTTTCTATTCTATGCTTGAAGTTCCAAGAACCTCTCCACAACAAACTGATAATGAAACGATGAATGTGCAATGCCTCAATCAATTACAAAATGGTAGTTTTAATGCCCTACCAAGAGTTTTGTTCTTGCAACTTGATAACTATGGTTTTGAAAATAAAAGTCGATATGTTTTTGCATTTCTCTCCCTTCTCATACTAGATGCCAAAGATACCAAACAGTTTTATTGAAGGATACATATGTGATGGGACATATGCATTGGTTGAACACAAGAAACCTCTACAATTTCATTTTTTTGTTAGAGATGGCATTCCTATCATGCAATATATGATGAATCCAACAATGAAAACATGGAAACCACAAGAAGGAATACAACTATGGAAACAAGATCCTAATGGTCATCCTATGCTTCCAAAGGAGATCCACTTGTAGTGCCACTCCTAGAGACTCTCAAGGATCAAAATACCATCATAGATGGTTTAAAAAAGTATCTTGGATTTTGAAGAAGATCTATAGAGAGTAAAAATGTCAACCCATCATTCAAAAACTTCATTTGTTACATATTGGGATGACATTATAAATGAGAATGTCAGTGTCACCAACAACACACAATCTACGGATGGTTTTTGGCCCAAAATTAATTGGATGCATGATGATATGGAAGATTGACATGGTGTGAAAGTAGAAGATGATGATGATGAACACTACTGTGGAACAACCAAAGGGAAGCCAAAAGTTTCTTTCAAGCCTCACATGGATGTACACAAAGATCAATTTGTGTTAGTGCGACCAAATGAAAATTTCTATGCAATTTGGTTAGGTGATACACATTTCGATTAGGTATTCCTTTGGGTTTTCTTCTTTATCAGTTTTCTCTAGATGTATAGAATTAAGCAAAAGAAGATCTATTAACTTTAGAGATCCATATGATGGAATAAAATTCCCTCATGACCATACTAAAAGGTTGGTCTTTAAAGATGATTGTGATGTTTCTTGTACTTGAAGGATATGACATAATAAATTTTTGTCCAATATCATGAAAAATGATTTAAGTTGATAAAATAACTTTTGTTATCATCTCACATCAATAAAATTTTTTTTTTATGAATTTGCATGCCTTTCTAAATTTCTAAATATTTGTCGATCTAGTTGTGTACCGAATTTTGGCATGTCCAGATAGCTAGATGATGTAACTATCTTTTGAAGATGTTCTACCAGGTTGTGTATTTCAATGAGATGATGTTTTTTCTTGCCAATGTGATTTTCTCATTCCTTGTGATAACCATATACTTAGACTACTATAAGTTTCTGCAAAAAATGATGCATGATATCATAAAATGTGTTGCAATATTAGAGATGCAAAAATTGGCATATTGGTTACCTTAAAATCACTACATGTGCAATGGAATTATAATTCAGAGAGTTACATTCCCAATTGGCTTACTATGTAGTGAGTACTATGATATGCACCCCAGGCGCCTTTAATCGCATCTACAAACTAGATTTTTGATTTTTCAATTAGTAGGACATCAACATCAGAGAGTTTATCCTTTCCGAGCAATTTGATCATGTTGTCAAGTTTTTGTTGGGGGTATTCCCACCACTCTGTAAGTAAATAATAGTTGCAAGGGTCGTGGCATCCTGCGCGCGTAAGCTCATGGCCCAATGAGCATTTGTAAATAAATAATTTTGGACATAAACTTGACTTTGGGCCATGTAATTAAAAATAATATTAGAAGGCCAAAGTTAAGCTTAAATTTAAGTTCCTAAGTTTGGTTAATTAGTCAAAGTCAATTGGTGGTAGGTGAAGTGTGTTTCTTGCTCCACCATTGATTAGTTTGTGTTTCTGATGAAGGGTGTGGATTTCAATCCCACCTTCCTTGGAATAGCCAATAGGAGAAAGGGGCAAGGGCCTTACCCATCCACAAAAAGGCACCACTTGTATCATATTTTCATGCTTAATAGAAAGGAGGAGACCCTACTATTTTGAGAGCTCAAGCATCCTCATTTGCTAATCAATCTTGCTTATGCTCTTGTTATGCTTTGCTTGTTGTTTCTAGTTTCCATGTTTTTGCTTTGTGCTAGTTAAAGTTTTTTCATTTGCAATGACATTGAGCATTTGAGCTAACCTCCATCTCAACTCTCCATCTCTATCCTCTTCTCTATCTCTCTCTCTCTCTCTCTCTCTCTCTCTCTCTCTCTCTCTCTCTCTCTCTCTCTCTCTCTCTCTCTCTCTCTCTCTCTCTCTCTCTCTCTCTCTCTCTCTCTCTCTCTCTCTCTCTCTCTACCCTCTATCAAGATGAATGCATGTGGTTAGAGCTAAGGGAAGTAGTGCTAAGTGGATTAGAGTTAGTGAAAGTAGTGTTAAAATGGAGTAGAGTAGGGACAAGAGTAGAATACACCTAAATCTAGCAACTTGATATAGTTAGGCACCTATCTAGTGTTCTAACCCTCTTTGACAGGCGGAAGGGCTACTCACCAACTGAACTACACACCCTACAGTGGTGTCATTGCCAGGGATATGTTTTATTAACTAGTTTAGTTGCATTTTTAGTTATTTTTGCTTTTTTAGAGTGTTTTTAGGTGGTTTTTTTTTTTGGGTAAATTTAGCTTGTTATATGTGATTTCTTGTGTTTGGACTGTTTAAAGCTAGTGGAGGAGGTGTGAGAGGGTAGTGGAGGTCCAAAATAGCCTCTAAGGGCTTGACATCTAGCCAAAAACCTTGGAAAACCCATAAAAATGTTCAAATCTGCATTTTGGAGGGAAAAGAGACAAAAATATCATCATATTCTATTTTTTCCAAAACCAGTGGGAACCAACCTTCGCATGACTGACAACAGCTTTAGGGTACTATCCCAGACCTGCACAGAAGCCTACGAGAGTTAGTTTCAAGCAAATCTTGAAAAATCAGAGAAAAATAAAAAAAAATTAAAAAACCATTGTAAAAAAACCAAAAAATTCAAAACAGTGAACCAACCTTCGCAGAGCCCTCTGAAGTTTCATCTCAGTTAGACAAGGACACAAAGAAGGCTGCAAAGGTTCATTCCTAGAAAAAGTGCCCAAGGTTCTCAAGGAAAAATAGACGGGAAATGAACTGAAATCCCTCACAAACATCAAATTTTGAAGTTCTACTAGCAGGTAACCTTTGTAGAGAATTTTGGAGTTCCATCTCAGTGAGACAAGGACACAGAAGAGTCTGCAAGAGTTAGTTTGATTCCAATGAGCCATTTAAGTGCTGAAAAATCAACAAAGTTAGAAGATCCAGAAAATCCTTCCACAACTATCCTTCATAGGCCATCCCCCTCAGAATGTCATTTTACATCAGTGATGAGGCCTGGGAGAGTTAGTACAAATTATTGGTGAAGCTCAGAGCAAAAAGGTGTTTCTGAACCCTCGCAGACAGTGAAATTTTCATTTCCTACGAGAGTTAACCTTCACAAACTTTTTGAGAGCTAGATCCATACTAGATACAGCTCCAGTAAATCATGTGAGAGTTACTTCCTAGTATTTTTTTGAAAAATAACAGTGAAAGAACCGTCGCACTCACACGAGTAACCTTTTTTATGTCCCCCATGGTAATCATAACCACTCTCGTAGCCATTTTGCATAATGGGCACTTAGTTTGATGATGTCCTCTTTATGATTTCGTGCAGTAATTGCAAATTTCTGAAGGATGTCACAGGTCATCCCATACGTGTCGAAGGACCCTGGTATTATTGGCCACTGTGTTCTTTGTCGATGGTCTTGATAACTGAGGGGAAACTACATGGCTGGTATATAGAGGAAATAGAAATCTAGATCTTCAAAGCATGCTTCCTCTGCAATTAATTCTCTCATTTTTGGAGGGTAATTTGGAATATGCCCTCTAGCTATCCTTGACTGTACCCTCTCTCGGTGGCTTTCTTGTGATTGGTACTCATCTATCTGCCTGGCCAATACATGATTATTATATTTTGCTGAAGTGGCTTCTATAGCTATGGTTTTCTCCTGACATTTGATATGCATGAGATGTCGTGCTTGTTGTATTTCATTTTCTTCTTTGAGGCTTCGACATCTCTTTTTCCATCCATCTGTTGCCTTTTCCAAGCTGTAGATTTTGTTACTTTGACAGATATTGAGGGTTTTTGCATTTTTGAAATTCTTGCTTCAATTTGTGGATTTCTTGGGCATGCTATTCTCATTCTTTGGAGAGTGCTATGGCCAGTGCCTCATTGGATTTTTTAGGCTCTTGATTAATAGACGCCTCATCTCCTCTAGTAGTCATATCCTGGTGAACAAAATTTCTCGTGTTGCTTCAAAAGTTGGTTGAGATAATGATAAATGCAGTTGTGTCAACAACACGTATTATATTTTTCCTTTCCCCTTTGTTTTTTTTTTCCGTTGTATGTACACAAAGAAAAGTTTTTTTTTTTAAGAGATTGGTAGTAGGTAATTGACCGACTGGGTGTGCATATCCCGAAGTCAGTTGTTTACTCCAATACAATCCACCAAAGAAATCTTTATTAGTGGTCTCATTTGCCTTGGCACACTTTGTTTTGCGGGGTTATAGTACATATATACAATTTTTCTTATTGGTACTACTGTGGCTAGTTCATCCAGGATGTGTTCATCAATGATGTTCACATCCATGAATGGACTCCCTATTTCATAATGAGATCTAGATCCCTCTTCGTATTCACAATCTACGTGTATTTTTTGGATTAATTTTTGTTTAAATAAGAATTTTAAGAACGAAAGTTCGTCTTTGCTATCCCACTCCCAGAGCTACTTGGAATTCATTGTACAGTCCAAACTGGTATCGTTCCATAGAAAGCTATACACGTTGGAATTTATGGTCTCTTAGAGTGGTTGGGGCAATTCTTGTTCCCAAACTCTGAAGTCCAGACTTTCAATGGCCATGGTAAAACATTCTGCAAAAGAAAAAAAAAAGAAATTTTTTATGATACCTTGTACATCGTACAACTCTTCTTATACATAGTATGGCTTGATTTTATCAATGTTTACACGAGTTTTGAATGGGCCTCCTCCTATTTCAGCTAACTTAGTTGTATTGTTGTCATACAACTTTTTGATCACATATGGTCCAGTCCAATGCATACCAAATTGCCTAGTATCGTAATACAAGACTAGCTATCCTTGGCTAAACTTGTAATTAGAAAATTTTCTATCATGCATTGTTTTCATGATTTGTTTGCGGGTTTCTTGATGCACTAAAAAGGTCAATCGTTGCTCGTCCAATTTTTGTAAGACATTGATATGTTGTTGGATGGAACTCTTCCTACCCACATTGTGAGACATAACCAGTCTCAGGGATGGTAATTCTATTTCAATAGGTAGGATACATTCTTGTCCATATACCAAGAAAAAGGGAGTGTGATTTGTACTAGTTTTGTAGGTTACATTGTAAGCCCACAAAGAAAATATAATTTCTAATCCCAGTCCCTTTTATTTGCAGCTACTGTTTTCCGCACTATGGACATCAACTGCTTGTTTGTACTTTTGGCTTGGCCATTCGCTTGAGGGTGATAGGGAGTACTCTTTCGATGTTTAATCAATAATTGTTTTGTTAGACTCTCTATGATTTTGTTCAAAAAGTGGGTTCCTCGATCCGAAATTAGTTCTTTGGGAGCTCTAAAATTTCTAATGACTTGCTCTAATAGGAATCGAGCCAATTCTTTGGCATTCCCTTTAGGCACTGCCTTTGCTTCAGCCCACTTAGTAAAGTAGTATGTAGCTGCGATTATGTAGTGTTTCCGAGATGAAGATGCTGGGTGAAATGGAAAAAAATTTCTACTCCTCTTAGATATAGGATTCCGTCTATCAATGCAAAATTTAAGGCTTTTGTATGTAGCTTCCGCTTCTCTTGAGAGGTCATTGTGTCTGGCGTTTTAAAAGTAGACAGATAGGTAGCAAATTAGCATACCATTCTGTGATCATGGTAATGTCTATTTGCAACAGGTCACGTAAATGATCATTTTTCCAATCACTATCATTGGTCGTAATATTTTCCAACTCACATATGCAGTCATTTAGACCTTGTAATCGTTGTGGTTTGCTTTGCAATTCATAATATAATTCCAAGCAAATATGTGTTGAGATTTTTGCAAAAGTCCTCATAGGTTTTCTTGTCTTCTAGTCTTACGTGGGCACCTACTTTGATCTTCTTAGGTTCATCCTTTGTTCCAAGGTTTATAAGACAAATATCAGGTTCTCTAACCTTGGGAGGTGGTTCATCTGGGGTATTCCACTCTAAGCCTAATACATCCCCCAAATCTATATCTTCATCTGTTGATGTTTTAGAGCTAGTATCATTATCAATGAGTTCTTCCCATTCAGTTGATGCAATTGGCGCTCTCTCAGATTGAGGTACTTCTGGGTATCCATCAACCACTACTCTTTTTTTTACCCTTCCGAAAACTATTACTCCAGCTAGAAAATCAACTATATAGCTACTTAGTCAAAGCCAGGGACGTCCTAGTAAGATAGAATATCCCCTACTACCGGGATGCATTTTCATAACATAGAAATTGATGTAGGTAGTCTTTCTTGCTACAGTAATAGGAGTATGTTTCAATTCCCCACCAGGTCTTATAACAAAGTTATTGGCCAACTTCAATGATGTTAAAGTGACAGGTTCAAGTTCGAATCCTAAGCGATCAGCCAGTTCTGAACTAAGGATGTTAACTGTGGATCTATCATCTACTATCGCTCCTGCAATGACCAATCCGTCAATGGTCACATCCACTTTTGGACAGGCTCGATCTAAGGTTCCTGCACTTAAATGTCCAATAATAGGCGGTTCTAATGTCCATAATGCATATGGTTTCATCATGTGCTTCGCTTTTCTCCTTAGTAATGGTGATAACCTAATGAGTTGCCATAAGTTGACTTCTATGCTTAGGTTATTTAAAGCTTCTTGCAAGTCTTGGTTTCCCATACTCTTCCCT
Source organism: Diphasiastrum complanatum (assembly GCA_029204225.1). Taxonomy (NCBI): domain Eukaryota; kingdom Viridiplantae; phylum Streptophyta; class Lycopodiopsida; order Lycopodiales; family Lycopodiaceae; genus Diphasiastrum; species Diphasiastrum complanatum. Next base: position 47,087,206 of record CM055106.1, read on the forward strand.
AGATCTATTTCCTTTTTGATACAGTGCATTCTACTCTTCATGGATCTAGGTAATGATCTAGTTTTTGGCAATTTTTTTGATGAGTTTCTTGAAGCTCTTCTCCCTATCAATTCATGTACTTGTTCATCTGTGAGTTTATGATCCGCATGCTCTTCTTGTTGTTCAGGTCGTATTTTCTCCAAGGGAATTTTCTCAGGTGTTTTAGATGGTGATGTTCCTAACTCATTCGAGGGTTCCTTGAAAGAAATTTTTCGTGACTGTTAGTTCAATATCGATCAGATTGATGGGAGGTCTCTCTTCCTCTACTTTGGTTTTTCCTTTCTCTGAAGGAGTGTATCTAGTGTCTCTCTGAAGAAACATCACTGGTCTCAAAGATCCTACTCCATTGTTTTTAGGAGGTATGTGATTGATAGGGCCTGGTATATGGTTTCTAGTGTTCTGCACAAACCATAATTGGACAGCTCCTATTGAGGTGATTGTCTTGACAATGTTGGCACACTAGCAGTGGGAGCATATCCGTGTAACACCTTTGTCCAATCATATTTTGCTGTCAGTTAAGAAAATTCACATCCGAAGCTAGGGTAGAGATACTTTCGTTCATCACATCCATGCACCCTTTCAACATGGCTTTTGCATCATCAATCCCTGAGTTAGATCTAGTGCTCTCATATTCCCTCTCTACTGGTACATTTCTAGTAGTTGTTGCTTGGATTTGCATTCCCTCTAAGTTCCTTGGTTGGTTTCTAGAAGGATTATCTCTACTTTGAACTGGTTGGTATAGTTCTACAGTTTGTATTGGCACATAGGTGTTGTAAGAGTTTTTTTCCTGGAACTGGATTTGCTTCCCACATATCGCTCTTAAGGTTCAAGCTATTTATGGCCTGTGATATTTTAGATGCTTGGGCAATAGCTATCTGTGCATTTTCCACTACCATTGCTTTTGCTTCTGCTTCATCTATCGACTAGGGATTGCTCTGCATTATTATCAACTATAGGTCATTCTTCAATCCTCAAAGGAAGAAAGTCAGTAGTAATTGCGGCGGTAGTGCTACAGTGGCTCCTACTTGCCTCGAAAGTTCAGTCAGTCTTCTCAAATATTGTCTAACTCCCTCTCCTTCTTCTTGTTGAAGGGATGTCAAAGTGAATAACAAACCACCAGTAGTTCTGTGGGACAAATTCAGTCAGGAATAATCTATGAAAGGTCTCTATATCTTCGATGGATTCTCCGAGTAGACTGTAATACAATTTCCTCACAATTCCAATCAAGGTAATGGTAAAGTACATCATAATATGGTTTGGATTTGTTATACGGTTTACTAGACAAGTGGTCCAAAATGCATTGATGTGATCTTCAACACTCTCATAAGGGGCTCCATGAAACTCAGGGGTTGTGCTTCTCAACTTTGATAGGGGTCCTATATCGACTGAAATTACTATGGGTTCAATAACTCGAGTCCGGTTGTGAATAATCAGGGATAATTATGATATCAGGTATTTGAAATATGTCTCTTTCTGGAGTGATCTCGTAGTATTCAAATTGTTCCTTTGGACTAGGCGATGTTTTAGTTTCTGATGGACTTCCACTACTAGTACTCTTTTGGGATCGAGACAATCTCTTAGATATGCTTTTGGTGATAATCGAAGTTCTACTTTTGAGGAAATATTTTGGTGAGAGTGTCACCTTTTCAACTCGTCGTCGCAATGGGGGACCTATTTTGGTAGTTCTGGAAAAGTTTGGTGGTCATTTAGCATGAAGGGTTCTATTCAAGCCATACAATACTAGAACCTCATGGATAATAAGCATTTCGCATGCTGAAAATAGTCACAAGGGTCGACTACAGTTAGAGTATGGGTAGTCTACTCAATCAAGTTTAGGTAATAAAGAGATACTTAGCTTGAGCCCATATCAGAAGGTTGCATCCAACAAAGATTCACATCAGGTTCACCAATGTTAGGGATTTTTCCAACAGGGGATTGGTCCCGCCAGAAAGCCCCAGCGAGTAAAAGGGCCCACACTACCCTTACGCAAGTGACTAGGGTCTATTACCGCTTCCAACCCTGGGGGTCATCCTAATCACCCCATACTCCCCAATCAATGAGAGTTTTCCAGGCTCTCAGAAGTATGATTGCAAGGAGATCGTTTATCAATTTCTCAAAGTTCTTTTCGATATGGTGAAGTGATAGAATGATTTTTCGTCACTCTATCAGATTTTAGAAATAAGGTTGGTATAAAACATCTTTGGAAAACCAAGTACTAACTGAACCTTTAGACATGGCGGACAATGATTCAGAATAGTACTAAAATGGTTACGTCTCTTGTTTGTTCATAGTCAAGGATAGGTAGAATAAACGGTTCACGAGATTTAAGGATTTCCCCTAGATATTCAGCTCCAAGGATTGACACAATCCGTTGAATGTAAGTAATTTTCTGCCCAACAAGTATTGTAATACTCAAGTATGGAAATTGTGCATACGGAATATTTCGACCAAGTGGTAAATTTGGTCTAAACATCGCATAGACAATCTCCCTCTGTGAGTAAGGGTTCTGTTCGTCACACAAGGTACTTCTGAACTGTGTTGTTTCGGTTCATATTATGATGCCTATTTCTTGTCTCTACTGCATCTTATGTTCGCCAAATGTCATTTACTCAAAAGATATTATGGCGAGTTTGATCGTGAGTAAAATTATTCTTCCATTTTTTGTCAAACTTTCACCTTTAAGATTTGTTCCATCATAATAGGTGAATAAGTATTGCCAACAAGCACGTAATAAAAGGTTTTCAAGATATTTCTGGTCATTTCACATATTTACAATCTGTAAACTGTCTAGAATTATTTGGGAGTCTATATATAGGGTGAAATCAATCATTTCACTCTCGTAATTTCCAACGAGGGTGTGATTGAATAATAAAAAAAACACAAAAACAAAAAGAACGGGATGTTACTTGTATATTCCGACAAGTGTCATCAAGTACTCCTATGTGAAAAATATATGGGGTTGATTCCAAGCTATAGTGGATATTCCACCCCGTATAGAGATTTAGATGACCTTCTCTCTATATTCCAAGAGAGTTGGTTTATGCAGCTTTAACGAAATCATATTTACAATATCAAAGTGCTAAATATAAATGACAATAATTATCATTTATACAACAACAATATTTATCAGAATATACATCACAACACTAGCGATTGGGTTTGGATTTTCTAGATGAAAGCAAAATTAACTTGAAACTAAAAATTTTGCAATTTCTTTTGTTGTGTCCTTTTCTTTTTCCTTTCTTAAAAAAAATAAGAAAAAGCTTTTCTCCTAGTAATTAAAAGCATGAAAATACTTACTCTTGATAAACCGAAAGGGACTACACACATGCAATAATTTACAAGTCATAAAGATGTAGCACATACCATCAGTGCTGAAACGACTTCACAGGTTCGCCTGCTAGGGAAATCTCAATCCCGTCGAATATCTTGTATCTCCTTAATACTTTCTCATCAGAGTTTTAAGTCACCAAGTTCTTGACCAAGGAGGTTTGAATCACAGTCAGCTTAGGCAGAACTTTGTATTGATCTTCTTGGAATTGCCAAGGAGTTGGTGTTGCAGGCAATGATGGAGGTCGTGAAGAGCGCTGGAAGTAGTTGTGGTCCAGTGACCAGAATGCATAAAGTAGTTAGTTCTTCAACAGCTATGAAGAGTACAACAAGGATAGCGATGCTCCGATTCATAACAGAGGTTATAGCATTACTCTCAACGGTCATCCCTCTATGCTTTAGAGGCTATTGTTCAGCTCCTCAGGATGGTATGACAACAGATACATCGTGATTGATAAGTGTTTTGCTAATGAGATTAGTACTCAAAATACACATGTCGATCATTGGTCTGTTCAGAACTTTGAAATGGTAGACCGATATCTGATAGGCTTGGACAGAAGGTGTATGAATCTCAGCTTCAACTTGTTTAGAGAGTGCTATGAGTCAGCGATTTCAACTCATACTGAAAACCCACGCTCACAGAGATGTTGTTGGATCAGCGATGGAGAAATCCTTCTGTTTGTATGATTTGCAGGACTTCCAGCTAATCAAGAAATCGAAAACCAGTCTCGATGCATCTTGGGAATGTGACTTATTGCAAGTATAATGTTCTGTCAACCGCATGGCAGCTAGTCTTCATTCATGGTTCAAGTGAGCAACACTCAGATTTCCATGCAATTTTTTTGCATGTTGTATAGTTTAGAGGAGTTCGTAATCAAATTTTCAGTGTGTAGCAAAAATCTCCTTTGAATAACTTTAGGAGAATTGTACAATCCATGGCTCACATCTCTTTCAGAGGGCACTCATTTTTCAATAATCAACATGCCTGACTTAATAGATTCAAGACTCATGATATTGTGCATCGATCATTTCTGTCTGCAGCAACCAGAACCAATCATCATAGGAGTTTATTTCATAAGTTCTCTTTCAGCTTATCTGCTTTACTCATGATGATGGCATATTCATTAGCCTAATCTGATAGCTCACGATTCCTCCAATCACTTCTTGAAAAACATTGATGTAAAAGGATATATCAGCGTTCATGAGCCAGTGATGACATAGATGGTTAGCGTTAAATAGTACTTCCAAAACATAGATAGAACAGTTGTGTCTTGGTGCTCTGTGAAATCATTCTTCTACGCAGAACTGCGGCTTGATCATGCTTCTTTCATAGTAGAAACCCACGGAAGTGAAGACCTCCTGTCTGTGGTCTGCGCTATCCTCTCCTTTCTCTTGAATATTCTGAGAGTATCATTCATGATCAGTATTGCAACGGTCTCTCTCTCTTATCCATGGCAGTGATGGAGATCCTCATACATCATGCTTTCTTTTTTCAGTCCTTCTGAATGATATGACAACAACTTCAAGGTGATTGGTAGATAACTGACTCTCAGTTTGCTGCACCTAGGGAAGTTCTTAGGTACATGTTTAGATCGTTTGGCTTTGGCAATACGGTTCAGAGATTGCAATTTTGTCATGAAAGGTAACTCTGATCGTGCTCCCTCTATCTGGCAGCGATGGTTGGTCATGAAATATGCCAGAGGCAGTGATGATATCCCATATTCGACCGCAGTCTAACCACCTTGTTCACTTCCGATCATTAACCAGCTCTCAAAGCGTGGGAAAAAACGTAGCAGCTACAACGATGGATTTCCATTAGGTAGGGATCAATAGATTTTCAATGAGAAGGTTCGTAGGTAGGGGATTCATTGTCCCTCTTGAGTGTGATAGAGAGTTCCCATGGAAGGTTCCACAAGCATTAGTGGCAGCTCTGATCATCAGTGGGTAGCGAATGCTCGACCAAGTAGCTGGATCAACTCTTAGTCTATAGGTAGACTAGTGATCAGATCAACGTTCAGAAAACTGCTCATTTACTCAATCAATGTACTAAGGGTCATGCTTGGATAACCTGCATGGAATGCTACAGACTCTTGCTCAAAAGCGTGTAACTGCTATTGTGATCTAATGCTCAAATAGTGAATATGGAAAGCAATCAAAACTACATTCAAATAAGCTGTGAGCCAATGCTCTACCCAACATGCAGAATTTTTTAGAGTTTGTCCCTCAAAAACCGATGTAATTTGTGCTAGAACTGAAACAAGGATCTCGCACTCAAAATCAGGTAAATCTTCTCTCATGCATGATTCCGTGGGTCAGAAAATCATCAAGTTTAACAACAGACCTCCATTTCTCAGCAAATATATATGTGCATTAAAATCTTACTCCATGGCTGGAATAGATTTCAGATCATCAGTAGGGATAGTTTGTATGCATGAGAGCACTCCTGAACTCAGAGACATTTCACGTGTCATCAGTAAAGAGGTGCATAAGGAAATAGGTTCACTCCATAGTTCACTCTCAACAACTCTTCTCCTCATCTATCTCCATCTTAGTCACACGTGTTCTCTTCCATATCTCTATCTTGAAAACTTTTCATAGAAGACTCCCTTCTTATGAAAACTCCTTTTTTTATACTCCTCCTTCCATGTAGATGAGGTATTTTATTTTTCTTCAAAACTTCCCTTCAAAGTTTTGTTTGGCCTCTCTTTTGAAGTTTAGCTTTTTCTGAATAGTTCTGGTTTTTAAACTTCATTTCCGAAGTTGCCCACTATATCCTTGCAAAACAAGTTTCGGGTTTTATCCCAAAAATAAAAGTGAGCCTGATATTTGTGAATAGTTTTCCCTTACGAAAACTTCATACAACTTTACAGGTAGCACTTTGACATTCAAGTTGAAGAATTGCATTGTAAGATTCAGATGAGTGAAGTTTCTCTGTCGAACTTCATCTGAAAAATTCCTATGTGAAGTTTGGTCTGACTTTCCTTCCGAATTTTTTAAATGCTCCAACTCTTCAAGCTTATATTGAATACTTAGACCATTATCCATTTGTAGTCAACTCCTTAGGAGCTATCCCTTTTTTTTACACATGGAGTATCCAAAAGTGAATGAAGGGCATCTCTGACTTAGGACCCTGCCTTTATAGGATTCCTTCAAGAGTATCTTCCCCAACAACATATGTCTCTATGCTTCTTGGCATTATTCTTAGTATTTAATGACATTCCCAACTTCCTATTTGTTTTTTCCCCACGGGCCTTGTACTTATCCTGTCGTTGGATTATGTGTGACGTCATCATGATTTTTTAAAAGTTTCTTGAGTTTTCTCATTTTTGACGCACTTCGCGGACTTGTGAAGGGTGGTAGTCGTTCTTGACATACCTAGTAACTCCTCAAGATTTTCATAGATTTATTATGTAGATCGGTTCCTCTTCAAAATAGCCCTTTTTTCCCATAATTATTGAGCACATTTTTTAACCCAATAAAACTCAGTATTTTTGGCTTTGAGAACTGGGGCTTTGCTTGATGTTTATGTAGAGTCTCAAAACCTAATGAAATTTTTTGACGGTCACTGTCCAAATTTCCTATGTGTGTATTGTGTTGATGATCGATTTTGGTAGAAAATAACCTGCTTGAAGTACCTTGTTGATGGTTCTACTCATGTTGCTAGTTTTATTCCCATTGTTGATGTATTTGAATTATTCGATAGTGATGCTGTTGTTGATGCTATGCCCAGTGACTAAGATTTCCCTAGTCGGCAGGTGAAATCAAAATGCATTGTGGTCTTTTATTAACTGAATGTCATAAGTACATTGAAAGTGTTGTTTACATGCTTCTAATTTACTGGAAAAATATTTACAGAAATTTAAAAATTCTACTTTGGCCATTATTGGGCAGGCCAGATGCCCAAACTGTAAATACAATACATACAATAATACAATAATCGGTCATTTTAACCCAATTTTATCATAAAAATTTAAAAATTGTCATAATTCAAGTTCGATTTTTTATGACAAAAAATCGGCTAACAGTCTCACAAAGTTTATGTAAAGCTTCATGGCGTAATTGCATAGATTTAGATTCATCAAGGCATTGCGTTGTGGCAATCCTTAATGAAGGTACCAACAATTCTACTAGCATTACTGCATCCTGACCATATTCCAGTTGAAATGGCGTTTGGTCAGTGCTTCTCTTGTATGTTGTCCTGAGTGCCCACAGAGCCGCATGTAACTTGTGCTCCCAATTAGATCTGCTAGCTTCAACTGTTTTTGTGATAATGCTACGCAAGATCTTATTGGACCATTCTGCCTGTCCATTACCATGGAAATAATATGGTGTGCTGAATTGATGGATCAAGAAGAATTCCTCCAACAGGACCTTGATGGTTTTATTGATGAAATGGCTTCCACGATCGCTTACTATCTCCACCGAGCATCCGAAGCACACAATGATATTTCATACAGGAACTATACAATTGCAAATGATGAGATTCCTACGATCGTACAAGGCCAAATTGAGAGTAATTTGAGGCCCCCATGTTTGGGTGAGATAGAACTAGAAGAAGAGAAGATTGAATATCGTGGATAGAGAGGATAACCTCTCTCTCTCTCTCTCTCTCTCTCTCTCTCTCTCTCTCTCTCTCTCTCTCTCTCTCTCTCTCTCTCTCTCTCTCTCTCTCTCTCATGCTTATACATGGTTCTCTTGGGTTCTACTATCCATTGGTGCACTATACTTGTGATATCTTGCAATTTTATGTGTCAAACGATCATTAATTGCTATTTTCAGATCCACACGTGTGAAATACAGTAGGGTATTGTAATTATATAAACAGAAACAATACTTTATGTTTTAGTTCATGTTTGATCAAGATCTATTAGAGTTTGCATCTCAATTTTAGGGTAGTTGTTGATTTTTCTACATTGGCAAGATTGGTGAGTTGTTTGCTTTTGACCAAAGATTAATTTGTAGGTTTGGATCTTAATGATTCTCAAATCTTTCACATGGTATCAGAGCTTGTGTTTCAGGTTATGAAGAAAGCAATCACATCTATCAATGATTTGGAGAAGATATCAATGCTAAAGCATGCTAGATTGGATTCTACAACAAAATCGAGTTTCTTGCATATGTAGATTGGATCTTTTGTAGATCAAAACCCTATATGAAGCTATAATCTTGATCAATTCCGCTTTATCACATTTGATGTTGGATTTGGCCGATTTTTGGATCATTAGAAAAGCCTAAGTGGTGGCTAATAAATTGCATATCAAGTTTTTGGCATTTGCATGTAGATTTTGAAATAATCAATTTTTTTTGTGATTTTATCTAGACCCTAATTTTGATTGGATCTCTAGATAGTGAGGTTGCTGGACTTCATTTGAGTGTGTTAAAATCGTAGGAAGTGGTTTTCTCTCTCCCTCTCTCTCTCTCTCTCTCTCTCTCTCTCTCTCTCTCTCTCTCTCTCTCTCTCTCTCTCTCTCTCTCTCTCTCTCTTTCTTTCTCATTTGTCCTATCATCCTCATGTTTTATAAAGTGGATTCTCTTATTTGGTGTATTAGAAGTGTCTTTGTTGTTTTTCTCCACTTGTCATATCATGCTTTATTAATGTTAATTTTAAGGTATAAATTTATAATGAAGCTTTTTTTAAAGTAACATATACCATCTTTAAGTGAGTTTAAGGACCTCATAAGCCTATCTTACACTTTTACAACATGATTGATTTTTTGGATTCCTAAATTCTCTTTGAATCTTGACTTGATTTTACATAGAAATTATTTATAGGAATTTAACTCAAGAGTTGCTCTAGGATTGGTCCCACAAGTTCCATTTGAGCACTTAATATTATTTTTTATATTTCATTTCTTTTGTTGCTCTATTGACATGAACAAATTATTTTCATCTTCATCATTAAGATTTAGTATATCCATTGTGATCATGGCTTCTCCAATTATGATAATTGACAAGTTTAGTAAAGAAGCTCGCTTTATTTGTGTTAAAATGTCCTAGCAATTAGACACGATTGGGCCCAACACATATGTTTTGGCCATAGCAATGTCGTAAGTATCAACACAAGCATATTTTCTTTCTTATTAGCATATGGCGCTTCATGAACGCTATATTTCAAGTTAGAGTTCAATGTAGTCACCATCAAAGTAGTGTTTTAGAGAGATCGCACATCTATTAACATTCAGACATGTATACTCTTTCAAACTAATAATAATTATTCTAATACACACTATCGTGTCATGTCGAGGAGATCAAACACACTTCAAAGCGATATCAAAAATGAAAACTTGATTTTTTTTTGAACAATAATGTGTGACACACGGTCCACTTATAGAAATTTTTGCACATGTGAAAAGAATGATACATGGCAGATTTTGATTTGCCATGTGTCCCGATCTAGATAATAATTATATTTTAACACGTCCTAATTAGATGCTAACATGTGTCATCACACAGATGCAAGCTGTCATTATTAGGGTACAATATCCACATGCACCAATGATTGACACATGTCTAGACATCGACCTCCCTACATGTGGGCAATTGTTGTGCCATAATGCTCTGTACAGGATGACATGTATGAGTTTTCAGTGAGGACACGTGACAGGGTGTTGTCATTCACACGTGTAAAAAATTTGAATAAAATTAGTCATCTCCATTTTCAGTTTTTATTGAAAAACTCATAGAAAAAAGATTCAGATATCGGTTTCGAGTGCACTTTTGTCATTCCGCCTCTTACTACCTACCCTTTGCACTCGAAACCGATACTTGCTTGATATTGCTTAGGAGCACAACCACTTTTTTTTTAATTTCTCCCCTGCACTCGAAAATTATACGAGCTCTACGATATCGCTTTGGATCATGATACCTCTTGTCATTTCTCTCTAGACATCTCCCTACGCTCGAAAGGGATATCATAATTTCGTCTTTTAGATTTTTTTTCTTCTTGTACTAGTTATGATGGCCCATGTGAAGTCTACTATCCGGCACTCTACTATTGTGACTCCTATTGCTCGTGTTGCTCTTGGAACAGGGTGTCGTCATGGACGAAGAAAGGTCTAGCTAATTGAAATCAATGCAATGTATGCCGTACAAGGTGCTGTTGAGAAGTATTTATTTCAGTTCTTCGAGGACTCTTTCCTTTTGTTGTTCATGGGAAAGAGAGCGACAATGATTTGTTATTTTGAAGTGTCTTAGGAAGAGATTGCCTCTTGTTTTTGGATTTCAATGCTCAGCCTCAAAACCATTCAATAATGGGCATCCTAAAATCCTATCAAAAACTCGACGCCATCGAAGTTATCGAAGTCATCGACTTCATCAAACTTCGACTTCTCATGTATATACATATGTTCCAGACTTGACTTGCTCAACATCGAAGTACTCGACTTACTCGACATCGACATTTCAACACTAACTCCATCAGCCGACTTCGTCGACTTAACCGACTTTTTCATCAACCGAATTCTCCATCAACCGACTGTCAACTTTTTCCATCAGGGAAAAAATTGATCCAAATAAACTATCAGAAGTCTTTATGGCAGTTCACCTAATATTGTAAATATATTTATTATTATAAGGCGGTTGTAATAAATAGCATATAGCATTTAATGCTAAAAGATATTTAATAGAAAGATATTTGTCAAGCAGATATTTGTCATATAGAATCAACTGAGAATGCACTTAGTTGGTAGTTGATCACTAATCAATCTTCTCATAAGAAGAATTCATGTTGCCAGTGTTACTAAACTTAATGAACACACTGAAGTTATTACTTCAAGCAATTGTACTCATTGTTGATATTAATCAGAGTGCAATTTCTGTCTCACTACTATATCATTCTATTGAGCATTGGTGTGAATCATTCATCTTGATTATTTTGCTGCTAACTGACGTGCTTTTGATCCTAAACCATCCTCGCTCAAGCTTCCACTGTCAGTCATCACAGTCTGATATCAAAATTCTGTTTCTATCAGTTCTCTACTAATCCGATATCAGCTCATAATCTCGATTTCTGACATGGTATCAGAGCTCATTCATGACAAGCGCGCAGCCAATAGTATTTCAATTTTGTTGTTTCTATCAACGATCTCGCTCAAACCAGAATGGATCCATCTTCTAGTCCATCTCTGATTGACAAACTTGACAGAGATAACTACCATCTAAAGAAGTTCAAGATGAAGGTCATGCTACTAGCCAAAGAACTGTGGGACATTGTTGATGGCACAGAACTCAAACCAGAAGGTGATGCAACCATCATCACCAAATGGAGACTGAGAGATGACAAGGCATTTGCCATGATTATTCTCAATATCAAGGATACCCAAATCAGCCATATACGTGCTACTCAAATTGCTAAGGATGCTTGGGATATCCTAGCAACCCTGTACGATATCAGGGATGTAACTTCCAAGCTTTACTAGAGAAGAAAACTATTCACCCTGAGAATGTCTAATGCAGGTAGTGTTTCGAGTCATCTCAACATTTTCAAAAACCTGTTAATACCAAAAAATCCACATCTGGTTACATCTGTTTCCTTGTAGAAGGACTCATCTCATGGAACAACAGAAAGATGAAATACATTTATTTATCTGAGAAGGTAAATAAGGCCACCACCGGTGGCTCTGTGGTCCTCTCCCCGCTCGCATTTGGCTGCGGCCACAACAATGCAAGAACCTTTTCGCCCGACTCTTGTGGCCTGGTGGGTTTGGGCAAGGGACCTATCTCTCTCATTTCTCAACTCAGTTCAGTCATCACAGAAAAGTTTTCTTACTGTCTTGTCACCTTTGGTGACTCCAACACTATCACTAGCCCCCTCCTCTTTGGGTCCGCCACTGCTCTTTCCGGCAGTGGAATTGGTATGAGTAATTAGCTTACTTTTTAGTTACTAATATACATCGGGCAGTTAGTTTTAAGTATTTAGCTTACTATTCTAAGTTTTACTTAGCTTTTGGATAGTTTGATTCATTTTTGCCGTTATAATAGTTATCAAAACATCATCCTATTAATGTTCCTATGTTGGTCAAAGTGTTTAATTGTTACCGTAGATTGATGCGTCTACAACCATAGAACAAATCACAACATCAATAACAGCTACACTAGTTGCAACCAGTGTTGGGTGGGTATATGGGGTTATGGCTGGTATCAACCCGGGTATCAACTTGGGTATCATAACCCATACCAGTCTGGTATATAAAAATGAGATACTCGCCAATTACCAGGATGCCTCTGGTATTAGATCGGCAATACCATGGTCAAAACCAGACCAGTGTGGTATGAAAATTCTGGATACCCGGGATATACCCAAACCAGGGCAAAATTGAGGGTACAACCCTATGCCCGGGTATCATATCTTAATGCAACTCAGGCTAAGCCGACAGCTGCGCATGAGAAAGAGTAAGCAAAATAGATGATGCTAAGACATAGCAGTGATCATAAAAGATTTGTTGGTTTCTAAAGCATTTGGATGATGCAACCAAGATGAAGGAAGAGTATAAGTATGAGAAAGAAGAGAGAGAGCGAAAAAATGGAGAAGCTGAAAGAAGAAAAAAGTTATTAGAAAAGTAAGCAAGGAAGGAAGGGAGGGTGGATCGTTAACAGCGTCTTCGTAGGTGAAACTTGAAACATGAATAAAAGGAAGGGGCAGCAGTACGACAACACGCACGGCAGTACCTATAGGTCTTGCAAGCTAGCTGGCAGCAAGCTGTCTTTTCTCGTCTCCTCTTCTTCAGGCCTGGATAAGGATTCAGCGTGCTCATATTTCGAAGAGTGCCTAACGTTCTAGCTAGGCCCGGGTTTATGACTATCTATACCCAGGTTTATGATTGGCTGGTATTACCTTTGCAATTCCAGTTCTATCCATACAAGTTTGAATTTTGTAAGTTATGTTTATGTTCATATCCGATTGGTAATCGAAAACTTATTTTCTTTAATACCATAGATCTACCTGGTTTTAGAAAATGCAGAGTACTCCAATACTATGACCGGGCTGGTATTTAAAATAGTGATACCCACCCAACACTGGTTGCAACAACATTGACAACAATGACCATTGCTCTTTGAGATAGTTGGACAATACAAGAGGACATGCGATTACCAAGGCTTTTTTTGCGTTTATTTGAAAGATAGTTTTTAAAATGAGTCACGGGAAAAGCGGAATGCTCAAGCCTTGGATCCAGTGTTTGGCGTCGGTATATGCCTACCAAATTTGAACTTGCTTTTGAAACATTTATAGAGAGGGATATAAATTCAGTAAGGGCCTCGGAATATACATCAAAATACTAAAGCTAATTTGCAAGGTATACCGAAAGGCCCCTTGGTATAAAGCACAGTATAAAATAGAATGTAAATGGATCTCACTTTGGAATTTATTACATATCAGCACATTGAATTCCATTTTCCATCAACATTGGTTGTCATATGCACAAGTGAATAAAGAAATTTATGTGTCACAAACAAATGATGACCAGAAATTGTGTACTCACATGTGTCAACTTCTTGTTTGATGTCAACTAGTCAATTAATAAAGTGTAATCGCATCTGTGAGCATTATGATTAATATTACAATGAGTTGAAATACATCGTATTGTCGCACTTATTCATTTGGTGGTTCATCGCTATCATTTGTCGCATCATCATGCGACAAGTCTGCCAAAACCAAATGAGTCTATCTCCAATTTCTACCCAAATATCTCCATATAGTTTCATCATCAATAAGCTGATCTTCGAAAGCTAATGGCGACGGTGACAACGAGTGAGATCCAGAAGGTATGTCGTGTGTCGATCCATCCGATGATGATGCATCACGCTCAACATCATCATTAGCTTGTAAAGCTTGCACATGATCATCCTCCGAAAATGTGTCATCGAATCCGTCATCACGGTCTTGTTCATGAGGTGCATCAGCTGGCAGCGCCATGTACTCCATGGCTCCTCTATCTCAAAAAAATATTTATCTTCGAGGAGTGACTTGGAAGTTAGTATCGATAGCTATGTTAAAGTTGCTTGGGTATCACTATACACAATATACAATTTTTGCAGTACAATGAAAATCTATTGATTGACAACAAAAGAGCATAGACATTTTGAAGACATAGAAGAAATGTACCTACTCAAATTGTTGAGGAAAAATCAATGTATCGTTTTGATATGTCCAAAGCTTGGTAGAGTCAATGGCAAAATACTCACTCTCATCTTTCCTGACAGTTGCACTGGGACCATTGCAAATAACTTTGAACCATTTGACATTAAATATGAAAAAGCTGAATTGTCTGAATCCAACTTTGAGGATGTCATCGATTGTCCCACAAAAATCAAGTTGAGAAGAGAGTAAATTGGTTTCTGCCGTGCTTGCTCGACTCTCTTGGGTAAAATTTGCCATGACTCCACAATCGTACGTGTTTCTAATTTTGTCAATGTGCTCCGTATGAAAGTGTCGTCCATGTGTCCACAGTGCATTGTATTTTTTGTACGGAACGAAATAGAACTAAATGTGTTAAAGATACAACAAACATGTACAAAATTGCACGTACAAATGTTTTAATTAACATGTGAATGATGATCATCATAGCTTACATGTAAATCGCACCCCATTGCATATTCTCGTTCTCTCTCTCTTACTTCTCGGTTGTTTGTCGAGGCTTTTTTAATGGCATCATGTAGCCAATCAAGTGTCATGTCCTTGGGTAAAAGGGCAATGTCAGGTGGATATGGTTGTCTTCTATGCCCTCTCTTTAAACGAGGGTTACCCTCTTCTTATAGCGAAATCCACTTTTTGCATTTCCTGATATTAGATAGCGTGAGCGTCTCCGTGGAGTAATCTCCGATGGTAGAGGAGCCGTCACCGTATCCGTAGACGTATTTGCACTCCGCACTGGGAGCCGCTGCATTGTATATTGCCGTTCAGGGCTTGGCATGTCGAGCTGCTGCAGGAAAGCGTAGCGTAAGAGGAAGATGTAGAAGGATCGAAGATGGGATCGTTGGTTTGATAGCAGGATGTGCATGGCAAGCATTGCACCCAAATCAGGTCGCTGCCTGTGTCGGCGATGGCATTGAAGGTTGTAATGGGCGTGCCTATCTGAAATTGCATCAGGTACTCTCCTTGATCCGACGAGACTGGCGTGGTGAAACTGGATAACAACCTAGACGCAGCAGCTGTAGAGTTGGAGTAGGCACGAGCTTTGTTTGCAATACTTTTGAGACGGCCGTTGCTCCGGCCGATTGCCTGCTGGATTCTTTCATATAAAGTTGCGTTGGAGGCTGAGAGCTTATCCCTGTGAATCAGCTCCGATCTCACGCCACCCTGCTTCTTGGCTTCGGAAAGCAGGCTGGACCCAGACGCATCCAACTGCTCATTCGCTGCAGTGCATGTCTGGGTAGCAGCAGAAGAATGGTCCAAGCAGCCGGAAGCCTCAGCTACAAGGAGCAGGGAAGTGCTGATGAGGAAGGCAACTCCCAGCAACAACAATAGCAAATGTTGTATCGCGCCACCTCTGCTCATGATTTCGCTCATGAAGCTGGCAGCCATGGCAATGTGTTTACAGCTGCGTCACACACACAGACTATGGAAAATGAGTGTCAGAGGAGGAGTAAAGCATCAAGTGTTGGTCTGCATATATATATAAATGGAGAAAAGCCCCCAAGCCATCGCGAAGTGGCCTGGTTTGTCCACAATAATCTTCACGTTTTAAAAGTATGCTTGTGAATACTAACTTAATAACATTAACAACTACGAAGATCCACGAACTAATTGGAATCTGACGTTGGCTACTACGAACTCTATCTTCGTGGTGCCATCCCAAGTGCTGTCATATATTCCTTTCGGATGTTTGTAAATCTTTTGCCCAGATTTTAGCGTGCATTAACCAATCCAATCCAGTCGGAGATTCTTTGATTTGGCTTTCACCTCACCCTTGTTCAACATTCACGGCTATATTTATGAAGGAGTTCGTGATTGCCAGTTACTTACCATCATATGCCTTTCAGCCATCAAAACTGCAACATTCCACACCATTGGATAATCTAAGTGACAAACAATGTATGTGCATAATGGCTTCATTATATCAATAAAAGACTTAATCTTGTATTCATCCCAAGGACTAGTTACAATATCTACTGAATACTTCCCAAACATTCTCTAATTATACAAATTGTTTCCAAAGCTACACATTCTTTAGTTAGGTTCTAAAACAAGAAAGATACATTCATGCTAGCTTATAGATATAAACAAATGTATGTTTTTTTTCCTTACTAGGGACATATAAAGGTATTACTATCAAATTTGACGGTGGATTTTTCGACTCTTAATAATAAAAGAAGAACATAAAGATGAGTACTCTCAAAACTTTGTAGTTTATCAAATTTAACATATCTAAATGAGTAGATGATCTAAATTTTGGGTGGAGCAACAAGTCATAGTGGCTTTTCGATGTACGTGGTAAAGATGATTTTGTTGTAATCCATACCTCTAATAAACACACGTAAAGGATGTGGCTCAAACTCTAGTGCCAATGCAGATAGGAAAGCCAATAATAAAATAGATTATGGTATGATAACAATGAAAATATGCTTATTGGACTACCAACACCAATGAGAACATTAGAGAAAAAGTCATCCAATCACATCATGTTGATAGTGACAACAATAATCTCGCCCTAGTCATTCAAAGTGAGACCTCTAGTGACAATATAGTGAATATCAATCCTAGTCCTAGTGAATGCATTAGTGCTTAGAAAAAAAAAACACTTTAAATGCATCGTAATTCATTTTGATGTTTGACGACAGCCTTGTAGTAAAAAAGAATATTATGATCATTTGATCTTGTGTGAAATCAAAATCCTTACACCTACCAAGCAACCTATGAATCTGCAAAAATGATAAGCTTTGGGGCTAATCTATGCAATAAGATAATTATAACATTATTTAGTGGGTGTCAAATTTTTTATGTATTAGGCTCACTAATCTTTATTGTATATCATCAACAAACCATTGAACAATGGAAGGGTAGGACATTGGTTGATATTATTAAAATAATGTGACTATAAAATATGATAGAACCAAGCAAATCACCTAATGTTGCACATTAATCATCCAACTAAAGATTAGAAAAGAAGTAGACAATGTAGACGAGCTATTTTAATATATAGCTCTTGAAAATCTTCATAATCATATGAAAACATTGACAAAAAGAAGCTGATTCTCAAGGGCTGAAAATCTCAATTCATCAATTGCGAGTTATATAAGTTAGGGTCTTGAGATGTTAAGGTGTGCATGTTGAGTTAATATAACTTTGTATTTTATCTTCGAGACACACTCTAAACTTGAGAAGAAACTTGGATTGACTTCACTTCCTTTTGCATGTGATCCATATTTTGTAGCATAACTTACCCATTACGATATACCCACCTTATCTCAAGTAGCATCTAATACTTCCATCCAGGGATTTTGCAAATTCGAATTTAGGATTTTGCTAATGCTTTTCTGCTATGATGTAAATCCGATTGAAGCAAGGCTGTAAAAGCAGTGACACATCCATTGGCAACTTGTGATTACTGAACTAGGTCTATGCCATATATGCCTGCGACTTTACATCCATTTGTACAAGTGATTCGCTAGAGCTCAATGATTGTGGTTTTAGGGCTCGGCAGCCTGCAATTCGGGGTTTCGATTTAGTGTCACAACATATGGTGATGGTATTCAGCAGCTTCAATTTTGGCTTGAGAACTGAATATAGTAACAGTTCCTCAATTGTAGCACAAAAATGTGTGTGTGAGAGAGAGAATGTAGGAAATGATAGACAAAATGCGATTTCTCTATTCTCATTGATCCACATTTGCCCTAAAACGTATTTGAAGGGCACTTGAAATGTAGTTGAAGTGGGTTGAAATTTTGACATGTGCTTTTAGAAATTTCTAGAGAGAGAGCATGTGTCTATAGAAATTTCTAATTTTTAGAGAGATGATGCATAAAACTGCAAGAGAGAAAGAGAGGGACACAGTTGGGATTGAGAGAGAGAGAGAGAGAGAGAGTGCAACAGAGTGTTGGAAAAAGAGGGAGAGGTGAACGGAGTCAGTCCGACAAGTTGAATACTGTAAGTGACCTATCGAGCACAGCGAAATAAGCCTCCTTTCCTAATGCATGACTATGCCTATCAATATTGAACAAAGCATAATGACAGAAGTCATGTTCAATCTTATAGCAACCAATTTTGAAATCGTTAGCACTATAGTGATTTCATAGCCAAACAATGAAGTATTGAATTTCAAACAAAACAATTAGAGATTTATCAGTTACAAATAATCAAAGATATGCCTACATTCTGACATGATACTAAATGCAATAAAAAAGGATAGATTGATTCAGTAAGTAGCATGTACAAATCAGATCATGAGAGCACAAGACAATTGTGGATGAAACTGCATACTCTAAGCTATCTTTGAGTAACTAAAAACTTTGTCTGATGCACTTCCGTTGATAAGCATTAAGCACAAATTCAGTACTCTAATCAATTAGAGTGGAGCAATAATTGTCTTCCATCGACCTGGCCGACGTCTTAGAATTTCGTCGTCGTCGTCGAAAAGTCAGATCATGTCTAATATGTCGGAGCTACCTATAGAGCGACTCCTAAGTATTTTTGTAAACTGTGTAGAAACACAAAGAGAACTACAAAACTGGATAATACAATGGATGAATATTAAAGATCGATTATTCGGTTGTCGGACCATATTGTTTTAGACTAACATCTTAAAGTTCGTTTCTCAACCATATTGCTTACTTTGTAGCTTGAGAGGCTGCGATATACTCTGATTCAGTAGAACATAGAGCAATCAAAGTTTGCTTGTGACTGTTCCATGAAATAGGACCATTGTTGAGGAAGAATATAAATCCACAAGTGGATTTATGAGTGTCTACATCCCTTTCCCAACTTGCATCTAAATAACCAATGAGAATATTGAGTTTGTCATTGTCGACTGCTCCATAACAAATGCAAAAGTCCACAGTAGCTCAAAAATATCTCAAAACTCTGATAAGAGTCATCCAATGTGTAATACTAGTATTAGTCATGAATTGACACAAGGAACTGATTGCTAAAGCTATGTCTGTTCTGGTACAGATCATAGAGTACATAAGAGATCCTATTATCGAATGATAAGGATGCTCATGCATCTAGTCCTTCTCTTCGATTGTTCGAGGACATTGGTCCTTTGACATCTTGAGTCCTAGGTCCATTGGTGAGAGAGCTAATTTGCAATTTATCAGATGTTTTAACCTTCGGGTTGCAACATGTAGATGTCTCCTTCAATGTTATAACTTTCGGGTTACAGCATGTAGATGTCTTCTTTGATAACTCCATTAAATTATGTTGTCTATACATCCATTTGATGTATTTCCAAATCTGCAGTAGTAGCATAGGACAATAGAAGTCTGATTGAAGAATGTTGAGCTACTGGACTAAAAGTCTCAGTGTAGTCAACATTGTGTACTTGAGAAAATTCTCTGGTGACAAGTCAAGCCTTTCTTCAATCAATACTTCCATCTGTCTTGTATTTGATTTTGACTCTTTATCCATAGCTTCTTTTCGAAGATCGAAATCGGGCTGACTGAGTGCCTCTTCAGTAGTAGTCACCTCTTGAACAAGATAAGTTGCAGACTCGTCGATATACCTTATAGGTGGTCTGCTGCCTCTTGTCGGTGTTCAGGGTAATGAGCCAAGTTGATGATTTTCATCATGCTGTAGTCGCTGAACTGCAACATCATCTTCTTCGGATTTGCTACTGATAAGCTATTCGTCTGGAGTAGATGAGCTAGGACCTTCAATAGGAATAGTCGACTTTGGAACAAAAGAGTCCGATAGTTCGACTCTATGAGCTTTTCCATTACCTTTGAGGTCAATAAACTAATCTTGGATATAGATGACACCCCCCGACTAGTGCATATCTTCGATTTGATACGATCATTCAGCTTATAAGCTTTATCTAAAGTAGTGTAGTTGATGAAAATAGACTTGATACTCTGGAAGTCGAGCTTCTTCTTGAGATCTTGTGGTATTTGCACATAAGCAATACATCCAAAAATCTCCTAATTTCGATAATGATGATTTGGAGCCTGTCCAAACTTCATATGGCGCTTTTTCTTAGAGACCTTTAGTAGGACATCTGTTCTGAATATAGTTGCAGTGGAAACAACTTCAGCCCATAAGGACTTTGGAAGTGTCGCATGAGAAAGCATGCACTTGGCCGATTCGACCTAGGTTTTGTTCATTCTCTCAGCAAGTCCATTCGATTGAGGCGAATAGGAGGTAATGTATTGTTGCTCAATGTCACTGCTAAGGCAACACTCCTTGAATTCGGTAGAGATGTAGTCTCCCCCGTTGTTGGACCTCAGTGCTTTAATTCTTTTACTAGTTCGATTTTCTACATACTCTTTGAATTGTCGAAAGATTTCGAAAGCCTCTGATTTTTGCCTAATGAAATAAATAGCTGATCTTCTCAAATATTCATCAATGAAGGTCAAAAAATACTTTGCATCAAGCAATGATAGAGTTTGCATTGGACCACATATATCTGAATGAACAATGTCTAGAACATATAAGTATTCATGCCTCTTGTCGAGAGCAAGGCTCGTATTTGTCCTATCGATAATTCAACATCGATCAGACTTAAACTCCACCTTATACCTAGATCAGTGATTCTACTTACTGATAACATATTTGTAGAGATCTTAGGTACATACAAAACAGTTGATAGTAGTTTGAATTGATCATGTTGGAACATCAATCTTACATTACCCTCACCTTCGATAGTGTGAGTGCTATCATCGCCAAGATGAACGTATTTCTTTGTACTGTAAGGTGTATAGGAGTGAAAATGCTCATGATGAGTGGTCATATGTCGAGTAGCTCTAGAATCTAAAAACCAAGAATTATCCAATAGTGTCTTTTGGTCTTTGACCATAAACGCCCCTTCATCCGTGTCGAGGTTGGGAGACGCTATGACTACATTCGCCTGTTGATTAGGTTGCTTTCTGGCATTCTTTGCTTTTAATACCTGGCAATCCTGGATCTCATGATTAATGCGCTTGCAATACTTATAGAACATCTTCTTCTTTGATTTTGAATTTGATAATTGTTCTTGACTTTGCGTCGGTTTCTTATGATTCTATGAAAAGTATCTAATCATATCAATTTGATATGGTGGAAGATATTAAGTAGTAGAGCTCTGATATAATAGTTGCTCTGATACTATGTTGGAAAAAGAGGGAGAGGTGATGGATTCGGTCCGACAAGTCGAAGACTGTAAGTGACTAATGGAGCGCAGCGGAATAAGCCTCCTTTCCTAATGCATGACTAAGCCTGTCAATATTCAACAAAGCATAATGACAGAAGTCATGTTCAATCTTATAGCAACCAACTTTGTAATCATTAGCACTATAGTGATTTTGTAGCCAAACAATGAAGTATTGAACTATTAGACAAAACAATAAGAGATTTATCAGTTACAAATAATCACATATCAGATGCATACATTTTGACATGATGAACGCAATAAAAATAAATAAATTGTTTCCATAAGTAAATAGTATCATGTACAAATCACAATAACATGATTCTGATGTGGCCGTCCGACGTATTTTTAGAAATTTTATAGTCCGTCGCAATTCGATGCGTCGGAATTGACGTCCAGGCAAAAAATCCCAAACTGGAAGTCTGGTGATCGAGAAATTGTGGTGGCAAGCAAATCTTGAAGCAAACGGATTCTTTTTCTTTTTTGAAGTATAAATCATACAAGCAATCGACTCAAAAGTGCATAAACTATGATGATGTCAGTGGGAGTTTACCAACTGACTACAACAAATCAGAAAAGTGAATTTTTAAAGTGCACGTCGGAATCCGACATCTTGACGTGGATATGTCGTGGCATTTCAACAAAAAAAAAAATTATATGTCATCCGACATGGACGTCGGACGTCGGATTCCAACATCCACGTCAGCAATCTAAAAGCCTGTCCACGGCGTCGGGCATCTGGCATCTGGGCCTGAACCGACACGGATGTCGGATTTCAAGACGTTGGAATCTGATATCTGTTTCATTTCTCCGAATTCGCACGATCCAGCGCCTTCTTTCTCACTTTGTTTTGTGTAGGTTGGAGTGATTGAAGGCGTCTTTGGAGCGATTATTGCGATTATTGAGATTCTTGAAGATCAGTTCATGCTTTTAATGCTTTGAGGTTGGTGCTTGAAGATATTGAAAGCTTTTAAAGTTTTTGTTTTGCTTTTGAAGTTTGTTTTGTTTGATTTTGTGAAAGAAAGTGAAGAGAGGAAAGATAAGTTTTTGGATAGATAGTGTTAAGTGTTAGGTGTTTGAATAATAGTGTTAAGTGTTAAGTGTTTGAATAGATATTGTTAAGTGTTAAGTTTTAAGTGTTTGAATAGATAGTGTTTGATGGTAAATGAATCTTATATTTGTAATTTGAGAGAGAGAGAGAGAGAGAGAGAGAGAGAGAGAGAGAGAGAGAGAGAGAGAGAGAGAGAGAGAGAGAGAGAGGGAGTGTGTGTGTGTACGTGTATGTGTTTTTGATCTTTGCATTGATTTAGAATGGTTTTGGATATGTTGTTGGATCAGCGATGGAGGAATCCTTCTGTTTGTATGATTTGAAGGACTTCCATCGAATCAAGAAATCTAAAACCAGTCTTGATGCATCTTGGGAATGCTCCTTATTGCAAGTATAATGTTCTGTCAACCGCATGGTAGCTAGTCTTCATTCATGTCTGTCAAATCATTCTTCTAGGCAGAACTGCGGCTTGATCATGCTTCTTTCATAGTAGAAACCCACGGAAGTGAAGACCTCATGTCTGTGGTCCGCGCTATCCTCTCACTTCTCTTGAATATTCTGAGAGTATCATTCATGATCATGATTGCAACGGTCTCTCTCTCTTATGCATGGAAGCGATGGAGATCCTCATGCATCATGCTTTCTTTTTTGACTTAGTAAGGAACAATCACCATCCTTCAATGCTTTGGAGGCCAGTGCTCAGTCCCGCTGAATGATATGACAAGAACTTCAAGGTGATTGGTAGATAACTGACTCTCAGTTTGCTGCACCTAGGGAAGTGCTCAGGTACATGTTTAGATCGTTTGGCTTTTGTTTGGCAATACGATTCAGAGATTGCAATTTTGTCATGAAAGGTAACTTTGATCGTGCTCCCTCTATCTGGCAGCGATGGTTCAGTTTGCACTCAAAACCATATAGCCAATGAGTGTATGGTATTAAAGCAAAACCTTAGATTGACACAGAGATTTTGCCATCTGTGCAACACATCATCACATGAAATAACATTTTGTCCATTTAACCATCGGATCATACAGCAGAAGAGGAATCCCTATCATTAAGGGGCATCCAATGCGGCACTGAGGTATGGGGCATTGAGGTATGGTGCACCGAACAATCAGCAGCACATGGCCTTACCTGCACCACCAGGGCTAGCTAACAACCAAGTGGCTCATGTGAATTTAGCAGCGGCGGAACATGAAGCACCAGCATCATCTCAACCTGAGCAATAGTAGTGGTACGGGCCGAAAGAGATATTTGTAGATCTAGCCATTAACGAATAAAGTGAAGAAGGAAGACAGTATCACAAGATACGCCACAAGGTGCAGAAAGCGCAAGCGGAGGAAAAAGGCACAAGCAAGAGATGCACCTGTAGAATCTCTTGCTATTGAAGAACCAGTACTGCAAACGGGCTCGTCCTTGTGAACAAATCAGAACAATCGGTTGCATCATCATGAACCACCTTTCCACATGGTGGAGCCTGAGGATTCGCATATTGAAATACTCACAAGTTTGCTTGCAAGCCGTGTTAACTTATCCCTTGGAGAGTTACTGCGGATTGTACCGCAAGCCAAGAGCCTCCTGGCTGAATGGCCCAAAGCGGAAGCGAAACTAGTAATACAAGAGCCCTTGTACTGTGCGGGTGTGGGAAAGCAAAGAACACAACATCACCCTGCCAATCAAGCACAAGAGGTTCGAGGACAAGGCAACAATGGTAGATGGAGGATCAGGTGTAAAGTTGATCTCCACTACTTTGTATCCGAAGTGGGGTTTGCAAGGATTGAAACCAGCAAAATTTGCCATCAAATTATCTGATCAATTCTGTGTAAAACCAAAAGGTGTAGTTGATGACATCCCAGTAAAAATAGTAGGAATGCAGTTTATAATCACTTTTGTGGTGATGGGCATACCAGAGTCCTCTTCTGCCTACCACATTTTACTAGGAAGACCTTGTCGAGGATTGCGCAAGTGATTCACAACTAGGGAACAGGAAAATTCACCTTCAAAAATAGAGAACAGGCTGTAAAAGTCAATCCAACCACATGGGCGGTGAAACTGATTACAACAAAAGATGATGACAGATCGTTTACCAATGATCACACAATTGATCGCCCAAGCCAAGGGAGGCCATTATGACTTTGAAACAAATATCATGAGATGGACGGACTCATTGGCAACCATTGACTGTATGGCTGGGCATGCTTGTCAACCGGATTCAGATCCAGAACCCAACACATCTTCACCCAAGTGCTATACATTGGACACACCAAGGGTGAATATGATCAACGTAGCATGGCTGTCAACGGAAGCTATTGAGAACCCTATGGACGATGATTTAGTCCATTGGAAACATGCTTTTACCTACAACAAGGAGACTGAGCTGACTGATGAGCAGGTCCTGCAACATATGGACCCAGATCGCTATGGAATGAAAAAGGTACCAGCTCAGCCACCATAGAAATTGGCAATGGCTAAAGTTTCCAAGATAGATCCACCTAAGGCACCTGCCAACAAGAAAAACCAGCTGAGACAACATGATAACCAGGTGATTTGATGGAGCGATCTACTAGAGGAGGCCATAGCTACAATGGATGTTGATATTCGCAATCATGAAGTGAATATCGCACTAGTTTTTAAGAAAGACAACAAGGATGAACCCAACTACATGGGTAGGAAAGGAAAAAAGAAGGTGTTGGACTCGTTGAAGTTAGTCGGAATGGATCCAGATGTAGCGTCATCTTCCTCATAGATGACTGATAATCCAAAGGTTACAAGTCGGGCTAAGATCAGTATGTTGGAGGAATCCCGCCGAATGCCAGTTCACAAGATGCTAGAAACCTTCAAGAACTATACCTTACATGACTTAGTAATCATGATGCTGCAAGCTCAAAGAGAACCTGATCAAAATCAGGAACCAGTGGAGCAAGTCTTCGAAGGAATTGTGCGGACACAACCAATGAATCTAGTTGAACCAGGTGAAGAAGAGAAGATCTTGCATGTGGGAGAACAATTAACATCTAGTGAATTCAAAAGACTGCAGTCACATTATTGGTGGAATACAAAGATTGTTTTGCTTGGAATTATAGTGATCTGAAGGGTATACCACCAGTCATGTCCATCATACCATACCCTTGGTGGATGGAGCAGTCCCCAAGGTGAGCCACTACTACCGATGCAACCGAACTACATAGAATTGATCAAGCAGGAGTTGCAAAAATTGCTAGATGTTGATTTCATTTATGAAATCGAACACACTGAGTGGGTGTCGCCGATAGTCATAGTACCCAATAAGAACAACAAAATGCGAATATGTGTGAACTAAAAATAAGCGTTAAATGTAGTTACCAAGAAAGATCATTTTTCCTTACCATTCAAGAAAAGTGTTTTAGACCAAGTAGCAGGAGCAGAGGCCTACAATTTTTTGGATAGTTTCAACAGCTACAATCAGGTGAAAATGGCACCGCAAGATCAGCACAAGACAACATTTGCCACGGAATGGAGAACCTATGCCTACAAGGTGATGCCATTTGGACTTTGTATTGCCCCAAGTACTTTTCAATGAGTTATGCAGGTGAAATTCAAGGAGTATTTGCAAAAAGTTCTGGAGATTTTCTTGGATGATCTATGTGTGCACAAACCTAACTCTGAGCACTTATCCAGTTTGGAAAAGGTGCTGAAGAAATGCCGTGAATATCAAATATCTTTGAACCCAGAAAAGTGTCTATTTTGGGTGACACATGGCCTAATTCTTGGCCATATAGTATCCAGACATGGGATCGCCACAGACTTGTCAAAGATAAGGATCATTGTTGATCTGTCACTACCAGGAATGATCTGTGGAGTCTATATTTTCATGGGTCATGCTAAATACTACCGAATCTTCATTTTAGACTTTGCGGAGTTAGCACGACCAATCTACAAAATCACAACAGAACTGGATAGAGGAAGCCCTACAGTCTTTTCAAAAACTTAAAGATGCATTGGTCTTAATGCCAATATTACGTCCACCCAATTGGTCCATAGAGTTTCATGTGCATACGGATGCATCAAAGTATGCAGTGAGAGCTATCTTAACTCAACCAGGAGAACACAAAAAGGATTTCCCAATCTGATTTGCTAGCCGACAGCTCAGTGATTCAGAGATAAATTATTCGACAACAGAATGAGAGGCACTGGCTATGATTTATGCAGTTAAAAAATTTTGGCATTATTTGATGGCCACACATTTTGTTTTTTATGCGAATTATCAACCCTTGCTTTATATTGTTAATAAAACTTGCAACATGGGGAGAATCACTCATTGGCTACTTTTGTTGTTGGAGTTTGATTTTCGGATAGTAGTTCGCAAGGGAAAACATCATTATATGGCAGATCATGTGTTGCGAATCAAGGGAAAGGAGACTGTAGCCCTACCTGATGATGAGCTACCTGACGTTGCCTTGTTTTACATTGACATTGTACCTGAATGGGCCACATATATAGTTGAATATTTAATGCGGGGCCAACTAGATAAATCTCTACCCAAGGCGGAACAACAAAAACTGATACTAAAAGCGAGACCTTATCAACTGATTGTCGGCCAATTATATCAAGGAGGACCAGATAGTATTCTTCGATGGTGTATTCTTCCACACAAGGCCACCCAAATTATTTCAATTTCACATGAAGGCATGGGTGGTGGGCATTTTGCATCTAACATTACAGTTCGGGAGATTTTGCAATTAGGATGCTGGTGGCCAATAATACATAAGGATGCAGATGAATACTTGAAGAAATGTGATGTGTGCCAGAGATCTAGGAGGCCAACAAGGTTGAACTATGATCTTTTACACCCAGTTCTAGCTCAAGCACCATTCGAGAAGTGGGGATTGGACTATGTCGGTCCAATTCATCCTGCCGCAAGAAGTTCAATTCACAAGTCCGATACATTATCGTGGCCACAGATTATCTCACTAAATGGATAGAAGCCAAGGCAGTGCAGACAGCTGATGCTCAAACAATTGCCCGTCATTTCCATATCATTTGGAACTTGGATGAGTGGTTCAGGTTTTTTCAAAACCTCAAAATTGGGTGGTGGTCGTCTTGTGTATCCAATGTTACAATATTTTTTCCTTCAAACACACGTTCTTTTTTTGCATTAAGTTGGATCACATACCACCATCTTGGGTTTATTCGATCTGGATGAAATATAGTCTGCCAATTAGCTAAAAAAATTAAATTAGTTTTATAAGATCGATACATAAATAAGACATTGAGAATATTAATACATTGGATTGTAGAGAGTATTAATCACTTATTCGCAATGTTGTGGCAATACTAAAGTGTCATGAGAGTCATCGATATACATTTTGTTGAGTCAATTTGAAAAAACTTTGAGTTATCATTTCTAATTGTGGCATTGCTTCCACGATTGATGACCTTAAACCATTTTACGTCAAAAATAAAGTATTTGTCGTTAGTCTCGTAATCGAATTCATAAATATGTTGCAATGTGCCAACATAGTCTAGATCGCCCGAAATGACATTTACGTCCCTTGCACTAGAACGACTCTCTTGTTGAAAGTTGGCCATTATACCACAATCATATGTATGTCGCCTGTTGTCAACTCTCTCAACATGATAATGATGTCCATATGCCCACATGGCAGTGTATGATTTATACTAAAACACAAAAAATTTGATTAAATTAAAATACTATTTATATATTGAGTAGTACAAAAACAAAACTTCACAAAGACAATACTACACTAACCTTCCATCCACATCCACGAACAAATTCCCATTCTAATTCGGTTACTTCTTCTCCGTTTTCGGATGGTTTTAGCATCGTATAAAAAATCCATTCATGAGCATTTTGAATGTAAAGGCCCCAAACGTTCTCCAACATTGTCCTTCTTCTTCGATTAATATTTCTTTTTCGTTTCAATGTTATGTTTCTTTCCTTTTTGGCTTCTTCATACTTGAAATCCACTTTTCCAATTGTCCACAGTTATATATTATGAACGTGTCCATGTTGTCTTTTGATTGAGATGAAAATCTCTTTTGCACGCCATTTCCTTGTGATACTTCACCCTTAATACATTCATCTTCTTCTTCACACCACATTTTTGGACTTATAGGATGCAATTGCGAGATTATTCGGTGATATAAAATTCGGTGATTCTGAATAAACTATTGTCTAGTTGTGTTTTCAAATTGCAATGTTTTATCTTACTATCTGATTGACTTGTCTGATTGTTTGCTCATTGCTCCCTCTACCACCGCGCATTAAACTCTAAATTTATCTTGTGTTCACCTACTTAGTTATCAGTAGTGCATGCACCGAGGGAAATTCTCCATCATTCCCCATCATGGTATCAAAGTGTATTTGATTCCTTAAGTGGTCTCATGTTAAGGCTATTTCTATAGCCTGATAAGCCTCCCACAGAACCTGATCCTACTAGTCGATAGGACAACTGTTTTCTTGTTCTGCAAGTTTGCATTAGATTTTCATTCTTAAGTCATTGATAGTTACTACTATCACTTAGACTAATCTTCCACATGGATTTCCAAGGGAAAGTCAGTCCTATCATGGACAAGCTTGATGGAGCTAATTACCGTATGTGGATTTTGGAGATGGCGGTCATATTCTAGATCTATTGAAAATATTGCCCTTTTTGTAACCAATGGAGGGAATATTTTTGAATTTAGTAAGTTATACTACAAACTGTTAACAGTTTTTAACTGTGACTATAGACACTGTGGTTAGATCATTTGGAGTTGGGGAGGCCATGGGAGTGGTGTGGGCAAGCAAATAAACAATATTGTTTTTTTTATCTTGATATTTTTCTATATCCTACATGGCATTCCTTAAAGGGTCTTTTTGATATTGAGAACTCCTCTAATGGACCTCCTCGGTATAAGGTGAGAGGTGATCGTGGGTAGCTTTCAGCCTCGTATCTTGGGGACTCCTTAGAATTAGCCAACACTGTCATTATGCTTTGTTTAATATTGATAGGCATAGTCATGCATTAGGAAAGGAGGCTTATTCCGCTGTGCTCAATAAGTCGCTTACATCTTCGACTTGTCGGACCGATTTCCTTCACCTCTCTCTCTTTTTCCAACATGGTATCAAAGCGACTACTATATTAGACTCTACTACATGATATCTTTCACGATATCAAATCGATATCATTAGATACTTTTCATAGAATCATATTCTTCAATTTGTGGTATCAAATTTGAGTATCAAATAATTGATTTCCAATTGACAGACTAAAGTTCCGGATGGATTCTCAAAGTCAAGCTGGTCTTATCGCAGACAAGCTGAATGGATCCAATTATTATTTGTGGAAATTTATGATGAACACCTTGCTAATCGACAACGAGTTGTGGGATGTTGTCACAGGTATTGAAGTGAATCTTGACGATGACACAACCGACTCAAAGTGGAAGTCGAAGGATGGTAAATCTTTCATGCTTATTATCTTCTATATATCAGACACTTAGATTGGCCACATATTTGGAGCTCAAAGTTTGAAAGAAGTATGGGAAATCCTAAGCTCACTATATGATGTGAGAGACGTAACTTCCAAGTTACATCTAAGAAGAAAATTCTTCACTCTCAAGATGATTCACCTCAAAATCAGGTCAACCAGCTTAAGAATCTCATATGAGAACTGGGTGATGATCATATCGACACACTCAGATTGAAGTCTTAGTAGAGTTATCACTATGTTGCTACAAGAAGACAATTGAAGAAGTCAAGCCATTTCGTCGACTTCATCATCACATGATCTATATGTCAACAAAGGCTCAAAACTACAAAAGCAAAAAAGCTCTAAGCAGTCTACATCAAATCAGAAACTGACGCAAATTCAAGAACAATTATTCAATCCACAGTCAAAGAAGAAGATGTTTTGTAAGTATTGCAAGCACACTAATCATGAGATCCAAAATTGTAGGGTGTTAAAATCAAGGAATGCCAGCAAGCAACCTGATGAATAGGCGAATGCAGTCCCAACATGTCCCGACCTCGACATGGATGAAGGAGCGATTATGGTCAAAGACCAAAAGACACTATTGGATAGTTCTTGGTTTCTGGATTCTGGAGTTACTCAACATATGACCAGTCATGGTGAGCATTTTCACTCCTATACGCCTTACAATACAAAGAAATACGTTCATCTTGGCAACAATAGCACTCACACTATCGAAGGTGAAGACACTGGAAGATCAATTCAATCTACTAGCAAATGATTTTTATGTATCTAAACTCTCTACAGATATGTTATCAGTAAATAGAAGCACTGATTTGGTCATAAGGTGGAGTTTGAATGTGATCGATGCCGAATTATCGATAGGACAAATAAGATCCTTGCACTCGGCAAGAGGCATGGATACTTATATAGATTGGCACATTGTTATTCTGACACTAGTCAAGCCTTGAAAACCTCTATTCTTGTCAATAAAGCATTACTATGGCATCAAAGATTAGGACACTTGGATCATACATTTGTGTCAAATATGTCTAAACAATCCCTAGTACTTGATCTCAACTATCCAACCAACAAAGTCGACCTCCTTGTTTGTCATAGCTGCATCCTTGGAAAGTAGGCTAGGATTCATTTTAGATCAAGTCATAGGCATGCAACAAAAGATGTTTTAGATGTTGTTCATTCAGATATATGTGGTCTGATGCAAACTCTACCATTGCTTGATGCAAAGTATTTTATTACCTTCACTGATGAATATTCGAGAAGAACAGCTGTTTATTTCATTAAGCAAAAATCGTAGGCTTTCAAAATCTTTTGACAATTCAATGAGCATGCAGAAAATCAAATTGGTAAAAGAATTAAGGCATTGAGGTCTAACAACGGGGGATAATACATCTCTATCTAATTCAAGGAGTATTGCCTTAGCAACGACATTGAGCAACAATACATTACCTCCTATTCGCCTCAGTCGAATGGACTTGTTGAGAGAAAGAACATAACCTTAGGCGAATTGGCTAAGTGCATGCTTTCTCATGCAACACTTTTGAGGTCTTTTTGGGCTGAAGCTGTTTCCACTATAGCTTATATTCAGAACAGATGTCCTACTAAAGGTCTCTCAGACAAAACGCCATATTATGAAGTTTGGATAGGCTCCAAACCACCATTATCGAACTTACGAGTTCTTTGAATGTATCACTTATGCGCAAATACCGCAAGATCTCAGGAAGAAGCTCGACTTCTAGAGTATGAAGTCTATTTTCATCAGCTACACTACTTCAGATAAAGCTTATAAGTTGCATGATCTTGTTGAATCGAACATATTCACTAGCCGGGATGTCATCTTTATCGAAGATCAGCTTTTTGACCTCAAAGGTAAGGGCAAAGCTCATAGAGCCAAACTATCGGACTCTCCCAAATTATTAAATTCTTTTGTTCCAAAGTCGACTATTCTTATTGAAATTCCTAGCTCGTCTACTCCATACACACAACTTATCAGTAGCGAATCCGAAGAAGATGATGTTGCAGTTCAATGACTATAGCATGATGAAAATAATCAACTTTGCTCATTACCCAAAAGATCGACAAGAGTCAGCAGATCGATATGTTGATGAGTTTGCAGCTTATCTTGTTCAAGAGCCGACTACTATCGAAGAGGCACCTAGTCAGCCTGATTCTGATCTCTAGAAAGAAGCTACGGATAAAGAGTATTCATCTCTCATCAAGAACCAGACTTGGACTATTGTCGAATTACCTACCATCAGAAATGTAGTTGATTGCAAATGGTTATTCAAAATCAATTACAAGGCAGATGGAAGTATCGATCGAAGAAAAACTCGACTTGTCACTAGAGGATTTTTTCAAGGACACAACGTCGACTACACTGAGACTTTTAGTCCAATAGTTAAACATTCTTCAATTAGACTTCTATTGTCATTTGCTGCTGCAGCAAATTTGGAAACACATCAAATGGATGTACAGACAACATATTTTAATGGAGTTATCGAAGAAGAGATCTACATGCTGTAACCCGAAGGTTATAACATTGAAGGTAAACATAATCATGTATGTAAACTCCATAAAGCACTTTATAGCTTGAAGCAATCTGCTCGAGCATGGTTTCAAAGGATCAATACTTTTCTTATCGATCACAGCTATACACCAAGCTCTTTAGATTCTAATGTCTACTTCAAGTCAGTACAACATTCATTTATTATTATCACTCTGTATGTGGATGACACATTGCTTTTCCGCAACATTATCAATCTTATAAAAGAAGACAAGACAATTCTATCTTCCGAATTTGACATGACCGATCTGGGCGAAGCTCGTCACTGTCTAGGTATTCAAATCCAAAGAGACAGAAAATACAAGTTGATTTACATTACTCAGCAAAGATACATTCACAATGTCTTAATCAAATATAATCTGATGAATTGCAAATTAGCTCTCTCACCGATGGATGTAGGAGTCAAGATGTCAAAGGACCAATGTCCCGAACAATCGAAGAGAAGGATCAGATGCATGAGTATCCATATTATTCAATAATAGGATCTCTTATGTACGTGATGATTTGAACCAAACCAGACATAGCTTTTGTAGTCAGTTCCTTATGTCAATTATGACTAATCTTGGTATTACACATTGGACGGCTCTTATTAGAGTTTTGAGATATATTCGAGCTATTGTGGACTTTTGTATTTTTATGGAGCAGACGACAATGAGAAACTCAATATTTTGATTGGTTATTCAGATGCAAGTTGGGAAGGAGATGTAGATACTCGTAAATCCATTCTGGATCTAAATTATTCCTCTAAAGGAAGTAGTATGGTTGAGAAATTGACTTTCAGATGTGAGGCTGGAACAATATGCTCCGACATTTTTATTTTGTAATAATCAAAGTGCCATTGTTTTATCAGCTAATACCAAATTTCATTCTAAGTGTAAGCACATTGAAATGAAGTATCATTATATCAGAAGCAAAGTTCTCAACAAAGAGGTAAACTTGCAGTACTGTAAAATGCAAGACATGACAATGGATATTTTCACTAAAGCATTAAGCTTGGATGCACACAAAATTTTTGTGCAGAAATATATTTGAAGGTTTAAACATTAATGGATTCAGATTAAGGGGGAGTGTTGGATTATTCTACTCCTGGTGTTGGATTACTCTTGGAGTGATTCAACCAAATAATCGATCTTTAATCTTCATCCATTGTATTATCCAGTTTTGTAGTTCTCTTCGTGTTTCTACATAGTTTATAGAAATACTCAGGAGTCACTCTACAGGTGGCTCCGACATATTGAACATCATCTGACTTATAGATGACGACGACGACGAAAGTCAAAGACGTCGGCCATGTCGATGAAAGCCAGTTATTGTTCCACTTGAATTGAAGTAAAGACTTGCCCTAACTACTTTGCGAGTAAATTTTTGGAAAGTCCTAACTGGATGGATGTCAGCGCATTACGGCCAGCTAGCTATTGTGATCTGCGACCTCATTAGTTGTCCTACTAAATACGTGTTAATTGCTTTAGTATAAATAGCTGATCATCAAAGACTTTTAAAACTCTTGCTTAGCTCACTAGCTTAGCTTTTCTATTAGAGTTCAATTAGAGTATTGCTATTTTCACTTAATGCTTATCAGCGAAAGTGCATCAGACAGAGTTTTCAGTTACTCAAAGATAGCTCAGAGTACGCAGTTTCATCCGCAATCGTGTTGTGCTCTCATGATCTGATTTGTACATCTATTTACTGAATCAATCTATCCTTTTTTATTGCGTTTAGTATCATGTCAGAATGTAGGCATATTTTTTATTATTTGTAACTGATAAATCTCTAATTGTTTTGTTTGAAATTCAATACTTCATTGTTTGGCTATGAAATCACTATAGTGCTAACGATTTCAAAGTTGGTTGCTATAAGATTGAATGTGACTTCTGTCATTATGCTTTGTTCAATATTGATAGGCGTAGTCATGCATTAGAAAAGGAGGCTTATTTCGTTGTGCTCAATAAGTCACTTACAATATTCAACTTGTCGGACTGACTCCGTTCACCTCTTCCTCTTTTTCCAACACTCCGTTGCTCTCTCTCTCTCTCTCTCTCTCTCTCTCTCTCTCTCTCTCTCTCTCTCTCTCTCTCTCTCTCTCTCTCTCTCTCTCTCTCTCTCTCTCTCTCTCTCTCTCTCTCTCTTGATCCCAACTGCACCCCTCTCTTTCTCTCTTGTGGTTTTATGCATTCTCTCTCTAAGAATTAGAAATTTCTATAGACACATACTCTCTCTCTAGAAATTTCTAAGAGCACATGTCAAATTTTCAACCCACTTCAACTGCATTTCAAGTGCCCTTCAAGTACGTTTTAGGGCAAATGTGGACCAATGAGAATAGAGAAATCACATTTTGTCTATCATTGCCTACATTCTCTCTCTCACACATTTTTGTGCTACAATTGAGGAACTGTTACTATATTCAATCCTCAAGCCAAAATTGAAGCTGCTGAATACCATCACCATCTGTTGTGACACTAAATCCAAACCCCGAATTGCAGGCTGCCAAGCCCTAAAACCCACAATCATTGAGCTCCAGCGAATCACTTGTACAAATGGATGTAAAGTCGCAGGCATATAACCATAGACCTAGTACAATAATCACAAGTTGCCAATGGATGTGTCACTGCTTTTACATCCTTGCTTCAATCAGATTTACATCACAGCAAAAAAGCATTAGCAAAATCCTAAATTTGAATTTGCAAAATCCCTGGATGGAAGTATTAGATGCTACCTGAGATAAGGAGGGTATATCGTAATGGGTAAGTTATGCTACAAAATATGGATCACATGCAAAAGGAAGCGAAGTCAGTCCAAGTTTCTTCTCAAGTTTAGAGTGTGTCTCAAAGATAAAATACAAAGTTATATTAACTCAACATGCACAACTTAACATCTCAAGACCCTAACTTATATAACTCGCAATTGATGAATTGAGATTTTCAACCCTTGAGAATCAGTTTCTTTTTGTCAATGTTTTCATATGATTATGAAAATTTTCAAGAGCTATATATTGAAATAGCTCGTCTACATTGTCTACTTCTTTTCTAATCTTTAGTTGGATGATTAATGTGCACCATTAGGTGATTTGCTTGGTTCTATCATATTTTATAGTCACATTATTTTAACAATATCTACCAACGTCCTACCCTTCCATTGTTCAATGGCAAGTTGATGATATACAATAAAGATTAGTGAGCCTAATACATAAAAAATCTGACACCCAATAAATAATGCTATATTTATCTTATTGCATAGATCAACGCCAAAGCTTCTCAATTTTGTAGATTCATAGGTTGCTCGGTAGGTGTAAGGATTTTGATTTCACACAAGATCAAATGATCATAATATTCTTTTTTACTACAAGGCTGTCGTCAAACATCAAAATGAATTACGATGCATTTAAAGTGTTTCTTTTTCTAAGCACTAATGCATTCACTAGGACTAGGATTGATATTCACTATATTGTCACTAGAGGTCTCACTTTGAATGACTAGGGCGAGATTATTGTTGTCACTATCAACATGATGTGATTGGATGACTTTTTCTCTAATGTTCTCATTGGTGTTGGTAGTCCAATAAGCATATTTTCATTGTTATCATACCATAATCTATTTTATTATTGGCTTTCCTATCTGCATTGGCACTAGAGTTTGAGCCACATCCTTTACGTGTGTTTATTAGAGGTATGGATTACAACAAAATCATATTTACCACGTACATCGAAAAGCCACTGTGGCTTGTTGCTCCACCCAAAATTTAGATCATCTACTCATTTAGATATGTTAAATTTGATAAACTACAAAGTTTTGAAAGTACTCATCTTTATGTTCTTCTTTTATTATTAAGATTCAAAAAATCCACCGTCAAATTTGATAGTAATACCCTTATATGTCCCTAGTAAGGAAAAAAAACATACATTTGTTTATATCTATAAGCTAGCATGAATGCATCATTCTTTTTTTAGTACCTAACTAAAGAATGTCTAGCTTTGGAAACAATTTGTATAATTAGAGAATGTTTGGGAAGTATTCAGTAGATATGTAACTAGTCCTTGGGATGAATACAAGATTAAGTCTTTTATTAATATTATGAAGCCATTATGCACATACATTTTTTGTCACTTAGATTATCTCAGGAGTCACTCTACAGGTGGCTCCAACATATTAAACATCATCTGACTTATAGACGACGACGACGACGACGAAAGTCAAAGACGTCGGCCATGTCGATGAAAGCCAGTTATTGTTCCACTTGAATTGAAGTAAAGACTTGCCCTAACTACTTTGAAAGTAAATTTTCAAAAAGTCCTAAATGGATGGATGCCAGCGCATTACGGCCAGCTAGCTATTGCAATCTGCGACCTCATTAGTTGTCCTACTAAATACATGTTAATTGCTTTAATATAAATAGCTGATCATCAAAGACTTTTAAAACTCTTGCTTAGCTCTCTAGCTTAGCTTTTCTATTAGAGTTCAATTAGAGTATTGTTATTTGCACTTAATGCTTATCAGCGAAAGTGCATCAGACAGAGTTTTCAGTTACTCAAAGATAGCTTAGAGTACGCGGTTTCATCCGCAATCCTTCAAATTTGATAGTAATACCTTTATATGTCCCTAGTAAGGAAAAAAACATACATTTGTTTATATCTATAAGCTAGCATGAATGCATCTTTCTTTTTTTAGTACCTAACTAAAGAATGTCTAGCTTTGGAAACAATTTGTATAATTAGAGAATGTTTGGGAAGTATTCAGTAGATATGTAAGTATTCAGTAGATATGTAACTAGTCCTTGGGATGAATACAAGATTAAGTCTTTTATTAATATAATGAAGCCATTATGCACATACATTTTTTGTCACTTAGATTATCCAATGGTGTGGAATGTTGCAGTTTTGATGGCTGAAAGGCATATGATGGTAAGTAACTGGCAATCACGAACTCCTTCATAAATATAGCCGTGAATGTTGAACAAGGGTGAGGTGAAAGCCAAATCAAAGAATCTCCGACTGGATTGGATTGGTTAATGCACGCTAAAATCTGGGCAAAAGATTTACAAACATCCGAAAGGAATATCTGACAGCACTTGGGATGGCACCACGAAGATAGAGTTCGTAATAGCCAACGTCAGATTCCAATTAGTTCGTGGATCTTCATAGTTGTTAATGTTATTAAGTAAGTATTCACAAGCATACTTTTAAAATGTGAAGATTCTTGTGGACAAACCAGGCCACTTCGCGATGGCTTGGGGGGCTTTTCTCCATTTATATATATATGCAGACCAACACTTGATGCTTTACTCCTCCTCTGACACTCATTTTCAATAGTCTGTGTTTGTGACGCAGCTGTAAACACATTGCCATGGCTGCCAGCTTCATGAGCGCAATCATGAGCAGAGGTGGCGCGATACAACATTTGCTATTGTTGTTGCTAGGAGTTGCCTTCCTCATCAGCACTTCCCTGCTCCTTATAGCTGAGGCTTCCGGCTGCTTGGACCATTCCTCTGCTGCTACCCAGACATGCACTGCAGCGAATGAGCAGTTGGATGCGTCTGGGTCCAGGCTGCTTTCCGAAGCCAAGAAGCAGGGTGGCGTGAGATCGGAGCTGATTCATAGGGATAAGCTCTCAGCCTCCAACGCAACTTTATATGAAAGAATCCAGCAGGCAATCGGCCGGAGCAACGGCCGTCTCAAAAGTATTGCAAACAAAGCTCGTGCCTACTCCAACTCTACAGCTGCTGCGTCTAGGTTGTTATCCAGTTTCACCACGCCTGTCTCGTCGGATCAAGGAGAGTACCTGATGCAATTTCAGATAGGCACGCCCATTACAACCTTCCATGCCATCGCCGACACAGGCAGCGACCTGATTTGGGTGCAATGCTTGCCATGCACATCCTGCTATCAAACCAACGATCCCATCTTCGATCCTTCTACATCTTCCTCTTACGCTACGCTTTCCTGCAGCAGCTCGACATGCCAAGCCCTGAACGGCAATATACAATGCAGCGGCTCCCAGTGCGGATACGTCTACGGATACGGTGACGGCTCCTCTACCAGCGGAGATTACTCCACGGAGACGCTCACGTTATCTACCACCACCGGTGGCTCTGTGGCCCTCTCCCCTCTCGCATTTGGCTGCGGCCACAACAATGCAGGAACCTTTTCGCCCGACTCTGGTGGCCTGGTGGGTTTGGGCAGGGGACCTATCTCTCTCATTTCTCAACTCAGTTCAGTCATCACAGAAAAGTTTTCTTATTGTCTTGTCACCTTTGGTGACTCCAACACTATCACTAGCCCCCTCCTCTTTGGGTCCGCCGCTGCTCTTTCCGGCAGTGGAATTGGTACCACTTCCATCCTCAACGGTGCAGTCCCCACCTTCTACTACGTGCTTATCACAGGCATCGCCGTTGGAGGAACAGCTCTTAGCATTCCCAGCAGCAGTTTCGGTTCCTCCAGCGATGGTACAATTTTCGACTCCGGCACCACACTTACCTACTTTGAGAGCCAAGCATATCAGATCGTCAGATCCGCATTTGCCAGCCGCATTTCCCTCCCAACTGTTGATGGATCCCCGTACGGCCTGGACCTTTGCTACGACATATCGTCCAACCCAAATTATCAGCCTCCCTCTTTCCAAATCTCCTTTTCAGGAGCCAACCTCACCCCCCCTGCCGCCAACTACTTCATTCTCGCCGACACCAACGTCTTGTGCCTTGCCTTGGGAGACGCAGGAGCATCTGGATCTGGAAATCCATCCATCGTTGGGAACATAATGCAGCAGAATTATCATGTGCTCTACGATCTCACCATTTCCAAATTGTCATTCCAGAAGACCACCTGTGAATGAAAGATCAAATGAACACAGCCTACCAACCCACATGCCTAACTTATTTTTAGTTGAAGTGCTGCAATGTATACACGGTTATCTAGTTCATAAACATCCGAGCGTCAAATTTGTAAATAACCCTTTATAAGGAGCTTCTTGTAGTTGCGAAGTAGCAACGAATCGAACAATTGGTTTAAGATCATCAATTATTTTCAGCTTTTGTTGACTGTAACTTGTAAATATCAATATAATAACTAGCTTGTTATCTTTTCTATGGTTAGCCTATGTTGGTATGGAAGAGTCCTTATATTATTTCTTCCCATGTGTTAATGAAGAGATGAGTTTTTCGGCAAGCTCGACATCCAGTGCAGGCAACGACACATCTCTCGCAAACACTACGTCTGAAGCACCCTGGTTAGATCGGAGCTTGTTTTGTAAGGAATTTTCTCTCGATAAGCATAAGATGACTGCTTTCTTGCAGCACCAGGGGTTCAGATTCTTGCCATGGCGGCAACCTGCTGCTGCTACTTCTAATTTACGAAAATCACTGTAGCATCTAGTGAATATCCTCTTTCATAAATTTGCTTGTTTTGATATTGGCACTGTTTGCAATGTTAGAGAAGTAGGTTTAGGTCATGTTAGGTTTAGGGCACTTCAAGTAATTTTAGGTAACGTGAAGAGTCACGGGTACTGAAACACCACGTTCAATCAAAACGTCGCTTCGCTCAAGTCTCAGTTGTTCATGTAGAGGCTACGCCTCATCTCTTTCATTCATTCAATAGATGGGGGCATTGTTTTCACTAACCTTTGTGAAAGATCGAGATCAAGCATTGATGAGATCTTGTTGGATCAAGATCATATGTTTGAGAGGGAGTATTTCCAGAGGTTCAAGTCTGAATATATTCATATCTTTGATATCTTTGATGATCAAGAGAAAGGTAAGCAAGTGGAAGCGACTCACTTTGCTTTACTCACATGTTTTGGAGAATCTTCTTGTGTAGATGATGCTATGCAAGTGGATATTAGTTCTCATGGTTTTCATGCTGGAAAATCAAGTAATGGATATGGAAAACAAAGTTTGTTCAAATTTTGATGGTCAAGAGGAAGATCAAGAGGTTGGTCTCAAAGGGCTTCAACAACACAAAAGGAAAGGTGGCAATTTGGAGCTAGTAAGATGTTTTGGATCTATTTTTTAAGGAGTCTTTAAACTCAAGAAATGTCAAAGGAGCAGCAAGGAAGTGTTGTTCAAGTTTACTTTACTTGTTCTATCTCATGTTTGAGCTATTTCATGTGGATGTGTGCAAATTGTCAAGATATGGACAAACTAGCTACATTGTCTTGCAATATCTTATTGTTGGAGTTGTACTAGCATCCTTGGATGGTTTTGCTTATGGAAATGAA
This sequence comes from Diphasiastrum complanatum, assembly GCA_029204225.1. Lineage (NCBI taxonomy): Eukaryota > Viridiplantae > Streptophyta > Lycopodiopsida > Lycopodiales > Lycopodiaceae > Diphasiastrum > Diphasiastrum complanatum. Next base: position 47,128,137 of record CM055106.1, read on the forward strand.
GCCAATGGAAGTTTATTATATTACTCATCCATGGCTAAGTTCTCAAGTGTTGAGCTACATGGTGCCAATACTAGGAGATTGTCAATTTTTAGTGAATTCATGGTCATTTTCTTGTGTCAAGTAGATCTTGAAGAAGGACTAGTGCTACCACTTAGTTATATGAAGTCATGTGGTGCTGGATTAGCATCATTGATTTACTCACTTACTCATGGATTTCCAAGGTTTGATGGTTTCTTGTGGCAAGATGGAGATGGAGGTTAATTCATGGAGTTTTATGGTGGAGGCATATCAAGAAAGGACAAAGTTGGAGGAGACAAACAAGCAAATGGTTATCACTCACATTTATTGTTTAGTTGTTGGAATTTTCCAGAGAGTTCAAAGTTTGAAGCATGGAGGAATCATTTAATTCACATTCTATTTGGTTCTTCATGTTCTAGTTATATCTTGATGTGTAAAATTGATGTAAGAAATAGTGAAAAAAGTGATTTCACCATTTCATTGGGCGCGTAGTTGGGAGTTGACAACTGAGTGCATTTCAGAAGGCGACGCCGACTTGGCTTTCAAATTGGTGGAAAAGCGGCGAGTGGCTTGGTAAGGAAAAAAGTACAGGTCTCATTTTCAACTTTTGACATCACAGTTGGCCTCGACATACTGCTTTTAGCCTACGACAGAAGTTTCAAGCAATTTTGCGATAAACATGGGAGAGTCCATTTTGAGTGAAAGTAGCAAATTGGACAAGATTTCCAACTATGCATTGTGGAAATTCAAAATGAAAAACATACTGATGGAGAAAGACGTGTGGGAAGTCGTCACAGGTGATGAGAGAAGTCCGCCAAATGAAACGGATATCAAAGTGTTCGACAAAAAGATGAGAAAAGCTTTGACCTTCATTAACTTGTCAGTGAAGGATCACATCATTACCCACATTTGTGATGCTGTTACACCCAGACAGACATGGGATGTGCTAAAGGAGCAGTTTGAGACGTCAAATCCGTCTAGAATCGTGTTTCTGAAGTCAAAACTGAATAGTGCCCACATGGAGCAAGGAGAGCACATTCAGACGTACATAACCAGAATCAAGACAATGAGGGATGAACTGCATTCTATTGGTGAGTGCATGCGTGATGGGTGCACAATGCATTGTGCGGCATTGCAGATTCCTATCAGATGTTTGTGAGCAGAATAACATCAAGAGAAAGATTGTCAACCTTTGACGAGCTCATAGGAATCTTGATGCAGGAAGAGCAACGGCGAGAAATGGTGAAAGCTAGACGTCAAAATACTGACGATCAGGCACTTGCGACATGCCAAAAACAAGGCAAGAGCAAGGGCAAGAAGAAGTCTAAACAGCAATTTGCCAAGACTCAGGAGGATGAGAGATCTTTCAGTAAGACCAAGAAGAAAGACAAGTGCTTCCATTGTAATAAAAAGGGCCATTGGAACAGTGAATGTCGCGAATTCCTGGCGGAACAAGACAAGGGAAAACCAAAGCAAGCAGGTAACCTCTAGCATCTTCATATCTACATTGTCATCTAATCAAGATGATCAAGCATGGTATATTGACTCGGGAGCCACAATACACATGACAGGTAACAAGAATTGGTTCAGTAGCTTGAAAGTGTTGGATAATGGAACGTCCATTTCACAAGCAAATGGTGATGTGTGCAAGATCAAGGGGATAGGCACCGTTTTAATCCAACTACCTGATGACAAAAGCAGGATGATCAGGGAGGTACTTTACGCACCAGGTTTGAAGAAAAATCTACTTTCTATTGGAGTCATTACTGATCAAAAGTTGAAAGTAGAATTTGCCCATGATCATTGCTTTGTGAAGGATGTGAATCAAAAGTTCAAAATTATTGCGGATGGAGTAAGGGAGCCCAATACTAAATTGTACAAGTTGAATGCTACAATCAAGGGGCAACATGGACTTGTCTTGTCCATTCCATCGCAAACTGAGTTGTGGCATAAGAGGCTTGGTCACTTGAACTTAGGAAGCCTCAGTTTGATGAGAAGATTGGAGATGGTAACATGATTGCCTACCATAGAAGACCACTTGAAATCGATGTGCAAATCATGTGTATATGGGAAGCAACATCGAGAGAAGTTTAATAAAGGTGGTGTTGCAAGGGCAAAGAATATCCTGGATTTGATCCACACAGATTTATGCGGGCCTATGAGGACTATGTCCTTAGATAAAGCCTTCTATTTCATGACCTTTATTGATGATATGTCACGTAAGATGTGGATCTACTTCTTGAAGAAGAAATCGGATGCATTTGACAATTTCAAGAGCTTCAAGCACTGGTCGAAAATCAGACAGGTAGGAAGATCAAAGTCCTAAGATCAGATAGTGGAGGTGAGTACAAGTCTAATGACTTCCATGATCTTTGTGATCAATGTGGGATCAAAAGACAATTTACGCAAGCTTATACTCCTACTCTCAATGGTGTAGTTGAGTGCAAAAATTGTACGATTGTGAAAAGTGCAAGATCTATGCTAGCTGAGATGAAATTACCAAAACATTTTTGGTCAGAAGCATGCAGTACGGCAGTCTATCTTCAAAATAGAAGTCCTACCATTGCCATACCAAAGATAACACCTGAGGAAACATTCACGAAGAAGAAGCCAAAGGTGAACCACTTGCGAATCTTTGGATGTAAGGCCTTTGTACACATTCCTAAGGAAGAGAGACATAAACTTGATGTGAAATATATCAAGTGTATATTCCTAGGATATGATGATCGTGTAAAGGGCTATAGATGTTTTGATCCAGTGGAAAACAAAATCCATGTAAGCCGTGATGTTATCTTTGATAAATCCAAGATGTATGAAGACGAGGATGTTGAGAAGATAGACACATCCAATGGGAAAGATGGTATAGTGAGGATACCTCCTGATGATGATCCATTCATTGACCTTCCAAGTGATGAACATGAGGATACATCTCAAGATACTACTTCTCAACCTCTAGAGACATATTGGAGAGGTAGAGACAAACTTTTTGGTGCAAGAAGGATTGAAGTTGCAGGTGATAAACGCAAGGATAAGAATTTACCGTGGGATACATTTTCACCAGGAAGTCGATCACCTGACAGGAAGCTCCCTAAGTGGTTTGAGAGGTTGTTGGAGAGCCGTGACATGGATGACTTTCCAGGATCATCTAGCGAGGGAGAGCTACAAAGATCAACAAGAGAGAAGACACAACCTGAAAGGTATGAAGCAAATTATGCTCTCTTATCTAGTATTATTCAAAGCAAAGAACCTTCGACTTATGGTGAAGCAAAGGATGATGACATTTGGGTCAAGGCCATGGGAGAGGAGATGGAGTCAATTGCTAAGCATAGCACATGGGACTTAGTAGAACCACCAGTTGGCAAGAAACCCATTGGTTGCAAATGGGTATATAGGACTAAGTACCATGCAGATGAAAGTATAGCAAAGCACAAGGCAAGATTGGTGATCAAAGGGTATGCACAAAGTAAAGGCATCAACTATGAGGAGACCTTTGCACCGGTATGTAAGTGGAATACGTATTCTACCTCTACTTGTTGCTTTAGCTTCACATTTTGGTTGGCCTTTGCATCAGATGAATGTGAGAACTGCTTTTCTAAATGGCGAGTTAGAAGAAGAGGTGTTCATGGATCAACCTGAAGGCTTTGTAGCGAAAGGATAGGAAAATAAAATATGTCGCTTGAAGAAAGCGCTTTATGGTCTTAAATAGGCACCATGTGCATGGTATAGCAGGATTGATGCCTACTTTTGTTCAAAGGGGATGGTGAGAACACATTCTGATCCAAATCTATATGTCTTATGCTTTGATGGTATGGTTGCTTTGATTGCTCTTTATGTTGATGACTTGATTATTACGGGAAATAATCAAGAGATGATAGACATGATCAAGAAAGACCCCATGGAACAATTCGAGATGACAGATGCATTATTGCCTTGGAGTAGAGGTGTGTCAAAAGGACACGAAGTGGGTTTAACACAGGTGAAGTATGTCAAAGAGTTGTTGCACATGTTTAGGTTGCAGGATTGCAAACCAGTGAAAGGTAAAAAGCTTTCTAATCTTGATGAGTCACAGTCATTTGATGCTACGCTGTATAGGCAATTAGTAAGGAGCTTGATTTACCTTACCACGACTAGACCAAATATATGCTATGTTGTTGGTATTGTAAGTCAGTTTATGGCAGCACCTACAGAAACGCATTGGAAGGCAGCTAAGTGCATTCTGCGTTATGTAAAAGGCACTTCAAATTATGGCTTGATTTACAGGAAGCATGACGGTTTACCTGAGTTGTGTGGCTATGTGGATGCAGATTGGGGAGGTGACTATGATGATCGTAGATCCACCACAAGGGTATGTATTCCAGCTTAGTGGCAGTTGTTTTTTTTGGTCTAGTGAGAAGCAAAGTACAATTGCTCTATCCACCACAGACGCAGAGTATAAGGCAATTTGTAGTGCAACACATGAAGCTATATGGTTGAGACAATTCTTGGAAGAAGTTGGCATGAAGCAGAAAAATTCCACGACATTACATAGCGACAGTCAGAGTGGCATTTAGCTAGCAAAGAATCCAATGTTCCATGCGAGAACCAAACACATTGAGATTCAGTATCACTTTATAGATGAGAGGCTGCTGAGTCATGAAATTCATGTTGTTCATTGTGGTACGGAAGAACAACTAGCTGATATTTTCACTAAGCCACTTGTTGGGAAAAAGTTTGATAAGTTTAGATCAAAGCATCCTGTACTTAAAGTTTGTTGACTTTAAAGCTATGCATATGACTGTATAAAAAGTAGACTCTACTTTAAGGGAGAGAGTTAGAATTAAAGTAGAATCATTGTGCTACTGTAATGTGGGTCCTATCAGTCGATAAGGATCAGTTGGCCTCGCCACAAGGCAAGTCGACGGGACACGCGTCCCGCCAACGACAACCTGGGTCATGCATGGGTTGCCTGAGTGAACAACTATATGTACAATGTAATTTCATTTTGAGAAATACAGTTGCTATGTGAGCTTGTTGTGGAGAGTGTTTTCTGTGTAGCATGATTTGTGTTCCTGTTCGAAGCAAATTCTAAGTCATGAATGATCTAAGATTGTAATTTACAGAGTTCAAAATCTTAAACTTCTAGAAATGTTGTAGATGTATTTTAGTTGATGATGATTGAAACTACACAAATCCATGAGCAAGTGTTGCTCTTGATGAAACTGAAGGACACAAAAATTTACTTGTGTGCTTTTATTTCTGAGGACTATATAAAACCCCAAATACGGAACAACCATAGATATCAAGTTTCAAGAGTCGAGTTGGAGACTTGGGATATTAAAGTGCGAAATCTTCTAGTGATAATTCAAGAGCATAGAAAATTAGTTAATTTTCATATTTTAGACCTAGCACATACTGTAACATTATCGACAATTTGTAAGTTTGATTAGATTTTGGAATAAATAAAGTTAATCACTTAGATAATCATTTGTTCGATTGAGATTAAATCAAGCCTTTAATGGTCAAATTCCACTTGCGTTTGATCAATTTACAACAAAAGTAGCTTTCAGATTGCCCTTGAAAGATTGCCTATAATCTTGTTTTTAGTGCTAAGAATTGATTCGAATTTATGATAGATCATTTGCAAACCGATTCGATTGACTGTAGTGGGCTATTTCCTATCCTAGCCTCAACCTAGATCCAATCTCACAAGCATCAAGGAGATGAAGTTAGTTGTCATGCGAAGGTTTGTTCCCATGAGAGTTGTAGCTCTATCCGAGTATCTTGGGGATTCGTCAGAATCAGCCAACATGAAATAAAAAAGTTGAGTACAAAAAGTGAACATTGAAGTGGCCATGTTTTGAAGACACACATCTGTTGGATTCTACGATCATCATCATGCATATCTAATGTGATATATAATTTTATTACAATTTTATAATCACATAACTCGCACTTATCATCCAACATCATATGTTGGATGAGACAAGCAACGTGATAAAAATGCGTCCATGGTAATTTGTAATACCCACTCTATGGATGAAAATTGTGGTTGCAATGTGGACAACAATCTTGGAGTGGGTCATCTATTATACGCTCTAGAACATTAGGGTGCACCACCCTGCAAGATATATGGCTGCCACCACCTGGCCCTTCAAGATTTTCCAACCGACGACGCAATGTTTTCATTTCAGCCTTCAACAGTCGCATATCGTCGTCGTCGTCGTTGTGTGCCTAATAAAAAAAAAGATAGTGTCAACTTGAAGCATGTTTAAGCGCATGATTTATATTCTACCAACATTTATGATTTATATGCATGCTCTTTTCAAGCATTTCGTAACTCTATTCGAGTAACAAAAACACTCTCGTTCTGAAAATCGAACACCACCTGCTTAGTGAGTGTTGAACTAAAATCAACATGCCTCTCAAGAACATATGCATGTAAAGCATTTTAGCAAAGCCAAGGTTGCAGTCTTGATGGTGTAAATGTTGTGCCATGCACGCCAAATATATTTTTTCTACGTTGTTTCTGATATCTTCGTTCTCACAATTTCCAAGTTTGAAGCATCATTTTTTGACATATGACCTGGGAGTTGGCCAGATTTCAAGGACCATCTTAGTAGAGACAGTGTCATTTATCTCTTTCCATTGCACACCACTGGGATTGGCCCACTCAGATGTATGAGCACCAATTCTAGCCATCTCATTGATATCAGTTCCTTCAGCTGTGGCTTTCAACCGCTCGTATGCTTCTTCTTTTTTTCTCTCTTTATCCACGGAGCCGCTACTTCCTTCAGAGGCCATATCACCTGCAAGGCTGCATATTTTAAAACTCTCATGTTTTGCAACTTGCAAGTAATGCACAAATTTATGATATAAGTTATAGCTTAAAAATATCACATAATTCCATATTGATACCCTATTTTTGTATTTCATTTGCAAATGGATTTTTCAAGTTGACCTACAATTGTGGAAGAGTCTGGCATTTCTTATTGTCTGAGTTGTAATGCTACAAAAGCTAGTCGACAATGAAAAGTCCTCTAATGATTATGAAATATTGTAAATAGCTTCTTAATCATTGACTAAATTGTTAAGTACTAGAAAGGTAGAGTGACATACAACTTGCATAGTTAGCTAACTCAGGTAGTAGATAGGAAGAGTAATTGCTCTAGTTAGCTCTAGTAGATAACTCAAGCAGTAGGTAGCTTACAAAAACCTAGCGTAGAAAATCGGAAGAGGCTAGTGGGTGGCTGAGAGGATAAATTGATGCATTCCGCAAGAAAGGAACACTTGGTCTCTTCCAATCACATCAAAATCTATAATTGGCAATGAATGTCTTGTAAGTATGTGGGGAGCTAAAACTAGAATCATTTCATGAATGTAAATATGGACAAGTCTTTTGCATGAGGTTCCAAGTTATTGCCGAAATTTAGTTTGCAACTATTTCGCTTTAAGAATCTAATATTTAGTTGATTTATTCCTACAATTATTTCACTTAGGGACTCTGATATTAATGATAAGAAGTTGCAAAAATTTTGGCAAATGCTCGAGCTACTACTCATTGAAGACCTTGAAGTCTTGGGATGAGCTTCGAAGCATCATCAAACTTAAACTATGTGAATTTAGTGCTTCAAGTATATATGTGCCCACAATTTTGAAAAAATTGTAGTCCACCAATTTGCGCTTGACACGGAGACGGTGTACACACCACTGGCCAGTGTGTGCACGACATCTGTCTCGCCACGTCAGCATGTTTCAACACATGTTGTGCGACACGTGTCTAAATTTTTTGTCAGCACACCACCGCCCAGTGTGTGCACGACATCTGTCTCGCCACATCAGCATGTTTCAATACAGGCTGCGCGACACGTGTCGAAATTTTTTTTCAGCCATACTGACACGTGTCCGGCAGAGGGTATGGCCCACATCTGGCCATGCATTGTCACGTTGCAACATGTGTCATGGGCCATACTCTCTCTCTCTCTCTCTCTCTCTCTCTCTCTCTCTCTCTCTCTCTCTCTCTCTCTCTCTCTCTCTCTCTCTCTCTCTCTCGCGCTCTCTCGCTCCCTCGCTCTCTCTCTCTCCCTTGCTCCTCTGCTCGCTCGCTCTCTCCATCGCTCTCTCCCTCGCTCCTCCCCCGTTTCCCTCCGTCCCCTGCTCTCTGCTCGCTCTCCGCTCCCTCGCTCTCTCTCTCTCTCTCCCTCGCTCCTCCGCTCCCTGCTCGCTCCTCCTCGCTCCTCCGCTCCCTCTGTCCCCTGCTCCCTGCTCGCTCCTCCTCGCTCTCCTCCCCTCGCTCTCTCCCTCGCTCTCCTCCCCTCGCTCTCTCCCTCGCTCTCTCTCTCTCTCTCTCTCTCTCTCTCTCTCTCTCTCTCTCTCTCTCTCTCTCTCTCTCTCTCTCTCTCGTTCCTGGCCTGCATTTCTTTTTTTGGTTTTATTTTTCAGTTAACTGGAAAATTCTGTAATTCTGCATGAATTTTTCTTGCAAAATTAGCTTCCCAACGATCTACTGTATGCTTCGATTCAGCATGTTTGTGCACACGTATGATCTTTTGATACATTTCAAGCCTATATCTCCATTAGCAAAGAAGATCTCTAAGCAATATTGAACTTGGATTAAATGGCTTTAATGCTTCAACTATTTGGAGATTGATTTGGTTTGTGAGTTACTATTTTGTGGAAGAACTTAAAGTCTACGAAATCATCAAGTATATTAAAAAACTTTCCTTCATATCTCACTAATTGCTTCTACTTAGGAACACGATTGTGTCTAGTACTATCAATTTTTGTTTTGGGACACCTTATTTCAAATTGTATTAAGTGTCTCGAGTGTCGACCCTTCTTTCATCATTATCTTGTGCATTAGACATTGCTTACATATTTGTGCACTTATTATGTTGATATATCTTTGTGAAAAACAACTTTTGTATGGCCATATAAACGCAATCTATAATGTTAGTGTGCTGATGAAATTTTATCATTTGCAAATCACAAAAGACCAATAACAAGTATCAAAATCACAATATGCAAACAATTTTTTTCACCCAACTTAGACACATTGAATAATGTTTTCGTTAAATGTCTAGAGGCTTTCAAATGTTACCATTTTCTGAGAAAGGAGCATTCAAATTCTGTATGCAAGATCATATCTTGCAACCCTAAACAATTCCTCTCTACAAGTCCCCTTGTCAACTTATCTTTTCTGATTCCTTTCATGTATCTCAACCATGTCTTTTGTGTTCAATACAACACTGACCAATCATTTTCTAGATGGGGATGACAACAAAATTGCAAACAAGAACATAAATAAATCAACCTCACGTAATTATGAGTTGCCTTGCAAGTGTGGCTGAGTATCTGTATATCTATAGGACTATTTTAAGTATATATTCAACCACCTTCATATACTTTGACCACTTAAACACATATTGTCTTGCCACCACCATGTTATCCTGGCAGACGAGAATTTTGCCTGTCACTTGCGAGGTCGACGGTTTGAATCTCAAAAGTTGATTGCAATGCATATGGAAATTAGACATGAATAAAAAGTGACCCGTAGAATTCTTTCCATCAGCACAACATAGCAAAAAATGCCTTCACAATGAAAAGCAAAAAAATCCAAACATTCAATCAAGTATGCATTTCAAGAAGACAGACTTTTTGAAAGAAACATCACTTGAGAAAATTGCACTCCTCTCTCTCCCTCTCTCTCTCTCTCTCTCTCTCTCTCCCTCCAGCCAACCAATATGCTCTCAACAAACATGGATGATTATCAAGATATTGATTTTAACAGAAGACTTACGAAAAATGGAATCAAATACGCAGAAGACACTTTCCAGAAAGGAGATCGGTATTTTTACTCAAGTTATAGCACTTTAGCAAGATGGTACATGTATATTGTTCTCCAATATCCATACATGAAATTATACAAAAATGAGATGAACAAAATTATACTACAGAATTACTTCAAAACTTGCACCTTCTCATCCTGTAAAACTTTCTTAAGATCTTCAATCAATCATTAATGCCAACCGGCTGGGTGCAGTTACAAGTTCGTCAGTCCCAAAAGAGGAACTTCTCTATTCCATCAGAAAAGCTTGCAGGAAGTTGTCATTAAGTCACGTATCGGAGCAGGAACTTCACTAAGAAGATATTGCAGCTTATCTGATCCTTTAAGTTTCAAGCTGCTTCTTGACAAATTGATACATGTGCAGGTTACTCGAGGAGTGTCATGATTGAAGATACTCAAAGAATGACATGAAGCCAAATGTGTACCTCCTCGACCTTGTTTTCTATGTTCTACTCTAACTCACTTCATCATCTCATAACACCTTTGGATTTAAAGCCAGAAAGCAGATGTGTTTAACAAAACTGTATTGTTGCTGCCATCGTTTTGTATAACTGGTGCAAGGCCAGAAGGCAAACAGCGAGTAACAGATTCATGCCTCTTTGTTATGGACAACAGACAGGTCCTAGACCCCGTTGCAATTGCTCCCAAATGCAGAGCATGTTTCTCGGCGTTTGATAGTGCGCAATAACATAGCCTGTTTTGCACCCTGCAATGTCAAACTGCATGTCATGTACGTAACTCACATCGTGTCCTTTCCGACGGAATTCCTCGATCCATATGCCCATTGCAACATCTTCAAGTTTGAATAGCTGCCATCATCAAAAAAGACTGTTAGCAACTTCTGGCACTTAGCAAAAGAGTTGTATTGAAATTATGCATTCCATTAACTTCTTCTGACCTTGTTTTAATAAAGTGCTAATAAGCTCTATTACACATGTGATTAAACAAAGTTAACTTTCTCATCCTTGTAGCATGGAACAGGCTTCAAAATCTATGGAGACGTCGATCTTAGTCAGATGAAGTATGTCTTGGAGCTCTTTTGCAGTTTGAGTTCAGCACCATATTTTTCCGCTGGCATAGAAAACAAGATAAGTACCACACTGTTGTTGCTTGGGGCCTGATTAATTTAATTAGGCCCCTTGATTTATAAATCATATGAGGGTGTAATTTAGGGCCACAGTCACATATAAAACTGTTCGAATCTAGTTATGGGAAACACCGGTTCCCTGAGTTTGGGGATTGGGGAATGTGTCTTTCCATGTTTAAGTGTTTCCATCATAAGAAATGCATGTGGGAAATGTGCTGGGAAAGCATTTCCCCTGTTTGAAAAAAATGTTACTTCTCAAGACAGGAGCTTCAGGGCACTTTTTAGTGTGAGAAAGGAGTTTCCCAACTTGGAAACATGTACTAGCATGTCAATTGTGTGAAAATCCTAACTTTAAATTTAGCTAGTTTTTTTTTCGTTTCCATGGAGGTCTGCATTTCTGGGGTGGGAAACATCTCCCAAGACCAGGTAACCTTGAATTTGAGCGAAGTCAGTTATGTGTTTTAGAGAGTTGTGTCAGTTTTGTGTTTTTACCTTCTGAGCAAATTCAGTTGTGTCATAGAGAGTTTTCAGTTGTTTTTGAATGGGAAGTGTTGTCAAATTGTTCTGTATCTTCTTGTTGCGAATTTATCAGGTTCATTGATGGTTTCGATTTTCCTCTGTTGTTGATGCTAAGCTATAGTGATGTTCATCCCTATTTCACAAGTCCGTCCCACCAGGAACCAGCTCTGGTGTCATTTTAATCTACAAAGGTTTGTTTGTGATTGGAGACCCTTAAGCTGTAATTGCTAATTTGGTCTACCATGGAAGCTAGGTGCAGACTTCCAAAGCCTATTGATTCTTGTTTTCAGAGCAAGTACATTTAGGCCCACAGATACAGTTTCACGTTAAAAATCAACCCGAACTTGAATTGGGTTGATCGATATTCCACAAATTAGGGACCAACAGTGCTATGCGCAACTATCAGGGACAAACTTCAAATTGTATCCAATGCATTCTTTGCAGTCTTTCGCTGCAACTTTTTAAAAGCCCCAATTTCAAGTTTGAATGTATTACAACGAATAATGGTGCAACAAACCCAAAAGGACTCCTAATATAAGCTCCACATGCACATCATTGATTCAACAAGGCATTTGCATTGAGAACACGGTGGTTAGCATTAAAATCTTTTTGTGGTGGAAGTCTCAAGAGCATCTTGGTCTTTCCATCAATTTCATCATGGAATTACCCAGTGGACATAATGCTTATCTAGTTATTGTGGACAATTGTGGGCATATTGTCCAAGAAGGCTCATTTTGTTGCAATATCAAGCACCGCGGCGCAAAAATATGCCAGAAACTTTCTTGTCTGAGAACTTTAACCTCATAATATTCCATGCTCCATCTAGATAAGTACGGATTCTGACTTTTAATCTTATTATGCACAAAGCTTACGCATATCCTTGATTTTAATATTTTCATGGGCTTATCACTTGGAAGATATTACAAAAAATGACGATTTGAAATGTACATTAGAGGATTATTGGCAAATTGCTTTCCCTTCAACAAAGTGTTACACAATAATCTCGCAAGAAATAGAAAGTTTTGCACTTATTGATTTCACAGTAGAAAGCACTGTGGATAGTGTCCCAAAAGTAGCATATAAGAAGAATAAAGCATCACCATCCTTACCTCATCACCCTCCTAGTTCAGAACCTTCTAGCTAACATTAGTGACATGGATCAAATGGCACATGTAAAACAGCCACCAACTTCTGCCACTTGGCAGTACCCTGACATGTAGCCACGACACAGGAGTTGGTGAAACAATCCTGTCATTATATCTCTCATGTGGTAAATGTGGAATGTTGATCATTCAACTCCGGCATATCACGAGCTGTCTTGTCGCGGAAGCTTTTTCATCTCGTGTTCGTCCTCTCTCTTCTGATTGGCGAACAATTTTCTGTCTTTGAATTTTCTTTTCGTGCGGAAGCTCTTACAAGATCCCAGACACTCGACTACGCATCATAGAACATATTTTATTCTAGCAATCAAGAGACACAGCACAAGGCCAAGAGATACACGAAATAGAGCGACTATATTGTCAATTTGGTTTTAGAGCGAGATCGTCAGTGTCTCGCTCGTTGGCGGATTGACTCTCTGCTCTTTCGCTGTGTTTTGCTCGTTGGCAGACTTTCATGCACAACTATGGTATTTTTGCTTTCTTACTTACGTCTCTCTCTGTTTCTTACAGATCTCTGTAAAATTCTCATCACTTTTTCTCTCTCTTTTGGTTATGATCCAGAGAGGATCGTACCTTCACTATGTGGAGTTTACAAGATAGCTAAACGTAGAATCACAAGACTAGTTAACGCTAATGAACTAGTTAGTTAGTCTCCGTCGTTGCTATTCGTTTCGGCTGGGCATGAAGCCCGTTGAGCTGCCAGCTGCCAGCGCGTAAAATTTCTCTTCGTGTGTTTTTGTTCTTTTCGTTTCTTTTCGTAGTTTTCGTTTTGCGTCCATTTTGTGCTTTGCGGTCCTGGAGGTGTGTTTACGATTCGCGATTGATTCGCGAATCGTTCATGCTTCGAGTCAAAGACACGTTGACTGTCGCGAATTGTCCTTGTTCGACCTTCGTGTCTTGTTCGTGCTGCGACAAAGTTGCAAGAGTTCACCATTTCTGACACTCCCTCTTGAACCTTGCAGCTTTGTTCGTTCAATCCAATTGCCTCTCTTTGCTTGGTAAAGAGTGGCTTGTCAAGCGGTTTCGTGAGGAGATGTGCAATCATACTTTCTGATTTTATGAACTGGACCTGGAGCTCTCCTTTCGAGATCAAATCTCGAATGTGATGGTACTTCAGAGGAATGTGCTTCGTCTTTAAATGGAAGACAGGATCCTAGGACAGATAGATTGCACTCTGGGAGTCCATCATCATCGTGCTTGGCCCCTCTTGTGGTATCCCGATTGCCTCCAACATCATCCGCAGCCACACTACCTCATTCGCCACTTTCGAGGCTGCGACATACTCAACTTCGCAAGAGGATTGAGCTACCAGGGTTTGCTTGATTGCAGCTCCGCACGCTATTGTACACCCTCCAGTAATGGACTTGCTGTCATCCTTGCAGCTTGCCCAGCTCGCATCACTTTAGTGATGCAGCTCGAATCCTTTCTCCTCGTTTCTAGCTCTGTAGGTTAATCCAATATTCTGGGTACCCTTTAGATACTGTAGGATTCGTTTGGCTATTTGCCAATGTGCTAGACCAGGATTGAAACATAATTGGCTCAATGCGTAAACAGAGAAGGCCAGATCCGGTCTGGTGCAAATTGTCAAGTACATCAGACTCCCGATTAAGTTCTGGTACGGTATACCTGCCATCTTTTGTTCTTCCTCTTCTGTTTTTGGGCAATCCTGTTTCGTGAGCTTGGCTCCAGCGATCATTGGTGTGGCTTTTTTTTTGCAGTCCATCATGTGGTACTGCTTCAGCACTTTTCTGGCGTATTCTGACTGACTCAAGTGCATTTCGCCATTTGTTCGATCTCTTCTGATCTCCAGCCCTAGGCATTTTGTTGCTTCTCCAAGATCTGTGATTTCGTAGCTTTTAGAAATCTGACTCTTTGTGTCTTTGATCAGCATCAAGGAATTTCCTATCATCAGCGAATCATCCACGAAAATGGTCAGTATCACAAAATCCTTTCCTACTCTTTTGATGTAGACATTACAGTCTGGTTGAGTAGGGTTGAAGTCTAGAAACTTCAGAAGACCATCAAGCTTTTTGTATCAGGTCCGTGATGCTTGTTTTAGACCGTAGATGCATCTCTGCAATCGACAGACATATTGTCTGTTGTCGGGGTCTTCATAGCCTTCAGGTTGCTTCATGAAGATTTCCTCCTCTAGATCTCTGTGGAGAAAGGTTGTTTTCACGTCAATCTGGTGAATTTCCAAATTGTACTGTGTAGCGTATGCAAGGAGTAGCCTTATGCTTGTCATCTTCACCATGGGCGAATATGTGTCGAAATAGTCGACACCATATCTCTGCGTGTAGCCCTTTGCGACAAGCCTTGCCTTGTAGAGGCCAATAGTGCCATCTGATTTTAGCTTTTTCTTGTACACCCACTTGCAGTCGACTATTTTCTTGTTTTCTGGCAGTGGCTCTAATGTCCATGCCTCGTTTTGCCTCATCGACTCGATCTTCTCTGACATTGCCTGCTTTCAAAATTCTCCCTCTGGACTCTGGATAGCTTCTTGGTATGTTGTTGGCTCTTCTGTGAAGCTGCAGTACTCGAACTACGTGTCTTCACTCCATTGAAGATTGTCAGAATAGCGGTCTGGAGCTCTTCTTTGTCTCGTTGACCTTCGAGGTTCGTTTCGTCGATGCTCGAACATTTCTTGTTTGTGGGGTCGATCCTCTGCTTCCTGCTGCTCTGGAATCTGGGGCTCTGCATTCTGATTTGATGTATGTCCTCGATCTCCCTCTTGAATAGGCAGCAGTGTGAAGATCTCATGGCCTCTTTCGTCTTTCAGTCCAGGGAATGTGGACTCGTCGAACTTCACATCTCTGCTCGAAACAACCTTCTTCGTGGTTGGATCGTAGAGTCTGTACACATGTGTTCCGTTCGAGTAGCCGACCATGATTGTTTGTTCAGATTTGTTATCGAGCTTGTTACATCGTAGTCGTGTTCAGAGTAGCTTGTCGAAGCTTCGTCGAGTATCGTGAAAGCTTTGCCACCTCTTTCAGCATCCTTTGATGACTCTGCAACGTTTGCCTTTTCAGCTTTGTTTTTCCTTTTTGGATTGAATCTGCAGTTGTATGCAGAATGCCCTTTCTTCTTGCAGTGCATGCAAGATATTGCTGGATTGAACCAGCATTTGTTGGCCGTATGGCCTGGTTCGTGGCAGTGATCGCAGGAAGAAGATTGTTGATTTGAGGACTTCGTCTTCTCGAATCTTGGCTTGTTTTTGTTCTTCTTCTTTCCTTTCTTGAAGAGAGCCTTCTCTTGATCACTGCTTCCCTCTCCTTCGTCTCTCATCAGTCTCTCATCAGCGACAAGACTGACTGCTTTGTCGAATGTCATATCTGGTAGACTCCATATGAGCATTCTCAGCGGCTGATAGGACATCGGTAGAGATTTCATGAAGTACATCAGTTGTTGTGGTGCTGGGACCTGGTGCTGATGCAGCGAGTTGAGCGAAGATCGTTCTGATCTTCTCAACATGCTGATCTAACTGGTTTCCATCCCACCGTATGAATTGCAGCTGATTGTGAAGGTGCATGACTGAAGCTGCAATCCTCACTTCATACTTCTGCTTTAATCTTTCCCACGCTGCATGGCTGCTTTCACAGTCTTCAATCTGCATGAGTTGATCTTCATTTATGGACGAAACAATGATCGCCATTGCGCGCTCATCCTTTCTGATCCATTCAGCTCTCCTCGAGTCTCCCTCTGGAGGCTGCACCTCTGAGAGCTCGGTCACCGACCAGATGCCTTCGCCCTTCAGGAGTGTTTTGATTTTGAATTTCCAGATTCTGTAATTTGCACCATGAAGACTGATTGCTACTCTGGTCTGAATTGTCGTAGCCATATTGTGTTGTCTGGAAGAATCACTGCTCAGATATCAGTAGTGATAACCTGTACGCTCTGATACCATGTCGCGAAAGCTTTTTCATTTCGCGTTTGTCCTCTCTCTTCTGATTCGCGAACAATTTTCTGTCTTTGAATTTTCTTTTCGTGCGGAAGCTCTTACGGGATCCCAAACACTCGACTACGCATCACAGAACATATTTTATTCTAGCAATCAAGAGACACAGCACAAGGCCAAGAGATACACGAAATAGAGCGACTATATTGTCAGTTTGGTTTTAGAGCGAGATCGTCAGTGTCTCGCTCGTTGGCGGATTGACTCTCTGCTCTTTCGTTGTGTTCTGCTCGTTGGCAGACTTTCATGCACAGCTATGGTATTTTTGCTTTCTTACTCTATTCGCTACGTCTCTCTCTATTTCTTATAGATCTCTGTAAAATTCTCATCACTTTTTCTCTCTCTTTTGGTTATGATCCAGAGAGGATCGTTTATACCTCCACTGTGTGGAGTTTACAAGATAGCTAAACGTAGAATCACAAGACTAGTTAACGCTAATGAACTAGTTAGTTAGTCTCCGTCGTTGCTATTCGTTTCGGCTGGGCATGAAGCCCGTTGAGCTGCCAGCTGCCAGCGCGTAAAATTTCTCTTCGTGTGTTTTCGTTCTTTTCGTAGTTTTCGTTTTGCGTCCATTTTGTGCTTTGCCGTCTTGGAGGTATGTTCATGATTCGCTATTGATTCGCGAATCGTTCGTGCTTCGAGTTAAAGACACGTTGACTGTCGCGAATTGTTCTCGTTCGACCTTCGTGTCTTGTTCGTGCTGCGACAAAGTTGCAGGAGTTCACCATTTCTGACATGTCTAACAACCTCATTTTGAATCAAATCATAGCATGACATCTTATGCATGTCACCCATAGTTCAGCAATTTACTTGCAAAACGTTTTTCCATATTGTAGCTTACTACAATTTACATCTATAGACTATATGAATGTTATTACTTTTCAGCAGTTTACAATGCGTAAGGATATGATAGCACGTAACTTCGCATCCCTATCAAATGTCAAAATCTGTACATTGTACATGCAAGTGTTGCTTGTCTAAGAGATAGCATCATTAAAAGGTGCCATCAACAACTCATGGATCACTGATCCCATATTCTCGTTGGCTCGGGCATCATTTCCTCAGGCTCTTTATAGACAAGAAACACAAAAAGTAGGATGAACTTTACAATCTCTTGGCAGCTCTAATTTAGACAAATAATTATCATCTTACCAATTTTCCTAGGTCAAGGTCAAATTTATACACTAGTCAATTGAGAAATCTTGATACGAAAATGCATATAATGTTCCATATCAAGTTCATGTGGATGCAATTGGAAATTTATGTCACAAGATACCAGAGGAGATTCTTGTACAGGATCTAGTTGCCTCAGAAGTTCTACATGGTGCAACAAAGACTCCAATCAATGGTGCAACAACAATCCCAATCATAGCAAAGGTTCTAGATGGTACACATGATGTTCCGATTGTGTTCATACAATTCTATCAAGGATTTATGTTCCTATAGCAGTTGGCATACATTTATGTTTCATGGACCAATTCATTTGGAACGCATTTGAATATGCTAGGCCATGTTCGAGCCATGTTCAAACTGTCGAGACTTGAATTGTTTGAGGGTTTTCTTTTTGTCGTTGATTTTCTTCCTGGCCTTCTATTATAGATACATGAGTGCTAGTTTAGTGTCAAGGGTGCAATAACACTATATACACTGTAGACTATAATCAATTGTTTATCGCATCCTATCTCTTAATTCCTGACTCCTAAGTTCTTACGATTGTTTCGTGACTACTAACATATGCTCATAGTTGAGTATCCTATGGTCACTAGCATTTATGGGGCTCAATCTTATAAGTTAAAATTTAAGCAAATTGACAGTTTGGCTTTTAAGCAAGACACATCAACAATCACGCTATATGCCTAGCCCTAATTTCTATGAAACTAAGATAGTTCATATAGATAAGATATAGAAGAGCTTTGTTGCATGCACATCAATTCAATGAAGGCTTCATGTTTTCAAACTAGCCTAGATCAGATATCGAAGAGGTTTGCGTATTGATTCAATGAAATCCATAACGAAACAAACTTTGAGAAAAAAAACCATTTTCAAACTGCTACCAAATCGAAGTTCGAACTGTGAAACACTGCGACAAGTAGCAATAGGTAATATAGGGGCTAGAGGTATACCACTATCCCAAGCAATCCATAACGACAAAAATGGCTAGCACCAATGTTGTAACCGCATCCCAAGCTAGTCATCTAGACCAAGAATGCCAAATAGCAGCATCATGAACAAGCAGATGTGGTAGTGTATGTTCTCTAGCGATCCAGCATCCTCAAAAATTGGCTCCACTAATATGGAAGAGAGAGTGGTAGAAATAGCATCACATGAGGTATAATGATTTTACCTAGATCATGATGAACATCTAACATCACTGTACCAAGAACATGTAGCATAATGAGCTAGGGAATGTTGTAGAACTGATAGAACAATCTCCCAAAGAATAGACATTGTTTTTGTGAAAGTTGCCAGCATAAAATGAAAGTGAATAAAGGACCTTAAGGCCTATAAATGAATTAATCGCTCGTGGCAACATATGTATCAAAAGGCACCAATAGAAGCCCTATATGGAAAGGATGTCCATACACATGAATGTAATGAATATTGCCACCAAAATGTGCACGTGGCCTTCATCACAAAAATGTACTTGTTCACTTCCCTATGACAAAGAAATAGATAATAATTTATGTATAACAATGGACCATTGGGATCATTGTGGTGAAAAGGTATTCGGCTGATCTCGGACAGCATGGAAAAATAGATTTGACACCTCGATTAGAAGACATTGGTTATCATGTGATTTCTGGTTAAGCCAACAGGAGCAATTTTTTCCATCATTGGGTTTTTCATCACTAAATGCTGAACATGCACAGCATCATGTGTCTTAATGGATGACTTATAATCAAACTTTTGCAAAGATATGGTCGCTTATTAATCATGAGCTTTACCACCTCAGTAAGAACAAACCTTGTTGCTTTAATTAACAGTAGAAAAACCCATGCCTAAACCAACTTCTCTATATGATAATACATGACTTCCATACCATTGCAATCTTGGATAGCCTGAATGGTCTCTAGCAATTGCTAAATCTGCAACAATCCACTACAGTCAAGCTTCCTACACAACTCTCCTTCACGGAGCTGAGAAGTCCTCTCAACTTTGTCTACGTGAAACTCGCCCAATTAGCCTCATCCCACTCCCTTACTAAGCTGTGGACAGGGCTCAATGGGAACACCGTGAGCAATCATCACCCATATACTCAACGGATACATGCAAGGAAAGGCTTTTAAGACCATCTAGTCGTCTTCACGGTTGGTACTTCTCATGTTTATCCTTTTAAGGGGAGAAAATTAAGATTCGGGGATGGTAATTTTACATAGGTGTCCATGCAGAACCATGCACACTACACCTGTTCCACTTTGTCCTTTTTTTTAAGTCCTAAGGGGGGGGTGTCATTGGGTTACGGGTAGATATTAAAGGAGTGAGGAAAAGTAAAAATTAAAAGCAAGCAGAAAAGAAAAACATCACAATCTCAACACAACTGCATATGATCACTCAAGACAAAGATCAACCATCATCTCAAACGATAATTGAAGGCTCTCAAGTGCCACATCTGTACCTTTAGTGCCTTATTACTGCGCATTTTTACAATAAACTTGGCAATATCATTTGATATGATATAGCCAGGGCCATGAGCCCATGGAGGATACATGGGCAAAGACCATTCCTGCAAACAGCCATAACCAACTCACTCTTTAGACATGCAGCCCAGAACGTGATTGTTCTTTTTAAAAGATAGTCATAACTAGTTAAGGAAAAGAGCAATATGCATGAATAAGATTTGAAGCTTTTTACCTCTTCAGAAATGTACCACTTGTTATTTTTGTCACGGTGAGGTTTATCATTATGTGTAATATACCCATACAAAAGTGCTCCAGTGCCCCTAGAGCCATAGACTCTTGCAAGAACTTCATCAACTCTGACGAAAGTGTCATCGTCTGTCTTCATGATGAAATCAGCTTTTAGATTCTGTGTCTGGATTCCAATAAGAACAATTGGTATGCGTCTTTCCATTTTCAAACGGCTAGAACTATATAGACTGAATTCAAACAAGAGGTAGTCAATCAAATGAACAAAAGCAGTATAAAGCCTATATTGAATGGTAAATGACTGTGTAATCTGCTAAAGATAAAATCTCTTACAGCATATATACAAATTGCAATTGATTTAAGCGTGATAACATCGTAGTAGTCAATAAATGGTAACAACTGAATGTCGCCATATGAAACAGCCTCCTTCCACAGCTCAATGTTTACTTGTTCATTTATATTCTGCAAGAACACGGAAAGGCAAACCGTTTATATAAAGTAAACTGCTACTAAGATGGATTCCATAATGATCAAAATTGCCACAGTTCTCCTTACCAATGCCAATAAAAGAAAACAGAACTTTGTAGAATGCTTACCAGTCCCACAAAGAAGCGCACTGCCACCGTTCCAGACCTCACTGCTTCATACTGCATCCAAGATCTACGCAGTGCCAATCTGCGATCAAAATTGTTCCCTGTTGAGACAACTCCAATGAATATTTTCAATTCTGTATTCTTAGAAAGATTGCCGGGAGCTTTCAGCAGTTCCAGATCAGGCAAGTCTGAGGCATCCTCTCTGACTGGCAAGCCCTTTGCCATTATGGAATTCAGTTGCAAATCTCCAGCTAATTTAACTCCATTGACCATCCATGGTTCTAGGCTCTGTAAAATTGAAAAATGAAACTTAAACCTGTCAGTGCCTGGATAAGTGAGCCTGCACAACTTCAAAAACTTGGGCTGTAAGGTCAGGCATATAACAACAAACTCAGACTTAACATACTCTAGACTTGTACAATCTTAACTAACCAACCTTGACTACAAATGCATCATCATAAATTGTCAATGCTTGCAAACAGTGCCTTTTTCATTGGCAAGCTCCAATACCAGATTGCTTTTGCAAACATCACCTGCCGATATTCAAAAGATGTGACATGCTTTCCATCGACTGTCATGTGAAACCCCTCCCAGCCGAGCCATAAAGTTGCAGCAAATGGAAGCCCATTTGTGAATGGGAACCACTGTTTCTCTTTCGAACCCTGTCCAGATCTGCCCAAACCAAACATGCTGCTAGAAGCTTGATGTTTAGCCATTGGCTTCCCAACAGATTTAGCACATGTTTCCAGCCCATCCACTGCACAAAAGGAAGCATAAACAATGAGCTCTCAAAATCACTGCATCTTGAGAGCAATGTCCCTTTGAATCCATGCAATGATAGTTGGAGATAAAAACAGTACATATAGCTTACTAAGCAAATGATATTCTAATTTATTTATGATTCAGGAAATAAAGCACAGCAGCGTCAATCAGACTGACCCATTTTACTTCCGGAAGGATCTTTCGAAGGGCAGCGACTTTCTTTTTCCCACTGATGCTGTTCAGTCCATGTATTCTGAACGATGACAGCAGCATTGGTAGAGCTATCTCCTCGGAGGCGAACATTATAATGCAGAATAATAGGTGGATCCTCTTCATCTCCTCCAATTAGGTCAATCTTAAATTCCCCCAACAGCCCCTCAAGCACTCCAACAAGGGTGATAGATGAGTCAAGAACCAACCCACATGGGATCTTGAGCACAAAGGCCTTGTTGTTTCTGAGATCTGTAGTATTTAGATAACTGACAGAATATGGACATTGCTTTTGTGGAGGCTCATCAGTGGGAGCTGGTACAGGCTTTGCCACTTCCTGGTTGTGAGCCTCATTGAGAAACTCTACAAGCTTTTTCCAAGCTGAGTAAGCTTCCAGCTGATCCTCTCTGGAATCAGAAAACAGATCTGGGCGTGCCATGACGGGTCTAAATTGTCGCCAAACCGATATAAATTCAATTTCTCTACTAGATATGTTACAGCAGGGGAACAAAGAAAAAATATCAGCGAGAGAAGAGTTGCCTGGGTGAGGAGGATGAGTATTAAAATGCACACTAGTATCATTTGGTGAGGCTTGCACAGCAGATCCTGTTGAAGGCGTAGTGGCAAAATGTAATGTATCATTTGCGGATCGCGTGAGAGAAAAAATTTGCAAGGGGGGGCCTTCCAAGATGCAAAATCTCAGCACAAATATAACCGCTACAAAAGCGACAACAGCGGCTGCTGATAACTTGGCCTTCATCGTTTCTGCCCAGGAAATATCCAGACATGCTTCACTGTCAACAACTGCCCGACTGTGAAATAATAGCTCACAACTGCCCAGCTCAATTCAAACATGGATGGGTAAGAGAGCTTTTCCTTTGGGATCTTCTACTGATGCACACACAGCTTTGAAACTTCTGAAGATGCATTTGCCACCGCTTTCTCAAAAGTCCATTTTACACTAAGATCTAAACCTAGATAACTCCCTCCCATTTCTTACTGCACTCCTGGCATAATGTCTTCAGCAACTATATACTGTTCTTAGCTACGAGCTGTCTAGTCCTTGGATCTGCACCTCCACTTAGGACACAATGTTCAACCAAATAAAAAATCAAAAACCCATATATGTGCATAAGATAGTTTTGCAATTACAAAGAGCTGATTCAGTTGCAGAAATCCCCTCGTGAGACATCATCCATACAGAACTGATTGCCTCTATGTTTTCAGTACCATGTACCAAGGATCTGTCATGAGCAAACAGGTGGCATAGCCACTGGCCAAAGAAACTTGTGAATTGAACACTGAAAGCTTACTTGTCCAGATATGATGAAAGACTTGGAAAGTAAGTTCTCTGCCAGCTTGATGGATCTTTGCCCCTCGTTCCTTTGTACTCCCAAGCATCTTATCTTAAAGTATACTTCACAGAGCTACCAAGATCATCAAATCCACTACACTGTTGATCCAGGGCAGTTCCCGATGAAGGAGAGATGGCCAAGCTGCAGAAGAAGATCAGAAGCTTGATGGCTATGCAAACCCTTCCCTCCCTTCTTTCCTGGCAGTATCGATACTGTGCTGACTATTGAAAAAAAAACATATAGCATATAGCATCTACCATCAAACACTTGGAGGAAGAGTACAAAATTCAAAGATTCAATTTTGGGAAAGCACTTTTTCTCAACCTGCGAAGAAGCTGCAGCTGAGCAAACAAACTTGATAGTGGAGGGAGGGGTGGGGGAAGGGGGAATGGGGGGAGGTAGCATCAACCACAATCATCACACTTTTAACTTCACAACTCACACCCACCCACGCACCCACACATGGACAATGCCACCCACCCTTCCGCCCCATCTTCCACACTTTCTTAGGGAAGTCCACAACTAGGGTTAGGAAGATTCACTTAGGGGCACTTTCCATTGAGATTGAGCCTGGCCAATAGACAACAAACCACCTAACAGGGTTGGTTCAACTAGTTAGCTTGGCATCCAGAGTTTCTTTGGTCCCGGGTTAGTCGGGAAAATCACTCAAGTTTCACAAATCAAATAACTACAAATTCTTAGCCGATTTTTTCTTAGAGGGCATGTGGGTTGGGGGGGCCCTATCAGAATCAAGATTCTTGAGTTCAATAAGAACAGACCATTAAAGGGGGCCACATGAATCCAAGGTCGATTAAAAGCTTCAAACATCTCATGAGCTTGCATGAGCAGGGCAACCAGCATCAGATCTTGACAATCGTTTGAGATCATCTAAGTTTTGTGGGTGCTTGAGAAATGCTTATACATGACCACTCTTGGACGATGGCATGCCCTTGTTAGATAGTGGGCCCATGACTTCCACTTATTCCGAACCAGCTTTGTGCACGACAACATGTAGTGGCTATTATAATTGAACAAATAGGAAAACTTTGCCTACTATAGGCACACCTCGCGCACAAAGGCCATCAATAGTAAAAAACCAAGTATGTGTTGTACACCCAAGAGATAGCTAGTCTATCCTTGGAGAAAATTAGCCTATTACACAAATCGGCCATAGCAAACTCAATCTACACAACAACCACTAGAGGAGAGTGTCATCGTCCCTCCAAATTGTATCACCTATAAGAGGAGCTCAAGGTAGAAGGTTTGAACTTTGTGGTTTGATTCAAAACGAACGGTTGAACGGTAGCACAAGGAAGTAATCTAGTTGGTTTCAGGTCAAGAGGGCTACCCTACACATTATGAGGAGCATAAGGCTATCATATAAGTCCACTTGATGGAGCCAAGAGTAAGTCTCCTAGGTGCAACTTTGAAACTTCATTTCATTGAACATGGGCCCATGGTCCCACCACTTACCTATGGGTAATTATGAATGATAGACATCAACATTGCTCGAATATCATATTCAATTTCAATGACCACACGACTCTGATACCATGCTAGAGCTAGATGGACAAAGCATGTGATGGATGTGTTCTGGTATATTAGACAGGCAGAATTAGTAGCTATTTGGCAGTTATGTAAGGTATAATAAGAAAAAAACGTTGCAAAATTCTAAGTTCTAATACAGAACTATCAAGAGAAAAAGTCATATGATACTATCATAGACAATTAAGGCATTGTTGACAGCCATTAAAGTCTTAGATTGTAAATTGTTTCTCATTCACCTACATTAACAAACAGAACAAGTAATCATAATCATGGATTGTAATATAAACCAGAATATAAAAATTGTGGAAATATGGAATTCTTGAGTAATGCTTCTTGGTTTCCAAGGGGAGGCTCAAACCTGGGACCAAAAAAACTCCGGATGCCAAGCTAACCAACTAAGCCAACCTCACTAGAGGAATTCTTGAGTAATGGCAAAGGCATTTAGTCCAATGATTAGAGACTATGCATAGAGAATGCGAGGATCTCTCAAAAATAAACATGATTGTGTCTTGCACATGGATAAAAACAGGGCTCATTGTACTTTCTCAGTCGACTCCCATTGACCACAATGTCAAGGATATCACCTTGAAGGGTTTGGAGTTGGACATATCCAGAGGCAAAGATTTTTTTAATGACCTAAGGTCCTTGGCCAGAAAATTTCAGTTTGTCTTTGAAGGCTTTGGCCTGGTATAGCAGGACCTTATCTCCAATCTGGAAATCTCTAAGTTTCAATGATTGATCATGCCATGCTTTTTGTCGTCGTTTGTGGACTTGTTGAGCATGGATGCTGATCCTTCGTATTTCACAAAGTTGCTCCAGATGGACTAAACTATTTGCTAGATTTTGAGGAGTATCAAGCTCAAGGTTATAGGCTACTCGAAGGGAGGGGATATGGAATTCCACAAGCATAACGGCTTCTTGGCCATATGTGAGCTAGAAAGGGATTAAGCATGTAGCTCACTTTGGGGTGTTGCGATAAGCCCAGAGAGCAGCATGGAGTTTGAGTTTCCAATCAGATCGGCTGGATTCGACGATTTTGGTGAGAATTCCACATAGGATTTTATTGGTGGATTCTGCCTGTTTCTTAGCAGTTGTTTTAGAAGAGAAATGGCCTGCACCAATACCTTCATGAGTGAGGAAAATTATAGAGAGTATTTCTCCTTCAATAAGACATCGTCGGATAATTCCATCTAACCCTTGCTTGTAGAGTTGTCTTGCAATTAACGTATAAGGTCTAGTTTTAAGGACCAATCAGTGAAGAACGCAAAGACTTTTCCTAGAAGATAATGGCAAAACTTTTGAACCGCATATACCATTGCCAAGGTTTCGCATTTGGTAGTGGTATAATTGACTTCAGTAGGTAACAATTGTCGACTAAGAAAACGAATTGGGTAGTCCTTTTTGAATTCTCCCGGTTGGGTGAGCACTGATCCAATGGCATACTTGGATGCATCGGTATGCACATGAAATTCTTTAGAATAATCAGGAGCCCGGAGGATGGGTGCATTGGTAAGGGCTTCCTTGAGTTGATTAAAGGGTCGACGCGTTGTTCATCCGTCCATTTGGGAACTACAACTACTTTGTAGATTAAGCGTGCTTTGTTAGAGAAATTGAAAATAAAGCACCGATAGTAATTGGCGTGGCCAAGGAAGGAGTAAACTTCACGTATTGTACACAGTTCCGGTAGATTTTGAATGATAAGGATCTTTTCAGGGTCAGTGGCAATGTCATTTCGTGAGATAATATGTCCTAACACAATACCATGGGTTATCCAAATCTGGCATTTTTCAGGATTAAGAGAGATGCCGAAGCGTTGACATTGGATAAAAAAAAATTTGAGCACAGACAGATGCCGTATTTCTTTGGAATGTGCTCCTAAATCGTCCAAGTAAACTTCTAAGGTATCGCCCATCTGCTGAAAAAAGGCCGTTTGCATAACACGTTGGAAGGTGCTAGGAGCATTGCAGACACCAAAGGGCATGACTTTCCAGCAGAAGGTTCCCCAATATGTGGCAAACGCGGTTTTGTGTTGATTTTCAAGTCGTCTGCATTGTTCGTGATTGAGATGAGCTCCGACGTGGACAAGATATTCGTTGGTTCCATTTGGCTCACTCAGGGAAAGGGTTATGGTTTGTGCAGGGCCTTCGTAGGGTGAATTACCAGTTGGCTCATGTTGAGCTTGGGGTAATTGGATTGTGACATCTTCGATCGTATAATCCTTAAAGTATGCAAGAACATCATGGGCTAGAGATTCGAGGGGAGCCTTGTCTTTCTCTTGCCAAGATGGTGCTTGGAATTTTTTGGGGACTGGTGTAGGACTAGAGGCAATCTCAGAAACTTCCCGAACAATGGTGAGGTCACCCGGCGATTGAATTTGAAGTGGTTTTTTATTTTCTCTTTCATAGTATGACCACGTGGTTGAGGTTTCGGTGGTGGAGATGTGTGTAAATGAGGGACAATTGGTATGTCATGGAGGATCTCGTCATCAATTTGAAAGATAGTCTCCTCCTCACAGAGATCCCATGGATAGTGTGGGCATTTGGGACGGTAGAATTTTGTCTCAGGTTTTTCAATTGCAACCTTGGCAACTGGTTCCACCTTGGAAGCATGCTGCGGATAGGTCCTAGGTGGGAGTGCTTCCATATAGTTGAGGATCTGAATATCAGAAATGTCCATATCTTTTGGGCAATTCTGAATTCATAAGACGTTCTCGTCATCAATGAATAAATTGTCTGATTCATTAGTAGGTAGCCATGCAACATTTAGCAGTTCATCTTGGTGTGGAAGAATATCAATAAAATTGATATTGATGATAGGTGTATCCAGATCAGGTAATTGGTCGTGATCGATCGGGAGTGGAGAGGTACAATCATCCTGATGTTAAGCACAGTAATCGGCATTCACACAATCAATGGTAGCTAGACTGTGACTCCAGTTTATGATATTAGTAGATTTAATATAATGACCTTTTTCATGGCTAGACTGGTATGGCTCAAATACTGAGTTAGTGGTTGAGGATCCCTTGTCATGGATGCGTGCAGGTTTGAGTTTACCCGTTGAGTCAATGGTGACAAAATTGTCACAATTTTCAAAAGTGACTCGGCCTTTGCTCCAATCATGAACGACTCGTGCATTGGTGAGCCACGGACGACCAAGTAGTAATTCATAAGAATAGGCATTATTAGGAATATCAAGTACTACGAGATCAACAGAAAACTTGAGACCTCCTAGTTTGATCAGCACATGCGGAAGGAAACCGATAGGTCGGACCACACTTTGATCAGCCATCCGAAGCTGACAAGTAGATTTGGCTAGCTTGTCGTTCAGATTCCATTCCATCATGAGGGATGTGGAAATGATATTAACCCCGGAACCTCCATTGAGTACTGCTAAAACTTCACGGGATTGATGATGGGTAGCTGAGATTTTGATGTTGCCTCGTTCGCTGAGTGGATTGGTTAGATGTAAGGGCATTTCAGGCAACTCATCAATCGTGGTGGTGGTATTGGATTGGATCTGTTGTTTCCACTGGCCAGCATGCTTCCAGGGTACATGGAAGGGAAGAGTGACATTGGCTTGTAGTAAATCTCCCCAAACTTCGGTACCTTCAAGGGTTTTGCTTTCAAAGGGCTTGTGAGGTACTTTATGGAAAGCGGAAGATTGTTGGTCGGCATTGTGGATTTGCTGGCGATACTCATGATGCAGCCAAATTTCTTCAGATGGGTGAGGGTAAACTATTGAAATTGAATCATCACTTGGAGGAACAGCCTGCGGTTGAGTTTTGCTGGGTACAAGTGTAGGGGTTTGGCATTGGGTTTGTGCCGGAGTCAAGACCCAAGCATGATGTGTTTCAATTGGTAAGGTTTCTACTTGCACTGAACATACAGGAGTGGTTGGCTTAGATCGGGATGGGTAGTCCTTTACGTGATGTTCAATACCACAGTTTTCACAACTGGGGAGCAAATACTAGGATGTTTACCTGCACAGATAAAGCAGTCTCGTATTGTGGGTAGTTGATGTGCAGCAAAGACAGCTTGGTTTGGATTGTAAGCTTGGGCATTGGGATCCACTGGTTGAGCATTAGAATCATAGGTATAATAAACAACCATTTCAGTAGAGTACTGTGGTTGAGTATTGTCTTCCACATAGTAGGTGGCCGGATCGATGGTATTCGGGTCAAGATAATGGACAACATTTTGTGAGCCAGATTGGTTAACAACAAACTATTGACGGGGGGATGGGTATTGATTTGGTGCAGGTAGTCGTGGTTGGTAAACCCCTGGTCGTGGCACAGGTTATTGTGGTGGGTAAGGGCGGTAAGCTCGATAGATGGTGGGTATGGTGGCTGCTGGAAAATGATTTCGCAATTGAGGGCATTCATTAGCAGTGTGATGTTGTGAGCAGATTGGACACCAGACATTTTCCCTTGCTGGAAAGGATTTCTCAGCAATCTGTTTCATGGCGGATTGGAAATCGGCAGTGAGTTTATCCATATGAGATTGTTGAGCTTTTTTCCAGGTTTGATGTAGAAGTTCAGAATACTGAGCAATATTATCAGACTCCGGATAATTAGGACGGTATGGATCTTTAGATTTCTTTTCATGATGGTCAAAGTCATCATCGGAACCTTCATCTTCCTCATGGATAACATCGGTCATCACATCTTTAAGTTGATAATAAAGGTCAACTGGTTTGAGTTCACGGTGGATGTTTTTAGGCAATCCAACTAAGAATAGTTTTATGGCCATTTGTTCGTGATATTTTCATCAACACATTCTACTTTGAGACGTTTAAAATGCTCAATGTAGTTTCGGACAGACTCTTCGTGACGCATCTTGATATGAGTAATTTGAATGAACGGGCTCTGAGTCAGTTTGGATGGTTTGAAACGCTTGATGAGAGCGTCCTTGAGGGTGATCCAAGAAGCAAGATCAGGAGCTTCGAGATTCAAGTACCACTCCTTGGCGGTGCCATAGAGTACCATGGAAAATAGGCGAAGCTTTTCAGTTTCAGAGGTATCTCCATAAAAACGGCATGCATTATCAAAGTCTTGGAGAAATCGAACTGGGTCAGATTTGCCATCGTACTTTGGTGCATCGATATGTGGAATTCCTCATTCTAGCCATGGAGGAGTCGGATTAGAAGATTCAGCATAGTCACGAGACATGATGTAAAATACAGATGACAGTACTGTACTTGACAAAAGGGCAGTTTGCTTGTAGAATGGATAGTGTAGGACAAAAAATGGTCTTGCTGGACGTGATAGAATTCGCGGACAGGTTGAGAAATTGTGGAGAGGCAGATAATTCTAGAATTCTAACAAAGAGTTCTTAATGTCAGAATAGTGATTTTTTTAAATTTTTTGAGAAAAAATTGGAGTTTCAAAATTCGCGGGTAGGACAAGAAATTGTGCTCTTTGAAAATGAATTCTTAGGCTGGATGGCAAATTCTAACAGAGAGGTTTGACTGACAGATAGGGAATATGAAAAAAAAATGTGATTTTCTAACTAATAAACAGGAAAAATTTCTAAGATAGAATTTGCGGAGCTGCTGGAGGACTGATCTTGATGAGATTTAGCCTCAATGAAGCCGATGAATTCTAGAACAAAGATTTGGGTGAGAAATAAGGGACTTTGACAGTATATCAGGCTGTTTTCTCAAAATCTGACTGTGGTCAAAATTTGTGGAGGTGATAAAATGAAAGATCAGAGTCTGTTAGGGCTGCAGACAGGCTGGCGAATTCTGATATACCTTTTTGGTTGTGAAAAAGGTCACTTGGGTCACTTCTTTTGAAGAAAATGCCCAAATTGACTCTTTTGTTGCTTCCCCCCGATTGAAGAAGTTGCTCCGCGGCTCATGTAGGACCTGGAGAGACGACGCGTGCTGTTTGTTGGTAGATAGAGACAAGCACACAAGCAAACATACAACACGGAAGCAAAAAATACACAAAAAAAGGAGAAGAAGCTAGGTAAAAATAAAAAAGAACTTAAAAAGCGACAACGGCACCAATGTTGGAAGTAAATCTGATTTGTCAATGTTTGGCTAGATCTACTCACGATGTGGTGTAGTATAGAGAGGATCGTCCGCTTTCTAAGTTTTTTTACCAAGCTTTAGACGGAGTGCGAAAATAAAACAATGATGAAGCACTAAGGCTTACCCAACTAGTGCTCGAAATAGAAATAAAATTAACTAAGATGACAAAATATAAAACCTTACTAAGGCTTACCCAACTAGCAAGGTGATTAAACTAAATCCTAGATTAACACCCAAAGGGTAATAAAATGAGATTGCGGCTAATACTAAGCAAATAAGTAGTACTGGACATGCCACAATAAAATCGATGAAAAGGAGGCAAGAGGAGCCGAGCACCTTCCCTCAAGCTATGCACTTTCCCACAAATAAAATAGAGTGATAATTCTCCAAAATAGAGAGCAAGATAGCTTAATCCCCAGCAACGGCACCAATGTTGGAAGTAAATCTGATTTGTCAATGTTTGGCTAGATCTACTCACGATGTGGTGTAGTATAGAGAGGATCGTCCGCTTTCTAAGTTTTTTTTACCAAGCTTTAGATGGAGTGCGAAAATAAAACAATGATGAAGCACTAAGGCTTACCCAACTAGTGCTCGAAATAGAAATGAAATTAACTAAGATGACAAAATACAAAACCTTACTAAGGCTTACCCAACTTAAACTAAATCCTAGATTAACACCCAAAGCGTAATAAAATGAGATTGTGGCTAATACTAAGCAAATAAGCAGTAGTGAACATGCCGTAGTAAAACCGATGAAAAGGAGGCAAGAGGAGGCCTGAGCACCTTCCCTCAAGCTATGCACCTTTCCAAGGAAAACACAAATGAAATAGAATGATAATTCTCCAAAATAGAGAGGAAGATAGCTTAATCTCAAAAGTGTTGTTTACAATGCAAATACCTCTCCTTTTATGGCAAGGAGGGTCTTCCATAAGTGTCTACTAACTTATGGAACTAATCTGTTTCTAGCCTTTCTAGAACTTCTAACTTAGGATTTAGAACTTCAAATTTCTTAACTTAGGAAAACTTAAGATAAAATATTTCTAATCTTAAGTTTCCTAAGTCTAAGTTCTAAATCTAAGTTTAAGCTATTTTATTATTATTTAAGCTTCTACTCATGGACTTACAAAACACATGCCATGGCTGAAGTTTATTGACAAATACTCATACGTGGTCTTACAAAACACATGCCACAGAGTTTTATTTATTTTTTATTTTTATTTTCTCTGTGTTAGCACAGTTGCTAACATTCAGCTTTGGATTCTTGAGGTAGATTGTGAATTTCACTCTCCATGTGATCTAGGTGCTTACACAAAACTTTGGTAAGATCGTTCACACATTTATTGTGGTTCCCCACACGTGTGAATATTCTGGATTTTTCACATGGTATCAGAGCCATACCAAATTTTGATTGCTATTATGATCTGATGTATGAAAATTCTTGTGACAATTCAAGCTAGAAAGCTGTTTAGCACTTTTTGCTATCTATTTTTGAATAGTTTTTGGATCAAAGAGATTAGAATTGATATTTTCATATCTAATAACAGGTTGTACGGAATTCTGACAGTTCACACATATGAAAATCAGAGTACATCAATTCATTTTATCTCCTTGATGTTAGATCCAAAGTAGTGACATTATAGCTTGTTGGAAAGCTAAAAGAGTCTTTTTTCCATAGCAATCAGTTTCAAATCAATCTGATGAGCCTAGTAGGAGTTATAAGCTCTTAAATAGAGGTAGGGAGAGCCCGAGTGGACACTATTGTTCATTCATCATTCCCATTTTGGTTGTCAATCATAGATAGAATTGAATTAGACAAGTTTGTGAGGTCATAGTCACATCATTTCACACAAGAGTGTTGTGTTTGAATTGCACGTGAGATCCTAGAGTGTTTTTCATTCTTTTGAAACTCGTGGAAAATGTTGACACCAAACTTGTAAGTGTTTCATCATCAAATAGAGGCCAGCTTCAAATTCAAGCTGATTGATTCCTTGCTGTGAGCTAGATCTCACATATTTTGTTGCAATATTTCAATAGGTTGGATCAACATACCAAGTTAGATCCTAGATTGAGAGAGTAGCAATACATTGAATTTTTTTTTTTGTCTAATTACAAGGAGTCTTCACATTCATGGCATCTATAGGAGGTTATCTCTTAGAAGCTAGTGAGAGATTGACTACCTCATGTTGGAAATTAAGCCCACAGTTGCCTCCTTGGTGAATGACTAATTTCTATTTCATGATTCTTCCTACATGTTTATTGATCATTGGTCTAGGGTCAGGTGAAACCAACTTTGGTTCTACTTCTGCTCATCTGATACCTGCAGGAATCACAAACTTAGACAACCAATTTATTTGAAGAATGTCTACAACGGGCTTCCGGCTGATCTCTAGAAAAGAGTAACCAATCATGTCATAGTTTCAAAGTTCAGATGTCAAGTTTAATAACTTGAAGTTATTGAAGACTTGGCCATCTTCAACGACTTCCACAAAACTTGCATTTAGAACAAGTCTGCAGAAATACATTACTTTTTCAACAGCCTGCAGAAATACACTATGTTTTCAACAGCTTCGGCTTTATCGCATTTCCCCGAAATGCGACACTTTCATAGTTCAAAAGCTTAACTGTTTTTAACACACCTTCGGCTCTTTGCGAAAAATATGAAGAGAGAGAAAATACTTGAAGGTTGTCTCAAATAAACAAGGAACATTCCAGCGATGTCCTCGGCCGCGTCAACGATGCTAAATTAGATCTTACTGAGGTGCTGTGATTGCACAAGATTGATCAGAGAACAATATACTTGAAAAATCTATGGCAAGAGCACAATGGCATACATCTGATTGAAAAATCTAACTTCTCACTATGAGAATTGAATGTCAGAAATAATTCTAAGTGCTCAGTATGGAAAAAGTAGGCTGCTCTCGGGTAGAGAGAGAAAATCAATGAAAGAGAACTCGGGTAGAGAGAGAATGAGTCCAAATTACCAAAATCTCATTATTCACAATATGGTAAAACATGCCAAGCTTTCCCTACAAGAGAGAGACTCGAATTTCTATAGTGGAGTTGGATGGAAAGTCCACTTAACTAAACTAATTCACCTACCCGAGCATGCATGGATGTTGCATGTACTGCATGTCAACTCATAAAATTGCCTAGACATGTGTAGATCACAGAAACCACTTTGCATGTTGCATGCACTGATTGCATGTGGCTTGCATGCATACAATATGACATTGCATGCTATCTAAACATCTGCATTTCATCAAAATTGTATCTACCTAACTCAAATCCGACCTATACTAGAAGGTTATGTGCTCAATTCACATACCTTTTATGTACAACATGAAATACAATGGAAATAACCATGGACATGGCCCCAAACTCGAGATAGGAAGATACTATTTTAATAGTCTTCACACACTTCCTTAAATTTTATGTTCCTATCAACATAGACTTCAAAATTAGGCCAAGGTTGATAAAGACATTCTTGAGTAGTGGCTTGGTGAGAAGTTTTGCAACATAATTTGTAGTATCAACATGCTCTAGTGAGATCTCTCTCTCAATGACTTTTTCTCTTACGAGAGCTACCTCGATGTGTTTTCTCCTTGCATAGAAAACTGGATTATTTGCAAGAGCCTGAGCAGAAATGTTGTCATTCTTGATAATTGGAAGATCTTCATCTGCATAACACTTTAGCTCCAAAAGTAGTCTTTTGATCCATAAAACCTCCTTTGTTGTGGTTGTAAGAGATTTATACTCAGCTTCATAGGATGATAAAGAAATAGTTGCATGCTTCTTTGATAGCCAAGAAACCAAGTTCCCTCCAAGAAAAATAGTATAAGCACTTGTGGATTTTCTATCCAACCTGTCTCCTGCAAAATCTGAATCTAAAATAGCAATCAAAGTCAGATCTTCTCCCTTGTAGAATAATCCATAATCTAAGGTAGAAGATATATACCTCAAAATTCTTTTAGCCAACTTCCAGTGATATACTTTGGATCCTGCATGTGTTGACTTAACTTATGAACACAAAAGCTTTGATCAGGCCTACTCACTGTTAACCAAATAAGTGAGCCAATAAGACTCCTATAAAGAGTGATGTCCACAAAGGATTTTTCATCATCTTTAATAGGAACCTTTACAGTGTGCTCCATAGGTGTATCTATGTCTTTACAAATTTTTCATTTGGAATTTCTTGAGCATGGAAAGTGCATATCTACTTTGGGTTATAAATGCTTGACCTTTCCAAAAATCTACTTAAAGGCCTAGAATATAGTGAAGAACTCCTAAGTCCTGCATTTTAAACTCACTACCAAGTACATGCTTAGTTTCTTCAACTAGATTCTCATTATTTCCACAAAGAATGATATCATCTACATAGATGAGAAGAATAATTACAAAGTTATCTACAAACTTATAATACAGAGAAGGGTCATATTCACTTAGACAAAATGAGGTTTCGCCTTCCACTTGCCTTCCTTCTTCATCATATGTGAGCCTCCTTGGCTCAGATCTTGCTCGTGTAGATCTTCTTGGTGTGGTAGCTTGAATTTGCTCCTCCTCAAGCCTCGGCCTCACCACCTCTTGAACAACATCAAGATTAATGATTGACCTTGCATGAGACTCCTTGATCTGTGCATCATCCAAGTTAAACTTGTGATCTTCATGGAAGATCACATCTCTACTAACAACATTTTTGTCAGTAGAAGGAAGATATACACACAAGCTTCACAAGGTAGAAGCTCCTTTGACAGTGTCTTTGGTAGTCCAACAACTTTTCCTTCCTTGACCGTAGATTGCATGGCTTTGAAATTGGGATGACCCAATCTCTTATGCCATAGATCCTCCTGAAGGACCTTGGTCTCATAAGCAATATCTAAAATGTTAGCACTCTCCTTAGAATCTAGTTTGTACAACTTACCAATTCTAGATTCTCTAGCAATAACTTCATTTTCGCTTGAGATTATACGCTTGTCAACTTGAAACTTGACATTCAATCCACTATCAAACAATTGTCCTACACTAATGAGATTCTTGGTTAGTCTAGGTACATAAAGTACATCATGTAAACAAAAAGATTTTGATGATGATGCATGAAGTGGAATAATACCTATTCCTTCAATTCTACACTCTACATCATTAGTAGTATAGATTGATCTTTTTGTACCTAGATATGGCATGAGACTAGTGAAAGAGTTTCTAGAACTAGACATATGGGAACTAGCCCCACTATCTATCCACCAGACTTCTTCATTCTTAAAAGGAAAAGATGAAAAAGTAGCCATCATTAGTGAATCCTCTCTTTCACTCTCAACACCCTCATACTCATCCTCATTAGTAAGGTTAGTGATTGGTTCTTCTTCTTGAAATAGTTTGATGTAGAGTGTCCTTTCTTGCCACAGAAAAAACACTTGATCTTTGATAGCTTTTTCTTGCCACTAGATGTTGCAGCTTGTGAGGACTGATCCTCACCACCTTCCTTGGCTTTGTCCTTCTTGAAGTGTTGTTGTCCTTTGCCCTTGACTCTTGACTTGTCTCTGATGAAAAGTGCTTTGTCATCTCCACCATCTTTCAATGAGAGTCTGTTGATTCTCAACATCTTGTTCTCTTGCCTGCTTTCTTCAGCAATGAGAACACCTTGCAGTGTCTCCAAGGATGAAAGATCCTCCCTGACAGCATAAGTTTGCACAATATTGTCATACTCATCTCTAGGTCCATTAAGGACTACTTGAACAAGTTCAGTGCCCTTAAGAGCATCACCAATACTAGCTAGCTCTTGATGAAGATCCTTAACTCTCATGACATATGATGAAGCACTCTCATCTACTCTCTGATAACTTAGAAATATTTGGTTTCTAAGTGTAAGCAATCTAGAAGTATTCTTGATTTCATAGATTGTTTTTAGAGTATCCTAGTTAGAATTAAAGTAGAATCATTGTGCCACTGTATAGTGGGTCCTATCCGTTGATAATGATCAGTTGGCCTCGCCACGAGGCAAGTTGACGGGACATGCATCCCGCCAATGGCAACCTGGGTCATGCATGGGTTGCCTGAGTGAACAACTATATGTACAGTGTAATTTTATTTTGAGAAATACAGTTGCTATGTGAGCTTGTTGTGGAGAGTGTTTTTTGTCTGTGTTACTGTGTAGCATGATCTGTGTTCATGTGCAAAGCAAATTCTAAGTTGGTATCAGGGCCGTACAGGGAGTGTACACAGTACAACATCGCCATTGAAGAGAGGTTTGAGAGAATTGTCTTCTAAGAGTTCGGGGTTTACGGCGGGTTGAAGACGGAAGGAGAAACACTGGTGCAGAGAGTTTAGCACACAAAAGCTTGGTGAGCTTGAGACTGTGTGAGGATTCAGAGACAAGGGTTGTCGGCTGAATCAGAACCTCAGGAAACAGAATTTTGAAATTCCAAAGCAGGCTATTTGGTGTCTGCAGTCAGTGTGCATTCAATCAGACACCATTTGCCAAGAACAGATTTGTGTGAAAAACCCTGGTCTGGAGTTTGGGAGCACAAAATCAGAGATTTCTCTCTATACTGATCCGTTTTGCAAGCTGGCGCCCTAGCAGTGCGAGTCTGATCAAAAGAGGCCGTGGACAGCCGCGACTGAGAGAGAGAGA
The DNA here is from genome assembly GCA_029204225.1 of Diphasiastrum complanatum. Taxonomy (NCBI): domain Eukaryota; kingdom Viridiplantae; phylum Streptophyta; class Lycopodiopsida; order Lycopodiales; family Lycopodiaceae; genus Diphasiastrum; species Diphasiastrum complanatum. The sequence goes on from CM055106.1 coordinate 47,165,688, forward strand.
GAGAGAGAGAGAGAGAGAGAGAGAGAGAGAGAGAGAGAGAGAGAGAGAGAGAGAGAGAGAGAGAGAGAGAGAGAGAGAGAGAGAGAGAGAGAGAGAGAGAGAGAGAGAGAGAGAGAGAGAGAGAGAGAGAGAGAGAGAGAGAGAGAGAGAGAGAGAGAGAGAGAGAGAGAGAGAGAGATTGTTGAGGAATCTTCAAGTCAAATCCATTTAGAATCATGTTTCTGAAGTCAAAGCTGAATAGTGCTCGCATGGAGCAAGGAGACCACATTCAAATGTACATGACCAGAATCAAGATAATGAGGGATGAACTGCATTCTATTGGTGAGCGCATACGTGATGTGGAGTTGGTGCACAATGCATTGTGCGACATTGCAGAACCCTATCAAATGTTTGTGAGTGGAATAGCATCAAGAGAAAGATTGCCAACCTTTGACGAGCTCACAAGAATCTTGATGCAGGAAGAGCAACGGCGAGAAATGGTGAAAGCTAGACGTCAAAATACTGACGATCAAGCACTTGCAACATGCCAAAAACAAGGCAAGGGCAAGGGCAAGAAGAAGTCTAAGCAGCAATTTGCCAAGTCTCAGGAGAATGAGGGAGCTTCCAGTAAGACTAAGCAGAAAGACAAGTGCTTCCATTGTGGTAAAAAGGGCCATTGGAAGAGTGAAAGTCGCAAATTCCTGGCGGAACAAGGCAAGGGGAAACCAAAACAAGCAGGTAACCTTGTCGATGAGGTAAGATTGAAGGCTCTAGAATCTTCATATCTGCATTGTCATCTAAGAGGTGTGGCAAAAAAGACATGAAGTGGGTTTAACACAGGTGAAATATGTCAAAGAGTTGTTGCACAGGTTTAGGTTGCAGTATTGCAAACCAGTGAATACTCCTATTGAACCAGGTAAAAGGCTTTCTAAGCTTGATGAGTCACAGTCATTTGATGCTATGCTGTATAGGCAGTTAGTAGGGAGCTTGATTTACCTTACCATGACTAGACCAGATATATGCTATGTTGTTGGCATTGTAAGTAGTTTATGGCAGCACCTACGGAAACGCATTGGAAGGCAGCTAAACGCATTTTGTGTTATGTGAAAGGCACTTCAGAGTATGGCTTGATTTACAGGAAGCATGATGGTTTACCTGAGTTGTGTGGCTATGTGGATGCGGATTGGGGAGGTGACTATGATGATCATAGATCCACCATAGGGTATGTATTCCAGTTTTGTGGTAGTTGCTTTTCCTGGTCTAGTAAGAAGCAAAGTACAATTGCTCTATCCACCACAGAAGCAGAGTATAAGGCAATGTGTAGTACAACACAAGAAGCTATATGGTTGAGACAAATCTTGGAAGAAGTTGGCATGAAGCAGAAAAATTCCACGACATTACATAGCGACAGTCAGAGTGGCATTTAGCTAGCAAAGAATCCAGTGTTCCATGCGAGAACCAAACACATTGAGATTCAGTATCACTTTATAGATGAGAGGCTGCTGAGTCATGAAATTCATGTTGTTCATTGTGGTACGGAAGAACAACTAGCTGATATTTTCACTAAGCCACTTGTTGGGAAAAAGTTTGATAAGTTTAGATCAAAGCTTTCTGTACGTAAAGTTTGTTGACTTTAAAGCTATGTATATGACTATATATAAAAAAAAAAGGTAGACTCTACTTTGAGGGAGAGAGTTAGACTTAAAGTAGAATCACTATGCTACTGCACTGTGGGTCCTATCAGTTGATAAGGATCAGTTGGCCTTGCCACGAGGCAAGTCGACGGGACACGCGTCCCGCCAATGGCATCCTGGGTCATGCATGGGTTGCATGAGTGAACAACTATATGTAAAGTGTAATTTCATTTTGAGAAATACAGTTACTATGTGAGCTTGTTGTGGAGAGTGTTTTCTATCTGTGTTACTGTGTAGCTAGATCTGTGTTTCTGTGCAAAGCAAATTCTAAGTATCCCAAGCTTCCTTGGCAATGGTTCATGTACTGATCTCTCTTAACACTTCATTGGTTACATTCATTTTTATGAAATGAAGGGCGGTTATTTTGTGAAATGCTGTAGCTTCATTAGGTGCAGCAGATTTTTCTTCAGCTCCACTCACAATGTCCAGTACATCTTGTAGAATCAATAATGATTCCATTCTGATCTTCCACATTGCATAATTGGAAGATGTTAATCTCTCACTGTGCTCCAAGAATTTCTATGAGAAATTCTAGTAATGACAAAAAATGGAGTTGAAAGGATGTTGCTTGCTATCTCAATCTAGGATCTAACACTGATGTTGATCCAACCTATGAAATCTAGCAACAGATGTGAGAACAAATTCTCAACACAGAAAATCAATTTAGCTCCTCCCTCTTGAATTATCCTTGGCAAAGAGAGCTTTGCCATCTCCTTCATCCTTCCTTGAGATTTCGTTGATCCTCAACATCTTGTTCTCTTGTCTGCACTCTTCAACAATTAGAACTCCTTGAAGAGCCTCCAAAGATGGTGGCTCCTCCCCGATAGCTTTGCACAATGTTTTCATACTCATCTCTTCATCCATTAAGGACTGCTTGAACAAGTTCATTGTTCTTTATAGTATCGCCAATGCATGCTAACTCTTTGTGAAGATCTTTATCTCATGACATAACTCAAAGCACTCTCATCAACTCTCTAATAGCTTAGAAATATTTGGTCTCTAAGTTGCAGTCTTGATGTGTTCTTTGCTTCATAAATAGTCTTAAGTTTTCCAAGCTTCCTTGGCCGAGTTGCAAGAACTAATTTCTCTCAACATCTCATTATAGATGTTCATTTTTATAATATGAAGAGAAATCTTTGATTTCTTCTTAAACCTTTGGGCCTCATTAAGAGCTTCATGTTCTACTTCAATTCCTAACACTATGTCCATTACATCTTGAAGAACCAATAATGATTCCATTCTTTCCTTCCAAACTGAATAGTTGGAGGTGATGGGGCAAGGGAGATAGAAGAACATGAATGGAGAAGAGAGCAGGAATATTGTGGAACAACTCTCCCATTCTAATCAGCTGCTAAATGCAAAAACAGTCTAATAGACAGCTTATGCTAAATGTAATCACAACTTTAAGTGTTCAGGATCTTAAAAACATACTCTGAAACAAGAGTACAGTCCACCGAAGAGATTAGAGATGGTTTGTATGTGGTACTACTGAAATCAGATTTAACGTGAAGTATAGTTCTGAAATAAATGGAAGAGCAATACGATAACACGAGTTCCTCAGACGTCAAAGACAACCATCGTCTGATCAGAAACTGAGGAGTCGTAGATGTCCATGTTCTGATCAGAGTGAGTAAACAATCGCGATCAAACAATAATGAAAATGCATTAAATCACAACAAGCATTCATCTACGTTGTACACAGATAAAAGCAAGCTGCTGATATATTACATTGAAGCACAATACAAAATAGCAATTACAACAAAAAATGACGGCATAATTGGGAGGCTCAAATAATGTGTCCCATGGATGGAGCAACCACTAATCTGTGCTTGGATGATCTATTTATAGATTTCATCCATGTATTAATTACATTGAATGCTTGTCACCTAATTAGGAAAGTCGTTGTACTTGGAAGTATATGGCTTTTGTGACAACTGTACACAGTGTACTGTCAATAATTTAGCATCATTGACGCGGAGGAGGACGTCGTTGGAATATTTCTTGTTTATTTGAGACGACCTTCAGGATTTTTTTCTCTCTTCGTATTTTTTGCAAGAAACCGAAGGTGCCCTAAAAAACGGTCTTAAAAATAGCTAAACGCATGAAACTAGATGACCTTCGGGAATTTTCTCTCTCTTCGCATTTTTTGCAAAGAGCCGGAGGTGTGTTAAAACACAATTAAGCTTTTGAACTATGAAAGTGTCGCATTTCGGGGAAATGCGAAAAAGCCGAAGCTGTTGAAAACATAGTGTATTTCTATAGACTATTGAAAAAGTAATGTATTTCTGCAGACTTGTTCTAAATGCAAGTATTGTGGAAGTCGTTGAAGATGGCCAAGTCTTCAATGACTTCAAGCTATTAAACTTGACATCTGAACTTTGAAACTATGACACGATTGGTTACCCTTTCATGGAGATTAGCCGGAAGCCCGTTGTAGACGTTCTTCAAATAAATTGGTTGTCTAAGTTTGTGATTCCTGTAGGTATCAGATGAGCAGACGTAGAACCAAAGTTGGTTTCACCTGACCCTAGATCAATGATCAATAAATGTGCAGAAAGAATCATGAAATAGAAATTAGTCATTCACCAAGGAGAAAACTGTGGGCTTAATTTCCAATAGTCCCCCTTAAGGTCACGGTTGGTGTCTTGGTATCTTTGTTAGGTTCATCTTGTTGAAGAATTTCTAGTGCTTGATTCCGGGAAGCACTTTGGTGAAGATGTCTGCGACCATTTCTGTTGTGGAGCAGTATTGAAGGATCACTTGCCCTGAGAAAAATTTCTCCCGAATGAAATGATACTGGATTTCTATTAGCTTGGATTTGTCATAAAATCTGAGATTCAGTGACAGTGAAATACAGCTCAAGTTGTCACACAGAATGGTGGTAGCATTAAACTGAGTGTGACGTAAGTCGTGAAGTAATAACCTGATCCATACAGCTTCTTTTGAAGCTTGACATGTTGTAATGTACTCTGTCTCTGTCGAAGAAAGCGCAACTGATTTCTGCTTCCTAAGTTCCACGAAATCGGTCCCCCTGCCAGATAGAACAGAACCCGGAGGTAGATTTTCAAGTAGAGACTGTTCCTCTCCAATCTGAGTCAGAGTAGCCTTGCAGGATGAGTGGGTTGATAGCATTTCTAGGATTAGACATGAATTGACTTAATGTGCTAACAATATATACTAAATCTGGTCTAGTACACAACATTGCATACACTAGAGATCCGATTAGTGAATGATAAAGGTACTTTGCTAAGTTGAGTACTTCACTATCAGTCTCAGCACAAGAAGGTCTAGTCAATACTATACTTGGATCCATTGGGGTATCAATTGGTTTGCAATCAGACATATGAAACTTTTCTAAAATGCCTTTTAGATATGTCTGCTGGCTAAGATAGATCTTCTTCTGAAGTCTATCTCTAGTAATGTGAAGTCCTAGCAAAGAATGAACAGCTCCTAAATCAGTCATGTCAAATTCCTTTGACAGATCACTCTTAGTAGTGTGCAGAGGAGAAGTGTCATTAGACAAAATAAATACATCATCTACGTAAAGAGCTATGTGAACTGAATTGGTGCCTATATGCTTTGAATAAACATTACAGTTAGTTGAATTGTTTGCAAATCCTAATTGAATGAGATAAGAGTTGATTCTATCGAACCACGCTCTTGCGGCCTATTTCAGACCGTAGATTGCTTTGTGTAGCTTGCATAGTTTGTGCTACATGTGAGTAAGGCAAAATGGGTCGCTTCCACTTGCCTACCTTTCTCTTGGTCATCAAAGATATGAATATATTCAGACCTGAACCTTTGAATATACTCCCTCTCAAACATATGATCTAGATCCAACAAGATCTCATCAATGCTTGATCTCAATCTCCCACAAAGGTTAGTGAAAACAATGTCACCAATGTCACCATCATAAATCAAAAGATAGATTCCAAACTTTCCATCCAACATGAAGTAGAGTAGGTGAAGATGAGTATCAAACCTAATAAATCCAGCCTTCTTGAGTCCATACAAAACCTCAATAAGCTCACCAATGAGATCTCCCTTGCCTTGAAGAAATTGCCTCTCGATTTGTTCCATGTAGTCTTCTCCAACCAACCTTTTGCCATCTCGATCATGAGTGATCAATTCACAATCATAGAATCCTTTGAGTTGATGAAGAGATGTGAGATCCATGGCTTGGATCTTCCCAAGAACCAATCTTCCATTGCTCTTTCCTTCATAAGACTCCCTCTTAATGATTGCATCGTAAGAAGTAGAAATCTCAAAGACATTAGAAGCCATGAAAAAAATGATTAGTACCTTCAACATAAGGATGATTGAAGTACTCTCTTTTTTCAAACAAGAACTTCTATTCAATATTTTAGGCAATGACTCATTTGATAATGATTCTCCCTCATTATCATTCACAATGACATCATTCAAAGTACATTCTACTTTGAACTCTTCACATACGTCTCTTCTTCTTGACTTGTGACTATCTCCCTCACCAAGTCTCTTGATAGAACCATTTGATCTACTTTCTTTATGAAAAAATGTGACTCCACTTGCTGCAAAAATGACTTTCTTGGACTCATCACAAAAGAATGTAGAAGAACCACCTCCTTCATGAATGCACCTAGCAACATCTTTTTCCATATGATAAAAGAAATCATTAGCAACAATCTTTTCCAAGGAAGAACCTTCACCACCTCCATTGATGAAGTTAGCTCTTTCCTTACCTTTTGCATGCTTGCACTTGCCATGAAGAACCTTTGAAACACCATCATTATCCTCAAGACTAGCCAAGTTAGCACAAAGATGAACATCTCCAAGAAGCATATTAGATCTTGACCTAGATCTAGCATAAGGAAGCTTGTTAGACTTTGCATAAGATCCACCAATCTTATTGATGCTAAAAGGGAACTTTGGAAAGTTGAGACCAATCTCCTTTTCCATTCCATCCTTTTTGTTAGCCATAACAGAAGCATCAAGCTTGAAAAGTCTACCTTGTCTATTGCCCCTAGCAACCAAGATTTCTTCCTTTGTAATGAAACAAGCATCACCACCAAACTTTACCATGTATCCTTTCTTTATCATTTGACCAACACTTAGCAAATTATTTGAAAGTGAAGGAATGTAAAGAGCACCATCAAGTCTTGCTTTCCTATTAGTAGAGAGACAAATAGGAATTGAACCAATACTTTTAACTATACACTCACCACCATTGGCCATGTGAATTGCTTTCTTGGCTCCATCATAAGTGACCAAAGAAGTAAAGAACTCCTTATGAATAGTCATGTGTGAGCTAGCTCCACTTTCAATCCACCATGAATCTCTGTCACCTTCACTTGATATTGGACTTGATGAACACATCAAAAGAGAATCACCATCACCTAGATCCTCATCATTAGTAGTAAAGTTGATTTGCTTGCTACCTTCATCTCTTTGCTTCTTCAAATATTCATTAGCAAAATGCCCTTTGATTCCACAATAAAAGCATTTCAACTTAGAATTATCTTTCTTTTTGCCAAAAGAGGAAGTCTCACCTTGATCTTGCCCTTTAGACCAATTGCCTTTGCCTTTGCCCTTGAGCTTGCCTTTGATAAACATAGCATCCTCTTCATAATGAGATGTCGATGTAGATCCACCTCCTCTTGATTGAAGCCTATACTCCTCATTCACCAAGATCTCTTGCAAATCCACAATACTTGGCAAAGCCTTTTGAATAGCAAAACTTTGAACAAGATTAGCATGATCATCCAACAAGCCATTAAGTATAGCTTGAACAAGTTCTACCTCCTTAATGCTTTCATCAATACATGCTAACTCATCATTGAATGCTTTAACCCTCAAAACAAAAGCATGAGTACTCTCTTTCTTCTTTTGCAAACTTTGAAAGATTTTTCTCCTAAGAGTAAGCACTCTTGATGTAGACTTGGATTCATAAAGCCTCTTCAAAGCTTCCCAAGCCTCCAAAGATGATGTGCACTTACCAACTTCCTTGAGAAGTTCATTGGTAACATTCATCTTGATTATGTGTAGAGCTTTCTTTGCTCTCTTGTCATACCTCACTTGATCTTGAGGAGCTTGAGGTCTCTCCTCCACACCTGCAACAATCTCCATCAACTCATTCATCTCCAATAAGGACTCCATCCTCACCTTCCAAGTAGAATAGTTGATTGAGGTAAGCCTATCATTGCTCTCCAACATAAATCCACCACTTGTAGCCATGTTGAAGTGACCTGATCTTCTCTTTCAACCTGTTCCAATGCACAAAGCACTCTCTTGAATGTCAAAAAATGAACTCAAGAAGAAATCACAAAGATATGGAACCTCTCAAATCTCTTCTAGCACTTCTAACTAGAAAATCAACACATAGAATAGTAAAATCTTGATCAACCTATGATCTATCCTCAATCTAATGATTCTTGCCACTTCCTAAGAATGAAACACACTCAAATGAGGTTCAGTAACCTCACAAACTAGAGATCCAATCAAAATTAGGGTTTTGACAAAATCACAAAAAATTGAATATCTCAAATTCTACATACAATTTCTAGAAACTTGATGTATCTTCTTGTAGACTCCAATGAGACCTTCCTAATGCACCAAAAGTAATCTAATTTCAGTAAACCAAGTGTGAAATCAGAATTGATCAAGTATATAACCCTATATTGAGTTTTGACCTACAAAAGATCAATTCTACACATGCAAAAATGCTGATTTTTGAGTAGAGATCAATCTAGCATGCTCTAGCATTGGTAACTCCTCCAAATCCTTACTAAAGATGGCTGATCCTTTTCATAACCTGAAACACAAGAGCTCTGATACCATGTTAAGGATTTCAGATCATTCAAGATCCAATCCATGTCCCAAATCTTTGGTTACAATAAGGAGCAAACCAACAATCCTGCCAATGTAGAAAAATCAGCATCTACATACAAAATGAGATGCAAACTCTAAGAGATATTGATCAAACATGAACCAAAACATAAATTATGTTTGCTGTCCATACAATTATAGTACCCTACTGTATTTCACACGTGTAGAACCGAAAATAGCAATAAATGATCATTCTACACATAGAATTGCAAGATAACACTAAGATAGTGCACCAATGAGTAGTAGAACCGAAAGAGAACCATGTATAATGATGAAATGAGAGAGAGAAGAGAGAAGATGTTTCTCTCCACGAGTTACATCCTTTTATAGAGTTTTCAAACCCTATTTGGCCACTTGGCTTTCCCTCCAAAATGTAAACCCTACTATTTTTGGGTGTAGATTCAATGTACCCAAAGTTCAAATTTGAATCTCTCTCAAACTCGACTACCAACTTTCCCACACTTTCCAAAAGTGTTTATTGAATGTATTTTAAACTAATATAACTTCAAAAAGTTTATCTCTAAGTCTAAAATAAGTTTTGGCCTCTTATTGACAATTAACCAAAATATGAATAGACTAGACTAAACTAGTTGAAATCTCTCACACATACCTCTCAGGAACTATCCGAGTCCGTGAGGATCTGCGAACGTTGGGTTGACCAGGATGCGATGATGCTTCTTCTTGACTTTCTTCAGATCTGCTCGAGCTAGCTTGGTCTGGTCTGATGATAGGTACTGTCGGCTGCTCGGCTTCTATAGCTGTAGCTACAGGTTCTGTAGAAGGAACATCAACATTGGAAGAATCCATGCTACGTAAAATAGGATGAAATGATAGCATCGTTTATCGATGGTTGTTTGAAATCATAGTTTGTATGCTCTTGAAATATTACGTCCCTAGAGACAAATACTACATTGGTGGATGGATCATAAACTTTATAAGCTTTATGTTCATCATGATAGCCAATGAAAATACATTTATTTGTCCTATGATCTAGCTTTTTCCTAAGCTGTTTAGGAATGTGAACAAAACATATACAACCAAAGGTTTTTAAATGGTTGACACTAGGCTTGTGCCCATGCCAAACTTCATAAGGAGTCTTGTTGTCGACGGCTTTGGTGCTGGATCTATTCTGCACGTAACAGGCTGTGGCAGTAGCTTCTGTCCAGAACTTCGCAGGTAGTTGTGCTTGATGTAGCATGGATATGGCTGAATTGAGAAGAGTTTGATTCTTCCTTTCTGCAATCCCGTTCTATTGAGGTGAATAGAAAGTGGTGAACTATCTTCTAATACCATTTTTAGCCATGTAGTCGGACATCTCGTTAGAGATGTATTCGCCACCACCATCAATTCGGAGTGCCTTCACTTTCCTAGACGTTTGTGTCTCAGCCATGGCCTTGAATCTCTTGAAGCATTCAAAGGCTTCAGATTTGTGCTTAATGAACATGGCTGTAGACCATCTAGAATAATCATCTATGAAAGTGAGAAAATAGATTGCATCTCCTAATGACGGAGTTGACATTGGACCACGGAGATCACTATGTACAAGATCTAATACATGCTTTGTTTTGATGGAGTGTAATTTTGGAAACTTGCTTCTAGAGTGCTTCCCATAGATGCATCATTCACAAAAGAAAGGTTTCCTATCTAATGAAGACGGGAAATTCAAACCATCAACTAAATTATTACAACGCATATAAGAAATTGATCTTGTATTCATGTGTCCAAATCGACTATGTCAAGCCAATATTACCATAGAAGACTCACATGCAAGTGAAGGAAGGAGTCTTGTTCAACCATAAGCCTAAGGTTGTGTACCTTAGTGTTCTTGAAGGTTATTGCTTTGCATGTGTTTTCTTGCAAATAAAGAATATATTTGACCAATCAGCCACATTTGTGCCCCTTCTAAGCATTGCAAACTTCTTACCTATCATATTCTCATTGAATATGAATTGTGTGGCAATCTAACAACTAAGCAATTGTAGACGTGCTACTACACTAGGAGATTAATTATTATCGTGCCCTAACTTTTTTGTAAGAACAAAATTTTCAAGAATGAAATAAGATAAACTTTTGTGCCAAAGAACAACTTGACTATTGCATTACAAGTACATAGTTCAAAAAAGTTTAACCTTGAAGGCCATGTCTACTATCATATGAGACACCCCACTTAATATACATTGATTATTTTTGCGGCTAAAAGTATACTTCTACGAGTTAATGTAGGGTGTCCTATGTTTATATAGATCATTTTTATAACATTTGATATGCATTTAATTGAACAAAATATTACATATAGAATAAGATTAACTAACAACATAGTCACAATGATGCCACATAGCACAAATATCCATTGTGCGACAACTAGTGTATAAGAGCCATTGGATATTTCATGTTTTTTTGTGATTTAAGTAATCCAAAGTAGCACCAATTTGCACATATTCTAGCAACAAAAGAATTTGTAAAAGCTCTTGGAGAAATCCACTAATAAAACTAGCCCAACTAAAAGATGAGATAAAGAGACAACTTTCATCCTAGATAAATAATCACTTTTCTCTCAAAGGTTCTTACCAAAAGGCATTTTGGCAAGAGATTTAATAATCTTTTTTCCCAAAAAGCAGAGGAGACATGTCTATTCCACTTTTCTATTATGGTAATCCATAACAAAATTATCACCTAAAGATCTATCAGAGATATTTCAATACTCAAAAGATGGAAGCTTTATCTAGAGGTCCAAAGTTGTAGAGGGCAATCATCGTTAAATAGGTATGAGCAGTCAACTAAAATGGCAATGTGTTTAGTCTACAATTTTTTTTTTGGAGAAGAATAAGTAGTGTAGCCAAAAGTGACATGATGAAACCTTGTAAAAATCAGGTTACTTGCCTATCTATATAAATCGCAACTTCTTGGTATTTTATTTCCTCACTCTCAAGTTGATAGCCTAGCTTGAGTCCAACTTGAGAGAGAGAGAGAGAGAGAGAGAGAGAGAGAGAGAGAGAGAGAGAGAGAGAGAGAGAGAGAGAGAGAGAGAGAGAGAGAGAGAGTCACACGGGGGGGGGGGGGGGCATTGGTGATCTCTTGCTTGTCTATTTTGCTATTTCCTTTGGTTTCCATGTTTTCCAAAACAGTATATGTCGATCTTAGGCTAGCCATAGTGTAGTATCTCTCTTTTGCTTGTAAGGAGTAATTTTTGATACTTTGAGGAGTGTATATTCACCAATATCTAAGCATTGCGAACCAAAACAAACACTAGCAGGCAATTTTTATTTTTATCTTCTAATATTTTTATTTCTTTTTCCTTGTATTTTTTCACGATGGTTTGTTATTGTATTTTTTTATTTTCAATATTATTTCTCAGATGTATGTCTACAAATATATATTTGTATGTGTCTGAATCAATTATAAAAGATGATGTGTTTGAATATGTAACATTTAATGTGTTGTTCGATATTTTTTGAAGTGGTTTGGGATATAATTTTCAAGTTGATGCTAAAAGCAATGCAAGTCCGCATCATGATAAATTTATCCACATTTAAACTTCCATGTTCTAAATGTGTACAACCTCCAAGAAGGTATTCTTTGACAATACATGACATTTGCAAATTTGCTAGTTTTGAACAATATTACTTTTCAGCAAATTGCAACTTCATTCTCTTTTGCAACAAACATTGAAATGTTGTATTGCTTCAAAGCACATTTTTTTGGTTCTGGTATGCCATGGTCAATGTTTCCATTATAAAAAGATGATGCCTATTTATTGACAATGAATATGAAGAATTTTGGTAGTTTTTGTTGATTATGTAGTTTTTTTTAAATTTAAAACATTTAACATTATTACATTTGTTTAAGTTAATTAATTCATCCTTATACTAGAAGTGCTTATAATGGCAAAGAAAATTGTCGTCAACATTTGGCAATGAGTTGAATTTTCATATAAAATCGATATTATTTTTTGGAATGAATGATATGGAATTTGGCATGGTAAGATATTTGTTGCTTTGAAAGTTAGAAGCCATATTGCATATATTCCAACTTGTTTGGTATTTGCATATGTTGTTCCCAGTAGCTTGCGATATTTTTGCATTTATATTGAAATGAGTGATTTTGCACCTGTACTAGTTTGTGAAATAAATAATATGATCCTCAATACTTATTTTATCAAGAAAAAAGCCTTGTCTAATTTATGTTGATCTAGAAGTTAAAAGTATTGTTGCATATTTGCCAACTTGTTGTTTACATACATGCTTGTGATTTTGTGAAATGTTTGTAATGTCACATTTATACTTTTACATATATTTATATGACTTATGTATGTGCTTTGAAGCTTGGTCTCCAATGCTACGAATAGTAGTTGCTTTTGTTATCAATAGCATCACATATCGTATTGATATATTTGCCAATCTAGTTAAAGTTGTAACGACATAACAAATTCTAATTCTATTGACAATAGTCTTATCCCACTCAATGTTTGGAGCAATTGTACTTGGCTCAATTTTTTCATTATCTTTGTTTCATCTTTACACAAATTACTAGTTGCAAGCTTTGGGGAATAATCTCAAATATGGCCTCCTGCTTGGAAAATATTCAAGAGATGTGAAACGAAATAACAAACGATATTTCACGCGACTAAGAATGATTTGTAGTGATCTCCAACCTAATTTTCCACTTGATATGAGGATGATTTGCAAAACTTTGAGGCTTTGCTAGATCACATCTTGGTCTTCTACAACGATAATATCAATAAGGGGTCCCTCCAACTGGTGTATTTGATGTAGTCCCCAATGTGTGCACAAATTGTTTGTAGTTTGAGAGCCTACTATTAACTCTCGAGGAGGAATTTTCTAGGCTTTTTTATAGTATATTCTCTTTCTAAATTTTGCATTAACTATTTTACATTTCTAATATGGCAAAAATAGTTATGATGTGTATATTTCTTTAGTATGATGTGTTTGAATTTGCAGTTTGATTTTCAGCATGACAATATGAGATCAATCAATCATTTGAAAAAAGTGGAATTTATTGCAAAAATGCAAGGCTTTTAGTTATATGATCCTTTAATATATGACATTTGACCTTTTGCTTGTTGAAAGATGGTCACAAAAGAATGTATCTTATATCCATATTCCCCACAACAGTATATCAAATTTTGGTAGTTCTACATCATTAGTCTAAATATTATTTGCTCAATTGGTTAACTTGGCATCCAAAGTTTCATTGGTCCTAGGTTTAAGCCCCCCTTGGGACCCACAATGCGATAGTCTACGAACTTAAGTAACATAAAATGTTGGTCCAACATATGCAATACGTTAGTACACACATTAATCTAACACTACATTTAATGCCAAGATCAACAGTTGAAATGTTTGACTAGCATTTCATTTACTCACTATATAGATGCGCTCGACTGTTGATGTCCAAATACAATGTAAACTTGACTATAACGTAGCTTTTGTCTCTAGGTTGATCAAATCCAATCTCACAGTACTCGTACACAAACCTTTACAAATAACTACCACAAGTGCATATTGACCATGATTGAGAAAACCAAAAGAAAATATAATGTCAAAACAAAAATAATTCTTTAGAACATGGAATAGATAACCCAATACCAAAAAGCCACACAAAACAAGGACAAACAAACTTTGTTAGCTACATATGTCTTGAATACACAAGCTTTTGTATACAAAATTATTATGATTTGCCAAATGTGAATATTGAAAATTAGTCCTATTATAGTTTTTACCAATCTTGCTACATTTGAAACAAAGATTTTGTTTTCTAGGAGACCTATTATTTGCTTGTCCTTTCATTAGACCAAGTGCAATACTTTATATTCATTGAATGCACAAATTCACATTTGTTTATTAACAAGACCCAAAACCCTACTAAACTGTACCAAATGCTTGCTTTTGGGGTGACAAAAAAAGTTGCATAGGTTCAATTTATTATATACAAAAACAAAAACATTCAAGGAGAAGTAACACACACACACACACACACACACACACACACATATATGTCATAGTTGCAACGAATCGCGATTCGTTGGGTATCGAGATTTGCTGCAAGGAATTGCAAAAGAAGAAAAAAATTGGCTCAAAAAATCCCCCATATAGTATTGGCACCCTCTACGTAGTTAAAAACTGCAAGAAAACTTGCATATGGACTCAAAATATAAACCCTAAACTCAAAAAAAGGCATAAAAGGTCCATTTTTGGGTTTTAAAGCCATTTTACGACGTTTTTTGAGTTTAGGTTTATATTTTGAGGCCCTATACAATTTTTTTTTGCAGTTTTTAACTACATAGAGTGTACCAATACTATATGGGACATTCTTTCTTGGCACTATTCTGCTCCCCTAAATGTGTTTTTGGGCAATTGTGATCTATCTATCTATCTATCTATCTATCTATATATATATATATATCATGCATTTGGCATATTAATCATTATCTCACCCATCTCTCATCTGTGTCTCTATTTAGTATCATTGGTCATGTTTTTTGTTTTTAATATGATTCAAAACAACCTGATACCCTAAAAGCTTGAACTTGGACTTCCTTCAATAACATTAGCAACTTTTGTTTTATTTAAAAACTGCTCAGTTTGAACCTTTGGGGAGTTTGTCCAAACTTGATTTGAATCTTCTCATGACTGTAATTCCCCATGACTAACATGATGGTCTGGCCATTGAATCACTTTTATACAGCTTCACACCAGTAGATACAAAGTAATGCATGTTCAGTATGAACAAGAACGAAGGAACCATACATCCAGCCATCAATTTGGACTCCGCACATTAGAAAAAATGTCTATATATATATTGTTGGGCTTTACAGCAAGCTATACACAAGAACAGAAACTCGTTCCCCAATTCACCATATTTTGGTGGCCATTAAGAATGTGGAACCGTCTGTTTCAGAATGGGAAAGCCTCGTGAATTTGTGGATCCAGACCTGACTTCAGGTAAGGGAAGAGCCTGCTGGTCCGTGACCCTTGGCCCTCCGAGGGCTGGTATCGTTCCCTCCCCTTCCTTTCAAAACAAGCTGCTCCCTATCAAATAGTTATTTGTAAGAAACTCCTACAGATAGTCACCTTTGCCTTTAATTTTTCTACAGAATAAGGCGCACTCTCTCTACCCAATTCTTACGAGTACTCTTTCTGCTGTGTTTTGAACAGAATATCTAGGCAGAAGAAGGCCATGGATGCAAAATAACCAGACATCATTCTGATGAGCACAGTATCGCTAAAAACATAAAGGGGAACTTTTTTATAGAACAAAAGGCGCAATGCATGTCTCGGATATTTTAATGACTCTCTTGTGTAAGGCAGTTGCTGGTACTTGCGGTTGGTTTAAAGGATCTAATTACACAAAACAACAACGATGAAGCACTCTTGTACCTATATACATGCAACAACAGCACTATCATTGATAAGTTGCAAGTGTCATCATAACTTCCTTGGTACTATTCACACGAGTGGAACATATGCAACACCCATAACATGTTGCTCCGTGATTGACCCATCTGAGTGCTTATCAACAACCAGTAGTTCCTGGAAGTCATAGACTGTGCATTAGGAGGACCTTTCTTTCCACACCTACTGTCAGAGCAGAAGTACTTACTAACAGCTCATGCACTTGTTAACAGAAATTGAGCTATTGACCTTTTCTGAAGTGTTTTACTGGACTTTTGAAGATCCTAACCTGCATACTCTTTCCAACAGGAATGACCATACGCCCCCCTGGCTTCAGCTGTTCCAAGAGGCTTTGCGGTATTTCTACATAAGATGCAAAAGTCTATCAAATACAGAATAAGATAAAAGCCATGTGCTATAGAAAATGCAAAAATCAGCAACAGCAGAGAGGAAGACCTACCAAAGTTCTGTTTTCATTTTGTTCCTTGTACAATGAGAATGATATGGATGTTATTAGAACATCTTTACCTGCTGCTGCAGCTCCGACATGAATAGCATCATAGGGTGCTCCACCAGGATAACCTTGTTTACCATCAACCACTAAAACATGCATGAGAACAGATTGTTAAACTTCAACCTTGACCGGGTCAAAATTTTCAACTTAAAACACAAAAATGAACAGGATAATGTGGTGACAGTATGCACCCCGTTTCAAAAGTGTAAAGCCTCAACCTTAACAGACATTATATTTCACCTCAATTCAGGAACATTACTTATTTTCCAGACAATACATTCTTAATACTTGATAAAAGTAGTGACTGAAGTTGTATTTTTCAGTCTTGACAGGGAATCCAACTTCAGATTGAGAGTAGTATGTTGCTCGGTTTGATCAACATCTAAGTGAGCTAACCTCCCCAGTTGTGAGAAGAACCATCTGAACTTTGAATTCATATTCGCAACCATAAGCAAGAACCGAAAAACAAAAAGTTGAAGCAATACAGAACAAGTTAGGTACTAAATTAAATAGGCATTAAATAGTGTGATCCTTAATGCAAACCATGAATCGAATTAGATGAGATATGCACGTGTGTGAAACTAGTAAAATCACAAAATCATGATGAAACTAGGCACAATAAACAATTATGAAAGATTACCATGAATGGATAATGTTCCACTCTCAAGAAGTTGTCCAGCAGGTCCATTTCGTATTGCCTCAATAGACTTCTCCACAAGTTCGGGAACATACTCTATGCCTATTGTTCTTCCACTTTCTCCAACCTTTCACAAAACAATTTTTTTAAGGCTCTCTCTCTCTCTCTCTCTCTCTCTCTCTCTCTCTCTCTCTCTCTCCAGACCGAAAACCTGAGAGATCTTAACATCAAGCATGACTAAGGGAACCTCACATCTTTGTATACGTAGGATCCACATATCCAAGGTCCATACTCTGTGTTGAAATCACATTGGAGGCCACGTACGCAAGAGTGCTTGGAGAGGACATATGATGCACTAGAGTATTAGGGAACTCATCCATGAAGTTACTGAATTCAATGAAGGGGGCACGTTCCCAACTTTCTAGCCTTTAGTGCTAGTTAGATGTCAATAGACAATGTCAATTTAGTTTGTTGATGTTTCTTTTAACTGGTGATAAAAGAAATCAATTGCAAATAAATTGGACAAATTTCTCACTTCTCCCACCCTTGTAATTCCTCCAGTTTTGGCGTTCAGAATTGAGAGCGTCTTGGAGATTCTTGGTGCCCTTGGAGTGCATATTGGTATGCTTGTTGTGTGTGCAAGTTTGCTTGGGAATGTATTGTATATATTTGCAGTTCCTTAGTAAGCAATTGATACCTCAAGAGGGCGGTAGGAAAAATCAAAGATAAAGTCTACACAAGGGACTGG
This sequence comes from Diphasiastrum complanatum, assembly GCA_029204225.1. Classification (NCBI taxonomy): domain Eukaryota; kingdom Viridiplantae; phylum Streptophyta; class Lycopodiopsida; order Lycopodiales; family Lycopodiaceae; genus Diphasiastrum; species Diphasiastrum complanatum. The sequence goes on from CM055106.1 coordinate 47,183,536, forward strand.
ATCTAGGTTTCTTCAATAGCTTATCGGCCGACTCAGTGTTGTGTTGCAGATTGGGAGATCCGGGGAAATGGCAGCTAATTCTATCTTGATGGGCCTTAGAAACATTGAGAAGTTTGATGGAGGGAAATATTAATTGTGTAAATAGAGAATGCAGATTTTTTTTTATATATATATATATTTTTTTGGTTTTTTTATGGGCAATATGGGTATCAGATGAAAGCTCTAATTAAGAGCATAATTACTGTGTAGTTTGTCGACTGTTTCGGGTGCAGGATGGTCCAGTTCAGGTGCATTAATCCATGTTGGGTTCTGTCAAGGATAAAAATTCAAAACTAACCTCTAGCCTGTTCGTTACGATCACAGATGGTCCCAATAAGTGTGTTTTCGCTCAGGGAGTTGGAAGGCCAAATCATAAAGAGGCCTTACCGTCAGGGCCGGGGTCTACCGGCAGCCCCCGGATCCTGCCGCCCCCCGGACCCCCTGTTTCTCGGGGGGCTACCGCCCCCCGAACCCCCTGAGCATTTATTGAAAACCAGAGCAAATAACAACCAAATAGCTATTGAAAATAAGATTTGTTTGTGCCCCATCTACTGCACTTTTGAGAGGCAAAACGCTGGTTTGACCATTGATCCCCTAAAAAAATTTCAGCCAAAAGCTATTTTTCCAAATATATATATATATTTTTTTAGTACAATTCTGGGAGGAGAAACGCGTTTTCAGAAACGAGTACCCTCAGAAACGCGTTTCTGTGCATCTATGATTGGTTGATACCTCACATCCAGCCTTCAAGTTTTAGATACCAATCATAACATGAAGTAACCTCTTCTCTTAGCTAAGAAATATCTTTGAGCATGCTTTTACTCGAGACTCTACTTGAAAGAGAGATCGATCTAATTCAAGTTTCTTCTATATTCTATCTTGATCCACCATCTAGAGACAAGTATTCAATCCATGTACTCATCACACATGGAAGATTAAGAACACATTGCATTACTCTGTAAAGAGTAAATGAAGATGCCTAATGTCTCTGGAACTCCAGTTAAAATTACCCCAAACGAGAGAGCACCAAAATATTCTCTTACCTCTGCTTTATTGAACACCTTTCTTTTAGCACATTAACTAAATATTGCAGTAACTAGGTAGTTTTCACATTAGCATGGAAACTAGCTAACTGTGTAACTAATGAGCTTCCTAATTTATGCTAACTAAGGAACTTGAAGTTCAATTTGTTTGAAGCCTACAATTCTATCTGTCACTCCTCATTGTTGGCCATGTATTCTGTGAACCCTAATGCACTTATAAGTAAGTAGTGTTTTTGCTTTTGGTTAGCAAATCTACTAACATGCCTTTTGACTAAATACATCAACCGCACTTTTTCAGCCAAATCAATTTTTTTGCAGCCTCTGTGGCAGACAGATAGTCTGCCTTTGTCACAGATAAAGTCACAGTGGTCTGTTTTTTCAATTCTATCTAATTGCACGTTCACCTAGAAAGATGCAGCCTGTGCTGACCTTCTTGTCTTTGTACATCCTCCCCAGTGTGAGTCATAGTAGCCAACTGATTCTCTTCCATTTGGTCCAAGATAGATTCCATGCTCCAGAGTGTTTTGCAGATACATAAAGACCCTTTTTACAGCTTAGGATTGACATTGCATGCTAAGTGCTTATTTAAAAAAGCAGGATCGATTCTTGTTGCTAACACTGGATAAGTGCATAGTTTCCTGCATATCATCACATCAGTTGGCTATGAGACTGGGAGGTTTCATGGTATCCTCAGGAGGAGTTGTCGGAATTTGTTCCACCATTGTAACGAATGATGTCCCAAAGCTCCTTCTCCATTAAAATGCTTTTCATTTTGAACTTCCAAATGCTATAATTAGATACTCCATCCAATTTGTTGGCTTCTCCAAGCACGTCGTATTCATCCAATCCTACCATTTTGCCAAAAATAACTCCTATGACACCTTTTAAAATCTCAATGAAAGATTTTAAGGGTATCAACAAATCCACAAGTCAACTTTGAGGTTTGACCAAAAATGTTTCTGTTGGACATTTGGCAGTACGCTGTGTATAAACACCAGCAAAAGTAGCCTAAAAGCAATTGCCTAATTAATGTCTCTATACATGGTAAAAGCACCAACATCTATCTATAGCAAAAAATTGTGCTCCAAATCAAACTTTTTGATAGTCATCAATATTTTTAATCTTTAGTATGGCTTCTCGATACTGCGAGATGTACTGGGTTAAGGATTTGTCCATGGCTGTTTTCTCCCAGGCTTTCCAAGCTCTATCAAGCTCATTTTCCGGTAGGAACTCTCGTAGGAAGGCCTCTTCAAAAGCCTTCCATGACTGGGGGGTCTGCACGGTCTCCTGGAAGTTCAACCACCACTTGTAGGCCATGGGCCCTATGGAAAGACTGGCTTTGATTGCTTGCAAATGGTCAGGGGCGGTGTGTTTAAGAGCATGAATGTTCTTCCATTTGCTAAGCTCTTTTACCGTTGGAGGCAGATGATGTTTATAGTCGGACTCTCATCACACATTTCCTACAGAAGAGGGATAGAGAAGAGGTATCAGAGGATGAGATTGATATCTCGACACGGCAAAAGTCTATGAAGACTCAATGACCACCTACCAGACCGAGACGTACAGTTCGTTCATCACCGTCAGCTAGAGCATCTCGACGGCCTTCAACATCTTATCGAGTCACTCATCAGCCTCCAGTGCGCACCCTCACAGCTTATCACTCGCTTCTTCAGATCAACCACTCAGTGATTTTGTTTTGTCTATAGTTGTTTGCCTCAACAAAGCTGGTGGTTAAGCTCTTGCATCTATACCTCAGCAGAGCGGGAGGTTAAGCTCTTGCATCTCCTTCTTGCATGAAGAGTGTCCTGCCCACATGACTGATCTCGGATTGTTTATCCCTTAGAGGTCAGTAGGCCTATCTCAACTCGTAAGTTAATTATGATTATGAGGGGTTTGGGGCCCTCAAGTGTATATTGTCATAATTAATGGTTGGAGGCCTAAACTCATGATGGTGGATTATTATGGGTCTATCAATGAGTCAAAGGAGAACTAGATGACGTGGCCCAGTTAGGCTGTAGAGGTGTCCAATGAGGTGTCACAGTGCACTACTAGTGGTGCATGGGCCTTGGAGGGTATAAGTATACCATTGGGCTCTCAGTAGTGCATGCTTGATTGTGTGATTGGTAGCTACATGCTGCTAGAGTGATTCCTCCTTCCCTTGTGATAGATTGATCCCTAGCCTGGGGGCTAGATCTGTAAGATCTAGGTTTGGTTGAGTCGGTTTGTCCACCATCTGATTCCCTTGTGTTGCTTGTTTGCGGCTTGCTTAGCTTCAAATCCTTATGTGAAGGACTTTATAGTGACATCAAAGCCTAAGCTAAGTGGATTTGTCGTTGGTGAGTACTCAAGAGGAGCCAAGAGTTCGAAGGGGATCTTCGTGTTGAGGTCCTGATATTTCGACTGCCAAAGTTTTGTGCAAAAGACATGATGTGTGTTTCAAGTTTCTCTTCCCGTCGTGAGTCACAGTTTTTCCGAGAATCGATTGTGTAGTAAGTTGCACTACCAAGTTTGCAATCGGTTTGTTGATATAGGCTCTTGAATGGTGATTAAGGAAGGGATTTTGATTCACTTCTTGCATTGAGTTTTGCCATTAATTTTTTTCGTTTGCTTTTGGATGATATGCAAGTGAGTCAGAGGCATGCATGCATACCATGCAGTCGGTATGAGGACTAGTAATGCCTATGCAGACACATGCATACGCATGCAGACACATGCGGACGCATGCATGATAGTCATGGGCCATGCAATCCATCAGTGATGAACTGGGACCCCACATGCAATAGTAATCTAGAGCATGCAGCATGAACAATGGGTGTTGGTAGTACCTCTCACCTACCGCTCCCATGCAAACTCACACTGGGCTAGGAGGGGCATTCTATAAGAGAGTGCATGGGCTGGGTGGACCAAACTAGCTTTGCCTTCCTGTGTTTATGGTGTTCCTAACACTGGTATCAGCCAAGGTGGTCGTGGAGTGGATCTTCCACGTTTTTTGAAGGCTATTTTTGGATTTGTATGTCAGAAAGGTGGGAAGGCAGCGCATTCTTCTTGCAGGTTTTCAGTGGCCAGTGATGCAAGGATTTTCACCATATTAATCCACAGTTTCCAGCGCCCAGTTGTACTGAATAGACCTGTTAGATCCAGCGCTCTAGCCCACAAGGATTTCAGTCATTCCAGGAGGAAAAATAGTGTGCTACTTTCTCTCTCAGTCAGGTGCATTAGATTGCAGATTTTTGGTGCCCAAATCTACCTGTCAGGCCAGCGTTTCCAGCATGATTTCAAGTGTTTTTCTTCTCTCAGGGATAAATAGTCTCGCACGTCCTACAGCTTGTTAACACCCAAATTGGATTAGAACCAGCGCTCTTTGCGCACTTTTTCCAGCTAGATTGGCACCCCGTTTGCTTCCAATTTGGGGCCTATTTCTATCTTTCTATCAGTGATTTCCAGCAAGCTTTTTATCAGAAAAATGGTGGCAGCTTATTCTGGTTGAGAGGGCGCACTTTCAATGGCCTGAAGCCTGATTTTGAAGGAATGATACTAGCGTGCAGTTTGCCAAAATCTGCCACACATTTTGTCATCATCTGTAGCACGATCTGCAGCCGCCCCATCCTGGTTCCTAATGCTTAGTTCTTGCTTTTCCAGTTTACTCGTTGAGATCTAAATTTCCAGGCTATTGGCAGCACTGATCAGAAGCAAATTGATTCTAGACAACAATGCACGTGACTTCCAACCAGCTTGCATGCAACTGAGTACAGAGCATGCAATAAAATTTCCGTAAATGGTGTTTTGTTTGACACTTTTGCATACGTTCGAAGCTCCTATTCCAGCAAGCTGCAGCAAAGGAACGAAATTCCAGTGAAGATTTCAGATTTACAACCGTTCGAAGAGGCTGAGGGGATATTCTAGGGGTTCCTTGGCGATTGGGCTTCAAAACAGAGCTAAGCCTTTGCTCCTTTTCCTTTTGGTTTGTTTCACGTTTTTATTACGCTCTTCGAACTCTGACATGACGACTCCCGAGGAAAATCCAGTTTCCCCTGTAAACGCCATTGACGAGCTCAAAGAGGAAGCTTTTTGTTTTCAAGAGGAAAAGGCAGCAATGGACGTAGATGAGGAATTTGAGACATTTAATGTAAGATGATTTTGTTTCTAAAGAACAGTATCAAAAATTAGAAATTGAGGTCACTAATCTAAAACAGACTTTAAACAGCATGCAAACGAAACAGGATAAATCATTTGCAGAACTTAAAAGCTTGTTTGCTAATTTAGTACCTCCTCAAAATTTCAGCTCCAATTTCAGCTTCAGTGCCCAATGTATCTCTGTTACCTGTACCTCCCGCAGTTCCTACCCCTTTGGGAGATACCAAGATAAACCCGAGTTTATTTAAAGATTTGAAACCACCAATCTTTAACGGAGAAGAAAAGGACAGAAATACCGATATTCTTCAAACTTTTCTTAGCAATGGAAGAATATACATGCATTAAAATAGACTCTAGACCATTCACAAGCCTTAGAAGCTAGCTTATCCCTAGGTCCCATGGCCTACAAGTGATGGCTGAACCTCCAGGAGACTGGGCAGACCCCCCAGTCATGGAAGGCTTTCGAGGAAGCCTTTCTACGAGAATTCTTGTCGGCCAATGAACTTGATAGGGCTTGGGAAACTTGGGAAAAGTTAGTCATGGACAAATCCCTAACTCAATATGTATCACATTATAGGGAAGCTATTCTTAAACTTAAAAACGTTGATGACTATCAAAAAACTAGGGGCTTTGTCCGTGGGTTTCGAGATGAGTATAAGGTGGAAGTTCAGCGTAACTCACCTACTACTCTTGAACAGGCTATTAAGTTCGCTCAAATCTATAATGATTCAGTGGGCAGGCGAAAAGCCAAACAGTCTAGTACTGAGTAGCCTTCTCAGTCAAACTCCTCATTTAAGAAAAAACTTTTTAAAAGGAAGCAATTTGATAAATCTAATGAAGGTCCTCGGAAACGCCCTGCAATCATACAACCATTAAAAAGTGAAGATTATGAAAAAGCAAAACAAGAACGGTTGTGTTTTGTTTGTATGGGTAATGGACATACAGTTAGACAATGCCCTAAAGGACCCTTCAATAAAAAGAAAGATAATAAGCAAGTACACCTAGAACAAACCGTGAGTTTCCCCACTGATTCGGCAGCTACTGAAATAGAGGTGTTCCATGAATACCATGAGCACCATTGTGAGTTGACCACTGCTATGCTAGGGAGACCCTCCAGTTTTGGTCCTCACGACCTAGTACGCATGCATGGAAAAATTGGCAATCAGTCAGTAAGAGTAATGGTGGATGGGGCAACCCATAATTTCATCAATTACACCCTAGTCAAGAAACTACAACTCCAGAAACACCTAGTCAGCATAGGTATATAGTTTCTTTGGCGAAGGGTCAGGATAATAAAGTGTGGGAAACCATGGTCAGTAATCTAGGTCTAGAAATTCAAGGTTATCAAGATAACCCGAACTTTCAGATCATGCATCTAGACCGTACCGACCTAGTACTAGGGAGGGATTGGCTCTACAGTTTGGGCCCCACCCTCCAATGGAATTACCAGGATAATACCCTCAGTTTTCAGCGAAACGGTCGGGAGGTTCATCTGCATGGGGAGCATGGAGTTCCCAACAATCCCTTGGTGTGCAGCTCAGAGCTTGTTCAGCTAATGGAGGATGATCAGCATGAGGTATATTTCTAACGACTCTGTTTGCAGTAATATTTTAAAGAAAAAATTAGATGCTTTGTTAAGGAAGTATGCTAATGTTTTCCTGATGATTTGCCTAGTGGTTTACCATCCTGTAGAGAAGTTGACCATGCTATTAACTTAGTACCTGGTACAGCACCACCCTATCGGGTTAGTCAATCAGAGCATCAGGAAATAACTAAACAATTACCAGAATATCTACATAAAGGACAGATAAAACCAAACAGTTCCCCTTGGGCAGCACCTATCCTTTTAGTTAAAAAGAAAGAAGGGTCTATGCGTTTATGCGTAGACTACAGAGCATTCAATAAAGTCACAATAAAGAATAAGTACCCTATGCCTCGGGTAGACGAGTTGTTTGATCAGCTCGACAGGGCTAGATATTTCAGTAAAATAGATCTTTGTTCGGGATATCATCAAGTCCGTATAAAGGCGGAAGATGTCCAGAAAACAGCTTTTAGAACTCGTCACGGTCATTATGAGTTTAAGGTGATGCCCTTTGGACTCACCAATGCTGATGAACAGTGTTCTTCGCCCATATTTAGAAAAAATTATTGTGGTTTTTCTAGATGATATCTTAGTCTACAGTAAAACTAAGAAAAGCATTTGGCTCACCTTAGAAAGGTGTTCTGTTTGCTCAGAAAGCATAAGCTATTCGCAAAAAAACCTAAATGTGAATTTTTAATAGCATATTTCCATATTATTTCCAAAGATGGGATTAAAATGGATCCAAATATGGTCAAAGCCATATTCAGTTGGCCTAGACCAAACAGCATAACAGACCTTCAAGTTTTTCTTGGACTTTTAGGATACTATAGACGTTTTGCAAAGGATTATGCTCATGACAAATCTTCTTAAGGGGAAGGGAAAAGAGTTTGTTTGGGGGCCTAAGCAACAGGAGAGTTTTGATACTCTAAGCAGCCTTGGTTACAACACCAATATTGAAAGTCGTAGACCCAAATCAGCCTTTTGTGGTCGAAACAGATGCTAGTGACTTTGCAGTAGGTGCAGTGTTGAACCAAAATGGACGACCAGTACCGTTCGAAAGTAAGAAGCTTGAACCCGCTCAAACCAGATATAGTGCTTATGATAAGGAACTTTTTCTATTATTCATGCCCTGAAGACTTGGCGGCATTATTTGTATGGTGCTAGCTTTGAGATCCTGACTGACCATGAAAGCCTTAGATATTTGTGTAATCAGCTTGAGCTTAGGGGTCGGAAAGCTCGGTGGGCTGAGCGAATGTAGGAATTTGACTTGTCTATCAGATATAGACGAGGAAAATTCAATACAGTGGCAGATGCTCTTAGCAGAATGCCAATGGTAAACGAGTTGAGTTTTACCCAGTTCTGTAATGAGTTACTCGAGTCCTTGAGGGGGAAATGTAAGAGTGATCCGTAGGCAATTCTTCTGGCCTAGTATGAAAAAGGACGTCCAACAGAATGTAACCAGTTGCCAGAAGTGTCAGATTAATAAAGCAGAGCATCTAAAGGCAAGAGGATTGTTACAGCCTCTAGAAATAACAGCTGGTAAATGGGAAAGTATTTCCATGGATTTTATAGTAGGCCTGCCTAAGACCCAGAAGGGTCATGATGCTATATGGGTCACAGTTGACCGTTTGACCAAAATGGCTCACTTTATTCCAACCAAAACAACCGTTAGAGCTCCAGAGTTAGCAAGGTTGTTTATAGACGGGCTATTTAAATTATAGGGTCTCCCTTCCGGCATAGTCAGCGACCGGGACAATAAGTTTAATGGAAATTTTTGGAGGGCAGTATTTCATCATCTCCATACTAAATTAAACATGAGTACTACAAACTAGACGGACGGTCAAACAGAAAGAGTAAATCAGGTGCTGGAGGATATGCTTCGTGCATACGTCAACAATAATCTAGAGCATGCAACATGAATAGTGGGTGTTGGCAGTAACTCCCACTTACCGCTCCCATGGAAACTCACATTGGGCTAGGAGGGGCATTCTATAAGAGAGTGCATTGGCTGGGTCGATCAGACTAGCTTTGCCTTCATGTGGTTATGTTGTTCCTAACAGTTTCCTCGATGGAAGTTATGGAAAAACTGCATGATTCTGAGTATGAGCTTTTTCATCTTGTTTTAAAATCTCGAGTGCATTGTGATATAAGTGATGATGTTAAAGTGTTTTCTTGTTTTAACACCAAAAATTCTCATCAAGAACAACTTTTAATGCAAGATTTAAAACAAGAATTCAGTGATGTTTTTCCTAAACAGTTACCTTATGGCCTACCACCCGCTCGGTCTGTGGACCATAAGATAGACTTATTGCCCAATAGCCGCCCCATTTTCAAACAACCTTATTGGTTTAGTCAAAAGGAAGAGGGATAAGTGGCTAGGAAAATCAAGGAATACCTTAGGATGGGACACATCAGATCAAGTAAGTCCCCATGGGGAGCGCCAGTTCTTCTTAAGAGTAAGAAGGATGGCGGTTTATGGTTATGTGTGGACTACAAGGGTTTAAACAAACTGATAGTAAAAAGCAAACACCCGTTACCTAGGATGGATGATCTCATAGATCGATTGAATGGAGCGAAGTACTTTCACAAAAATCAATCTTTGTACGGGATATCATCAGATTAGGATACATCCGGATGATTATCTAAGATAGGCTAAACTAGAGACGACACTGAGTTTGAGTTCTTCTGATCATCCCGAGGCGGATGGCCAGACGGAAAGGACAATGTACCTACGGGCACTGGACAAACATTAATAAACTCTCTCTCTCTCTTACGGAGCCTTGCGAGACTAGATGCACATGCAGATCCAAATGAGAGAGATGTGTCTCAAAAAGCACCTGTTCGTGAAAGAGTAGCTGCAGCAGGATTGTTTCACTGGGAGGTCTCTCTCTCTCTCTCTCTCTCTCTCTCTCTCTCTCTGGCTCTCTGGCGCTCTGGCGCGATGGCTGCCTTGCTGACGCGATGGCTTCCTGCCTCGCTAACCTGTCCTGCCTCGCTGACCTGTACCGCTCCTGCCTCGCTGACCTGCTGCCTCTGCTGCTGACGCTATCTTTCCTCGTTGACCTGTACCGCTCCTCTGATGCTGTACGGCTCCTGCTGGATGCGCTCCTGATCCGCTACTTTCATGGCGCTGATCCATGCCTGATCCGCTCCAGTGACGACACACCCTGATCCGCTCCTGCTCCTGACCGCTACAGATGCGCTCCTAATCCGCTACTCTGATGGCGCTTATCCATGCCTGATCCGCTCTAGTGACGACACACCCTGATCCGCTCCTGCCCTGGCCCTATCCGCTCCTGTCCTGGCCCTGATCCGCCCTGTCCCTATCCGCCCCGCCCTGGCCCTGTCCGCTCCTATCCTTGCCCCATCTGCTCCTGTCCTTCCGCTCTTGTCATGGCCCTGATCTGCCCTGGCCCTACCCGCTCATGTCCTGGCCTTGAATCTGCTCGTCCTGGCCCTGATCCGTCCCTGTCCGTCCGCCCTGATCCGTACCTGACTCTCACACTCTCTCTCTCTCTCTCTCTCTCTCTCTCTCTCTCTCCCTCGCTGCTCCATGGCAGCTCCTCCTCGCGCCTCTGCTCGTAGATCAGCACGATCCCCAGCCACCTCCTCACTCACCTCCCTCACTCACCACTCACCTCCCCTCGCTGCCCCTTCCCCTAACCCCCTCGCTGCTCCCTCTCCTTCCCTCGTTGCTCCTTCTCCTTCTCCTTCCCTCGCTGCCCCTTCCTGTAACGTCCTGCTCCTTCCCCCCTCGTTGCCCCTTCCCTCGCTGCTGCTCCTTCCCTCGCTGCTCCTTCTTCCCCCCTTGCTGCCCCTTCCCTCGCTGCTGCTCCTTCCCTCGCTGCCCCCTCCCTCGATGCTCCTTCTTGCCCCCTCGCTGCCCCTTCCCTCGCTGCTCCCTCCCCTAACCCCCTCGCTGTTCCTTCCCCTTCCCCCCTCGCTGCTCCATCCCCCCCCCTCGCTGACCTCCCTGATCTCCTAGCTGCCACCCCCTCACCCATCCTCCTCGCTGAACCCTCCTTGTCACCCCCCTCACCTCACCCCCTCGCTGATCCCTCATCTCACCCCCTCGCTGATCTCTCACCTCACCCCATTGTCATTCCAGCCCCCTCCCTCGTTGCCACTTCACCTCACCCCCTTGATGACCCATCTCCCTCTCCTACTACAACTCTCAACCCCCCTCTCTGATGGCTGCTCCCCTGATTCAGCTCCTCTTCTGTCTTCTGACCCTATTCTTCCCACACCTACCATTGCTCACTCTTCCTCTTTCACGGCACCACAGTCTACAGCCAATATTCCGTATACGCCTTCTAAATCAATTGAACTTTTCTCATCTTGGCAGATTGATCAATTCAAGGCAGATTTCCAATTTTTGCGGTATGAAATTTCACAGCTGAAAGGAACGGTTACTTCTTTGGTCAACGAGAAGAAGCTATTGCAGTCCAAGGTTGCCTCACTCGAACAATCCATCGGAATCAAACAGGCCGCAGCTTCGGAATCCACCACCAACATGCTACGGGAGCTAGAAACCAAGATTGAGAAGCAACACGAAGAGGCCCTTTCCTGGGCATCAGTTTTGAAAAAGGGCACCAAACCCAGCGCTCCCATCTCCTCAGTTATCTCAGCCACCATCTCGGAAGAGAAATCTCGAGACCAAAAATCCCACAATATTAGAGTTCGTGGAGTTCTAGATACACAGGATGCATTGGCTGAAGCTAAACGCTTTCTCGACATCACTCTCGGGCACAAGATAGAGGGGTTAGACACCGCATGGAGGACCACTAGAGATGCAGCCACACTCATTCTTCGTTTCACCTCCCTCGAGAGTCGTCGAGATGCTTTGCGGTGCAGAGCTAAGCTACGTGGTACCACTATCTACATGGACGACGACCTCACATATATCCAGGTAGAGGAGAGGCGTAAGGCCTTTCAGGCAGCCTGTGAGTCTGGCAGACGAGTCATTTACCGAGATGGACGAGTGCGTTTTCTTGACAGCGCACCTAGCAGCTCCCAGTGCTAGGGATTTGGGGTCCCCGGGTTTGGGAGTGCCCCGGGGCCCCACCCACACCATCTCCGGATTGGAGTATGGAATTGTGATGGTTTACACTCATCCTCCATTGCTGGCGACTTGATCGATTTCATCACTGACAGAGATTTGCTGCTCTTTATGGAGACTCATGAGAGTCAGGAGAGAGGATTACCTATTTTTCCAGGATACAGATGGGATTCCGTGTACAGACTTGAGACTAGATCAGCTCGCGGTCGTGGATCCGAAGGTGTTGCATGTTTATACAGAGAGTCTCTTCATCCGAGCATTGAGTTCATCAGACACGACGAGCATGCACGGTATATATGGATTCATATTACTGGGCAGGATATTGGATTGGACAGGGACCTCTTTGTGGCGGCCTGTTATTTTCCTCCAGAGTCTTCGTCCTTTGCTGAGGGCACAGGTTCACCCTACCTTGATTTATCGCCTGATATCATCAGATTCGCAGAGCGGGGGCATATTCTCCTCACTGGAGATTTTAATGCCCGAACCTCTTCACGACAGTCAGAGTTCTATGACATCACCGACCAGCTCCGCGTTCATGCCCTTGACAGCGATGATATGGGAGTTACCAGGATTTCAGAGGACAGCTTGGGACCTACTACCCCTTACGGTGAGCATTTATTGCAATTTGGAGAGGCCCATGAGTTAGCCATTTACAATGGCCTAACTTGTTGGCCAAAATCTGGCAGTTATACTTGTCACCCTCACAGTGGTGGACATAGTGTTGTGGATTATCTCATGGGATCACCATCTTCCATACCTCTCATATCTGATTTTCATGTATCTCCCACCACTCTCTCTGATCATTCCTTTCTCTCCTTCGCTATCGGCCGCCTCCCACCTCCCCAACCATCCTCACACCCCCTGCTTACACGGGCACCCAAGTATACATTCAGTTCTCTCTTTACACCAGTTTACCAGGAGTTCCTAACCTCATTGCTCCATTCCTTCCCTCGCGATAGTACAGTCGAGACTCAAGCTGCCTTTCTTAGCACTTCTCTTCATACCGCTGCTTCCCTTGCTTTTCCATCTAAACCCCATAAAAGCAGAGGCACCCGCTCCTCATCGATACGACCCCCACACCCCCTGTGAATGTCGCTCTCTTCGTCAGCTTGTCACCCATGCCCGCACGCACGATCCTCATCTCCTCCACTCCGCCAGGCGCTCTTACCTTCGCACACTCCGCCGAAAAAAGCGTATATATGATGACTCCGAAGGAACGCGTCTTGTTGATCTTCTCTTCAGTTCCTCTTCAGGCGCCTTTTGGCGTGAGTTTATCCCTCGTGCTCCACCACCCCTCCTGGATGACCTTCGCATATGGACCGAATACGCTACCAAACTATATACCATACCCACTGACGCACCCATCTCTATCTCCCCACGCCCCTCTGAGTTCACCTTCTTCACATCTGACATGGTACTTACGGCCATCAAGAGAATGAAGTCCCATAAAGCAAGAGATATCGAAGACCTTGAATCTGAACTCCTAACCCATGCTTCCGACCTCCTTGCTCCCACACTAGCCACTCTCCTCAATTCCACCGTTGTCTCTGGTTTCCCCTCATCCTGGTGCACCAACATCATCCACCCTATTCATAAAAATGGTGATCCCATGATCCCTGGTAATTACCTTACTATCATGATCGGACATGTTCTCACAAAGCTCTATGGTACCATACTCCAGTCTGCAGTGAGTTCAGAGGCGGAAGCTCGGAGATTACATGCATTGGGGCAGGCAGGTTTCCGATCTCATTATTCTACCATTGACCATACTTTTACACTTCGAGCCTTGATCGAGGAAGCTAAGTACAGGAAAGAGAGGGTTTACTGCTGTTTTGTAGATTTCAGGAAGGCCTTCGATTCTGTACCACGCTCCCTGCTCATTCAGAGACTTCGTGACCTTGGTTTCTCCACAGATATTGTTTTAGCAGTGATGGCTCTTTATGAGAAGGTCTTGGGATGTTTCCGACATAGCAGTGGCTTATCTGATCACATTTGGAGCACCATTGGGGTGAAACAGGGGTGCTCTCTTTCACTGGTTCTCTTTGGATTGTATATTGATGAGTTAGAGCGAGTCATCTCACAGTGTGGCGGGGGTGGCTGTAGACTTGGCACCATTCTGATTGCTATTCTCCTTTATGCGGATGATGTAGTACTAGTATCCCCGACCAGAGAGGGTTTGCAGAGGCAGCTGGATTGTTTACAGGGATTTTGTACCAGATGGGGGTTGGGGGTGAACACTGCGAAGACCAAGGTTATGGTCTTCAACACTTCTCGAGCCTTCATGCAGCGCCAGGAGCTCATCTTAGATGGACAGGCCTTAGAGGTAGTTTCCTCTTATAACTATTTGGGGATACTCTTCTCTGGTCCTACCTTCAGCATGCGGCAAGCTGCCACCACCCGACTTGGGAAGGGGCATTCCTCTCTTGTTCAGCTTGAGCGGTTCTGTTTCAGGAAGCTCATCCGAGATGTTCGCAGTAAGTGTAGACTCTTTGATACTATTGTCACCCCCACAGCCTTATATGCAGCAGAGACATGGTGCACCGGCCTCCCTTCATCACACTGGGCCAGCATTTCACGATTGCAGACCACCATGTTAGCCCGTATGATTCGGGCGAAGCCCTCGATTCCACATGAGATCCTTGTTGCAGAGTTTGCCGTTCCACCCATTCAGATATATGCCGCGTTCCAGCTTATCACATACATTCAGAGGATATGAGATATACACAGACAACACTGGTCTCCTCACACTTTCTTCATGACCAGGGCTATCGACTATCGTGGTTCTCTCAGGCATCCCATTTCCTCCTTGAGTCATTTGGTATCTCCATTACAGAGCTCCCCTCAGGTACTCATCAGTATATCAGGCGCATCTTATATCGGGCATATCTCGACCGCACTTGGGGGCGACAGCTTGGGGTGAAACCCGCTACTGGACTCATTTTATTGAGCTTGACATAGCAGGGGTCCCGGTCTTACCGCATTATTTGGACTCAAGACTATCACATTGCCTCAGATTTACATTGGGACAGCTCCGTGTATCATCACATCAGTTGGCTATTGAGACTGGTAGATTCCAGGGTACCCCGAGAGAGGAGCGGATTTGCCAGTTATGCTCTTTAGAGGAGGTGGAGTCAGAGGAGCACTTTATCTTTAGGTGCCCGGTATATTACGAGATCAGAGGGAGATACCACTGTTTGTTCCGAGACACACCTGTCACTTTACGATCGCTCATAGCTTATGAGGATTCCCGATGCGCGGCACTCATGATACGAGAGATGTTTATACTACGACAGGATTTGTATCAGACAGCCCAACCGAGTCAGGTTTCTCAGCCTCAGATCACTTCTTTCTTCTCCAAGAGGAGAGGACGTTTTGATGACAGTGACGATGATGATGATGACCTACTTGCCCACAGAGACCAGAGACAGCGTCCCACACATACCCATGTTGCAGCACGAGCTACTCGACCTATCACGAGGAGACCTCTTCATCCTCTCAGACGACGTCAGAGACCACCAGTGGCCCTTCATGCCACAGGCCGTATTACATCTTTCTATATCATCAGCACCAGCAGGACAGGACTAGATGATAACGTCATATCTCACTCATGACTGTTAGCAGTATACATGCTCCCACATGTTTCTAATAGCATCACATCTATTTTAGTTTATAGCTTTAGCTCTAGATTGCTACTTTGTTACTGTTTTGGAGACGTTTCATATGCTCCTATGGTTACCACATACTTGACATGTACATTTACTAGTCTTATATGCCTTTTGGCATGGAAAAGACATTAATAAAGCTTTGTTTCTTTCTTTCTTTCTCTCTCTCTCTCTCTCTCTCTCAAAGAGATTCTCTTCCACAGTTCTCTTCTTTCATCCTATTTGAACAAGCTTGCATAACTAGGGGGGGGGGTCTTACCATGAGTGCGATGACTGCTGTCAGGTACCCTGAGCCAGATCCAACATCAAGGATAGACATCCCTGGTTTTAAGTGATCCTCGAGCATTGATAAACAATATGCATGCTGATACCAATGCAGTCACAAAAAGGTTAGACAAATACAACGAACAAAAAATATTACAACAATTTTGGTGGAAGTATGCAAATCTAATCAAGTAGCATCCAATAATAACATGGTAATCTAAAAGATTCTCAACAACGTGTTCATGATGTAACAAAAACCTGCCACAATTGATTGTTCATACAAGCCATTTATCTCTTCAACTGGTTTTTCTAGCCTGTTGGTAAGAAAAGACAAGAAACTGACAATATAGAAGAGTATTAGCAAACATATTATCAAGCTAGTACTTAATGAAAGATAAAACTAAATAGAAATACAATGTACTCCAAATATAAACATGTAAAATTGACCTGCTAGTTCAACTTGTTAGTGGAAAGTTCAAAAAACTGATGAACTTTTGGTAAACCATTAACAGTTTGTTCTATATCTTTTAATCCATTTTTCTGTGCAAGAACTTTCTTGAGCAAAAACTTTGGAAATGCCTAACTAAAACAAATTTGAAAAACCAATAGATGTGTACCTAAACTAAAGCGAAATAATGAATAGTCTATATATGGACAAAATTGCATTCATGAAAAACTAAAAAACTTGGTTTGTCCATGTTATTTTTTCTTTTTAACATCCTTTTCAAATAAAGAATGTTCCCAATAACCCTTGGGCATAATCTCCCTAGACTAAAACCTAGCTGAGACACTGCTCATACAAACTAATTGTGAAGGTAGCATTTTGTTTTTAATTATTAGGATGTAAAACAGAGGTACAAATTTATATCTGGATTATGATGAATTGCTATGTGGTAGCTTCATGCTCATTATGTGAAAACAGCTTACAGTTCCATAAGATGTAGCCTTGACAAGATATTGAAATTGTAGGAAATAGAAGCCTAAGGATCCAGAATCTTAACTATTCAATCACACAAAGCATTCTTAAAAGAAAGAGAGAGACGGCTAGAAACCCTCTTGTAAAAACTCGTGGACATCCAAGGAGAATAGTCAGTATTGCTTACAAAAGTGTCACATACAAATGGGATGCACACATATATATAGTCCAAGATGACTATCTAACTTCATGACTATTGGCTATCCAACTACTTGACTATTGGCTTTCCAACTACTTGACTATCGACTATCCAACTTTCTATAAGTTACATAGAAAGAATAAGGTACCTCCAATATGTCAAGTTGGGGTACTTAATGTCACAATTAGGCCTAATGGACCCATAAGTCCCTACCAAGTTAATTTCATACTAACTTAGCTAACTCTAAATTTAGTAAGCCTGATATAATAAATGACCATGGTTACACAACTCTCGACCTTTTGGGTCAAAGTATCCTATGGTAATGTAAGCAATTCCATTTACATTCCAACACCCTCCCTAAATGGAAATGCATAACATAACATGAAGTAACTTCTCGAAAGAGAAAAATGCAACTTGTTGTCCGAACTTCATGTCGCCAAATAAACTTCGCACCGAAGTAGTCGAAATCTCATCCCCAATCATGTCCAACATATAAAAGGAAAAGAATGCGTAATAATGAAGCATCAAGTCGAAGGGTGAGGATTTGCATGCTCCATCCAAAGTAGGGAACCAACATAAACTCGGCAATAAGTCGAAACATGGACCTGTAATCCATCATAGGCTCCCACATTATTCGAAAATACTTTTTATCATAAGGACAATAAAAAAGAGTATCAAACTCTTTTGGCATCACATCCTCCCGAACCTTACCATCAATGACTTGCTCACATAGAATAGGCGATGTACCAACATCATGATGAAGAGTAAGTGTAGAACCAAAAGAATCAGCAAGAGGTACTGATTTTAAAGAGGCATGTGCCTTCCTTTCGTAGTAAGATATTTCTTTGCTGTCCTGCAAAGTCTCCAATAGCCGACAAGGAACTGTTATGGGCTGTTCAACACTTTGCTGCCCAAAGTGTTCCCAACATGGACCATGTTGTCCATAATCTTCTGCAGGCTGTCCCCAAAGCATAATGGACTGCGCATGATGTAAAATGGGCTGTAAATGACCAAAAGAAGATGACTGAACCTGCTGTTCAACATCTTCATCATAAAAATTTAGCAAACTATCAAGAGATGCATCAACGATGGCGTCATCAAAGCTGTCCCTCGAAGAGGCATGAGATGACATGGAAGATTTTTCAAATAATGAAAAATTCTCTCCAAACAAATGCTCACTCTTAACACTTTGAACAAAAGTACTAATTGATATATGTTGATTCCCTCCTCGATTAGTACAAAATGGTTTCAAAGAGTGCTCGAATTTTTCAGCCTTTGATAAAACATCGAATTGAAAAGGTTTCGCATGAAACTTTTCACTAATGCATCCATCATATGCATCAACTTGCGGTGCCTTGAAAAAAGAAGATTGTTTCAACATCTGCTCAATGTATCGTTGTTGAGAGATGAAGATTCCAACCCCATTTGGAAGATCAACAAGAACCCAAGTGTGGTTCTTTATGAGTGAGTTATACTCCTCTTGCATCGCATCCTCCAAACATTTTACTCCTCTGGCCTGCTCATAAAAAACAGGTTCTACTGCACCATCCTCAATAGAAATAAGAGCAAAATCAGAAAAATCAGCAAATTCTACTGATTTAGTAGAGGCACGAGTCTTCCCTTCATAGAAATGATCCACTTTGCTGTCCTGCAAAGTCTGCAACAACCATTTAGGGATTGGTTTGGGCTATCCAACAGCCTTACCTTTGTCAACACTTTGCTGTCCAGAGTGTTCCGAACTTGGACCTTGCTGTCCAATGTTTTCCGAACTTGGACCTTGCTGCCCAATGTCTTCCACAGGCTGCTGTTCACCATAAATAGGTTCTTCTTGATGAACTACGGGCTGCAAAATTGAAGAAGTAGTGGGCTGTCCACTAGAAGTAGATGGCAGTCCCTTTTCTTCATGATTAGATGGCAAAACCAAATCTGGAAATATTTCAAGATATGCATCATGGGGGAAGTCCCCTTTCATGACATGAGTGGGCGCAACATCATAGGAGGTCTTTTCATCAAAATGAACATCACGACTCACTATGATTTTATTAGTATCCATATTAAACAACCTATAACCCTTGCTTTCGCTACTATAGCCAACAAATATGCATTTAACTCTTTTATCATCAAGCTTGGTTCTTAGCTTATCGGGAATGAAAGCATAAGTCGTGCAACCAAAGATGCGTAAGTGAGAAACAGTAGGCTTCTTACCATACCAAACTTCATAAGGAGTTAATACCTTCAAGGCTTTAGTAGGACACCGATTACTAATGTAAGCTGCCGTTATAACCGCTTCAGCCCAAAACTTGTGAGGTAGGCCCTTTCCCTTGCATCTCCATAATAGTGCGATTCTTTCTTTTGGCAACACCATTTTGTTGAGGTGTGTAAGGGGTTGTCATTTGATGATGGATACCTTTGCTTTGAAGATAAGTACCAAACGTATTCTTTGTATATTCCCCTCCTCGGTTGGTACGTAAGATTTTCAAAGAGTGCCCAAACTGGTTTTCTATCATTGTTGGAAAATCCTTAAAGCGTTGAAAAACTTCAAATTTTGCCTTCATAGGATAAATCCATGTAAATCTTGAAAGGTCATCAATAAAAGTAACAAAGTACTTACACCTTCCAATGGATTCGGTCCTCATTGGACCACATACATCAATATGAACCAAATCAAATTTGCCATCAACTCGAATAGTTCCATCAATTGGAAAAGCTTGCCTTTGAAATTTTCCAAGTATGCATCCTTCGCATACATGTCTTTCGGGATGCTCAATATTAGTAATGTCTTCAACCATATTGAATCTCTTCAACATCTTCAAGCTAGCAAAGTTGAGATGTCCAAACCTAGCATGCCATTATTCAGCCAACTCCAAAGAATGTGAACTTGATGCAACAAGACAAAAAGATGATGAAGCTCTTCACTCATAGGTATCCATAAGGAACAATCCACCACGTAATGTTCCCGAAGCAATGATCATAAGAGATCTCTTTGGGTCTTTGATAAGACATTTGTCTTCTTTGAATTCCACAACCAATTCTTGGTTCATAATTGTAGACACCGAAATGAGATTCTTTTTTATTTTTGGAACATAAAGTACATTACGAATGTACTTCTCCTCACCATTGGGTAAGATAATGGGGATCACTCCAATACCTTTGATAGGATAAGAGGTGTTATCAACACCTTGAACTTTGCTTCCATCATGCACTTTCACAAGCTTTTTGAAGACCTCTTTGTGATAAGTCATATGACGTGTGGCACCGCTATCAATCACCCAATCAATAGATGAAAGAACAACAACTTGTAAAGCTGAAGATGAGCTGTTTTTTGCTGAAAAACCAACAAGATTTGAAGTGGCAGAAATCTCGTCTTTAGGAGAGATGAGATTATTAGTGACAAAAGCATAATCATTATTAAAAAGATTATCCTCCTTTCCAAATTGTTGTTCCAAAGTAATGATTGCGGTATTTGTATCGTTACCTTTCTCTTTTTCCTTTGCAAGCCTCTTCCTACATTCTTTGATGTGATGCCCAAACTTCTTGCAATAGTGGCACTTACCCTTCTTCTTGGAGCCTTGATCTTGAGCTTCCTTAGATTTTTGATCATCTTTGGAAGTGTTGAAAGAAGGCTTCCCTTTCCACTTGCCTTTGCCTTTGCCTTTTGCAAAGAAAGCTTGATCTTCTTGTTCACCAAAGTTAATCCTTGTTTGCTCTTCTTGAAGAAGTAAGCCAACAAGTTCGTCGAAGGAGATTTGCTGTCCCCTAAGAGAAATGCTCAATGATGACACAAATGGAAGGTAAGAATTAGGAAGAGAGTTAAGAGTAATAGATACAAATTGTGAGTTCTCAATCACCTCATCAATACTAAGAAGCTCCTCTTGAAGATCCTTGATGTTCGTCAAGTGATTTGTAAGCAAATCACCCTCTTGCATCTTCAAGATAGAAAGTTGACTTCGAAGATATACTACTTTTGCCGCATTCTTTACTTAAAACATCTTGGCAAGAGTCTCCCAAGCACTTTTGGAAGTCTTGCATGATCTAATATGAGGAAGGATATATCTCTTCACTGATAATGCAATGACGGAATGTGCTTGTGCATCTCGTCGATCCCACTTCTTTTGCTCATCGAAAGACACCTCCGTAGATGAAGAAGTAGTTGTTCTAGATGGTGTAATAGGTGCCAAGGTAGGCGGCCTCTCTTCGTCACCATTAACTACTTCCCACAAACCTTTAGCAATTAGAAGGTTCTTTATCATGTAGCACCACAAGGAATAGTTTGTGCCATCCAGCCTATCTTCATTAAATAAAGAAACCGATAGACTCTGATTCTTTAGCCATAACAGAGATAGGAAATAGACTTTCCAAGACAAAATCTACTCAAAGGGCAGCAACCTCAAAGCTGAAATTATGAGCACAATAGATTGCAATACTCCACATGCAATTTGCTCAACAAGTAATGAAATAGGTGGCTGATTTCTGCACAAAAAACAGAATGCTCACAAATAGGTAGACTTCGAATGAAGCCAAAACCAAAACCAGAAATTTGTGGCTGAAAAGAGTGCACACTATGTGCATATAGAGCTGATGGTAACGCCCTACTCCAAGCTCACCAACAGGGAAATTTCAGCAAAAAATGTGTCCAAAACACATGTATCTTCATTTAAGAAGTAAATCTGAAATTTTTAGCATGTACTTGAGTCAAGATCACATGCAATTGGTTTGAGCATGGGCGCCCTACTGCTAGCTCTCAAATAGGTGAAGGTGCCCTGCAATTTCCTGCAAAAAAGTTATAAGAAGATGAACAGATTCTTCTCCTGCAAAAATCAGCAGCTTGATGATTTTTGCAACCAAAAGGAGAAGAAGATAGCTTCCTATTGGGCGCCCTCCTGCAAGCAATATGATCACCTAAAGGCTCTGATACCATGGAAATAGAAGCCTAAGGATCCAGAATCTTAACTATTCAATATCACAAAGCATTCTCAAAAGAAAGAGAGAGATGGCTAGAAACCCTCTTGTAGAAACTCGTGGACAGCCAAGGAGAATAGTCAGTATTGCTTACAAAAGTCACATACAAATGGGATGCACACACATATAGTCCAAGATGACTATCTAACTTCATGACTATTGGCTATCCAACTACTTGACTCTTGGCTTTCCAACTACTTGACTATTGACTATCCAACTTTCTATAAGTTACATAGAAAGAATACGGTACCTCTAATATGTCAAGTTGGGGTACTTAATGACACAATAAGGCCTAGTGGACCCTGTTGGGAGAGAGGGAGGAAGAATAAATGACGAACACGAACGAGAAACGAACTCGAACAGAAAATGTTCGTGCGCAGCGGAATGAGTTAAATGACTCTCCCTAAGCATGACTACGCTCTATCAGAATGAACAGAACTTTAGTCATAGAAATCACAGTCATTCTAGATTACGTAGCCAAACATTTAAATGGATGAAGCGCTAGATGAATAATTTGTCGCGAATTGCAAGACAAATTATTTGTCGCGAATGATTCGCAAAGAGCTGGACTGTGCTCGACTGATAATTAGTCGCGAATTATTCGCGAAAGACAAGACTACAAGTTCATCGTCTATTACCAGAAAGAGCAACAAGAAAGATCAGACAGGATGAAGAATAAGCATAGGATAATTGACAGATCTAAAACGCAGAACAAATGAACTGTGTCAGATTAAGTATATCAAGTATACAAGTCAATAATGCGGTAGAGCACAAGACTGTAGCGGACGAAATCGCGTGCCCTACAAAGCTTATTTTAGTCTGTAATGAGGAATAGAACCTCCTTCACTTGTTCTAGACTTATCTTACTTCATCAGAATTCATCATCATAGAATACGCAAATGGTATCCAATATATATACATAATATTACAGGTGTGCAGATGCGAAAATACAGAGTGGATGTGCTGTCTGTAGGAGATCGTGGGTGGCTGCAATCGTTGTTCAATTTGTTAGCGCAACTGCATGGGGTGAGCGTAAAAAGGGTGCGACGTCAGCCAGTACTGAAGTGAACGTTGGTGATGACGCAAAAGTGCGTCACTCTTACAAATGGCCTTAGGATAAGATTTACAGGGTGCCTTATCTGTTAGGGCACCTTTGGCATTCAGTAAGGTAGTGTCCCCTTTTCGCCTGTCACCATGACCTGTGTAAGAACACAGTGTCGCGATTCATTCGCCTTTTCTTCGTCTGTGCGAATTTGCGTGTAGAAAATACAGACTGCGTGACAACGTTAGAAAAATATGCAGCATGAATGGAGGCAGATTAAAATTGGGATTTAGGAGAGTAAGAGGAGTAAATCCAACAGACCCATGAGTCCCTACCAAGTTAATTTCATACTAACTTAGCTAGCTCTAAGTTCAGTAGGCCTAATATAATAAATGACCATGGTTACACAACTCTCGACCTTTTGGGTCAAATTAACCTACGGTAATGTAAGCAATTCCATTTACATTCCAACATAAATGGAGTAAACAAAAAGCCACAATAGAGCTTAAAGAGGTGATAAGACAAAAAATGAAAATCCTCCAATGGTTGTGTCAAACGTTTGATGACTTTGTTGCTATGCACATCACTTTGGTCTCGTTATCCTTACCACTTTGTTACTTTTGGCTGATCAATTGCGTGATGGAATTCAAAGATTGGACACTCCAAGATTAGTCCTTCATGTACATTCAACTTATCTTAACAATCAAATATGGATGAAGTGCTCTAATTGTATTTGATTTCCTCAAAAGCACATTAAGGACGATGAAATATTTCCATCTCTTATTGAACGGAGGGGAGATTGCATTCTCTTACAATCAAATCGTTGATCTTAGCTAGGAGATACTTTAGTATGGTGTGGTCTTGCTAGATTTTTGCATCTTGTTGAGGTAAAATCAACACTACCCTAATGCTAAGAGGAGCTTTGCCGTTACATACAATAATTTCTTATTATGTTGTTTGAAAGCTAGAAGGTAGGTGACATGGAAAAGAGAGAAACAAGCCTGTTCTCGAAGATAGAGAGCATCTCTTTATAAAAAAAGTAGGGTAGTGGCTTTCTAGAAGCCTACCACAATGAGGTGCTAACCTTGTGCAAGAAGATTATTTTTTTCAAAATCAGCAGTAGGCTAAAGCAAGATAACTATACATTTGCCACAAAATTCGAATTTTAAACCATAATTGCATCAATAAATCACACATTCTTTGTCTTTGCAAGCATCTTTCCTTCTTAAGGTTAAATGAGTGGAACATAGAATCAACTATGGTAGTTGAGCAAATCATGCCTGAAGAAGCATTCAATGGAAACAAAGCCCAAAGTTTCACTCCTAGTAGTGTTCTTTGCAGGACTTGCCCACATGTTCCTTTGCAGTGTATATTCTTACATTACGGTGAGGAGGAGAAGGCTTCTCGACCATATGATCTCGAGATTAGGAAGAAGATCATAAGTCAAGATGTGAGCTCTAATGAGGACCACTCACCTCAAGTTCAAGAACATGAGAAGAAGGGGCCTTTTCAAGCCAATCTGATGGCTTCTTCCCATCCAACAGTCCTCCTTGCTCGCGATCCAAGCCATTGATTTATGGAGGCTTCATCCTACTGCTTTGCCTCTATTCGCATGCCAAAACTGGGTCTTGGAGATGCGGCTCCCTTCTACACACTGCTCCTTGCGGCTAGCAGCAAGCGAGTTGTCCCACGCCTCTTCTTCCTCCTCCACGAGCTCTCTGGCTCTAGCTATGGTATCCGCAAGAGACCAGGAAGGCCCAAGGGTGCACCGAACAAGAAAGGCAAGGCACAGAAACTGCCAGGGAGGAGAGGACGACCACGCAGGGCTCAAGGTACAGGTAGAGGTGCAGTATCACAGCCAGTTGGAGCAGGTGTTGTTGGTTTGGCTTGCTTGGGGGCTGATGCGGAGGCAGATTGGGAGGATGAGGATGACGAGTCCTCCTCGGATACACAGCCCATGCCACTTCCAGACAGGCAGAGATATCGGCTACGAGAGTCAGCTCGGGGCCCTGAGTTGTCTCCAGAGCATTCGTCTGAGTCAGAGCCAGAGCATTGATTGTGGCTCTGTTGTTTTAGTTTCAGTAGTTTGTCTCTAGCAGACGGTCTACCATTGTACTCAGATGATTTTTCACATTATATAGTGTTTGGCTTACATTATTTGCTGCACATTGTGCGTATGTCGCTTTGTACATGTGATGCTGTATTTTCAATTTTATGTCGAGTTCTATGTGTGTGTGTGAATCCTTTTTTCATTTAATTTCGTTTGAAGTGAATGCTAGCTTCACATATATGCACCTACATCATGAGCACAGCAATCACCCCTACACCCCAAACGACATTTCATAAACACATGTAATACATCTGCATTTAAAAAAATTACAGAGATTGCATCTTACATGACCAGGCTCGCGTTGCACAAAAAACAACTATGTATGTATTCAACCGTTGTATCAAGATAACATCACATATACTGTCACTTTTTTAAGCAGCCATCTAGTTATTTGCTGCACCATAAACTGCCAAAAACTACATAGCAACAGTCCGCCACATACGGCTGGACCTTATCTATTCTAAACATCCCTCACTGATCCTCCACCGACTCCTCGCCCTCGTCTGGTGCATTGTTTTGTCGCTCTTGCTCTGCCTCCAGGTTAGCCCGAGCTGCCTCCTGGTTAGCCCGACGTCTGGCCGCCCTTTCCCTGACCATGATGAGCTGCCGTCGTGTGAAATTCATTCCGATCATCCAGATCCAGCTCGACAGCGGGGACAGGATCCATAGCGGGGGCGGGTGGCTCCAGTTCTGGATTTCTCTGCCAAGTCTGTCGCAGCATCTCTCGGATATCTGCCTCTTGCTTCCGATGTCTCACGTTGTGCCTTTGGATATCTTCCTCAAGCTTCCTCCTGGCTTCGCCCTCGGGCTTCGGTGGTATGCGCTCTGCCATCTCGATCGACCTTCTCCTCACAACACCCTGGTCCTTGAACACCCTCTCACAGCACCCTGGCTCTCAAACAGCCTGTCACTGGCTCTCGCTTGCTCTCTCACTATCTATCACTAGCTCTCTCACAGCCTCTGAAAATGCCGACCACAATGGCATTGTGAGTGCCTATTTATCCCCACAGCCTGATAAGCCATGTGGATCCCCATCATCCATCCATGTGCCTCTGTACCTACCCCCATGTGATGCTCCCCCCCTGTGTTGGTCTCCCATTGGCCCCATGGTCTGCTCACCCAGAGTGCCCATGTGCCTCTGTACCTGCCCCCATGTGATGCTCCCCCCCTGTGTTGGTCTCCCATTGGCCCCATGGTCTGCTCACCCACAGTGCCCATGTGCCACTGCACCAGTCCCCTGCACCATGTACTGTACCCTTTTTTTTTACACCCAGTACCCCTTTTTTTCCATTTTGTTGTCCTTTTTTGGTAAGTAATAGGCAAAAAAAAACTATTAAATATATTAAGAAATAATTTTTTTTTATTAAAAATGGTACTGCCCTGGTACCGCGGATCCCAGGGCGGTACCGTACCGGCGGTACCATACCAGCGGTACCAGGGGGTACTATGATATATATATATCAGACATAAGGGTCCGGGCCAAAGTGCAATTCGCGCAGCGATAGAGGAGGTCGGACCACAGCGCGTTGTCCAAGTATAATCTTCCTTCATTAGTTGCTTGGTCATTTGCTGCTTGATGTTGATACAATAGTTTTGCGTAGTTTTCGATTGATTGCAATGTGTTTTTGAGCTGTGGACTGATCGTGTGAACGTATCGCGAAAGGTTGTGACAGACAATGCGTCCAACTGCCGTGGTATGGGGGAGCTTCTTATGGCAGACTACCCCTCCATTGTCTGGACTCCATGTGCCGCACACTCACTGGACCTCCTCCTGCATTCCATCGGGCGCCTGCCTTGGGTCAGTGACATTCTCACGAGGGCACTTGCAGTTGTGGACTTCGTCACACGCAAGCGCCGCATGACGGCCCTTTTCTGCACATTCAGCAGGTAAGCTCCTACTTATTTTTTGGCTCGTTCAAGATGCTTCCTTATTTTTTGCTCGTTTCATGTGTGCATCTCATTCCGTTTGTCAATGCAGGCTCGACTTGAAGAAGCCCGCTCGCACCCGCTTCGCCTACCAATTCATCATGCTTGAGTGGCTACACAAGCTCAAGGGTGAATTGCGGCACATGGCCACTTCGGCAGAGTTCACCGCCATGGACCTGTCCACGACCCCAGAGGGCTTGGCCTTCCATGACATCTTATTCATGGAGCCTTTCCGGGTGGATATGCAGCAGCTCATGGACGTCATGCGCCCCATCCACTCTGTTATGAGGCTCGTTGATTGCGAGGGGTGCACGATGGGCCTCATTTACGAGTTCATGGAACGCATAGGCGAGTCTCTCCAGCGATTTGAGCTGGACCTTGCCGGGTATAACCTTTTTCCGTCTCGCTATCCTTACTTCCATTTCGCACTCTGTTTCGTCTTGCTGCCGCAACACGATGGTATGTAACTGTTGCCTCCACGTGGTTTGGTCCACAGGTTGGAGCCTATCAGGCGCTTGTGGCAGCGGCGATGGGATAAGTTTCACCGGCCCATTCACAGTGTGGCCAACATAATGCATCCGCTGTTTCAGAGCGAGAGGCAGTACGACGATGCAGAGCTGCGTGCGGACTGGTTCGCATACATCTGCCTCCTCAGCAGCGACACTGGGTTCCGCAGCAGGCTCGAGGTGCAGAGGCTCGGTTACAGGTAAACTCTTGATCTATCGTACCATGTCGTTCGTTCAATTTCCCTGCGGTGGCTCAAGTGTACTCAAGCATATCGTTGCTCAACTGCAGGCACTCTCTGGGGTTGTTCGGCGAGGACCTCGCACGTGTTCGAGAGAACAGGCTCTTGCCTGTATCATGGTGGGAGAGCTACGATGCCGGGCAGCCAGACCTGAGGACGCTCGTGCTCCGAGTCCTTTCACAGGTATGTTGTCTGATCTCATTCATCCAACCAATTTGCACATTTTCTCTACAAGGTCGGTACTCACTGGAGTTGTTGCCAATTAATGCAGGACTGTTCTGCTTGCGTGTGCGAGCGGAACTGGTCAGCGTTCAGCCTTGTTCATACGAACAGGCGGAACCGTCTGACGACGGAGCAATGCAATGACCTGGTGTATTGCAACACCAACACCAGAGTGGTTCGACGCATCACAGAGAGCATGAGGCGCACGCGCCCTACTGCTGCAGGTATATTTCATTGCTCTGTCGTTTTGCTTTCGTATTGGTTGAAGACATTCAATTTAATGCCGTCACGGTTGCTTCGTCTATTCTCACGAATGATTGGCTTGTGCAGGTCAACCTTGATGAGTGCCTGGTTGCAGCGGCAAGTCGTGAGCCAGAGCCAGAGGTTGATCCAGACAATGCCGCTCGGCGTGCTCTGCGGGGTGATCCCGAGGATGATGCCGATGCTGATGAGACCACCACCCTCCCTGCTGACGTTCCATTGCCCTCCTCTGATGATGAGCCCACATATGATTCAGACGAGACGGTCGACCTAGCAGGGTATGGTCCACGTGCCCCACCCAGTACTCCCGCTTCACGCCCCCTTTCAGATGATGGCTGGTCAGAGTTTGCGAGGGAGACAGAGGCTGCTGCCCAGAGACAGATAGCGCAGAGACGACTCAGAGCATCACAAGCAGGCAGTTCCTCCCAGAGACGCCCCCGTGGCAGAGGGAGACCCCCAGGCAGGAGTGTACCATAGAGGGTTCCTTCCGGCAGACCCAGAGGCAGGCCAGCCAAGAGGGGACGCACTGATGATTTTTCTAGTCGTCTCTTGGCAGGCGTTGGCCCTGACTTAGAGGAGTCCCAGATGCCTCCAGACTCCCAGCCAGACTTTGTATTTGACACCCCTGCAGATGCATCTGGCACGCAGAGGGATGATTTTTTTAGCACAGATTCGCATCTTGTCGTTCTTCTTGGGTACTATGACTATCGGTGATATCCATTCTGTGTGCTCAATTTCATAAATGAAATCGGCATACACCAGGTCATTGCACCGCTCCGTCGTCAGACGGTTCCGCCTGTTCGTGTGAACAAGGCTGAACGCTGACCAGTTCCGCTCGCACACGCAAGCAGAACAGTCCTGCATTAATTGGCAACAACTCGAGTGAGTACCGACCTTGTAGAGAAAATGCAAAAACTGGTTGGATGAATGAGACAAGACAATGTACCTGTGAAAGGACTCGGAGCGCGAGCGTCCTCAGGTCTGGCTGTCCGGCGCCGTAGCTCTCCCACCATGATACAGGCAAGAGCCTGTTCTCTCGAACACGTGCAAGGTCCTCGCCGAACAGCCCCGGAGAGTGCTGCCCCTCTCTGAAAGATCCCGGCATGGACCTCGGGATGTGGATGGCTGGGAGGATGCGGATGGACGATGCGGATATGGAGGTGGTGGCATAGGTGCAGGTGCGGAAGCGGAGAATGTGGATGGGCTGTGCAGATCTGACGGTGATGGCAGAGGCGTAGGTGCAGCAGTGGAGGCCGTGGATCCATGGGGAGTACTGGCGGTGGCGGTGGCGGGGGCGGATGCAGCGGCGGTGGCGGGTGTAGATGCGGCGGTGGCGGGCGGTGGCGCTGGGTGTACCAGTGGCAGGGTCGGTGGCAGTGGGTGCACCAGTAGAAATAGAGTCCGCGACATCTGTGGACGGCTCGCCGGGCTCAGTAGCTGTCTCAGAATATGTCTCCATAATGCGAGCCCTCTCCGCAGCGGGGATGACCATACAAATTCAGATCCCGTAGCGTCCCCCCGTGGGTCGGACTCGCAACCCCCCCAGATGTGCTCGAACCCGAGAGGCGTTCCCTGTGAACTGCTTTCGACAAAAAGGGCAACGCCACTTTTTGTCGGGCATGACCTCCACCTCATCCCAAACGGGAAGAGCAACCATCTCTCTCTCCCTCTCTCTCTCTCTCTCTCTCTCTCTCTCACACGCACACACAGAAGCACGGAAATCCAAGCTCTCTCCCGCCCTAAACCCTAAACCCCAAACCCAAGCACCCTTGAACCTAAATCCTAAACTCACACACACACATTGTGCACACACACAAATCCTCTCTCTCTACGTTCCTCACACTCTCTCTCTTCCTCTCTCTCTCTCACACACAGATCACCACACACAACTGAATGCACACAAATACACAATTTTCACACACACACACACACACACACACAAACACCATCTCTCTCTCTCTCTCTCTCTCTCTCTATCACTCTATGCTCTCCCACACTCTCCCTCTTCCGCCCTCCTCCGCCCTCTGCCTGCTCTCGGGTTCTGCAGACTGTCCGCAGGGCCCGCGGGTTTTTGCTTTTTTTTTTTTTAAAAAAAACGCGTCCGGACGCTGGACGCGTCCAGCCTTTAAAAAAAAAAAAATTAAAAAAAAAAGGACGCGTCCGACCCCGCGTCTGGGGGTTGGACGCGTCCGGGTCCGGGCGTCGGACGCGGACGCGGGCACTTTGGCTCGGACCCTCATGTCTGATATATATATATATATATATATATATAATCATAGATGCACCAAAGAGAGAGAGATAGCGAGAGCACGAGATAGAGTTCTCCGGTCAAAAATATAAATAGTTTGCTCTTTCATGCCCGATTCTGTGGTATCTCAGTTATGGGAGGCATGGGTAGTGGTTAGGTTTGGTGCAAATTTTTTTAGGTAACTTTGCCTTTTAGATATGTGCCAGACACTCTCTGATAATTAATTTCGGGGGGGGTAGGGGGAGGAAACTTGTTTTTATTTCATTTTGGGGATGTGGGACCGTTAGGGAAGGGCCTGTATATTTTAATTTTAAAAATGTCGGACGCATCCGGACCCGGACGTACCCCTGAGGCGTCCACGTCCGGACGCGGACGCAGACGTGCGTCTAGACGCGCGTTCGCGTCCGGGTCTCGCTTCCTTAGATATACATATATATATATTATATATGTATATATATATATATATATCAAACATGAGGGTCCGCGCCGAACGCGGGCAATCCGCGTCCGGTGTCTGGACCCGGAGGCGTTCGACCCTCGGACGCGGGGTCGGACGCATCCATTTTTTTTTATTTTTTTTATTTTTTAAAGCCTAAATAACACTAAAAAAATTTATAGAAAAAAAAAGCGGACGCTTCCAGACCCCAACCCCTGGCACGTCCGGGTTCGAACGCAAACGCGGACTCGCGTTCGGATGCACCATCCGCTTCCTTAGATATATATATATATATATATATATATGTATCTATATCTCTAAGGAAGCGGACCCTGGGCGCGGACGTCCGCGCCCGCGTCTGGACGCGGACGCCTTAGGGGTGCGTCTAGCATTTTTCAATTTTTTTTTTTCAAAAAAAAAAAAAATACAGGCCCCTCCCCCCACTGTCCCACATCCTCAAAACGAAATAAAAACAATTTTCCTCCTACCCCCCCGGAATTGATTATCAGATGGTGTCTGGCACCCACCTTCCCCCTCCTGTTTAGAAAAAGGAAAAAGGTGCCTAAAATTTTTTGCAACAAACCTAGCCACTGCCCATGCCTCCCATAACTGAGATATTGCCAAACAACGATGACTAATGAGCAGTCCATAAATTATTATGAACCTTCATTGGGAACTAAGCTCCAAAAAGGCGGCAAAGAAAGATCTGAAAGAGGTTTGGAGTGAAGATGATGGTTTGCATGGCAAACAGATTATTGATTTAGGGTTTAGGGTGCATCAGTGACTGTCTCAAAGAAGTGAATGCTCACCAGAAGAGTGACAAGCTCTCGAGACCACAAGTCTTGAGGGAAATCAATGCTCACTAGGAGAGTGAAAAGCTCTCAAGACAGGGAACCACAAGACCTACACACTACTATGTCTTATATGATGAGATCGGTTTCCCCTCGGATGAACTTCAACAGCTTACTTATTACTTATGCAAAACCGTGTCATTCACTACAGGGAACCACAAGACCTACACACTACTATGTCTTGGTTGATGAGATCGGTTTCTCCCCGGATGAACTTCAACAGCTTACTAATTACTTATGGCACAACTTCAACACGCTGTCGCAATTTTGCGTACCAACACGGGGGCTCCGAAACATCTCCCAGTTTTCAAGTCCCGACCGGACAAAGTGTCCCTGAAGCCCTGTTTAACGTCGAACTTCGGACGGACGTTTTGGGTTGGCCGGCCATTTTGGGCTGGCCGGCCGTCCGTTCCTCCTCCTGTCTATTCCCACAGGTTCCTATCGAGGTTGTCCACTGGCCGAAACAGACGGCACCTGAAACGAATTTCGTTTGGAGAAACGGGGCCGTCGGACGAAAAGTTGCAAAACTAGTCTATTTCGCTTGACCTAATTGCGTTTCTATCCCGTCGAAGGGCCATTTTGACCGAACGATACCCGAATCGAGCCAGGCTCGGTCCCTTGAGTTCGTATCAGGATCACGAATCTGTGGACTGTATTCCTGGGCCATTTTTGTCAATTCCAAATGTTTTCAGTTCCCGTCCCTCACGAAGTGTCCCTGAAGCCCTGTTCAACGTCGAACTTCGGACGGACGTTCCGAGCTGACCGTCGGTCATTTCCTCGTCCTGTCTGTTCCGACAGGTTCCTATTGAGGTTGTCCACTGGCCGAAACAGACGGCACCTGAAGCAAATCCCGTTTGAAGAAACGTGGCCGTCGGACGGAAAGCTGCAAAACTAGTCCATTTCCCTTGACCTAATTGCGTTTCTCTCCCGTCGAAGGGCCATTTTGACCGAATGATACCCGAATCGAGCCAGGCTCGATCCCTTGAGTTCGTATCGGGATCACGAACCTGTGGACTGTATTCCTGGACCATTAATGCATTGCCTGTGGTGCAATGCCTACGACACAATGAGGATGTGGGGTTGATGATGTTTATGACTGTGGTTATGATGATTATGGCTGTGGCTTGTTTTGATGGTTATGGCTATGGGGTTGTGGGTTTATGATGATTTGTTAGGGTTTTAGGGTTTGGGGTGTTATGTTAACTGTGCCATTTGTTAGGGTGTCGGGTTTAGCGTGTTATGTTCAATGGTTGGACATGATGCAGATGTTATGTCTTAACATGAAAATGTGTTGGTCTCTCTCTCTCTCTCTCTCTCTCTCTCATCTTGCACAGAGCAAACCATTTCTAATTAACCATTTAAATTTCACAGAGCTAACCATTTGTAAGCAACCATGACAAATTAGCTGACACCCACCCAATTCAAAAGGCTATGCGCATTATTGGTGGAATACAAATATTGCTTTGCATGGAATTACAAGGATCTGAATGGTATACCACCAACCGTAGTCTAGCATACCATACCCTTGGTGGATGGAGCAGTCCCCAAGGTGAGCCGCTACTATCACTGCAATCCTGACTACACGGAGTTGATCAAGCAGGAGTTGCAGAAGTTACTTCATGCCGATTTCATTTATGAAATTGAGCACACAGAATGGGTATCACCGATAGTCATAGTACCCAAGAAGAACGACAAGATGCGAATCTGTGCTAAAAAAATCATCCCTCTGTGTGCCAGATGCATCTACAGGGGTATCAAATACAAAGTCTGCCTGGGAGTCTGGAGGCATCTGGGACTCCTCCAAGTCTGGGCCAACGCCTGCCAAGAGACGACTAGAAAAATCATCGGTGCGTCCCCTGTTACCAAATGGAGAAACTGCTCCTTGGTAACCTATTCGTCGAGTTCTTCGGCGAATTGTTCCTGTTCTTCAACTTCCATGGGTTCTTTCCCCTTGCTGAATCTCAGGGATTCCGTTTCTAATTCATCAATGCCTCTTGTCAGGGGTTGATCAGGTCCCGGAGAAGTGGTCATTTTCAGAGATAGAAAAAGTGTGCCTGACGTTTCTTTTAAAAAAAAAAAGTCGAAAAGACTAATTTATAATTGTACAAAAGAGGGAAAGAAAACTTAGCTCTTTTTGAGAACTATACTCCCACAGAGAGAATCAAGAAAAGCCCTCTCAGCTCTTCCACAACTGCTTTCAGACCTGCTGTCCGGAAAAAATCAGAGATCAGGGTGCCAAAATGCAAACAAATTTCTGATTTGTCTTGCCCCCTTTCCTCGCTGTCAGAGGTATTGTTCTGTGTCTCAGAAAAATCCGGATAAAAAACTGAAATTTATCCACAAAATCTGCTTTAACTCAAGAAAGATTCTCGCTGTCTGAATAGCGACACTGTGGCTCCACTAAAATCCAGATTTGAAGCTTAAAAACTATCTAGAATTTTGAAATTGTTGAGAAGGAGCCCTCGCTGATCCAAATACAGATCTGAGTCTGATCTGGTTTGTAGGATAATTCACCTCCAGGGTCCTCTGACACACAGCGATGGAGCTACAAAAATATGTATAACTGTCCAGCGCTGACCCTGCCTCCAAATTGCTCTCAAAATCTGATTGCAAAAAGGGATTCTACGCTGCAAAATCAGCGATGGAGTACTTAATATGCAGCAATG
This sequence comes from Diphasiastrum complanatum, assembly GCA_029204225.1. Classification (NCBI taxonomy): domain Eukaryota; kingdom Viridiplantae; phylum Streptophyta; class Lycopodiopsida; order Lycopodiales; family Lycopodiaceae; genus Diphasiastrum; species Diphasiastrum complanatum. The sequence goes on from CM055106.1 coordinate 47,217,900, forward strand.
GACCTGCACTACCCTTTTGCTTCCATTTCCGCTCAGATTGCAGTAGTTTACACTAAAAAATCAGGGATAACTATCTGATTTTGCAGCGATGGATATCTATCACAAGTGCTGTCCTAAATCCACTCAAATAGGTAGCAAATCCACTAAGATTTCCTCAGTAGAGTACTGTTTCTCCAGTGCTGGATCTGTGCTACCGACTCTTGAAAGTTGGAAAGAGATTCTGTACCCTCTACTAACTTTCTCTACTACTCTGCTACTAAGCTCCCAGAGATGGAGATGGCTTTGATACCAGTGTAAGAGATCTAAACACCACAGTAGGGCAAACACTCACTGATCCACCCAACCTTGCCTACCCCCTGATATGGAGCAAGCCCCTCCTAGCCCAGTGTGAGGCCTGGTAGCATGTATACTGCCAAGTGTCGGCCACGTGGCACTGACGTGGCCGACTGCACGTCGGGACCCAATGTGGGGCCCTATCCTGCTGACAGGGTCCCTAGGTTGTGTCAGGCCCGCCATGGCTATGGACCGTGCCGGGGCACACTACTCACACTGTCTTGCCCTGTTGGTCGTGTACACTGGACACGACCCTGACTGTGGTATCTGACCTCCAGTGTTCTCCAAGGTTCGGCACCGGTCACGTGCTCGTAACAGCGGGGGCGGTGAGTGCACCAGTGGCAGGGACGGCAGACTCTAAACCCTAAACTCACACACACACCATGTCTCGTACACGCGCGCACACACACACACACACACACAAATCCTCTCTCTCTCTCTCTCTCTCTCACACACACACACACACACACACAAATCACCACACACACGCACAGATGCATACACAAATCAACTAACCCACATACACACACAGAGAGAAATCATCACACAAACACACACACCATACACCCAAATGTACACACTCTCTCTCTCCCTCACTCACAGATGCTCTCTCGCGCCCTCTTTCTCTCCTCTCTCAGTCTCTCGGGCTTCTGCGGACTGTTCTGCTGCCCGCGCGCCCTTCTGGTTTTTTTTTTTTTAATTAAAAAAACACGTCCGGAACGTTGGACGCGTCCTCTGGACGTGTCTAGAAAAAAAAAAAAAAATAGGACGTGTCCGATCCCGCGTCCGGGGGTCGGACACGTCCGGGTCCCGGGTCTCGGGCGTCGGACGCAGAGGCCAAACTAAGATTAGGTTGATCCAATACAGAACTCTCAAACTTATATCCTGATCAAACTTACTTCTATTCCAATCAAAATGGAATTAGTAACCTTTGACCTTTCACTATACTACTCATAGATAATGATTCAAATATCAAACATGTTCTAGTTCCAGATTGTCCACAACAATCCCTAGAGAATTTCTCTTATTCGAAAAGTTCCAATTAGGTATCTTACTTTGAATCTATCCAAAATTACTTTCTCATCAACTTGCTATTAAAATTTGATTGTTACCACAACAAACATACTATAGTTATTCAGTCCTTGAATGCAAAACCATTCATAAAGCTCTTTATAAAAAATTATTTTTTTTTTGTTTTTTACCATGTGAGGTGCCGATATTGTTGCCCCATACCCTGTCATAATCACAAACACTTATCATCAGTCTATAGAATTCAATGCCAATGCTTTGCATGTTTTAGACTATCTAAGACCGTATGCAAATGTGTCTCATGCTCCTCAAGAGTCCTACTATAAATCAAAATGTCGTCCAAAAATACCACCAGAAACTTCCTAGATATGGACAAAGAATATCGTTCATCATCTGTTGGAAGGTTGTCGAGGCATTAGTTAGACCAAAGGGTAAAACTAAAAAATCATAATGGCCATACCTAGAACGAAAACCAGTTTTGGAAACATCCCCCTCGTGGATTCTAATTTGATGGTACCCTGACCTAAGGTCCAATTTGGTGAAATACTTAGCACCATTCAATCGGTCCATTAAGTCGTCCATCCGAGGTAACGGATAACGGTTCTTAATAGTCATTTTATTAAGCTTCTTGTAATCGACACAAAGACCGGCGACCCTGGCTTTACTTGTGGTTATGCTTTTGGGTACAATTCTTCTTGCACTTTTTGGCATTATCAACGAAAGTCATATCCTAGTGTGTTATAAACCATTATGGATACAAAGCCTAGCTTAACTTATGCTACAATGGGTCATTGGGTTCTAGAAGGGCAAAACGAAAAGTTGAGCACCAGCCATATATTATTCAAAGAAAGGCACATTTAACACCTCCACCTGTTCGGGCCTAGTTAAGTATGTCAGTTGTGTATGAGACACGCTGCATTTTCTGGATGTTCTTGATTGAACATCCTATGTCATCTTGCTTACCCACTTGATAAAGCCCGAGTTTTCAAGCACTATGGATGCTGGGATGAAGTCCTATGCGTGGAGAGCACAGGCCAGCCCGTTGGGTGCAGAAGGATGATGGAACAAAAGTAAGAACCAAGGCCCAAGCTTTTGGTAGTGGGGAATGAATTGGCTAGTGACATTTCCACTCCGTAACATGGCCATGAAATCCTGGCGATGCCTATAAATTCCTAAGGAATGGCAATATTTGCAGATTTGAACGTGCTTCAAGAGTTAATAGTAAAGATCTTTTATGTGCAGATGAAACAGTTGTAAAATCATGGTAAGGCCTTTAACTTCCTAAGGAATGGCAATCATTGCAGAGTTTAAAGCATCTAGTGACCTTTCCAGCAGATGAAGGTGTCGTAAAATCATGGTATGGCCGAAAAAGTCTAAGGCATGGCAATCTTTACAAAATTCAAAGTGCTTCAAGAATGAATAGTAAAATACCACGCTGCTCTTTTATGTGTACAAAAGTGAACAAATTAATGAAGGGAATCTACAACAGCTAATCTATAGACTCTTTGACAATCAACACACCTATGCTTTGTGGAGCATCGATGTAAGAGGAATGCCTATCTGGAACAAAATCTGCTCTATCCATCTTCAACATGGCCTCAGCTGCTGGCTTTGAGCTCAATATGCCATGTTCTGCAACAACCACTACACATCAGATCACATCACATGACAATTGCCAATATACATACATGTTCACAAACAAGCTATCATGGGTTCCCTGCTTGCTTGCTTGATGTTCAAAATTCAAAAGCACGAAAAAAGGAAAACGGACTCTGAAGATTAGTAATGAGTTCGGCGTTGCTCCTGCCATGACACTTCCAGCTCATTTTGCTCTCTCTCTCTCGATCGATCGATCGTAATAGCAAGAATAAAAACTGAAAACAAAAGGCATAGAAGTTATGGTTAATAGAGAAAAAAGAAAGAAAGAAGCCAAAAAGAAGAGATGGTAGAATAAAGCACTACTTTGTTTGTTCTTCTTTTCTAACTTTTGTTTTGGAACAGATGTCATGTCTTTTTGGTGGCACGAGGGTGGAAGGCCCCATAGAATAACAAAAGACTGCCTTTTATGTAACCTCATGAGTGCAAGTTTTTGGGCATTGCATTGACTCCAACTCACGTCATGTGTTCACATTGCTCAATGGAGTTTTTACAAAAGTTAATTTTAAAGGGTATGTGTGCACAAAAAGCTTTAGACTGTTAATGACTTTGTTGCAAGAACCCAATCCTTCATATGCACCTCTATATGTAACTAGTAAATAGCAAAATATTCATGCCTTTCTTTTTTTATTGCATGCATGCCCACACTTTATATGCACCTTCATATGCAAGTCATAATAGCAAGAAGTTTGTGTCCCTCTCTTTTTCTTGCATGCATCCCTAGGCTCTCAACTTGCACGATGCACCAACACATCACTAACAACAATAATCAAATAAAATTATCTATTTGCTTCACAATATCATTTCATATATGTTTTGTATTGTTGTTGTATCTTTACTCGTGCACATACTTTTGATTAGGTCGTAGGTCATAATTGGCACTTAGCCACAATGCGATGTCACTTATCCAGTTAGGAAAAATAGTTACTTCGTAACAAATTGTAACACAATCCAGTTAGCTTCGACAATCCTTCAATAGTCCAATGTCGAAGCCACTTGTTGTTTGGTTCTCGTGTATTTTTGTAAATTGTGTAAAAGCATGAGTAAAACTACAGAGCTGGATAAATGAATGGATGTAGATTAACTATAGGATTATAGGAGAATAATCCAACAAATTTCCCTAGCCAAGTCGATGAATTCAAAAATTGGTCTTTTTATTAACAGAATTTTCACAAATACATTGAAAATTTATTTATGAGTACCGAATCTTAACCAAATAATATTTACAAAATTTTAGAACTTCTACTTCAGCCATTTTTGGGGAAGGCTAGAGGCCCGAACTGTAAATACAGTAGGCACAAAATTTTACAATATTCGACATTTTTATGCCGATGTTTATCACAAAAATTTAAAAACTATTACAATACAAACCCGATTTTTATGATATAAAGTCGATTAACATGGCAATATCCACTGGGAGGTGTGGTCCCCACGCCAGGAATTTAGAATCTTAGCAAATTTATAAGAAAGCCCTCCAGCAGAAAGTGGCATGCAAATGCAAATTTCTATATTCATGACGGAAAAGTATGGATGCAATTTTCCAAACTAGTGTCTAATATGCTGATTGTTGTAAATGCAAAGTAGAGTATCTTCATTTATATCGAAAATTCATTGGATACATTTCATCGTTTGATGCTTCAAACGACATGTACTCATGCTGATAGTACTCGCTAATAGGATATTCTTCTACAGGGTTCTTGCATGCAAAAGAGCAATTGAAGTTCTAACCTCAATATCATCGTTAGAGATTAAAATCTGACTCTTCTAAAGAAGAATATACTTATAGATCTATTACCAAGAGCTTATCTTCGTTAGAACTAAACTTTTCATTACAATACAAGAGAATGAGGACTTCTAATATCATGTCAATGAAAAAATTGAATATATATAAGAATCTTAAGAGGAATGCAATAAGACGAGATTTCAACTAGGGTTAAAAAATTGTAGATGATATTGGAAGTGTATCTAGTCTGATAGAAATAGAAGATGTACGATTCTTATTTGACAAAATTTTTTCCAAAGATCTGACGTAAGACAATCTTCATCGAGCAACTGAAACCCTAATTTTTTTTTCCATAAGGGTCTAGAATTTCAATAAAATTGAACTTCCGAAAAAGAATACAAAAAATTCAATTTTAAGTATATCCAACTAATCCTCAAAAAGAAAAATATTTTTCTTCTTTTTTTATTTTTTATTTTTTTCATTCATCATTTTTTTTTTCAATTTTTTTTTTGGAGCAATATATACATCTTTCTCCTTGTTTTGTGGTGTGAAAAGGGTGTAGTATATACTTGTCACATCAAATACACCAATGTTTGCAAACTTGTGCTCTTGCTAAAGTTTTTTCAATCCTCCCATAGATTTTTGTTTTATTAGCATCAATGAATATTGGATTGGCTCCATCTAGAAATTTTTGTTGAAACATGTCATTCAATGTCTTTCGTTCCTCGGCCGATCTAGCTCTGATCTTGAGGTATAGCACGAGATCAAATCCAATTTTCATAGATTCATTTGGATTACACCATCTTTGTCTCAAGTTTAACTTAGTAGGTTTGTTTGATAGTCCCCAAGGTAGTAGTAGTAATTCCCGCAACCAACACATGTAGTGGCCACTTAATCTCATTTTGTCTTCTTTGTGGTTCTTAGTTGTGAAAGCAAATTTCAGGAGGCTATCACAAGTGAGTCCATAGGTGTCGAAAGATCTTGGATTATTGGCATCGTAGGCTGGTTTTCTAGCTGGTGGATGGTCATATTTCAAATTCCTAATAGCTTAAGAGAAATTTCTATGGGAGATATTGATCTTTGGTGGATTGATAGTGGAGCTACATCACATATGACATATCATGAGGAGTATTATTCATCATTGATGGCATTTGAAGGTGACAAGAAGGTGATCTACAAGGCCAATGATGGTGAGTGTGCAATCAAAGGGATTGGCACAATTCCTATTTTTCTCTCTACCAATAGGAATATGAATTTGAAGGATTTTTTGTTTATTCCATCTATCACTAAGAATCTTCTTAGTGTAAGTCAAATGCTTGACAAGGGGTTCAAAGTGGAGTTTGATGGTGATGTTGTTTGTTGATCAAGAAGGAGGATGAATTGATTGCAAAAGGTAAGAGACAAGGTAAGTTGTTCAAACTCGATGCTTGTATTGCTGCCAAGTAAGTCAACGACGGGTAATCAATGCAAATGGCGCACTTGAAATCGATATTTGACCAAAAAATCGAAAATTTGCGTGAAAATCCAAGCTGAAAATGACCTATTTATTAATTTTTTTTTGCACGTGTAGAGTTACAAAGAAACACATGTTGACATATGATTGGTCAAAAAGAATCCGCCGTACAGACAATGATTGATCTGACATCTGTCATGTGCAAGAATGACACGCGTCAAAAAAAGATTCATGCACGTGTCCCAACCCAAGTGGCCTCATAATTGAGTCATCATTGCCAGTACGAACATTCCACGTGGACCAATTAGATGACGACATGTGTCATCGGCCGTTTTTTCTTCTCACACTGCGCTCGAGACCGATACCACTGTTATTCCAATATCGCTTTTGAACGTGCATCTCCTTTTTGAAAATATTCTATGTATATCTTGCGTTCGAAATCGATATTCAGTTCTGGTATCGATCTCAAGCGCTCTCTGATTGCAATATTTTTTGTTCTCATTCTTTTTTATATGGTTTTTTTTTTTTTTGAGAATGATGGCCAGGTTCAAATCCACTTTTGTGCCATAACCACTGTACAGCCATCCGATGCCCGTATTCCCCCTGGTACTGGCCATAGATGTGGCAGGAAGTAGGTCTGGCTGAGGGAGATTAGAAAAACTCTAGAGATCAACTAAACTGTTGATTCCTAGAGCTCCTTTCAGCCGATCTGTCAAGAATGTCACTCTGTCACTTGGGCTAAATGTTCGTTTTGCCGTGACAGCCATGCAAGTCTTACAAGGTGCTGTCGAGGATTTTTGTCCCAATTTTTTTTGAGGATACCTGTCACCATCATGCCAAAAGATTTTGTCATTCTCAGAAGATTTTGGAACCGTTTTTCTGGTCTGCATGTTGATAATGCCAACACCTCCAGAGACCTGTCTGATATAGTTTTTGTTGTTAGTCCATTTTTCATGAGAGCAATAAAGACAAAAGAAGTCGATTTTGAGAAGGCTGTATATTTTATCGAATGCAGTCCAGTGGCTAAATTTTATTTGATTCTATATGAGAATAAGTAAGGATTGCTCTTTTGTTTTTGTTGCTTTAATATGGATTGTTGCATGCGGCATTGCTTAATAAGTAAGGATTGTTTTAATAAGTATGGATTTATCGATATTTGTATTTTGGTTGTTGCAGTCAGCATTGAAGCCTGAACATTATTTCTGTAAAGATAAATAAGGAGGGAGTATCAAATTTTCTATGTGTAAAATTAAACTTAGCTGCAAATACAAATAGAGAATTTGATTCTCTACTTCATCATGTCGTTCGAAAAATACTGACAACGACAACCTCAATTGGAGAGATAACCATTAGATCTCTCAAGATATATTCAATTTATCTCTGATATGCATGTATTCAAATCTATCATCATAACATAAATAAATTTTCTGTCATAATATTACTAATTTTCGTTCAATATATGTAGTGTGTACAGCAAAAGAACGCTTTTAGTTGTGCATGGTTCGTCCTATACAATATGAAGTTATTTTTTGAGTGGTATAATTTACAAGTGGATGTTGATATTGAAAAGATAATATTCTGTTCATTTGTAGTTCTTTTCATTCCGATTCATATTTCTTTACTATCATTGTTTGTAATTTGCTGATTCTCGTGTTTTGTGATGACAATTCACTCTTGAGCCATATACTACTGACGATGTATATAGATTTTGGCAAGAGTTGATCAGAACCTATGCTCAGAACGGTGTAAGCATTGCATATGAGATCGAGGGCCCTCAAAAGCAAGCTGCTTTTGTCTTAACAGCCTTTCAAGTTGCTCAGGATGCAGATCTTTTTATATATGATAAAAAAGGAATAGAAGTCCTTCCTAATACAGAGGAAGGCGATATTACAGCAGAGAGTTCACTTGTCTTAAAAGGCATAGAAGCCCTTTCCGAAACAGAGGAAGACGAGATTATAGAAAAAATTGTTCCCTTATCAGTTCCTAATACTGATAAAGAAAATACAGAAAAATTGATTGAATAGAGATCTATTTGTAAATAGAGATACATAAAAAAAACAAAAGATACAATCATTTTACATGTAAACAACCCATTTATGGGTTTTTCTATTGATATCAATATAGATTCGTACAATCAGGTTGTGTCCATAGTGTAATGCTGGATGCAATTTTCTATATTGATAAAAAGACATGATGATTGGCATGTATTTGCTGATAGTGAATCTCAGTGTTCTTCCATAAGTTGGATTGTTTCGCCAATATCTCTACATTTGATCTTGAGCTCATGTCTTCTACGTACCTGCATAAAACTAATACAAAGTGAGTTACAATTAGTACAGAGATTGTATTAGAAAGTTTTGATTGAAACTATTCATAAAGAATCGAGTGTTTATATTTACTTACAAGTTTACCATTGAAAATGAATCTGAAGTCTGAAAGTACATCATCTTGTAGGAGCAATAGTTCTCGCCTGATGTAATTTAGACTCCAATCTTCTTCCACCTCAACACGGCATCATTGTATATAATTTTAATATTTTTTTCGTTTTGAATGTCCACTGGCTTTCAAGTCTTGATCGAGTGGCACCCATTTTTTTTTTCCATCTTTGATAATGTAAGCACGAGCTCAACATTTGTTTTTCAATTTGATAACGAAAGCATATGGAAGACATTTTAACTATGCATTCTATTTCTCCATCTAATCTTTTGTCCCAGCCTTCATCCATAAGTTCAGATAATAAACTATCTGATAAATTTTTGCATACAAACATCGTTGGGATTTTGTGTACATTGACACTTGAAAAAAAATCCACAAATATATTCAAGGAAAATAAACCAACTCAATCTGACTGTTTTTTTATCCCGTGCTCATTTTTAATGAATTTTTTACATCATTATATATCTTGCAACGAAATGATTCTGAAACTGTAGCATCTGGTGCAATCCATTCATCACTTTCAAAACTAGGTAATGGAATTGGGACTATTTGTCCAAAAAAAAAATTTATATCAGGAATGTACATTGATTCATAAAAAAAGATCCCACTATCAGCTAGATCTTTTGCAGTTCTACCTCGATATTGCAGTTGTCCAATATCAGTGTGAATAACATCTAACACACCTGCTAAAGATCCACTGGGCTCCCATTCATTTATGTTGGATGGATATAAATCTGCAAGAGAAAAATGATCAGATTGATAAGTTTACTAAGATATTTATGAATGACAAAAATCTCGGTATCAAAAATTTCAATACTCACAGTTACTTTTTTTGTGATCCTGACGGTTGAATCCTTGCACATTTATCTCTGAATGCATATATACATGTTGGACTAAAATTTCAGAAATAGATTTTTCTCCTGATGATGTTCTGAAATCCAAAATTCTGGCCATTCAATAAGATCGAAATGATAGTTTTGGCCTTTTGTTTTTTCGAAATGCTCCTCTTGATGATGGATGCATCAAAACCCAAGAGTTTTTTGAATATTTTCTTAGCAACCATAATCCATTATCATCTTTCTCGTTGAATAGAAGCACATAGTCAATTGAGGAGCACGACTTCCTTGATGGCGCCATTCGTAATGTGCATGCAAAAGTCTGAAACACTAAACTATGAATATAAAAATTTGCATAGACAAAAAGCCATTAATCTGAAAGAATGTGTTGGCGTAAATTTGAAACACTGATCTATTTGGCGCCAAAAATTAACTCTGGTTAACCTTGTTAACCATGATTTGACAATGCATATACATTAATGGTACATCGATTTTCTCATCTCAACCATCTGTCATATTCATTTTCAATATTTTTGAGTCTCTTCGGGCAGTGATGAGCTGGAAGGGCAGGCCTCATCAACCAATAACATTTCCACATGCTGCCCGACGAAACAACAATATATTTTAATAGTTTTTATTTTATTTATATTTGTAAAATTCTACGTTACGTAGAACCCCGATTTCAAGATTCAATTGGTCCACATGGCAACAAAAATAAGAAAAAAAATAAAAAAGCATATGTTTCAAAGGCCCTCTTTGGGCTCTAAGTTTCTCTAATGTGTTGTTATTTTGCCATTGACTCCACCAAAAGCTTTGGATGGATCAAAGTGATACATTTGTTTTTCCTCAACAATGTGAGCAGTTACATTTTTTTTATGTCTTCAAGATGTCTATGCTATTTTTTTGTCACAATCGAATGATTTTTAGTATATTGCAAAAAATGTATATCGTGTGTATACCCAAACAATTGTAACATAGCTATAGATACTAATTATGAGTCCAATGTTTATGGTAATATCAATCAATTGTAGGTGGTCTTTCACTCCGATCATTCAGATCCTAGATGGTGGTACGTGCGCTCCTCGAAGTAAAAGAATTTTTGAAGATAGAGATGTCATGGAGGACATGGCGCTGACAATTGCTGCACTTGAACAAGATCATGGTGATGGACTCGATGACACAATTTTGGAGGATCATGTGCAAGCTTCACAAGCTAATGATGACATTGAGCGTGATGCATCAGCATCGGATGGATCGATGACACATGACACCTTCTCGATCTCCCTCGTTGTCACTGTCACCATTAGCTTGTAAAGATCAACTTATTAAGAACAAAACTGTAGGAGATATTTGGGTAGAATAGACTCATTTGGTTTGGCAAATTTGTCACATGATGATGCGGCAAATGATAATGAGGAACCACCAAATGAATAAGTGAGACAATACGATGTTTTCCAACTCATTGTAATATTAATCAAATTGCTCACATATGCAATTTCACTTTATTATTTGATTAGTTGACATCAAACAAGAAGTCGACGCTAGTACACAAATTGATATTTTTGTGATACATAAATTTCTTTATTCACTTGTGGATATGGAATTTATTGTTGATATAAAATAGAATTTAATGTGTTGATAAGACAACAATTTTCAAAAGTGAGATCCATTTACATTCATACTGTGGTTTATACTGAGGGGCCTTTTTTTTTTTTTTTTTATCAACAGTCACGGTATTACCCTCGATGAACAGAGTATTCTGGAATGCCTCTTGGCCTACTTGACCCTCTATATAACTTTTCTTATAACCCTCCCTATAAATATTTGGAAAACACGTTAATATTTGCAAGGCTTATACCGAGGCCAAATGCTAGACCCGACGCTCCAGCTTTCCACTCCCCCCGCGACTCATTTTAAATTCTATATTTATAAAAAAGCGCTAAAAAAAACGCTGGCAATTGCACATTTTGTTGTAGTGAATTATTCATCTCGTTGAGTTCCACACTCGTTGGCAAATCTAGAGATAGCTTGACATTTGGACCGTCCTTCCTAGAATTGCAGTATCATTGGCCATCATTGATTACCTAAAATAAGGAAATGCTTTAATAGGTTGACAAATATGAAATCTTCAACTTTAACTAAAATCAATTGTGACCTCAAGGTCAGACTGATAATATCTCAATAAGGCCATTCACTTTTCAAGCCAATTTTGACTAATCAATAATTGACAGATTTAGAAAAAATTCAAAAAATTTTGATTTTGAAAAGAATTATGTAACTGAAATTTTTGTTGCTACAAAGCACCAAATTGAACATTGTAAAGCACAATACAAAGGGAGAGGAGGTTAGCAAAACTCTGTCATGTCAAAACTAACTATACTAGCCACATGTACGAGCTATAACCATTCAAGGGCACACTTTTTCTAGGTAAGTTTATCAAAAACCACATATATGCTTTGTAATCATGACTTATTAAAATGTCGAAAAACATATGTTAGCAAAAATCCTAACTTTGACCAGTCAATCTAAAATGCCAATAGGCATTTTGTTTGACATTTTTGAGTTACCACTCAAATTGAAGATCTTGCGATGCTCGATCCACCCAAACAATTCATTTTTGCATAATCGATCTCTGACATCGGATTTTTATTATTATACACTTTCACTACCCAATTACACGTCCATATACTCTCTAAACGGACCTACGGTCTCTTAATCTTATTTAAGAGATAAATTAGTTCATGTAAGTAGTCTATAATGGTACATTAAAGATCGATAGAAGCTTCTATTAGATGCACCAATAATCAATATGCTCAAAACAATCAAAAGATGGTTTCTAGAAGGGCACAAAGTTAGCAAAGTTCAAGTAATTGTTGCCTAAGCCTTAGGCACCAAAACAAGTGTATGATGGCTTTAATTAGAGGTAATTACATAAATGTTCATGAAAGAAAAGTGTTTGTGATACAACAGGAGAAAGTCAGATGATGCAAATGTCAAACGACTCAAAGCGACACGAAAATCTTTGCGACATCTTTTTTTACCTTCACGCTCCAAAGGATCAAGAAGATCATGCAAGTACCATGAAGTACATCCCTGATCTGATATGATGACGTCAGTGGAAGAGCGTTAGGACGTGCCTAACCCATGTCCTCTCTTGTAATCCATGATTAGTTATAGATTGTTTAGTCTATCTGATCTGATGTGCTACACTGAATGTATGCAATTACTAGATGCATAAGATGCATACAGTAGCAGATAAAAAATATACAGATTACAGAATAGAAGTTCGCCTATGAGCGAGACAATTTTGTAAGCAAGATCCACAGAGATCCAAGAAGTCCGCTAGTAAGCGAGATGCTACTCGTGAGAGAACACTATTTTTCTCTCACACCAAATGCGCTGTGTGGGTCTGTCATACAGTGCTCGAAATCAAGAGGATCAATAGATGATACTGTAGCTATTACGCACATATCACTCTTACTTTGTCTGATCTTGAGTGAATTTCTGTCTTGTGTATCTCATTCACTTGTCTTATCAATTCCGCACACTGGTGTAGTTTTGTTAAATGTTGTATTACATATATAGTATGTTTCATAAATTTCAGTCTGAAACATGGAATACTAGTCAAAAAAATAGTTAAAAATCAAGTGAATTGCAATTATAGTTATGGAGAATGTCCATAACACTACTTTAGGCTCAAAATAATCAAGATCATGAGAAACCACTTACTTATAGGGCAATTCCAAAACTAGGAAGAAAAAAACAAAGAGGTACTATCAAAAAGTTGCAAAAGAGCAAAAAGTAACTGTATCTTTTGAAAATCAAACTTCAATCAGCTTCACCCCTGAGCCACAATGACTGAATGTAGGAGAGGAGAGGTTTCTAGCAATTGAATACTGGAATCTAGAAGTGGAGTAGGGTGAGTTTCTACAAGTATATTTAGACTCCTAGGGCCTAGGAATATTCCTTTAAGAACCCTAATCCTTTACTAAACTCATATTCAATTGCTATTGATATGTCTCCTCTGCATGCATAGAGTTGTTAGTCACTATGCACTACTTCACATGTGCTAACTGTTATGCTTGTTAACACTTGCATTAGGTCATCAAGATACAATGAATCTTGACCAAATCCAAGCCATCACCTTCTTGGCCTTCATCCATACTAGCCATAGACGAAAATAAATGACCTACATCTCCTCTAGAAGTGTGCAGTCATGTGCAAGGTCAAATTTTGGGTTTCTTTTATATATAATACCAAGCCTGCCAATAAGCCTCCAAAGTTCGTATTTGGCATAAAGTAGAAATTCCATATTTTGGCACATATGGCACATAGCTTATCACATGAGTTTGAATTGTTGGGAGAGAGGGAAGAAGAATAAATGACGAACATGAACGAGAAACGAACTCGAACAGAAAATGTTCGTGCACAGCGGAATGAGTTAAATGACTCTCTCCCTAAGCATGACTACGCCTATCAGAATGAACAGAACTTTAGTGATAGAAATCACAGTCATTCTAGATTACATAGCCAAACATTTAAATGGATCAAGCGCTAGATGAATAATTTGTTGTGAATTGCAAGACAAATTATCTGTCGCGAATGATTCGCAAAGAGCTAGACTGTGCTCGACTGATAATTAGTTGTGAATTATTCGTGAAAGACAAGACTAAAAGTTAATCTTCTATTACCAGAAAGAGCAACAAGAAAGATCAGACAGAACGAACAATAAGCATAGCAATATCGACAGATCTAAAAACGTAGAACAAATGAACAGTGTCAGATTAGGTATATCAAGTATACAAGTCAATAATGTGGTAGAGCACAAGACTGTAGCGGACGAAACCGTGTGCCCCACAAAGCTTATTTCTGTCTGTAATGAGGAATGAAACCTCCTTCACTTGTTCTAGACTTATCTTAGAATACGCAGATGGTATCCAATATATATACATAATATTACAAGTGTGCAGATGCGAAAGTACAGAGTGGATGTGCTGTCTGTAGGAGATCGTGGGTGGCTGCAATCGTTGTTCATTTAATAGCGCAACTACATGGGGTGAGCATAAAAATGGTGCGACGTCAGCCAGTACTGAAGTGAACGTTGGTGATGACGCAAAAGTGTGTCACTCTTACGAATGGCCTTAGGATAAGATTTACAGGGTGCCTTATCTGTTAGGGCACCTTTGGCATTCAATAAGGTAGTCTCCCCTTTTCGCCTATCACCATGACCTGTGTAAGAACACAGTGTCGCGATTCATTCGTCTTTTTTTCGTCTGTGCGAATTTGCGTGTAGAAAATGCAGATTGTGTGACAACGTTAGAAAACTATGCATTTTGAATGGAGGCAGATTGGCTGGATCTAAAAAAATTGGCAAAACAAATTGGCATCAAAACATGAAAAATATGCATCAAAACAAATTGGCTAGATCTAATTTGCAAATCTGCACGTGCACATCAATTAGGGCAAGTTTTGTTGAAATCATAAAAAGATTATAGGGAATTTGTCTCCAACTTATGAAGAGGATACTAAGTTTGTGAGACAAATTCCAGACCAACCTCCGGTGGAAAGGTTGGCCTATGGATTGGTTTGAACAAATAGACAATAAATTTGCATTCACATACACAAGCTGATGATCTTCGCAAACAAATCTAGAAGAAGCACATCGAACTATTGTGAAAAAAGCTTTTGAGTAAGCGAGAGAACTCACCAATAGTACGTCATACCCTTCAACAAGATTGACTAAAGTTGCGAACTACAAGCATAATTGGTGGTGAATATAGACTCTCATTCTCAGGATAAAGTTTTCTTATTGATAGGATCAATTTTTCGAAGCAACAAACACAATCTAGTGTTGCTCTACCACAGCTTGAAATGAACATATAGCTTATAATGTGCGTAAGCAAGACAAGACAGAAAGTTTTTTCGTAACTTCAGGCTGAAGTTAGAAGTAAACAAATGAATAGAATAACCAGGTTTGCTGGGGATCAAGTATGCTACTCATATTGAATCTTAATAAAAGAGAGAGAGAGAGAGAGAGAGAGAGAGAGAGAGAGAGAGAGAGAGAGAGAGAGAGAGAGAGAGAGAGAAGGTTAATTACTATCTTCACGATTTCATTCCAAGAGATTTGTCATCTACCAGAAGTAATGTAGCAAAGCTTAAATGATGTTGCTTTCAAGGTCTATGCCTGCAAACTTGTCTAGATCGTCGTCCCAGCAATTATGACGTCTCTTGCTGACAGCTGCACAGTAGTCTGCACAAGTAAAAGGTCTATACTTAAGTGGATTGTCTGCATGCACAAGCTCTTTGGGCACGGATATAGAGATGTCATACTGCGGGCTGTAGAAATAGCCCATGGAGAAGCGGCTTTGCTGTGAGAGAGAGAGAGAGAGAGAGAGAGAGAGAGAGAGAGAGAGAAGGTTAATTACTATCTTCACGATTTCATTCCAAGAGATTTGTCATCTACCAGAAGTAATGTAGCAAGCTTAAATGATGTTGCTTTCAAGGTCTATGCCTGCAAACTTGTCTAGATCGTCGTCCCAGCAATTATGACGTCTCTTGCTGACAGCTGCATAGTAGTCTGCACAAGTAAAAGATCGATACTTAAGTGGATTGTCTGCATGCACAAGCTCTTTGGGCACGGATATAGAGATGTCATACTGCGGGCTGTAGAAATAGCCCATGGAGAAGCGGCTTTGCTGTGGATTAAGAACCACTCTGTGCATTGAGCTTCTGTACAAACCATTGCTCCATGCCTGCAAAGACAATCATCAAATCCAGCTGTCTCTCAATTAAGGTTTGATGATATATCCACTTCCGTTTTTAATCCGTCTACGCTATGGAAACATAATTCTGTGGAAACATAATTTGCAGGAAAGAAAATATGATAGGAAGAGATCGAAACCGCACCTGGAATATATCCCCAAGATTGACGACAAATGCATCAGCCACGGGGCTGATTTGAACCCACTTTCCTTTGCTCTTTTCCACTTGAAGTCCACCCACTGCATCCTGGTACAAGATGGTCAAACAGTTGGGATCAGTGTGGGGACCTGCTCCTTGCGCCAAAGAGGGCTGTGAACAAGGTGGATAGTGATGTATATGCATTCCAGCGGTGTAGTTTTCAAAATTTTGGACGTATGTTTCTTCGTCCAGGCCAAGAGTTCTCGCAAGAATTTTCAGCAATGTATTTCCAAGATCGCGCATGGCAGAAGCGTAATCCAGAAACATGTAACTGACAAATGACAACCGATTGCATTACTTTTCGAATCATCTTGAATTGTTGCAAGGCAACAGTTGAGTATTCTAAGCGAAGGAAAACTTCACATAACAATGAATTTAAATGAACCAGACAATGGCTGTCGTGATGCATATGATGTAATTGGCATGTAGTTTGAAATTTACGCACCTAAAACCGTCGGTGTACTGAGGAGAGACTAGTTTGGCAAGCACATCCATGTTTGAGAATGGGGAAATTTGTACATTAAAGCTTTCAGCCCAAGGGGCTGGAGTTAAAAACTGCTTATGCCTGCCTTCATAGCCACTATAGATTCCCAGGTCGAATTTCTCCTTCTCTTCCACAGACAAGGAAAAGAATTCATGCCCAAAGGACTCAATTTTCCGGATGATTTCCATTGGCACTCCATGATTGATCACCTGAAAAAAGCCATCCTTCCTGCATGCATCTGCTACTCTTTTTTCTACATATGCACGATCTTCCGCTCTACTTGAGTTCATCAGTGACAAATCTATCACAGGTGGCTGCAGTTCAGCAATGACATTACAAGAACTTCCATCACACCTCTGTTCTTCTGGAACCACAAATCTGGGGTGAAGGGAAGGGTA
The DNA here is from genome assembly GCA_029204225.1 of Diphasiastrum complanatum. NCBI lineage: Eukaryota > Viridiplantae > Streptophyta > Lycopodiopsida > Lycopodiales > Lycopodiaceae > Diphasiastrum > Diphasiastrum complanatum. Next base: position 47,235,208 of record CM055106.1, read on the forward strand.
TCTCTCCACTTGAGCTGCAATGTGGGCCAAATTGGGAAACTCATCATTTTTCTCCAATTGCTCAGAAGCCATCTCTCACGATACCAGCTGCAGGACGACTACTGCTTCAACAAATGCAGATCCAGCCAGCAAAACTAAAATATGAGAGCATGCAGCTGCATATATAGAATCTGTATTGTACACTCTGGCCAATCTGAATAATTCTCTATAATCGCAAGAGGGAAGAACAATGACCCGAAAGCCAATCTTGTGCTATTATATATATACATACACATATATGCATTTGGAAGCAAATCATAAGAAGCGTGCACTACTATCGTGATGGTAAGCAGCCGGAAAAAAGGCAGACCATACGAAAAATTGATAGGGGCCCTACCATACCGTAGCATGCATGCACCGTTGTCATGACCTGTGACTATCAATAAAAAGTCGTTAAGCAGTGGTAAGAGAAATGGCTACGGGGCTTATTTTGGGTGGGGTGGGGAGGTCTCACTCAGAGGGGCATTATGCCAGAGGAAGGGCTTTCACCCTTGAGGCAAACTTCCTTGCTCTAAAATTAATGTTTAGTTTTACGACCCAAAAAAAAAAAATACAGACACGGATAGATTGTGCTCCGTAAGCCAAGTCCATTTCCTTCATTAAAAAGCAAAACGTGATTTTACGGTTGTAATCACCACAATGTTATATGACTATAAGATGTCGTAATAAGCATAATGCTATATGACTATGATATATATGGTAGCGTTGAGTGATGTTAAAGTCTTGTTGATAAAGTATGAAATACCTCTAAAAGTATATCAGTAAAAGTCAAACTGCTTACTATGCTTCATAATGTACATGTGAAAAAAGTCAAGGTACCCATCATGCAATGGAATGTGCTGGGCTGAGGACATTCTGCCCGGTTCGACTTTCCAAAACATTTTAGGCTCGACCCCTCCGGGCCTCGCCTAAAAGAATTAAGTGACATTCACAATATAAAGGGCACAAGTTTTTTTAGCATGTATAGTTACATAAGCTCTTGCCAACTTTTGTTTAATTTTAAAATAAAGTTTTTATCGTATATTCTAAGTTCAACTCACGAAAGTATGTGAAGGTTGCCAATGCTACCTTTAGTAAAATTGTCGGACAAGGCACGATTCTCTCTCAGGTCCTGAATGGATTTGTCAAGGAATTAAAGGGAGTATTCCAAGTCTCCAGCCTTGACAACAACCTGACTGGGATAAGTAAATTGGTTGATGTAAGCCTATATATCTTATACGCTCTTCAAGAGATATGGTTGAAATCTCTACAATGATGCCTATAACCTAATAGCCACAAGAACAAGAGTGGGAGATCTCTATTGTCTTACAACACAAGTGGACTACCAAGCCATGTTATCAATAAAAGAAAATTTAATGGAACTATTGTAGTTGGTATTCTCAACTTCTTTCAAACCCTATTTTCTAGATCAAGCAATAGCAAATAAATAGATATGAATGATAGTTTTTCCTTTCCTGCCAGCCCGTAGTTCTTTCCAAAGTGAGGAATGCATATTAATAAGATGATATGCAAGCTTTCAAATGAATTTTGACTGTAATATGTGGTAATAACTGGCATGATACTCCCTAAGTCTCTATATTGTGAGTGACATTTGATTTAAAAAACTGAAAAGGTTAAGTGAAAATATGGTGAGTACATTACGCATACCTACCTGTTCACTGGACGATAGCGTTTCCCAAATTTTGGGTCTAGATATTTTGCTAGATAGTACCGGAAATGGTGTGCCCATGTTGCGACTTAGCCAGGACAACGTGTTTCAGCTGTTTCTGGCGGACTTTCTGCTCTGGTGTTTCACAGAAGTCAGGTCAAATTAACGCTCTCTCCACCCACAGATAACAAAAACCGGAAGAAACGCTTTAGAGGTTGACAATTTATTACTAGCAGCTAACTTGGGATATTGTATGCTAGCAGGTCTATCCTAGCAAAACATAGAGCTTATGGATTAAAACATGTTTCCTTACTCTTCCCCAACTTATTCATTCGATTAAATGGATACAACGACAAAAATGCCAGCCTTGAACCATACGTACTGTGAAGGATTTCAGATCATTCAAGATCCAATCCATGCCCTTGATCTTTGGTTACAATAAGGAGTAAACTAACAATCCTGCCAATGTAGAAAAAACAGCATCTACATACAAAATGAGATGCAAACCATTTGCTTGCTTGTCTCCTCCAACTTTGTCCTTTCTTGATATGTCTCCACCATAAACTCCATGAATGAGCCTCCATCTCCATCTTGCCACAAGATATCATCAACACTTGATGACTTGGACATGAATGAGTGATATAATGAACCTCCAATAGCTTCATTTCCATCAGCAAACCAGCCAAGAATGCTAGTACAACTCCAACAATAAGATATTGCAAGACAATGTAGCTAGTTTGTCCATATCTTGACAATTTGCACACATCTACATGAAATAGCTCAAACATGAGATAGAACAAGTAAAATAAACTTGAACAAAACTTCCTTGTTGCTCCTTTGACCTTACTTAAGTCTTCAATAAGCTGTAAAAACAGATCCATAACTTCTTTGCCAATTACCTCTCATTTGATGCTCTTGACTAGCTCCCCAATTGCCACCTTTCCTTTTGTGTTGTTGAAGCCCTTTGAGACCAACCTCTTGATCTTCCTCTTGACCATCAAAGTCATTGAAAAAACTTTGTTTTTCAGATCCATTACTTGATTTTCCAGTATTAAAACCATGAGAACCAATATCCATTGCATAGCATCATCTACACAAGAAGATTCTCCAAAACATGTGAGTAAAGCAAAGTGAGTCACTTCCACTTGCTTACCTTTCTCTTGATAATCAAAGATATGAATATCTTCAGACTTGAACCTTTGGAAATACTCCCTCTCAAACATATGATCTAGATCCAACAAGATCTCATCAATGACAAAGGTTAGTGAAAACAATGTCACCAATGTCACCATCATAAATCAAAAGATAGATTCCAAACTTTCCATCCAACATGAAGTAGAGTAGGTGAAGATGAGTATCAAACCTAATAAATCCAGCCCTCTTGAGTCCATAAAAAACCTCAATAAGCTCATCAATGAGATCTCCCTTGCCTTGAAGAAAGTGCCTCTCGATTTGCTCCATGTAGTCTTCTCCAACCAACCTTTTGCCATCTCAATCATGAGTGATCAATTCATAATCATAGAATCCTTTGAGTTGATGAAGAGATGTGAGATCCATGTCTTGGATCTTCTCAAGAACCAATCTTCCATTGCTCTTTCCTTCATAAGAATCCCTCTTAATATGATTGCATCATAAGAAGTAGAAACCTCAAGTGACATTAGAAGCCATGCAAAAAATGATTAGTACCTTCAACATAAGGATGATTGAAGTACTCTCTTTTTTCAAACAAGAACTTCTACTCAATGTTTTAGGTAATCACTCATATGATAATGATTCTTCCTCACTATCATTCACAATGACGTCATTCAAAGTACATCCTACTTTGAACACTTCACATACTTCTCTTTTTCTTGACTTGTGACTATGTCCCTCACCAAGTCTCTTGATAGAACCATTTGATCTACTCTCTTTATGAAGACATGTGACTCCACTTGCTGAAAAAATGACTTTCTTGGACTCATCACAAAAGAATGTAGAAGAACCACCTCCTTCATGCATGCACCTAGCAATATCTTTTTCCATATGATCAAAGAAGTCATTAACAACAATCTTTTCCAAGGAAGAACCTTCACCTCCATTGATGAAGTTAGTTCTTGCCTTACCTTTTTCATGCTTGCACTTGCCATGAAGAACCATTAAAACACCATCATTATCCTCAAAACTAGCCAAGTTAGCACAAAGATGAACATCTCCAAGAAGCATATTAGATCTTGACCTAGATCTAGCATAAGGAAGCTTTTTAGACTCAACATAAGATCCACCAATCTTATTGATGCTAAAAGGGAACCTTGGAAAGTTGAGACCAATCTCCTTTTCCATTCCATACTTTTTGTTAGCCATAACAAAAGCATAAAGCTTGAAAAGTCTACCTTGTCTATTTCCCCTAACAATCAAGATTTCTTCCTTTGTAATGAAGCAAGCATCACCACCAAACTTTACCATGTATCCTTTCTCTATCATTTGACCAGCACTTAACAAATTCTTTGAAAGTGAAGGAATGTAAAGAACACCATCAAGTCTTGTTTTCCTATTAGTAGAGAGACAAATAAGAATTGAACCAATACCTTCAATCACACACTCACTGCCATTGGCCATGTGAATTGCTTTCTTGACTCCATCATAAGTGACCAAAGAAGTAAAGAACTCCTTGTGACTAGTCATGTGTGAACTAGCTCCACTATCAATCCACCATGAATCTTTGTCACCTTCACTTGATATTGGACTTGAAGAACACATCAAAAGAGAATTACCACCACCTAGATCCTCATCATTAGTAGTAAAGTTGATTTGCTTGCTACCTTCATCTCTTTGCTTCTTCAAACATTCATTTGCAAAATGCCCTTTGATTCCACAATAAAAGCATTTCAACTTAGACTTATCTTTCTTTTTGCCAAAAGAAGAAGTCTCACCTTGATCTTGCCCTTTAGACCACTTGCCTTTGCCTTTGCCCTTGAACTTGCCTTTGATGAATATAGTCTCCTCTTCATAATACAGAAGTACACTTATCTGATCTGATGGTATGAAATCAACAGATACCTTTTAGGTCGTGGTTAATCTGCCACTCTTGTAATTCCCTGATTAGTTGTAGATGCTTAATCACTCTTCTTATTGCCTAATCTAGTAGTCTGCTCTTCGCGAATTATTATTAGTCTAGCTGTTCGCAATTAATTTTTTAGTCTTGTCTTTCATGACTAATTTGTGACTGACAATCAGTCTAGCTGTTCATGACAAATTATCATTCTGAGGTCTTTATGATCAATGTCTGGCTACGTAATCAGATCGAACTTGATTTCTATCACTAATGTTCTATTCGAGTCTGATAAGCGTAGTCATGCTTAAGAAAAGAGTGAGATAGCTCGTTCCACTGCACATGAACATTTTCTATTCGTGTTCATTTCTTCTCGATCTATTTTTGTTTCTAACAGGTCCTCTTTTCCAATATGGTATTAGAGCTATTTTATGTAGCTTGATAAGCTTCCACAGTAACAAGACTCTACTAGTCGATAGAGTAATTGTCTTCTTGTTTTGTAATTTAGCACCAGATTTTTATACTTAAGTCACTGATAGTTATTCCTATCACCTAGACTAATCTTTCACATGGATTCCCAAGGGAAAGCCAATCCTATCATGGACAAGCTTGATGGAGCCAATTACCATCTATGAAAATTTAAGATGAAAATAGTGCTAATGGCTAAAGAATTGTATGACGTTGTTACAGGTGTAGAAGGAAAACCCGAAGCTGACGACGCAACAATCACCAAATGGAAGCTGATGGATGGAAAGGCTTTCACGCTGATCATCCTCAACATTTCAGATACTCAGATTGACCATGTATCCAAGGCCCAGACATCCAAAGAAGTTTGGGACATCTTGAGCACACTATACGAAGTGCAAGATATAGCCTCTAAGCTACATCTCAGGAAGAAATTTTACTCCCTCAAGATGGTGAATGGTGATTCTCTGCAAACTCACATCAACCAATTCAAGGACCTGTTGAAGCAAATAGCCGCTGTCAGATCTGTCATAGACGATCAAGACGCAGTGATGCAACTGCTTACAAGCTTGCCAAGCTCATACGACAATTGGGTGATGATCATCACGACACATCCAGAACTGACTCTTTTGAGAGTCATTACAATGTTGTTGCAGGAAGACACGTAGAGGAACGAAGCCTCAAGTTCCTCAGTTGATTCTCACGCCTTGTACACCAACAATAGCACAACTAAGCAGAAGAAGAAGAAAGGCCCGAAGCAATCAAAGCAAGACCAGAAACTAACACAATACAAGAAACAGTAGAATCCGCACACGAAGAAGAAGATGTTCTGCAGATACTGCAAGCAAAACAACCACAAAATTCAAGACTGTCGGATATTACAAGCTAAGAACAACTACAAGGGATAGTCGAATCAAGTGACAAATGTAGCTACAGAAGCTCCATAGCCCATTCAAGAAGTGGATCATGATGCCTTCATGACCAGCCATCAAGGAGCATCCAGCGACAGTTCTTGGTTCTTGGATTCTGATGCCACTCAGCATATGACTAGTCTCATTGACTGTTTTGAGTCCTATACACCCTACAGTACCAACAAATACGTTCACCTTGGCGATAATAGCACACAAGCTATTAAAGGTGAAGGTACTATAAGATTAAGCTTTGCAAATGATCAATCTAAGCTAGTTTCTAAAGTCTTGTATGTACCAAATTTATCTACAAATCTGCTCTCTATAAGCAGAATCATAGATTTAGGATGTAGAGTAGAATTCGAATGTGATCAGTGCAAAGTAGTTAATAGGACAGACAAGATCCTAGCACTCGGAAACATGCATGGATACTTGTATAGATTAAGTCATTGCTTTTTTGCCTCTAGTCAGGAGCTCAGTACTTAATATTCAAGCAAATAAAAGTTTACTTTGGCATTATAGACTTGGTCACTTGAATCATGCTGCTGTACAACAAATGTCTCAACATTCTATTGTTCTTGATCTAGACACTTGTCTGTCAAGACTGTCTAGTTGGTAAACAGAATAGGAAACCATTTAGATCAAGCCATCAACATACTACTAGAGGATTATTAAACATTGTAAATTCAGACATTTGTGGCCTGATGAAAAATCCTTCGCTGAAGGATGCAAAGTATTTTATAACTTTTATTGATGAATTCTCCAGAAGGACTATGGTTTACTTTATCAAGAAGAAATCAGAAGTTTTCGATTGCTTCAGAATCTTCAAGGAGCATGTAGAAAAAGAGACTGGAAGGACTCTCAAGGTCCTAAGGTCAGACAATGGTGGAGAATATATCTCTATCGAGTTTAAGGAGTACTGCTAGATCCAAGGCATTGAGCAACAATTCATCACTCCTTACAGTCCTCAGTCTAAATGCTTAGTCGAGAGGAAGAATCGTACCTTGGTTGAATCAGCCAAATATATGCTAGTGCATGCATCATTGCCCAAGAGCTTCTGGGCCAAAGCTGTCTCCACTGCAGGTTACATCCAGAACAGATGTTCAACCAAGACCCTCTCAGGCAAGACATCCTACGAGGTGTGGACAGGCTTTAAGCCTTCTGTGAAGAACCTAAGAGTGTTCGGATGCATTGCCTGAAAGACACAAGAGAAAAATTGGGCTTCCAAGGTCTCAAGACCATCCTGATTGGATATACTTCTTTTGATAACACATACAAGTTGTATGATCCCGATACCCAGGAAGTCTTGTATAGCCAGGATATAGTCTTTATTGAGGATCAGTTCGTCAACATCAAAGACAAGGATATTGTTCCAGGAGAACCTTCATCATCTGTCATTGACACGACAATCAGGGCTTTGGGCTCAGGCATGTCCATTGATGACCCACTATTTGACAGGAAATTAGATGAAGACATTGCTGCTACCAAACAACAAGTCCCAGGAGTGGTTCATCAGTCGATTCCTCCTAGAAGATCAAGTCGACTGCGCACACAACCCACAAGGTATACTCTTGAGTCTGCATGTCTCTTGATATAGGAACCGAGAACCGTCGAAGAGGCACTCAGCTCCAGACTCTGATCTCTGGAGAGAAGCTATGGATAGAGAGTACTCCTCTCTGATCAAGAACCAAATGTGGTCACTAGTTGAAGCTCCTATTGGCTGCAATACCATTGATTGCAAATGGATCTTCAAGATCAAGTACAATGCCAATGGAGCAATCGATCGAAGAAAGGCAATACTGGTAGCATGAGGATTCAATCAGATCTCCAATGTCGATTAAAGTGAGACTTTCAGTCTATAGTCAAGCATTCATTGATCCGAGCCCTCCTATCATATGCTGCAGCTGCCGACCTCGAAGTGCATCAACTTGATGTACAAACAACTTATCTGAATGGAGTTATACAAGAAGACATCTACATGATCCATCCCAAAGGATACATGCTGGAAGGTATGAAGAATCATGTTTGTAAACTCCATAAGGCACTCTACAGCTTGAAACAATCTGCCAGAGCTTGGTTTCAGAGGATCAATACATTTCTCATCGAACAAGGTTTCCAACCAAGCACTGCTGATTGCAACGTCTATTCCAAGTCGGTGCAACAATCCTTCATTATCATCACCTTATATGTGGATGATATGTTTCCATGAGGAAGAACCAGGTATGGACGTTGCAGCCATTACCACATAAGCGCAAGACTGTCAAATACAAAAGGGTTTTCAAGCTCAAGTATGGACCGGATGGGAATGTCTCGAAATACAAGGCAAGACTGGTAGCGAAGGGTTTTTCTCAGAGATATGGTATTGACTACTCTAAAACCTTCTCTCCTGTCGTCAAACATTTGTCCCTACATTTGTTGTTTACATATGCAACTACTTAGCTACACATTCCCTTGAAGACACATGTTGAAGCTCCACCTCCTTTGCAATGACTCGCTCCCTCACAAAATGATATTGTATCTCAATATGCTTGCTTCTAGCATAGTTTTTGACAATAGAACTTTGATTAATCATAAGAATGATCTTCTTCCTAAGAATATACCTTCTTTCAATTTTCATGTAATGCTCAAAATAGAAACAACCATAATTGATATAGAGAATAGTGTCCACTTGGGATGCTTCATTAATTCTTACATCAATTTTACATGTAAAAATGTGACTAGAACATGAAAAATCAAATAGAATGTAAATGAGATGATTCCACCATGCTTGCAACTTTGAACTCTCTGGAAAAATACAGCAAACAAACAATAAATGTGAGTGATCAACTTTTGCTTGCATGTCTCCTCCTCCTTTGTCCTTCGTTGCCATGTATCCACCATGATACTCCATGAATGAGCCTCCATCTTCATCTTGCCTCAGATCAAGTCGAGTGCGAACACAACCCACAAGGTATACTCCCGAGTCTGCATGTCTCTTGATACAGGAACCGACAACAGTCGAAGAGGCACTCAATCAACTAGACTCTGATCTCTGGAGAGAAGCTATGGATAGAGAGTATTCCTCTCTGATCAAGAACTAGATGTGGTCACTAGTCGAAGCTCCTATTGGCTGCAATATCATTGATTGCAAATGGATCTTCAAGGTCAAGTACAATGCTAATGGAGCAATTGATCAAAGGAAGGCAAGATTGGTAGCACGAGGATTCACTCAGATCCCCAACGTCGACTACAGTGAGACTTTCTGTCCAGTAGTCAAGCATTCGTCGATCCGAGCCCTCCTATCATACGCTGCAGCTGCCGACCTCGAAGTGCATCAACTTTATGTACAAATAGCTTATCAGAATGGAGTTATACAAGAAGACATCTACATGATCTAGCCTTAAGGATACTTTCTGAAAGGTATGAAGAATCATGTCTGTAAACTCCATAAGTCACTCTACGACTTGAAACAGTCTGCCAGAGCTTGGTTTCAGAGGATCAACACTGAGAACAACATATGTTTCAAATCCTTAACCAAATTGGTATTGTTGCTAAAGAGCAACGTATCATCCACGTACAAGGAAATGATGATGAAGGATTGCTGCACTGACTTTGAATAAACGTTGCAATCAGCAGTGCTTGGTTTGAATCCATGTTCAATGAGGAACGTGTTGATCCTCTGAAACCAAGCCCTGGCAGACTTTTTCAAGCCGTACAGTGCCTTGTGGAGTTTACAGACACAATTTTTCATGCCTTCCAGAACGTATCCTTCGGGCTGGATCATGTAGATATCCTCTTGTATAACTCCATTTAGATAGGCTATTTGTACATCAAGTTGATGTACTTCGAGGTCGGCAAATGCAACATAAGACAAGAGCATTTGGATCGACGAATGTTTGACGAGTGGACTAAAAGTCTCACTGTAGTCGACATTCGGGATCTGGGTGAATCCTTGTGCTACTAGTCTAGCCTTCCTTCGATCAATTGCTCCGTTGGCATTATATTTGATATTAAAGATCCATTTACAATCAATGATATTGCAGCCAATAGGAGCTTCAACTAATGACCATGTCTAACTCTTGATCAGAGAGGAATACTCTCTGTCCATGGCTTCTCTCCAAAGATCAGAGTCTGGTTGGCTAAGTGTCTCTTTGACTGTCGTCGGTTCCTGCATTAAGAGACAAGCAGACTCAAGAGTATACCTTGTGGGCTGTGTGCGCACTCGGCTTGATCTTTAGGGAGGATTCTACTGATGAACCGATCATGGGACTTGTTGCTGGGTAGCAGCAACATCTTCGTCTGATTTGCTGTCTTGAAATGGGTCGACAATATATATGCCTGAGCCAGAAGCTCGGACTGTCGTGTCAATGACAGGTGATGAAGGTTCTTCTTGAGCAATATCCTTGTCTTTGAGGTCGACGAACTGATCCTCGATAAAGACTGTATCCCAGCTATACAAGATCTACTGGGTATCAAGATTGTACAGCTTGTAAGTGTTATCAGACGAAGTATATCCGATCGAGATGGTCTTGAGACCTTGGAAGTCCAATTTCTTCCTTGTGTCCTTTGGGATCTGCATGTAGGCAATGCACCCAAACACTCTTAGGTTCTTCAAAGAAGGCTTAGAGCCTGTCCACACCTCATGGGGTGTCTTGTCTGAGAGGGCCTTGGTCGAACATCTGTCCTAGACGTAAGCTGTAGTGGAGACAGCTTCAGCCCAAAATCTCTTGGGCAACGATGCATGCGATAACATACATTTAGCATATTCGACCAGAGTACAGTTCTTTCTCTCAGCTAAGCCATTAGACTGAGGACTGTAAGGAGTGATGAAGTGTTGCTCAATGCCTTGGCTTTGGCAGTACTCCTTAAACTCGACAGAGATATATTCTTCACCGTTGTCTAACCTTAGGGCCTTGATCGTCCTTCCAGTCTCCTTTTGTGCATGCTCCTTGAAGATTCTGAAGCAGTTGAAGGCTTCTGATTTCTTCTTTATGAAGTACACCATAGTCCTTCTGGAAAATTCGTCAATAAAGGTTATAAAATACTTGGCGTCCTTCAGCGAAGGATTTTTCATCGAGCCACAAATATCTGAATGTACAACATCTAGCAATTCTCTAGCAACATGCTAATGGCTTGACTTAAATGGTTTCCTAGTCTGTTTACCAACTAGACAGTCTTGACAGATAGGTAACTCGACCTTTTCGCAAGGATAGTCGAGATCAAGAACAATAGATTTTCTAGACATTCATTGTACAACAACATGATTTAAATGACCAAGTCTATAATGCCAAAGTAAACCTCTATTTGAATGAATTGAAGTACTGAGAGCTTGACTAGAGACAGAAAAGCAATGACTCAACTTATAAAAGTATCCATGCCTCTTTCCAAGTGCTAGGATCCTACCTGTCCTATCAACTACTTTACACTGATCACATTCGAACTCTACTCTATGTCCTAGATCTGTGATTCTGCTTATAGAGAGCAGATTCGCAGATAACTTTGGTACATATAGGACTTTAGAGAGTAGCTTACAATGATTATTTGCAAATCATAATCTTACAGTGCCTTCACCAGCTTGTGTCCTATTGTCGCCAAGGTGAACGAATTTTTGAGTACTGTAAGGTGTATAGGACTCAAAACAGCCAATGAGGCTAGTCATGTGCTGAGTGGCTCCAGAATCCAGGAACCAAGAACTGTCGCCAGATGTTCCTTGATGATTGGTCATGAAGGCATCATGATCCGCTTCTTGAATAGGCAATGCAGCTTCTGCAGCTGCATTTGCCACTTGATTCAACTGCCCTTTGTTGTTGTTCTTTGCTTGAAGTATTCGGCAGTCTTGTATTTTATGGTTGTTTCGTTTGCAGTATCTGCGGAATAGCTTCTTCTTTGTCTGCGGATTCGATTGTTCCTTGTGTTGAGATAATTTCTGGTCTGGCTTTAATTGCTTGGGCCTTTCTTCTTCTTCTGCTTTGTCGTGCTCTTGTTGGTGTACAAGGCATGAGAATTAGCTGAGGAACTCGAGGCTTCGTTCCTTCGCGTGTCTTCCTACAACAACATAGTAATGACTCTCGAAAGAGTCAATTTTGGATGAGTCGTGATGATCATCACCCAGCTATCGTAAAAACTTGGCAAGCTTGTAAGCAGTTGGATCACTGCATCTTGATCGTCTATGACAAATCTGACAGCGGCCATTTGTCTTAGCAGGTTCTTGAATTGATTAATGTGAATGGTTCTTACCATTTCTCATCTTGAGAGAGTAGAATTTCTTCCTGAGATGTAGCTTGGAAGCTATATCTCACACTTTGTATAGTGTGCTCAAGATGTCCCAGACTTCTTTCGATGTCTGAGCCTCAGATACATGGTCGATCTGGATATCCGTGATGTTGAGGATGATCAGCGCGAAAGCTTTTCCATTCTTCAGCTTCCATTTGATGATTGTCGCGTCGTCCGCTTCGGGTTTCTCTTCTGCACCTGTAACAACGTCGTACAATTATTTTGCCATTAGTACAGTTTTCATCTTAAATTTACACAGATGGTAATTGGCTCCATCAAGCTTGTCCATGACAGGACTGGCTTTCCCTTGGAAATCCATGTGGAAGAGTTAGTCTGAGTGATAGGAGAAACTATCAGTGACTTAAGTATGAAAATCTGATACTGAAAAATACAGAACAAGAAAACAATTACTCTATTGGCTAGTAGAGTCTTGTATTATGGAAGCTTATCAAGCTATGAAAATAGCTCTGATACCATGTTGGAGAGAGGGAGATGAACGAGTTGAGAAAAAGGTGTCGTATGTTAGAAATGAAAAATGAGCTCAAAGAGGTAAGACGAACACGAACGAGAGATGAACTTGAATAGAAAATGTTTGTGCAGCGAAACGAGCTATACGACTCTCTCCGTAAGCATGACTATGCCTATCAGAACAAACAAAATGGTAGTGATGGGAATCACAGTCATTCTTGATTACATAGCCAAACTTTAATAAATGAATGAAGCTCCAGAAGAATGGTTTGTCGCGAATAGTAAGACAAACTACTCGTCACGAATGATTTACAAAGAGCTAGACAGTGCTCAACTGATAATTAATCGCGAATGATTCTTGAAAGACAAGACTAAATGTTAGTCATCTATTACTAGAAAGAACAACTAGAAAGTTCAGACAGAATGAATGATAAGCATAGCAATATTAACATAGATCTGAACGCAGAACAAAGAATTGTATCAGATTAAGTATATCATGTATACATGTCAATAATGCGGTAGAGAACAAGACAATAGCGGACAAAACCACATGCCCTATGAAGCTTATACAATATGTAAAGGAATGAAACCTTATTGCTAACAATCAAGAATCAATTGGCAAGGCATCTACTTCGTCTCATTCATCATTCACCTGAATACACAACTGGTATCCAGTATATATACATTATATTACAGGTGTGTGGAAAGTACAGAGTGGATGTGCTGTCTGTAAGAGATCGTGGATGGCTGCAGTCGTTGTCCAATCTGTTAGCGCAGCTGCATGGGGTGAGCATGAAAAGGGAAAACGTTAGTAGTGTTGAAGTGATCATCGGTGATGACAATGCAAAAAGTGCGTTACTCTTACGAGTAGGCTTAGAATTAGATTTACAGGGTGCCTTTGCTTTTAGGGCACCTTTGGCATTCTGTAAGATAGTGTCCCCTTTTTGCTTGTCACCATAACATGTGTAAAAACACAATGTTGCGATTCTTTTGTCTTTTCTTCATCTATGCGAATTTGCGTGTAAATATGCAGACTGTGCGACAACATTAGTAAATATGCAACATGAATGGAGGCAAATTAAAATGGGATTTAAGGAGGGTAGAGGGAATAATCCAACAAGCTCACTCAACCAATATATGACTAATCCTGGAATTACCCATTGGAAGGCTCTCATAAGAGTCATGAGGTATATTCGAGCTACCATGGACCAGTGCATCTGCTATGGAGATGTCAGCAATGACAATCTTCATCAGCTCAGTGGATATTCTGATGCAAGCTGGAGAGGAGATGTAGACAATTGTAAGTCCACATCTGGATTTACATTCTTCTTCAACGACGGTCCTTACTCATGGAACAGTCGTAAGAAAACCTCTATCGCTCTTTCTTCTACAAAAGCAAAATACATTGCTGCTTCTCATCTATTAAAGAAGCATTTTGGTTGAGAAATTTAATGTCAGACATTAATTTGTATCAGTACAACCCTACAACCATATTTTGTGATAATCAGAGTGCTATTACCTTATCGGGCAATCCTAGAATCCACTCTAGGAGTAAGCACATTGAAATCAAATATCACTATATCGGGGGCAAGGTTCTCAACAAGGAGGTAAGGTTAACGTACTATAGAACGCAGGACATGGTTGCTAATATATTCACGAAGGCATTACGTGTTAATGCACACAAAAAATTTTGTGCATTGCTTAGTCTGAAGATCAAGGCATTAACGGATCCAGATTGAGAGGGGGTGTTGGATTCATCTCCTCTACTCTCCTAAATCCTATTTTAATCTGCCTCCATTCATGCTGCATTTTTACTCATGTTGTCACATAGTCTACATATTTATATGTAAAATAAGACAGGAAAAAAACGCGACTGTCTGCATAAATACAAGTAAATTTCCACAGGCAAAAAAAGCAAAACAGACGACACTGTGTCTTTACACATGATTTGTGACAGGCAAAAAAGACAACACTGCCCTACAAATGCCGAAGGTGCCCTAATGGAAAAGCGAAAGCACCTTGTAAATCAAATTCTAAGGCATTTGTCAAAGTGTCACATTTTTTGCATCTTCACCAACGTTCATTTCAACAAAGGCTGATGTTGCGGCCTTCTCAAGTTCATCTCATGCACTGTGCAATCAGATTTGACAACGACAGCAGCCACCAACGATCTCCCACAGACAACACATCCACTTTGTACTTTCTTCATCTACACACCTGTAACATTATGTATATATATTGGATACCATCTGCATATTCAACGTGTAATTGCATGTGTATAAAATATAGCATGTATCAGAAGCATATCAGAGATAGACGAAGTAGATGCTTTCGCGCATCGATTATTTGTATTGTCAGTAATAGGTTTATTCTTTTTTAAAGATTGGATTAGTTTTGTGAAGCATGCAGTTTCGTCCGCTATCGTCTTGTGCTCACATGCATTATTGACCTGTATATTTTGCTAAACTTCATCTGATACAGCTCTGTTTGTTCTGCATTTAGATTTGTGTCAATATTGCTATGCTTTTCTACATTCTGTCTGACTCTCTTGTTGCTTAATCTGGTAGTATGTTCTTAGTGAATTATTATTAGTCTAGTTGTTCGCGACTAATATTTAGTCTTGTCTTTCATGACTAATTTGCGACTGACAACCAGTCTAGCTATTCATAACAAATTATCATTTTGATGTCTTCATGCTTAATGTTTGGCTACGTAATCAGATCGAATGTAGTTTCTATCACTAATGTTCTGTTTGAGTCTAATAGGCGTAGTCATGCTTAGGAAAAAAGTGAGATCGCTCATTCCGCTGTGCACAAACACTTTTCATTCGTGTTCATTTATTTTCAAGCTATTTTTCGTCAGACACATCTTCTTTTCCCAACAAAGAATCCTTAAAAAAAAGGGACATGAAATCCTCTACAGCACCGTCTAAGGTCTACATGGTTGTCATGGACAATGTGACATTCCTAAAAGATCGGCCGAAAG
Organism: Diphasiastrum complanatum; assembly: GCA_029204225.1. Taxonomy (NCBI): domain Eukaryota; kingdom Viridiplantae; phylum Streptophyta; class Lycopodiopsida; order Lycopodiales; family Lycopodiaceae; genus Diphasiastrum; species Diphasiastrum complanatum. The sequence continues at coordinate 47,251,001 of CM055106.1, forward strand.
GAGCTCTAGAGATTCAGTCGATCTCTGAAGTTTTTTTATCTCCCTCAGCCAACAGACTTGCTTCTTACCACGTCGCCGGCCAGTATTAGGGGGGGCATGGCCATGGGAAGGCTATATAGAAGTAAAGACACGGGCAGTGGATTTGGTCCTAGTCATCATGATTAGATATAAAAAAAACTTCAAAACAAAACTCAAATTTTGATATCGAAACCAAGTGCAGAGTAAGGACACAAAAACATTTGCGAAAGAAAGGCGCTTGAAATCGATACCGGGATTGAATATCGGTTTCAAACACAGGTTTACACAACAAGAATAAAAAGAAACAATTTTTGCATTCGAAAGTAATATTGGAGATATCGCGGTATCAATCTCGAGCGCGGGTGGAAATGGTGGATATGAGAAGGCAAATAGACGTGCTTGAGAGCGATATTGGGAGGAAAAAGTGAAAATTTGTGACGAAAATTGATAATTCTGTGGAGGTATTTAGAAAAAAAAATTCACACATGTGGAAAATGGCCCAGGACATGTGGCATTATTTCAATGGTCCACGTGTCCATCCGTACATATTATTATGACTCATTGATGAGGGCCACGTGGGGTCGCGGACAAGTGCACCAATAAGCGAACAATACGTGTTATTCCACATGTGACAGTTGTCGCATCAATCATTATTTGTACAAAGAAATATTCTCAGCCAATCACACAACAACATGTGTTCTATCAATCCGTTTCCACGGGTAATTCTTTCTATAAATTCATCATTTCCAGCATGGATTTTCAAGAGAATTTTTAAGATTTATGCGCCTGATATCAATTTGAAGCGCACTGTTTCTATTGTTTGCCCTCCGTTCGTACCTTCACGCTTGAAATTGATATTACTTTTTCGGATATCGCTCTCAAGCGTGCTTTCTGTCTCTAATTTTCTCTAGCCATGTACCCGCACTCAAAACCGATACTTGGTTCTTTGATATTTGTCCCGAGTGCATAGTGCGTTGTAGTTTGATTTTATCTACCATTTTGCACTTGAGACCGATATCCAATCCTTGACTTTATAAGTTTTTCAAAATCTTTTTTTCTGTGTTTTTTTGTTGAAATGTCTAATTTTGATTCCAGTCTGCTATATGTTTTTCTTGAATTAGGTACTAGTGACAATATAGAGTATTTCAAGTCACTTTTTTTCTCTTTTCTTTTTGTTCTTCCTAGAGTAGAAGCATTTTCTGAAATTTATCTCAGATTTAAGTCTCTACTCAATACTCTTTTATTCAAATCTAAGAATAAGGACATGATTCATTATCAAGACTTGGTGACCCTTGACAGGGGCATAGTTATAAAGCTAAACTTGACAAAATGTTTACCAAGTTGCATAATGATTCAAATATGTAGATGATTGTCAAATACACAATAAAAAAATGTAGATTTGTAGAGTTTCAGTGTGCATTTGTTATTTTTCTTTTGTTAAATATTTCTAACAATTCGGACGCTGCTCCTCCTACTTCTGAAGCTGCTTGTTCCAACGGTACAAAATCTGACAAGTCCAAGCCTGTAGATATAAAAAAAAATTTATTGATATGAGCGTTAGTTTAAATGATTGTACAGATTTTGATCATGCTTGAAATGGGGAATCATTTATAGGCCCTAGAACTACCACTATCCTTTCTCTTTCTGATAAATCTCTAATCACATTGCCTACTTATAATATAGATAATAAATATTTTTTGACACTATCGGATATATCAGATCTTTTTTATTTCATAGAGGCTGAGACTCTTAGCATTTTGAACAAAAAGCTTCATGAATTTTTAGATATAATGCTGATGATTTTCTCCCTAGTGTTGATGATGTAAATAAAAATGGGTTTTATGCAGGGAAAGATTGCTTGAAAATGTCTGTGGAGGAAATGCGCCAAAAAGAAGATGATATTCCTTTTGAAGAGGAGTTCCTCAGATTTCAAAGTCAGCTTGGTTTTCCAAAATCAATGTCTATTCACCAACCTTATTGACATCGAAAGGTGGACATAATATTGATGGAAAGACAATAATCGAGGAAGATAAAGCCGAATGCATAAGTTTTGTATCTTATCTTGTACTAGTAGATTGGTAATGTTAGATTTTATACTCGAGCTTATTTTGTATTTTTTTCATTTCAGAAAATAATTTTCCTTGATGATTTTGCAATTCGTCGAGGAGGGCACAGATCTTCTGCTGGAGAATTTTCAAGAGATCGTGCACTCGGGCATTATCTGAAGGTCTTCAACTATAATGAATTAAGTGTTGCCCATTCAAAGTTTCATCAACATGGTGATACAATGATTATGGCAATCAAGGCACTTTCTCATTCTTTTGGAGGACATAATTTTAATAGGGTGCATAAAATAATTTTTGTTAAGAAAACTATTACACTTAAAATATTAGGATATGGACCAATGAATTCCATGCTCAGATCATCTCATATCACATTGTATATTGCGTATGTTGATCTGAGTAAGCATGAAAACTATGAGCTCTTGGATCCATATGAAAGAAGGAAACTGTTGCATGACTCTAAATTGCAACTTTCATTAAAAAAAAAGTGTCGAAAGCAGAGTAGATATTGGAGAACTAGACTTTGTAATATTTTTCACTTAATATACAAAATTTCTTTGTATGTCTATTGTCTATTGGCTTGTATAAATTTGCATGTTTTTTGAGATTTTCTATAATCCATCGATTTTGTATTATGACGAATTTGGATTCTTTTGTAAAATCATTAGAAAAGTTGCAATATATAGTTGTTCTTTGTGCTAGTTCCACCATGTTGTGTACTTTTATGAAATGCCACTCTTGCTTGCCAATGCGATTTTTCCATTCCTTGTGATGACCGTATGCTAAGACTTCTACTATTTCTTGCAAAAAATGTCAAATGATGCCGTAATATGTCCTGCATGTCATAAATACAATATCTAAATCAGTACCAAAAGTATCTAAATTAATTTCACATATTTGTCTATAATAGTGTAATATCAAAATCTTACCATATAATGTGATCTACACCCCATGCACTTCGAACTACATCCACAAATTCACTGGTTGTTTTTTGTATCATTTGTACATCATTTTATCTCTTCTCAAGTATTTCACCATCTTGTCTAATTTTCTCCAAACTTCTACTTTGTGTAGACGAGTAAAACCTTCTTCTTCAAAATCTTGAGTTGCAACTATTATCTTTTTCCAAACCGAGTATTGAATCTTGGATTCTCTACCAGAGTATTTCGATAAAAATCTACGAGCATTGGATATATATATATATATATATATATATATATATATATATATATATATATATATATATATATATATATATATATATATATATATATATATATGTATCCAATGCTCAGCTTGCATGGAATATTTCTTGTTTTACCTGATAGGTTTTCGTCTTTTTTTATTTTAACATGGCCTTTATGGAAGCCCGCTTTAGACAACACATCCTCTAATATGGAGATAGCTTCCTTTGCAGATGACTCCGACTCGGAATTCCATACAAACAAGATGTGAAGATATATTATTTTTTCTCTTATATGCACCTTTTCATGCAATGTACAGATATGAACATTCTGAAGAGAAATCGGTAGTATGGATTTCCAATTAGAATCTTCTCAATCTCTTGATATTCATGTACTCCTTGACATCTTTTGTTATCTTCATGCAATATAAACAAGGGTGTTTAGAGTTAGCGCCATGGGATACATTGAACATACATTTTAATGTCTTCATATCTTCTGCTAAATGCCATTGTATATTGAAAGTGCCAATTCTAGGAATATTGAGTGGAACTCCCTCCATGTGATTTTTTATGGTGGCAGGATATGATGTTCTTTTAAATATCCATGAGAGAATGTCATGGTCTTCTTTCATCACCTATAAGAGAAACAAAAAAATGATTTTGCATAATATTAACACAGAGAAGATTTTCCAAATGAAATCCATATTAGATTATTTCTATTGAATATGTGAAGGAACTACTATGCCTAAAAAGCTACCAACCACCAAATATCATTTTCTAATTGAACACTGAAGTTGAGGCCTTCTGAGTCTTCTGAATTTGAAAGTGCTCCATTCATGATTGTAAGACTGACTCCCCATTTTTTTTGTCCTTTTATAATTTCAGACTCATCTAATTTGAGAACAACTATCAACTTGTTATTGACATTCTCATTTGTAATACCGTAGAATGTTAGTAACTGATTAATAGATTGTTGGAATTGTTATATGCTAGACATTCTCCTTTTGAGCAGTACACTTCATTGATATGAGATAGATTACCAACTATTGTCTACCTTGGCTTAACATGTCTCTTTTTTTTTAAAGATGATATGGTCGTGGGATTGGAAACTTTTTAATACTTACCTGTGCAAATGCCTCTTTTATCATCTTGAACATTGCACAATACAACACTCTAAAATTTTCTTCGATGGGATCACCAAATTTAGTTAAGCTTTTAAAGAAAAATATGAGAGAGACAAGATGTCATTTTCGTGTTGAGAGCAACATAGAATGATATGTTTGAAATGAGATAAACTTAGTGTATGCCTCTAAGGTTAATGAGGACCCAAACTAGAAAGCACCAATCATCTAGTGAAATAAGTTATTATTTTCTTGAAAATTGATTTTAGCTTTCATTATTGGTGTGTGCATTTATGTGCTAAAAATTGTTCTCAAAATAACACCATAAGAGTCTCTGTCATTAGCCACAATCATAAAATCATAAACAATTTTAGGTCTTTGATAACAAGAGAATACATTCATAATAGAGGAGTGCACTTATGACACTACTGTCATATTTCACCATAGGCATTGGTACATAGCACATGACAAGGCAATGTCCAAGACATCGTTTTTTATAAATCTTAGTATGCTTGCACTCTTTTCATAGTTACTTGAGCAACTTGAACATATGGTAAGGAAAGAATAGAATCCCTATTCTTGAGACCCATTTTTAATCATGCTATGTGTTTCTTAAAAACATATGATCATTGTATACATATTTAAGTTGAAAGATTTTCTTTAATCATCTTAGACATTCATTAGGCTGTATTCAAAGAACTATCATGGCCTCTATTTTTTTTAATATTGACTTGATCGTGCATAATCACATCCTAGATTTTAAACACACTATATAGTATTACTACTACGTGAAGTAATATATCCTCAACAAGTACTAGTATATGTTATAATTGAAAATTGTTAATTTTTGGCCACCTAGAGAATGAAATGTATCTTTAAGATATGCATTCCTCAATATCCTTGTCTGAATGTGTGACTTTTTGTTATAGTTAGCTAATTTTACACATTTTGATAGCAACTATAAATTTAGTATAGGCTTTTAATCATTCTTAAGAATGCATTTTACACATCAACATGTTGTTTGATTGTTTTTTAGTTATTAATTTCTTGATGCGATTATTGAATTTCATTTTAGTGAGGGCATAAGCTTTAAGCCTCTCTCATGTTCCATGTTTGATAAAACAAACCTTGAACCCATGTCATGGCATGATGCTATGACTAGTATTTAAGTGACTTTTTGAACTATGTTTTGAAACATTCTAGCTAAGATTTTGTTGGACAAAAACATAAGGTGAAAAAATAAACATAACTACAAAATATGATTATTGGCAAACGAGATTCATAATAGTCTTCATAAATATGTATGGCTACCAGAACCGAAAATTGAATATATGAGATTTTGATTTGCTAGACAATATTTTAAAACTTTGAATCAATTATCTACCATTGATTTTTTGAAATGGTAAATTGTAATATTTCTTTTGTGAGTATTATATGTCATTACACCGAGGTGGTTCTCATACATAGAGGATCTCTTATTTCATGAAATGGCTAGAAGTGTTTTGAGACAAGTATGTTCAATTTAAATCTAGTATGTTTATACAATGATATGCGTTATGTTGGGCCTTAAACAAGTTAAATCATTAAACTAGTTATCGGGTCAAATTATGTTTGATTTAGGTCATACTTTGAAACGGAGCTTACTAATTGAATATAAGATCTAGAATTGAGTTTGAGCACCTACACAATAATAAAAATAATTGCAATGGTTCATAAAAACAGAAATAAAATTGAGAAAAATATTTTAGACTATTGACTTTGATTCATCCACGTTATAAAATTATTGTGAAGGTGATTTCAAGAGGATGGACCCCATGCTTGCTAGGTATCATGATTCATAATAATTTGATTTCATTTGAGATAGATGCATTTTTGTAGCGGGTTTTCCTATTCACCTTCAACCCTAGATCTAAGCACCTACAAAGCATCAAGCGATGACGAGGATTCTAACATGTCACATGCAAATTCGTTCCCATGAGAGCGATAACATAATTTAGATCCATACACAGGCTTATGATTCAAAATCTAACACTACGATCATCTAACCCTAATCCACAAAATGAAACTTACTTCTCTCTCTCTCTCTCTCTCTCTCTCTCTCTCTCTCTCTCTCTCTCTCTCTCTCTCTCTCTCTCTCTCTCTCTCTCTCTCTCTCTCTCTCTCTCTCTCTCTCTCTCTCTCTCTCTCTCTCTCTCTCCTCTCTCTCTCTCTCTCTCTCTCTCTCTCTCTCTCTCTCTCTCTCTCTCTCTCTCTCTCTCTCTCTCTCATAAAAGGTAATATTTGGTCCCAACAATTAGCAAATCCAATTAACATAAAAATCCAAACAACTACAAAGTACCACTATTTATAGTGGATTTTTGGGCCCTTGGCCTCCATTCCTATTGTCCATATCTCCCTTATTATTTGAATTTGAATTTGGAGGGAACCTTCCTTTATTCACTAACTTGACTATTAGGCCCTTCGACATTTTATTCTCGCAATTCGGCCTAAAGTTCTTGTATTAACTTCTAATTAATCAAATAACTATGTGACCATCACACGCAGAGTGTCAAATCCCTCTCACTTATTAATTGCTAATAAATGAATAACCTAATTAGGGTTGCCTCGATATCCGCAAACCCTCCAACAATATCCCCCACCAAAATTGGTGGATGTCCCATGACACCTCACGAGATTTATTTATTTCGAGCTTTGACTAGCCTGACACTAGACTTTTATTAGGTGATATTGGACTTTCTCCATGAATTACAGGCACGACTCATTCAAATCTCTATCACGTGTCAAGAAATATTTATGCGCACCTGGCAGCCAATTGGACGATGTCCACATGATGAATTTTCTTTCCCACAATCCTCCCAACATCACCGCATGGTAATCGAGCCAATGGAAGTTGACCTAGGACCTACTCGAATGCCATTGGCTTATTAGAATTAAATGTCAATATCAACAAACAATCATCCCATTTGTAGGAGGCAGATGCAAAATAGGCCAAGTCTTTGATGAACAATGTTGATTGCGTGACCCTCGGATTTGGCTAGAACTAGTACTCTTGAGAATAAGATTGTGATGCCCATTGGAAATCAATGGTTATTGTCCAAGTGATTGGTGAATAACGGGCCAATATGGTGTATTGATAGTGATTCTATCCAGTGGAAGTCCACTATTAGCCCACTTAGAGGCATAGCATATATAAAGGATTAACTCGAAACTGTCTCGAATTTTTCACATAGCTCTTTATTGATTTTGGCGTCTTCTCGAATACAATCATGTGCCATGGTGGTTGTTCTCCTAGGGCAGGCATCTTATCCAATTCTTTTTCTTGTTTGTCTCTAACTCCAAACTTTACGTACTTAAAGATGAAACAATATTTCAATTGTTTATCTATGTTTCGAAGTACTACATATGCTTCTGGAACTACATTAAGTAATAAATTTCTCTATTGGGTCTGATTCTCTCCAAATTAGTAATTTTATCTTGAGATAAATTCAATTTACATGAACCATTGGGTGAATCATCACCTACATTGGAGATCAATATTTAAAAGTTAAAGAAATAAATAATTATAATCCAAGACTATCCACAATTTCTTGTAGACCTATCGTAAATGCTTCTTGGTAGAAATACACTTGGAATTTAAGAAAAAACTAAGATATAACAATTCACCCTACCAGAATCTCTAGGAGATCCATCAAGATAAGAATGAATTTAACTCAGTTCTGAGTATCTCGGATACTCACTTGAGTTAAGTGCTCTATTCCTAGTATCTCATGCAAGAAAATAGCAATCATTCAATCTTGATAGATTTGTTTGTCTCCTGATAAGCCGGAGATCTAGGTTGAAAATTGTACACAAGCATCTATAGACTACAACCTGTGGTACAACTTCATCCACTAAGGTAAGCAAATTTTTTCATAAGTAAATATAAATTACCTATATGAGAATGCTTGTGAGATCCACACAATCTCAATCATGCACTGGAGCAGAGAAATTTAGATTTTCAACTAACTGATCTAAATTCTTGACTCTTTTAATAGATCAAAAATTACGCATTATCTTAGAAATCATCATATTTTTTTATAATGTTCTAATGATTATTAAGTATCAATTTATGATTTGTCAGTCATAAATATTTAGGATCTTATAATTCATCAATCATAATTGCTCCGCTTACCATCGATGGGCCCAGACCCACGATTGTTCAGCCACAAAATGCTTCAATCCCAGTCATTCACCAAGGAGAATCATCCACTCAAGCACCTGCAGCTCGAAGGTCTACAAGACAACAACAACAACTTGATCATTTTGTCCCTCGGGCGTTCATCAGTCATGATGAACTTGCCAAAGTTGCAGAAGCTCTGTCAATGCCCAATGCAGACAATTGGAAGGCTGCCATGGATGCTGAGTATCAGTCTCTAATAAAGAACAAGACCTGGAGTCTTGTCAATCCTCCTACTGGTGTAAAACCAATTGACTTCAAGTGGATCTTTAAGTTGAAGCTTAAGCTAGATGGATCCATATCCAAATGGAATGCTAGACTGGTGGTTAAAGGCTTTGAACAAGTATATGAAATAGACTACACTGAGACCTTTAGTTCGGTGGTAAAGCATCAGTCTATTCGTACCTTACTGGCTATAGCTGTTGTAGAAGATCTAAACATTCACCAGATGGACGTCCAAACATCATTCCTACACAAATTTATAGAAGAAGATATATTCATCTATCAACCAGATGGTTACGTCCTTCAAGGCAATGAGGATCTGGTATGCAAATTGCATAAGGCTTCATATGGTCTTAACCAAGCTCCCACGGCCTGGTATGACAGAATTATTCACTTCTTGTTGCAGCACAATATTACTTCTTGCTCTGCAGACTGCAATGTATATCTCAGGCATAAAGGGTCAATCTATGTCATAATAGCATTATACGTTGATGATTCTTTAATTATCAGCAATTTAAATTAATTATTATAGAAAACCAAATCTCTACTTTCATCGAAGTTTGAGATGACTAATTTAGGCCCAGTCCATTACCTTCTTGGTATGGAGATCAGTAGAGATCGTGCATAGAGAAGGATAACTATAAGCCAAGAATCCTACTTGACTAATGTACTTCACAAATATGGCATGGAGGATTGCAAGCCCATAGACACACCTATGGATCCAAGAGCTAAGTTGTCCAAAGACATGTGCCCCAAAACTCAAGCAAATCAGCAAGAAATGCGTAGGTATTCTTATTAGTCTGTCATAGAATCTATTATGTATTCTATGATCTGCACACGACCTCATCTAGTATATGCAGTAAGCACATTGTCTCAGTACATGTCCAATCCAGGCCTATAGCACTGGAAAGCTTTGCAAAGAATATTGTGGTACAGTCAAGCCAAAAGCACTATGTTTTGAGCTATAATGGCAAAACAAAAGTTGCACTCACATTGACCACTTATTCAGATTCAGATTGGGCAGGAGACGTGGATACCAAAAAATCCACATCAGGCTACATTTGTTTCCTTGCAGGAGGGCCCATCTCATGGAACAACAGAAAGCAAAAATGCATTTCTCTGTCCTCCACAGAATCTAAATATGTTGCAGCTACATTAGTAGTGAAGGAGATAATCTGGCTAAGGATGCTGCTGTAGGATCTGCAATTTCCACAAATCAGTCCAACAATACTCCAGTGCGACAATCAGAGCTGCATAGCTCTATCTCTGAACCCACGAACTCATAATAGAACTAAGCATATAGAAGTTCAATTCCATTTTCCTAGAGAGAAAGTTCAGAGTAAAGATGTTGTACTAAGTTACTGTCATACAGACAGTATGTTGGCTGATATTTTGACAAAGCCATTGTCTAGAGATAAGCATTCTACTTTAGTAGGTATGTTAAATCTCAATTGTAGATCAGATTCATAGCAGTTAACTTAAGGGGGAGTGTTGGAATTTAATCTAACTCCCACTCATCCCAACAGTCCTCCTTCCTTCTCTAAATTTTTACTCTCTCAAATGTAACCTGCAAAAAATTGAACTGTCGCTACAATCTGGTTTTTTACTCGCATTTTTGCACAGCCGAAAAATGCGAAAAACCCGACACTGTGTTTTTACACTAAGTTTTCTGACAGGTGACACTGCAGTTTTATACGGGTTTCTACATAGGCGAAAAACACGACATTGCAGTTTTACACGGGTTTTACACAGGCGAAAAAGGTGAAAGCCCCGACACTGTATTTCTACACGGGTTTTTTGATAGGCAAAAAATGCGACACTTGCCCTACAAAAAGCCGAAGGTGTCCTACAGGTAAAGAGTGTCCTACAAATCTCGAAGGTGTCTTCCAAATGCCGAAGGTGTCTTACAAATCCCGAAGGTTGCCCTCAAGTAAAGGCAACAGCCAAAAAGGCCAAGGAGTGTCGCATTTCCAGTCTGCCAAAAAAATACACAGAGTGTCGCTATCAAACCAGAAAGCCTTCACGCTCCATCAACAAACTGATCCACTGATCAGTTTTGCAGCTGTTATCAATCTTGTAATTGTAAAGTTAAGCTAGTACAAGATTCTTCAGCTGATATGTATATATACATGTAATTGAGCGAGGGCAAAATACATATAGACAAAAAGAAGAGAGGATTATGATACGTAAGGTCAGATAGCGAAAAACACGTTTTATCAGTAGCTGTCTCCTCAGAGTTGGTGATCATAGAGAGAGAGAGAGAGAGAGAGAGAGAGAGAGAGAGAGAGAGAGAGAGAGAGAGAGAGAGAGAGAGAGAGAGAGAGAGAGAGAGAGAGAGAGAGAGAGAGAGAGAGAGAGAGAGAGAGAGAGAGAGAGAGAGAGAGAGAGAGAGAGAGAGAGAGAGAGAGAGAGAGAGAGAGAGAGAGAGAGAGAGAGAGAGAGAGAGAGAGAGAGAGAGAGAGAGAGAGAACTATTTGAGAACCTTAGCAATTGTCTTGAATCTGCTAGTAAAATCACGCATTTATCAGTGCAATTGTATTGTGGTCTGATTGTTGTTTTTACAACCTTTCATTATACAGATTCACTATTGTTCTATTTCATTACATTTTTGTTGAATGATAACTCTCACTCCCTTTTACACAAACACCATTATCAGAGAATTGTATGGCTGTCTATGACATCTAAATTGATTTTACATTCTCTTATTATCAAGTTATTAGTATTAGAGGATTGCGTGGATGTCTCAGATGCCTAATTTCTTTTTGCAATCTTTCTTTCATGGTAGTCTATGACTCCTACACTGATAATCTGATTTCACACATAAATAACTGCTTGTAACTCCATTCTCCAAGTAATCCACGATCCTGCTGGCTATAACAGTTTGGTTTTCTTCCAATAGAAGTGGTATTAGTGCTAATATTTATTTCCTCCCATAGAGTGATATCAGTGTCTACTTCCATAGGAGTGGTATCAGAGCCACACTTCAACACAAAGACTTTGATGAAATTTGGTGACTTTGAAGAACTTTGGCCACTTCGGAGACTTCGGCCACTTCGGTCATGTCGATAAATGACAGTTAATTGTTCCACACGTTTTGAAGCTAAAGACTTGCCCTAACCCTATAGCAAGTAAATTTTTAGGAAGTACTAACTGGATTGATGCCAGGTCACTATGGCCCACTGGCCATTATGATCTACAACCTAATCAGTTGTCCTACTGGACTAGTTGCATTTGCTTAGTATAAATAATTGATCATACTTCTATTAGTTTGAATCACATAGTAGCTCTTTCAAGCTTTCAAGTTTGAACACTCTTGAGCATTCTAGCTCAGTTCTTTAGAGCTCATTTAGAGTTTTGCTATTAGCGTTTACTGTTTATCAACGAAAGTGCAAATCAGACAGAGTTTCTAGAGATAGCTTAGAGTACGCAGTTTCTATCTGCAATTGTCTTGTGCTCATCATTTGCCAAATTAATCTATTTTTTATTGCATTCAGTATTATGTCAGAATCTCTGTGATTTCATATTGCTTTTGTCTGATAATTGAATTCTTCATTTTTTTGGCTATGTAATCACTTTAGCTCTGATGATTTCAAAGTTAGTTGCTAAAAGATTGAATGTGGCTCTTGTCAATATGTTTTGTTCAATATTGATAGGCGTAGTCATGCATTAGGAAAGCAGGCTCATTCCGCTATGCTCGATAAGTCGTTTATGGCCTTTGACTTGTCGCTATTGCATTATCAGCTATTTTCAATGTGTGGAAGATTAAAAACGATTAGTCGATCATCAGGAGAATAATAAAACAGTACGAAGATATATGAAATAACACCGGTATAAATTGTCTTTTGACCCAAATTTAGAATCTATGCAAGCATGTCGACACATGGTGCAATACAATTTATTTACATATGGGAAACTCCAAGATATGTTAAAAAGCTCTTCCATACCACCTTTAGTACCCATCTACTCCTTCTTGGACACTGGTTTCTTGTGGTCTCGATAAACCTTATAGTATAGCTTTGCTTACTCTGATTCTTGAAAGGTTTATGGAATAGAATTGTAAGTTTTTTGCACTAATAGACCAATGACTTGTTGTCCTCTTCTTACTAAGAAAATTTTCATTTCATAGATTTCTAGCGCTAGTTCTTGAAGTAAATGCTAGTCGCATTTTTACTAATGTCTCCCAACCTGATCATATGGCTATAAGTGACTTCCTTTAGGCAGAATGAAGAGATTAATATTCTCCCACACTTGTATGCCTATGCTGATTTTTCTACATTGGTGAAATTGGTAGTGTATTTCTCTTTCTAACCAAAGATCATTCAAGTAGATTGGATCTTAAGGATCTGAAATCTTTCACATGGTATTAGAGCTTGTGTTTCAGGTTATGAAGGAGGAAATCAGATCTATCAATGATTTGGTGAAGATATCAAGTCTAGAGCATGCTAAAGAGGATTCTACACCAAAATCAATTTTTTTGCTTTTGTAGATTGGATCTTTTGTAGATCAAAACACTAAATAGGTCAATATACTTGTTCAATTCCAATTTTTGAACTCACATACTGGATTTGGCCGGTTTTTGAATCATTGGTTCAGCCTAAGTGGTGGCTTATAGATTGCATATCAAATTTTCAGCATTTGCATGTAGATTTGGAATAGTCAATTTTTTGTGATTTTGTCAAAACCCTAATTTTGATTGGATCTCTAGATAGTGAGTTGTTGGACCTCATTTGAGTGTGTTTCAATCTTAGGAAGTGGCAAAAGTCATTAGATTGAGGATAGACCATAGGTTGATCAAGATTCCATGATTCTATGTGTTGATTTGTTTGGATAAGTGCTAGAAGAGAATTTGTGAGATAGTTTCAAATCTTGGTGATTTCTTTTGAAAGCATTTGTTGTTGTTCAAAGGAGTGCTTTGTGCATTGAAACAGGTTGAAAGAGAAAATCAAGTTATTGCTACATGGCAACCTCAATTGGAGTCATGTTGGAAGCCAATGATAGGCTTACCTCAAGTAACTATTCATTGTGGGAAGTGAGGATGGAGTCACTTCTTGAGATGAATGATGTTTTGGATATTGTTGTAGGCTTGGAGGAGAGATTAGAAACACAAAAAGATCAATTGAGGTATGACAAGAGGGCCAAGAAGGCTCTACACATGATAAAGATGAATGTTACCAATGAACTTCTCAAGGAAGTTGGTAAGTGCACATCATCTTTGGAAGCTTGGAATTCATTGAAGAAGCTTTATGAATCCAAGTCTACTTCTAGAGTGTTGACTCTAAGAAGGCAAATCTTTTCTTGTTTGCAAAAGAATGAAGAAAGTCCAAGTACATTTGTTTTGAAAATGAAAGCATTGAATGATGAGTTAGCTTGCATAGACGAAAGCATTTAGGAAGGAGAGCTTATTCAAGTGATTCTTAATGGCTTGTTGGATGTTCATTCTAACATTGTTCAAAGTATTTCTATTCAAAAGACTTTGCCAAAGTTGATGGATCTTCAAGAGATCTTGATCAATGAGGAATATAGATTTCAATCAAGAGGTGGATCTACATAGACACTTCAAGAGGATGCTATGTTCACAAAGGGCAAATTCAAGGGCAAAACCAAAAGTAAGTGGTCTAAAGGGCAAGATCAAATGGATGCTTCTTCAACTGGCAAAAAGAAGGATAGATCAAAGCTCAAGTGCTTTTATTGTGGCATCAAAGGACACTTTGCAAGTGAGTGCTACAAGAAGAAGAGAGATCAAGGAGACAAGCAAGGTAATCTTACTTTTGATGAGGATGGTTTGGATGTTCAATATGCAAATGATGATGCTTTTGTGATGTCTTCATGTATGCTTTCTAATGATGGAGATCTAGATCCTTGGTGGACTAATAGTGGAGCAAGTTCACACATGACCTTTCACAAAGAGTACTTGATTTCTTTGTTGTCATATGGAGATGACAGGAGGGTGATCTACACGGCCAATGATGGCGAGTGTGCAATCAAAGGGATTGGCACAATTCCTATTTCTCTCTCTACAAATAGGAATGCTCATTTGGAGGATGTCTTGTTTATTTCATCTATCATGAAGGCATCATGATCCGCTTCTTGAATGGGTTGTGGAGCTTCTGTAGCTGCATTTGCCACTTGATTTGACTACCCCTTGTTGTTGTTCTTTGCTTGTAGTATCCGACAATCTTGAATTTCGTGGTTGTTTCGCTTGCAGTATTTGCAGAACAGCTTCTTCTTCATCTGCGGATTCGACTGTTCATTGTGCTATGCTGGTTTTTGGTCTTGCTTTGATTGTTTCGGGTCTTTCTTCTTCTTCTGCTTAGTCATGCTCTTGTTGGTGTACAAGGCGTGAGAATCAACTGAAGAACTTGATGCTTCATTCTCCACTTGTCTTCTTGCAACAACATTGTAATGACTCTCGAAAGAGTCAGTTCCGGATGTGTCGTGATGATCATCACCCAGTTGTCATATGAGCTTGGCAAGCTTGTAAGCAATTGCATCACTACGTCTTGATTGTCTATGATAGATCCGACTACGGCCATTTGCTTCAGCAGGTTCTTGAATTGGTTGACATGATTCTACAGGGAATCACCATTCGTCATCTTGAGGGAGTAAAATTTTTTCTTGAGATGTAGCTTGGAAGCTATATCTCGCACTTCGTATAGTGTGCTCAAGATGTCCCAGACTTCTTTGGATGTCTTGGCGTCAGATACATGGCCGATCTGAGTATCCAAAATGTTGAGGATGATCAACGCAAAAGTCTTTCCATCCTTTAGCTTCCATCTGGCGATTGCTGCGTCATCTGCTTTGGGTTTCCCTTCTGCACCTATAACCACGTCATACAATTCTTTAGCCATTAGCACTGTTTTCATCTTAAATTTTCACAGATGGTAATTGGCTCCATCAAGCTTGTCCATGATAGGACGAGATTTCCCTTGGGAATCCATGTGAAAGATTAGTCTAGGTGATAGAAATAACTATCAGTGACTTAAGTATGAAAATCTGGTGCGGAATACAGAATCAAGAAGACAATTACTCTATCAACTAGTAGAGTCTTGTTACTGTGGAAGCTTATCAGGCTACAGAAAATAGCTCTGATACCATGTTGGGAAAAGAGGGTGTGTCTAAGCTCTAGAGCTCCTTTCGGCCAATCTTTTAGGAATGTCACATTGTCCGTGACAACCATGTAGGCCTTAGACGATGTTGTAGAGAATTTCATGTCCAAATTTTTTAAGGATTCTTTTTTGGGAAAAGAGGTTGTGTCTGAGAAATGGAAAATAGCTCAAAAACAAATGAACATGAATGGAAAGTGTTCATGTGTAGCAAAATGAGCTACCTCACTCTTTCCCTAAGCATGACTATGCCTATCAGACTCGAACAGAATACTAGTGATAGAAATGATGTTCGATTTGATTACGTAGCCAAACATTAAGCATGAAGACATCATAATGATAATTTGTCACAAACAGCTAGACTGGTTGTCAGTCGCGAATTAGTCGTAAAAGACAAGACTAAATATCAGTCGTGAATAGCTAGACTAATGATAATTTGCTAAGAACAGACTACCAGATTAAGCAATAAGAGAGTCAGACAGAATGTAGAAAAGCATAGCAATATTGACACAAATCTGAACGCAGAACAAACAAAGCTGTATCAGATTAAGTATAGCGAAATATACAGGTCAATAATGCATGTGAGCACAAGACAATAGCGGACGAAACCACGTGCTTCATGAAACTAATCCAATCTATTAATCCAATCTATTAAAAGGAATAAACCTATTACTGACAATACAAAAAATTGATACACGAAAGCATCTACTTCATCTATCTCTGATATGCTTCTGATACATGCTATATTTTACACACACACAGTTACATGCTAAATACAAAGATGGTATCCAATATATATACATAATGTTGTAGGTGTGCAGATGAAGAAAATACAAAGTGGATGTGCTGTCTATGGGAGATCATGGTGGCTGCTATCGTTGTCAAATCTGATTGCACAGTGCATGGGATGAGCATGAAAAGGCTGTGACATGAGCCTTTGCTGAAATGAACATTGGTGAAGATGCAAAAAATGCGACACTTTGACAAATGCCTTAGAATTTGATCTACAAGGTGCCTTCGCTTTTCCATTAAGGCACCTTCAACATTTGTAGGGCAGTGTTGTCTTTTTCGCCTATCACAAATCATGTGTGAAAACACAGTGTTGTCTTTTTCGCCTTTTTCGCATGTGGAAATTTACTTGTATTTATGCAGACAGTCGTATTTTTCGCCTGTCTTATTTTACATGTAAATATGCAAACTGTGCGACAACATGAGTAAAAATGCAGCATGAATGGAGGCAGATTAATATAGGATTTAGGAGAGTAGAGGAGATAAATCCAACATTCTTGTCTTCTGGCCATGCATGGTAAGCGTGTTATCATCATGCCCAAGGATTTTGTTATTCTCGAGAGACTTTGGGACTGTTATTTTGGTCTTCGTGTGGATATTGCCAGCACCTCTAGAGATCTGCCTCTAGATAGATCAGACCTACCAACTACCTCAAGGAGGAAAATGAACCAGATTGTCCCTAAAAAATCTAGATCTTGTAGGCCAGCTGCTTCTCTTTCTCCTAAGGTAATCCTTGTAAAGCAACCTTGAATCATCCTGACCACTAAATCTGGCTCTGATTCAGAAACATAATCATCTTCTTCTCCTCATGTTACTCATCAACCTTCTCAGAATGTTTTTTCGTCGAAAGTGGAGATAACCCAAGAGAAGCTTGACAAGATAACAGAGAAATCTGTAAATATTTTGCCAACATCTATTCAAACCCTGTACATAATCTTTTTGTTAGAATCCCATATGATCGCAACCCGATTTGTTTTTTATTTTGACCATTACATTTAATATGAATCTTATCTAGGCAATATAATTGATATGCTCGGCAGCTATTTTGACTTTTTTCTTCCAGATTCAAATAGAAGCTATAGATTAGGTCTCAAATTTTGTACAGACTTTAAAGATAAAACTTCAGAAATTATAGATGTGATTGTTGCAGCCGACCAAATTTTTGCAGCATAGCATTAGTATGGATTCCATGGGAGTCGTTTTTGTTGTCAGTCCATTTTTCGTGGGTGCATGATCAAGCTCTCATGTGAAAGTAGGCACATGAACTTCCAAACGACAAAAGCCATAGCTTTCAAGAAGAGCAACTCCCAATTCAAAACTTGGTGAATGTAGAATAGCTTCAAAATTTAGCATGACCTCATGTCTTTATAGTGGTCCTTTATGCCTCTATTATGAGTTTGGAGCCTTATTTGAGTAATTTGGGCCTTCCAACCATTACTACAAAGCCCACCATTAACGAAGATAGCATGAGTGCTTATGCTCCCTTGTTAACTACATTATAAAACTAGTTCTACTTTGATTTAGAACCATGGCTATACTTACCATCATTTATTATTGAGCACATGGGCTAATTACATGTGGGACATGACACTCTTCCTACTTATGTATTTTTTTTCTCAAAAATGAAGACCATGTGATACTTCATCGAGTGTCATGCTCCATGAGTCCCTTGGCACTTATTGATCTTTGGCTACCTTTACAATATGATTATCTTTCCATGTAATGTTCACATTGGAAACCATTTTCCATTAATCTATTATTGTTGCATTTTTTTAAAATTTTTGTAGTGCTATGCTATAACTACTAGAATATTGCTTGAGGTCATGTTTTCAACTTACTATTCTAGAACGAGGTTGTGGCAAATCTTCAATATAAGATAAGTTTGTTCCATATGTTTTATAAGAGCATTGACAAAGATGTTTATGAAATGTAGGACTACCTTTGAGTAGCATCTAGTTTTGTATGGATTGATAAAATACATGCAACAAGATACTCAATAGTCTTTATTAGAAAAATAGATCACAAAGATCCATTTATGCGTTTTGATCTTTGGCTAATATGGATAACACATCTAGCATCATTAACAATGTAGAAATCTTGCATCTACTACACATAGAAGATGTAAACTCAATAAGAACTTGTAAAAAATGCTTATGTAAGTTAATTTACTACATACAACAGCTGCACAACAACAATACTCACATGTGGAAACTCATACACATAAGAAACATAGTCTTCTATACACAAGAATCCACTATATCATCACAAATATGCAAAAATGGATGTAGAATCCCAAAGAGATATCTTCTATAAGAATGAATGAGAGAAGAATGAGAGATATAGGTTCCTCCCATGCTTGTAGCCTATTTATAACAGCCTCTTGCCATATTTGGATGCTCTTACACAAGCTTATCTACTTCTGGAAGTTTCTAGATCTCTTCCAAATCCTAGATCTAACATGACTAGATTCAATGCATCTCTATTAACCAATTAGAGTAGGTCTAAATTCGACCTTATCAATCTGCCTAAGTTGTCAAAAATAGTAAATCCACTATTTTTAGTCTTTACTAACTTTATAAAGTCTATCTCTAAGTTGAAAAAGCATATTGGCCTCAAAATGGCCAAATAACCTCAACATGACTAAACCAAACTAGTTGATATGATTTTGTTGTCTTAAACATTGGTCCACAATATGGGATGATGGTTTATCTTGTAACAATTTCTCATTTGTATTTTTCATATTCCATTTAGCAAAAAGCTCCTTTTGGTTGTTTGGCACAAGGAATATATTGAATCTGCTATTTAATAAAAGCCTTTTCAATGTAGCTTCTTTTTGAAGATCACCGAAATAGCACACAATGCTTTCATCAACACATGCTAGCTCATCATTGAATGTCTTAACCCTCGAAAAAAAAGCATGAGCACTTTCATACTTATTTTGCATACATTGAAATATTTGCCTCCTAAAGGGTAGTACCCTTGATGTAGACTTGGACTCATAAAGCTTCTTTAAAGCTTCCCAAGCCTCACTTGATGAAGTACACTTACCAACTTCCTTGAGAAGTTCATTAGTCACATTCATCTTGATCACATGTACAACTTTCTTTGCCCTCTTGTCATACCTCAATCGATTTTGTGGTGCCAAAGGTCTCTCCTCCACACCTACAACAATATCCATCAAATCATTTATCTCAAGCAAAGATGCCATCCTCACCTTCCAAGTAGAATAATTTGTTGAGGTAAGCCTCCATCATTGCCTTCCAAGATGAAGCCGCTTGAGGTTGCCATGTTGCAATGATTTGATCTTATCTTTGAACCTGTTCCAATGCACTATGCACTTCCTTGAAAATCAACAAATGAAACTCAAGAAGAAATCACAAAGACATGGAAACAACATGGCCTCTCCTTTTTCTCTTTCTAGAAAATTCTAGCACATAGAATCCTGATTTCTTGATCACAATAGACTTAAACACAATATGATGAACTTTTGCCAACACCTAAGATTGAAAAACACTCTCGAAAAGTACAAAAACCTGAAAATCAAGAGATCCTATCAAATTTAGGGTTCACCAAAAAATGCAAAATATTGAATAAAGAGAAATCTACATGAAAAGCTAGAATCTAGATATTTCATCTAATAAAATGTGACAATCATGAGCAATTTTTGTCTCCAAATTCTAGTAAGTGGCTTGAAAAATCGGCCATCTACAAGTATTTTGACCTAAAATAACTTTAATATCACAAAGATCCAAACTCTATACTTGAAACTACAAGATTTGAGCTAGAAACACCTCCAAATCAACATATAATTTATGGCACCCTCAAATCAACCTCTAGATTTGGAAAATTCACCAGATTTGGCCTGCAACTTGCTTTGATACCATGTGAAAAAAATACAGATCCAAAACACATTAGTGGATCAACAAGATCTTGGGCCAATTTGGTTGCACATCTAGAAATAGCTAGAAGATAGAAATCACTACTTTATGCATGCTAGAACTTAGAAATGCATAAAGATCTAATCATAAACACTTAGATATGACTTAGTACTATCCCTATCCATACAGCACCAGTAAATTATAGTACTTCACACTTGTGGATCCAAGATCTACCAAGAAATCAACATTCTACACATAGAAAACCGAGATATCAAGAGAAATATGCAAGAGATGGACATCGAATCAAAAGATAAAAGTTCTCCATATGAAATGAGATCATGAAGATGATTTCTCCACGTTTTACAACTATTTATAGTGTCACTTTTCCTAAAAGATCAACTTCTAGGTACTTCACTAAGAACCTAAAAATAAGTGACTAGTTTCAATGTATCTCAACTAACCCACAGCAGTAGCTCTAAATCCGATCTTATCCACTTATGTACTTGCTAGAAATAGTAAGAAAAAAATAAGGAAATATGTATATTTATTTAAATTTTTTTATGTTTTCATAATAGGCGAGTGTTTGGGAGTATTGACGAATATTTGGATTTGAAGGTGAGGGTTTGGTAGTGAAGGCAAGTGTTTTACTCAAAAGGTAAATGTTCGGTGCAAAAAGTGAGTGTTTGAGAAAAATATGGAAAAGACTTGTACTAAGTGTTGAAAATCTAGCAAATTCACACGTGTGAGAAACCACACAAAAAGTGTGAATGATCTTTACCATGCTTTGTGGTGGCACACAGATCACTTGTAGAGCAATCCTACAATCTACGACAAGATCTGAGGCTAGAACACAATCTAGAATGCTACAGATCAAAGCTACTCACAAATAGGGAATGTGTACAAGCAAGATCATGTATGAAGAAGACCCAAAATTTGAACTAGAGAGAGAATACAATTACAAGCAACATAGAATGAGATCCAAATTTGACATTATGACATTACAAAAGCTTGATTCATCATTAGAAATGAATGAGAATCATATGTACATGTATAGGAGAGCCAAAATTCGTGGTACTACTAACATTCAATGCATTCCCTACACCTATTCAAGTGTAAACTACCACTATATTGACACCTAATAGCTTGCATGCAAAGATTGCACCTAACTTCTACCTACTTTCTCCGAATGTCAATTTCTCAACTAGACAAATACAAAACTACACGCATGTGTCGATTACTATATTTGCATGCCTTGCATGTCACAATGGAAACTTGGGACACAATGCATTTATGATGGCTCGAGTTTCTACAAGGTCATATTAGACCATTTCCATGTGTAAATCTACATGCATGTCAATCTAGACATTGTGAACATTGTTGCATGTCATACTAGGCCAACTAGACTTTATGCATGTCATTGGAACTTGATCTACCTAACCCAAACTCACTCTTTTCTACAAGAATATGTGCTCAATTCACACACCTTGGATATGTATAATCAATTTACATGGGTAGAACCCCCAAAATCAACATATGTAAGATAGATATGTTTTACAATTCTTCACACTCCTCCTTAAAATATATCTATCTGATGTTGATGAAGATCCTTTGTATGTGGATTCTTTGTTTTGTGTTTGAAGTGAAGATCCAAGGAATCCATCAGAGCAGCACACATACCAAATCCACGATAAGATTTCTTTGATAGAAATCTTTTCCAAATGCCTTTGAAAAATATTCCACCAATTTGCCACTATGTCGATATGCCTCCTCCATGCTTGATCCTGATTTTGGACTTGAGAACTCCAAATGCATGAAGATGGCTGCATAAGAATCTGAAAAATCCGAGGCTTCCATGTCTCATCATGATCACAAAGATCATACAGATCAAGATTATACCATGAGCAATATTCAAGATTAAGCACACTAGCTTCATTAGTCCAAACACTATGAACTCTATCCAAAATGGATCTAATCTTGAATCCATACTCAAACTTGATCTCATTGACGCTAAGTACTTTCTTAAGTATGCAAGTGTCCTCATCTTCACTTACTCTCAAAAGAAGTTCACAATATGTATCAAAACATGAAAATCAGTGTCGCATTTTTGCATTCTAGCGACATCGTCGTTTGTCAGGATTTGCGAGCAAATATGCAAAGACGCATTTTTGGCTTTTTCCAAAGTGCCTCAAATGTGAAGGAAATGACTCTTGAAAAGTGTGGTGCTACTCTAAATGGGATTTA
The DNA here is from genome assembly GCA_029204225.1 of Diphasiastrum complanatum. Lineage (NCBI taxonomy): Eukaryota > Viridiplantae > Streptophyta > Lycopodiopsida > Lycopodiales > Lycopodiaceae > Diphasiastrum > Diphasiastrum complanatum. The sequence goes on from CM055106.1 coordinate 47,273,835, forward strand.
AGGACACTATCGGGTTTTTTTTTGCAAAAAGTTGACACTATCAATTTTTTGCGACACTGTGGCCTGTGGCTATTTTAGCATTTCTACAGAAGTGACAGTTTGGTTCGTTTATGCAGACAGACTGTTTATGGCCAATTTCCACTGCTTATCAAGCGATCAATGACAAGGAACTGGATGGATGCCAGCGGACACCAGCCAACTAGCAATCGCAATTGACGACCTAGTTTCTTAGTGTAAATAGTTGTTCATATTCATACAGTTTTGAATAATAATTATCAGAAGAAGCATTTGAATAGTTAGCTCTCTCTCTCTCTCTCAAGCCTACGAGCTTGAACACTCCTAAGCATTCTAGATCACTTCTTAGAGTTGTTTTAGAGATCGCTATTGCACTACCGCTTATCAACATTGCGCTTAATTCAGACTTAGCCGCTCAGAGATAGCATAGAGCATGCGACTTTGATCTACAACTTATAGTATTCATTTACTTATGTTTCGTTTTTCATACTGAATCAATACTATCTTTTATTGCATTCAGATTCATCTTAGAATATATGCATTTCTGTAGTTCTTCGTGACAAATTATTTGTCTGATTACTTAATATTGTTTGGCTACGTAATCACTGTAGTACTGATGATTTCAAAGTTAGTTACTATAAGATCAAACATGATTTCTATCACTATTATTTCGTTTGAAATTGTTAGGCATAGTCATGCATAGAGAAAGAAGAAGATAGTTTATTCCGTCATGCACGAAAAGTTTTCTTTCTAGACACTCGAATTATTTTTGAATTCGTTTTTTTTTAGTTCGACCTATCTTCTGCACACCTCTTTCTGACATGGTATCAGAGCCAAAGCTCTATTACTTGATATCTTTTGCGATATCAAATTGATAATCATACTCTTCAGTTCTTTTCAACCTTTCAGACAATTCAAAGAGCATGCTAAGAATCAAACTGGTAAACATCAACTACACTACTTCAGATCAAGCCTACAAGTTGTTCGATCCCATCGAGTCAAAGATATTCACTAGCCGGGATGTCATCTTCATCGAAGATCAGTTTCAAGTCCTCAAAGGAAAGGGTAGTCCCCATGTAGCCGACGTATCAGATTCTCCTGATGCATTGAACTTTCCAGTTCCTCAATCGACTATTCCCATTGAAGGTCCAAGCTCTTCTACTTCCGATGAACAACAAATGAACGGCGAATCAGAAGATGATGATGTTGCAGTTCAGCAACTACAGTCTGATGGGAATGATCAACTTCCTCTATTACTCAGAAGGTCATCGAGAACTAGCACACCACCCCACAAATATATCGACGAGTCTGTAGCCTACCTTGTTCGGGAGTCGACGTTTGTCCAAGAGGCACTTAGTCAGCCTGATTCAGATCTCTGGAAAGAAGCTATGGATAAAGAGTATTCATCTCTTATCAAGAACCAGACAAGGACAATTGTTGAACTACTTGCTAGCAGAAACGTAGTTGATTGCAAATGGATTTTCAAAGTAAAGTACAATGCAAATGGAAGCATCAACAGAAGAAAGGCATGACTTGTTGCTAGAGGATTTTCTCAAGTATACAATGTGATTACATTGAGACCTTTAGTTCAGTAGTTAGACATTCTTCTATTCGACTTTTGCTATCATTTGCCGTTGTAGCAGATTTGAAAATACATCAAATGGATGTACAAATAACATATCTCAATGGAGTTATTGAAGAAGACATTTACATGGTGCAACCCGAAGGCTATATTATCGAGGGTAAACACAATCATGTGTGTAAACTCCATAAGGCACTTTATGGCTTGAAGCAATCTGTTCAAGCATGGTTTCAAAGGATCAATATGTTCCTTTTTTATCATGGCTACACACCTAGCTCTTTAGATTCAAACGTTTACTTCAAAGCAGTACAACAGTCTTTTATCATTATCACTTTATACGTGGATGATACATTGCTTTTCAACAACAGTACCGATCTGATAAAAGAGGCCAAGACAATGCTATCTTTCGAATTTGACATGACCGATCTGGGCGAAGCTCATTTCTGCCTTGGTATACAAATCCATAGAGACAGAAAACAGAAGTTGGTTTACATTACACAACAGAGGTACATCTACAACATGTTAGTCAGATATAATCTGATTAATTGCAATTTAGCTCTCTCACCAATGGAACCATGTCTCAATTTGTCAAAGGACCAGTGTCCCCAAACAATTCATGAGAAGTAGCAGATGTGTGAGTATCCTTACCATTCTATTATAGGATCTCTTTTGTACGCCATGATCTATACCAGGCCAGACATAACTTTTGCAATCAACTCTCTCAATAAGTTTATGACTAATGCTAGTGTAACACATTGGAAGGCTCTTTTTGGGATCATGAGCTATCTTTGAGCTACTATGGACTTTTGCATTTGTTATGGAGCAGTCAGCAATGACAAACTCAATTTACTCAGTGGTTACACAAATGCAAGTTGGACAGGAGATGTAGATACTCGTGAATCCACTTTCGGATTTACATTCTTCCTTAACAATGGTCCAATTTCCTAGAACAGTTGTAGGCAAACTTTAATAGCTCTGTCTTCCATTTAATCAGAGTATATTGTAGCCTCTCAGGCTTCAAAAGAAGCAATTTGGTTGATGAATTTACTCTCAGATATCGGTCTGAATCAATATGCTTCGATGACATTATTTTGTGATAATCAAAGTGCCATCACTTTATTAGCCAACCCTAGATTTCATTCTAGGAGTAAGCACATTGAACTGAAGTATCATTTCGTCAAAAGCAAAGTTTTCAACGAAGAAGTTAGATTGCAGTACTATAGAACGCAAGGTATGACAGCAGATATTTTTACCAAAGCATTAAGTTTGGATACACACAGAAGATTTTGGATAGAACTAAGTTTGAAGGTGAAGGCATTCAAGGATTCAGATTAAGAGGGAGTGTTGGATTAGTCTCCTTCTTACGAATAAACAAATCGGTTTTAATCTTCATCCATTGTTTATCCAGTTCTGCGGATTTTCCCGTGTTCTTTTACAGTCTACAAATTTACAAGTGTTTTTACACAGTCTGCAAAAATACACGGAGCTTGACTACAGTTTTGCATTTCATTTTCTCTCACTTCGGCTTTTTTGCCTGTTAGGAATCTTGTGTAAAATCACAGTGTCGCATTTGTCGCATTTTAGCGACACTGTCGTCTGTTAGGATTTGCGAGAAAATATGCAGAGTCGCATTTTTCACTTTTTTCAAAGTGCCTCAAATGTTAAGGAAATGACTTTGGCAAAGTGTAAGGCTACCCTAAATGGGATTTAAGGACACTGTTGGGTCTTTCGCAAAAAGTCGACACTCGCTTTTTTGTGACCCTGTCGCTTGTGGCTGTTTTGGTCCATTTATGCAGAAGTGACAATTTGGTTTATTTATGCAGACAGACTGTTTACAGCCAATTTCCACCACTTATCAAGCAATCAATGACAAGGAACCGGATGAATGCCAGCGGACACCAGCCAACTGGCAATCACAATTGATGACCTAATTTCTTAGTATAAGTAGCTGTTCATATTCATACAGTTTTGAATAATAATTATCAGAAGAAGCATTTGAATAGTTAGCTCTCTCTCTCTCTCTCTCTCTCTCTCTCTCTCTCTCTCTCTCTCTCTCTCTCTCTCTCTCTCTCTCTCTCTCTCTCTCTCTCTCTCTCTCTCTCTCTCTCTCTCTCTCAAGCCTGTGAGCTTGAACACTCCTGAGCATTGCGCTTAATTCAAACTTAGCTGCTCAGAGATAGGATAGAGTATGCGGCTTTGATCCGCAACTTACAATACTCATTTACTTCTGTTTCATTTTTCATACTGAATCAATACTATCTTTTATTGCGTTCAGCTTCATCTCAGAATGTATGTATTTCTGTAGTTCTTCGCGACAAATTATTTGTCTGATAATTCAATATTGTTTGGCTACGTAGTCACTTTAGTATACTGATGATTTCAAAGTTAGTTACTATAAGATCAAACGTGATTTCTATCACTATTGTTTTGCTTGAAATTGATAGCCGTTGTCATGCATAGAGAAAGATGAAGATAGTTTATTCCGCCGCGCACGGAAAGTTTTCTTTCTAGACACTCGAATTATTTTTGAGTTCGTTTCTTCTCGAGTTCGACCTATCTCCTGCACACATCTTTCCGACAGATACAATATCTTGCTTTCTAGATATTTTGGAAACATAATCAAGTCACCAATGACAAGAGATAATTTCAAACTAAAGACCTTATTCAAAACTAGAATAGTCTTACTTGATATTTGAGATAAGCAAATCTCAATTAAGCAAGATACAACATCAATCAAAGAAAGAGAATCATAGGTGAGTACAATAGAATGAATACCATCTTCACTTATCCTTTCTTTTCCATGAAATAAGAACCACAAGGTCTTGGCCTTGTACAATGAAGATCTTCTTGGATATGCATGTTGAGGATACTCCTCCTCAAACCTCGATCCCATCATAAGTTGGCTTTTCTCCATAGAATGAACTTTTGATGCAATTAGAGACACTATGCTCTCGGCCTCTTCCAAGATAGAAAATAGATCTTCAAAATCAGTAACATCTCCATGCTCAAACACCTTCGAGATAGAGAGTGTAAAGGCTATGTGCCTTTCTTGGTGGATAAGCATCCAACCATGAAATATAAGCTTGGATCTCCATCCTTCAGTGGTAGTGTAGTTGACCTTAGCTTGTATCAATTTTCAATTAGCAAAGTACACAAGGTAATCATTTTTAAGTTCTCTTGGTTGGGTTAGAACACTACCAATGGAATATTTGGAAGTGTCTATATGGACATAAAATTCAATGGACCAATTAGGAGATCTAAGGATTGGAAGAAACACTAATGCCTACTTCAGCTTGTGAAAAGCTTCGGTGGCTGGTGGTGTCCACTCAAGTGTGAAGGCATTGGAATCATTTGAAAAATTGAAAAAGGACTTAGTTTCTACACCGATACTACAAGTGCCTTAGGTGTTAAAATTACACAAGCTAGTTTGAAATTTCCACTTGTAAATTGCATTGAGGCCATGTTGTGGGATGTCACATGTGCCAAAAGCATAACATACATTTTGCTAAGTCAAATACCTAACTTAGCTTTGGAATGGTACCTTTGGAATGAGGCCAAAATGTGCATAGATAGGCTAGAGAGATTCTAGGGGCTAAAAATACCTAGTTTTACATTGTTTTGGATCTCAAAAATTTAGACTCCCAATTAGAGTGGATCTTATGACCTTATAGGTTAAGAATTAGGGATAGGTCTTGGATGGATAAGAGAAATCCCTAAATGCTCAGATCCGAGTCAATCATATATAAACATGTGATGGATTTGTCGTCCAATTATGAGTAAAATTGAGATCTTCCTTCATGACTAGTTTGTCTATCATTTGAGTGATGATTGCTATTGGCATATGGATTTTTGTAATCATCAGAAGAGTTTGAAAGTACAGTTGGTATAGTACAAAAGTAGCAACAGGCCGTACTTTCACACGTGTGAGCCTTTTTGCATGTTTTTGGAGCCAATTTGTGGAGTTCAAGCCAAGATAAGCTAGAAATCAATGTATTGATTTATGTTCTAGCTATAGGAGCTTGATTGCATCTTAATTAGGTGCTTTCTCCATCATTTCTAAGATCTACTAGAGTCATTTGTTGCATTTTAGACATTCGGATTTATGACACCTAAGGGACCTTCATCGAGCATGATGGAGTCATTATGAACCTTTGTTGACCTAACAAATGGATTTGGAACATCAAAATTAGGTTGGAACCTTGAAAATTGTCATTAAATGTAGTACCTAGATGAAGATTGACTTAGAATTTGCTTTGCACAGGAACACAGATCTAGCTACACAGTAACACAGATAGAAAACACTCTCCACAGCAAGCTCACATAGCAGCTGTATTTCTCAAAATGGAATTACACTTTACATATAGTTCTTCACTCAGGCAACCCATGCATGACCCAAATTGCCGTTGGCGGCACGTGTGTCCCATCGACTTGCCTCGTGGCGAGGCCAACTGATCCTTATCGACTGATAGGACCCACAGTACAGTAGCACAATGATTCTACTTTAATTCTAACTCTCTCCCTTAAAGTAGAGTCTACTTTTTATATAGTCATATACATAGCTTTTGAAGAAACAAAGTGTTTCTGATTACAAAGCCTTGCTAGCTTTCAGCCCTTCACCTGACAAAGATGTTCGCGAACTCAAACATCTGGAGACATGAAACACGAAGAGTTTTGCAAACACAAAGGATCCACGAACGAGATTCCTTTGCAGTCTAGCAAGAGAAAGAAAGACGAGGTAAATGAAACCAACGGTGGAAACGAAACCCATTCTGTCCTCACGCTCCAAGGAGTACCACCAGAGATCATGCAAGTACCCAGAAGTACAGAGATCTGACCTGATGGCATGACATGAACAGATAATTCCTAGGTCCTGGCTAATCTGCCACTATTGTAATTCCCTGATTAGTTGTAGATGTATAATCACTCTAATCTTAGGTTTACATAGAGAGACCGTACTTACTGGATAATACTTGACATATATCAGAATATGATAAACAAAGTGTAACTAAGAGAAGAGACACTGAAGAAGTCTGATGCTAGTAAGCAATCAAGATGAACACAGATAGAAGCTCCGCCTACGTGCGAGAAGATTATTCCGTCTAGGATCAGAAGATCCAATTGTCCGCTAGTGAAGCGAGACTACTACTCGTGAGAGGATCGTGCTTCTCTCACGCCAACGCACTGCGTGGATTCGCATGCAGTGCCCTGAAGAAATCAGAGGAAATCAATATAGATTATTTTCTAGTTGTGTCTGATCTCGGATGTTGAATGCTTATGCTGTTTATTTCATATGTCTGAGTTTTCTTGTTCGCTTTGAATTCCGCACCTTGGTTGAATTAAAGTCGAATGCTGTATTAATTTTATGAACATAGATCAGTAGTAACTGACTACTCTCTAGAGGATTGTAGGAGTGTTTCAGCTGGCAGTGCCCAACGAACGCATCTAAACTCCATCCGAATCTTGAAAGAGAGTCGCGACTGTTTCGTGATTTTTTTCTCCCCTAGATTCATTACACGTATCAGAGCATTTCACGATTTTCATCAGCTTTAAAGTCAACAAACTTTAAGTACATAAAACTTTGATCTAAACTTATCAAACTTTTCTCCAACAAGTGGCTTAGTGAAAATATCAGCTAGTTGCTATTCCGTACTGCAATGAACAACATGAATTTCACGACTCAGCAGCCTCTCACGTATAAAGTGATACTGAATCTCAATGTGTTTGGTTCTCACATGGAACACTGGATTCTTTGCTAGCTGAATGCCACTCTGATTGTTGCTATATAAAGTTGGGGGATTTTTCTGCTTCATGCCAACTTCTTCCAAGATTTGTCTCAACATATAGCTTCCTGTGCTACACTACACATTGCCTTATACTCTGCTTCTGTGGTGGATAGAGCAATTGTACTCTGCTTCTTACTAGACCAGGAAAAGCAACTACCACAAAGCTGGAATACATACCCTGTGGTGGATCTACGATCATCATAGTCACCTCCCCAATCTGCATCCACATAGCCACACAACTCCGGTAAACCCTCATGCTTCCTGTAAATCAAGCCATAATCTGAAGTGCCTTTTACATAACGCAAAATGTGCTTAGCTACCTTCCAATGCAAATGCATGACCCAGGTTGTCGTTGGCGGGACGCGTGTCCCGTCGACTTGCCTCGTGGCTAGGCCAACTGATCCTTATCGACTGATAGGACCCACAGTACAGTAGCATAGTGATTCTACTTTAATTCTAACCGATTGGACCTAGGCAAAGGTTGAACCTTCGCCAGATTTTAAGAGCCTTCGCCAAGCTACCATATTGACCAAGAACCTTCATCGAGTATTTTAGAAGCTATTTTCATTGTACTAAATATGCTTGTCAATTTTTGTCCAAAACTAATCAACCAAACTAGCACTTTGTCGAACTATAACAGGCTCATAGTAGCCTCGTTTTATGGATCATGCATTGTTATCGTTGGATATTTCTTCAAAATTATGCCACGTGGAAAAGATTAGCTATCTAAAAGCTTACACATTGTATATTGACACATGGCTGGCATCCAAGTGGTCTACCAGAAATTGCTAGGCTTTTTATGGCAATTCTTTGCATGACTTTTTAGGAATTTTTATGATCATGCGTTGTTTGCATGTCTTCATATGAATTTTTTAATGGGGAACATATGCATGTTAATTTAAGCACAAGCAGTAAATGGTGAGAAATTATTAGTACCAAGTGCACCATACATATTAACAAAACATGAAAAGCAAAGGCCTTTTGATGTTAACGAGCAGACATTGTAGTAAGCCAAGAGTAGTGGTAGGCCGTATGTACACTTGCACCCCTCAAAGTTGCTTGGAAAAGCAATTAGAATCAAAGTTGCTTGGAAAAGCAACTAGAAATTTGCCAGTTTTGTGAAACATGAAATAAAAGAAATCAATCAAAACCAGTAAGGTATGTTTTATCGCGTCCTTCATTTGAATAGAGCTAATCACAAGTAATTGTAGGTGGAATTTGAAGAAGAGACATAGCAACTTCATCGATAGAGTTCAAGCTGTTCTGACACTCCGAGATATGAGCTTTCAACCAGTTGATACTTTTCTAACAGGTGCAATAGCTTTTATGGATAGAGAAGTCTACTACTTGTAGATTTAAAAGCAAACGACTGGATATAGAAGCTTTGCAGGAGGACCACACATCAAAAAACTGACTAGAGACTGAGCTCCTGATGTGAACACTCGAGAGAGTGCTTCAGCATTTCCTGAACAGAAGGTGAGAACCACTGGGAGCTGTGAAGCTGCTCAGAACCAGTTCACAGTTAACGCGAAACCACCTATGCCAACTTGACTTCCAGGTACCATATTTAAACTGCACCCGGGCAGCAATCTTGGATTGAAAATGCACTGCGTTGTTTGCCAAACTGGCGTTAAGGCTGGCTGCTTCTGAATGCCTGAGCGGATGGTCACGTATGTAAAGAACTCTTTGAATCACAGTTGTGTTCTGAGATTCCTGGTAAAAAGGTACAAAATATGTCCCTCCTATCTCTTTGCGATTGTAGTATAAAATCACTACGAGACGACTGTTGTAAATGTCGAGATGGTGGTTTCTGTTGTAGGATCCTAATGTGACGATGATGTCTGAATTCAGCGTAGAATCAACAGGATCTAGATTATCTGCTGTAATGCTCTGAAGAGGCGCATTTGTGATGAGCAGCTGTGTGATCTGTACATCCTGAAGACGATACCTTGGCTTATGGGGATGCATCAGAAGGACTGTAATCATGATACAAAATCCGGTTAGAATAAGAAGGAAAAGGAAAAGCACACCAATGCAAGATATAAACAAGAGCAAACGACGACGTCGCGGATGTAGGTCAGGAGAATCCGCAATGTCATTGTCGTTCTTCAAGCGAGAATGGCCCCAAGCCATTGCTCTTGACCCCCACTTAACTGCAAGATGCTTCAGCAAGCCAGCTCAGTGTCAGTCCTGCGATCGGAAACTAGCTACTTGGCTTAAAAATAGCTTTGAATTGGAATAATTCGCTTTGAAGTGCTCTAGATGATGCAACGGAGTGCGGCTGCATTATAAACTGCTATCATTTTCAATCCTCTAACTCCAGACTCAACATTAGTACAAAACCTTGAGATCAAATTAATACTAAATTGATAACTGCAGCTAGAAGAAGACGGGCTGTATTGCGATCTCCAAACTGTTGCACCAGAAAAAACACTGCTCCTAGACAACACGCGTACGCTAGTTACAAGGAAAGGATGTGTGTGTGTGTGTGTGTGTTTGTGAGAGAGAGAGAGAGAGAGAGAGAGAGAGAGAGAGAGAGAGAGAGAGAGAGAGAGAGAGATGGTTATACCTCTATAACATACACATGTGAGGTTGGATCACAATATATTTGTGTTTGCCAAGCCTCACAAATACTTGTGCTCGTGGAATGCTGTAAAAGTGGAGTGGCCATAAAATCATTGTAAACTTATCCTTTAGTCCCCACAACAAAGGACCTTTCACCTCGCTTTGTTCTTTGCTTTGCTTGTGAGCCAAACAACTCAAAAGGGAAGTTTTTCCAAAAAGTGGAATCTATACTACAACAAATGCATGTACATTCTTATGAGCAGATTGTTGTTAATCCTTACATACTTTGTCCACAATATAATGTTTTGGTTGTTTGAAATTATGCTTTGCAATTTGCATCTCCTAGTGAAACCTGAAGAGCATTACCAACATAAACTTGGGTCACAAGCAAAAATTCCAAGTCACCATTCATGTATGTAACTTAAAAAATGACAATGTTCTTTTATAGTTATAACAATATGCTATTTAATTACCATCATTATATACAACATCTACACAAGTTGGAGCAAGGAGCCTCCCATATATTCTACAGGATTAGTGTTATGAACTCAACCACCATGGATGGCACCAAATTTAAAAAAATGCACAACAAAAAATACTCAATGAGCAATCTCCAACTAAGAATATCATATGATTTTCAATAACAAACAACGGTTGATACCCTACCAAAAGAGAAAAGAATGTTCTACAAAAAATTCAAAATATCAAATCATATGCCACGAAAGTATAGCACTCCTTTCTATTCAGGGCAAGCAAGACCAACGAGCTCCTGAAGCTTACCAACAACTGCCTGTTAGAACTCGAAATTCACATGTTCTAGATCAAAAGACTCACTAGAACAAATTAGTCGATATCAACAAACATTATAGAGCCTATAAGGCATATGACCAACTGAGATGTACATACAAATGAATGTAGCTCACTCTCGAGCTATTGGAGCCACAATATTGATTACCACTAGGCTTTTAGTTATGGCGTCCCTATGGGCTATTTAAGTATAGGAGTAAGAATGTTGGCTTGGCAAAACTCAAGAGTGTTCATAAGTGTTCTATTACACATTAAATTTTTTGATAAGATATTTTTGTTTTAAAAAAAGCCCAATTATTTGCATCTTGCATATACAAGTCCAAGTCTGGAGCTTATTAGAATGAAGTTAGCTCGAATACTTAAGAGTTTAAACTGAGGCGTAGGCCTACTTTTTGGACAAATTACAAAATTGAAGTAAGAATTTTTTATCTAACTTAGAATTTTTGGGTCCACATGTTGTTCATTTACTTGTGCAAACTTTCTTACTTTCTATCGTGTGCCTCTTTGTATGCCATATTCAATAGTTGGTTATGGGATGTCTACAATGTCCATTGCTTACTTGAGATGGGTTGTGTGTGTAGTTTTCCATGTGCTTAATTTAGTTTAGCTTATGGGATAAGTGGTGTGTGTCATAAAAGAGTAGTGGATGGTTATTTAATAAGCATTGTGTGATGGAAAAATTGAGTTGGAATTAGAAGAAGGAGAAGGGAGGATTGTGAAATATTCAAGTAGTTTAGTCATATTTGCTAGTTTCTATATTTGGCAAATTGAGGCCAGCTTTATATTAGACTTAGAGTTTGACTTTTCAAAGCTAATTAGTCTAAATCTCATTTGAATAAACACTTTTTGAAAGTGTGGGAAAGTTAGAAGTCGAGTTTGAGTAGATTGCAGCCTGACTAAAGCATGATAGATTATAACGAATAACACCAAAACATGCAAGCTTCTAAGTTGTAATTCTTGTATGCTAGAATGCAAGCAGAGTTGGTTCTTGTGGGTAACCTTTCAAAAATAGAATACGATCGAAAAGATATTCTATCTCTTGTCGGATAGTAGTGCTTATTATGTGTTATGGTTATCACAAGATCATCCTTCATATATACATGCAATGATTGTAGAGCATAAGAGTGCTTCATCACTGGTATTCTAGACCATAAACATACCTTTGTAACTATACAAACGGTGTGACACATGGCTATCATTGGCATGTGGTGATCAGTTTCAGTGTGTGGAAGGAAGCACTATCCATCGTTGGTCCATCACTGGACAACAGACTACTTTTATCAACTTTATCAAGCAGAAGCCATGATAGATCCATCGTTGGTGGATAGCAGATCAAAATACATCAAATATGAACCATTTACTTGAGCTTATTCCATCGCTGGACATCGGAATAATCCATTCCAAAAAGTGTCACAAAAATGGAAAGTGATCAATCACTAGTCCATCGCTGTGGACAGCAGATCAACAAACAAGCATAAACCTTCAAAAGGGATGCAAGCTTTCTTATTGTAGAGATATGAATGCACCAAAGAGAAGAGAGTTAAACCACATATTGTATATCAGAAACAAATGAACCAAAGCTTCTTGATAGGGCGCGCTCTCTATTATGAGCAAATCTCTAAACCGTATAGTAGAAAAGCTTTAGTCAAAAATAGGTGACATATAGCGGTTCATGAGGAAGTTTTGTGGAACAGCCCTTCTAACCAAAATGGTTGGAAATTTGTTTTTGAATAAAGCCACACAAGGTTGGGTTTGAAAAGAAGGCTTAGGACATCCAAATAAGTATTTTTTTTTGTGATTTGACCAGGGGACATACTTTAAAATAAATAAGCGTCCATGAGAGAGAGAGAGAGAGAGAGAGAGAGAGAGAGAGAGAGAGAGAGAGAGAGAGAGAGAGAGAGAGAGAGAGAGAGAGAGAGAGAGAGAGAGAGAGAGAGAGAGAGAGAGAGAGAGAGAGAGAGAGAGAGAGAGAGAGAGAGAGAGAGAGAGAGAGAGAGAGCCTTGTGGGGCCGAAGCGTAACCAATTAGAGTTGAATTTCTTATTCATAGTATGTGTTGTAACTAGGATGAATGGTGAGGTTTTCTTATAAGATGGTTTTTGATGAATTTTGGATCCTGACCTCTTGGACTACAAAAAAGGGGTAATGGGAACCCGGTGAGGCGAAATATCCTCTTGGACCTAGGAAATTTAACACATTTTTTTTTTGATGCGACACCTAAAGCACAATCCATAGTGCATGCCGTCGTAATATACATGCATTATAGGATTTATGTGTAAGCAATCTAATTAGCTACTCCAGAAGACCATCGATGCGGTTCACTCTTAAAGGAAGTATCCCAACATTGTAAAAGAACAACATCATTCACAATTGGTAATTATTAGACCTCATGCACCTCATAATCTAAAAAATGAAGATCAGGAGCCAACCTCTACGAGAGCCATAGGTTACGGAGAGAGAAAAACCATCCAACATATAACTACAAAAGCAATCGAGAACCACATTTAACTTCACTAAAAGAAAAAGGCTTTTTCGGGACGCATAAGAAATAAGGCAAGAAAGTGAAAATCAATACTGGGAGCTTGATATGGGAAGGGGATCCATAGCTATGAATGGTACATAGGGATGATGGGACCCATAAAGCACCTATCATTGGAAAATGGAACAGAAATCAAGAGTCACCTAGGCTATGGCATATCCAGTATGAAGAGGATAGGTTATCGATAAGGTATAGCTCATCTTTTCAGGATATTAATAGGACCATCATCCTAAGAGTCAAACAAAGTGATGGACAAAAGAGTGCACATTCGAGAGAGTGGAATGTTGTAAAAGTCCAAGATCATCCTAGAAAGAGTACCCTTGAAATTTGAGATCATCACATGGGTGATTGAGGTCAAATTTGAATTATATTGAGTGATAGGAGACAATTTCATCTACAAGGGGCCAAAATTGATTGTCCCAAATTGTAGATTGATCAAGTTCAGTCAATTGATCTTCTATGTCAAGTGATAAGGACCAAGATCTTGTATTAGACATTAGATTTGAGCTATCTTGAGTGATGGGAATCTACTTTGATCTCTTTCATGAGCAGAAAATTCCTCGAATTTGATCACTTTACGAGAAATCTTTAGTGATAATCACCAAAAGTGAGCTATCCCAAAAGATGTGTTGGAAAGAGGTGATAGCAATAAAGACAAGTCGCATGCAATGAACGCTTATCGAGCGCAGCGGAATGGAGCCTGCTTTCCTAATGCATGACTGCGCCTATCAATATTGAACAAAACATAATGACAGAAGTCACATTCAATCTTATAGTAACTAACTTTGAAATCATCAGTGATTACTTAGCCAAACAATAAATTATCAGACAAAAGGAATGTGAGATTTATTAGCTACAAGACTATCACAGACATGCATACATTCTGATATAATACTGAATGTAATAAAGGATAGATTCATTCAGCATGAAACAGATGATGATGAACATAAGACCATTGCAGATAAAAACCACATACTCTAAGCTATCTCTGAGTAACTGAAGATCTCTGTCTGAATTTGCACTTCTACTGATGGGCAGTAAGTGCTAATAGCAAAACTCTAAATTAACTCTAAATAACTGAGCTAGAATGCTCAAGAGTGTTCAAGTTTGAAGCTTGAGAGAGCTGCTACTTGATTGAAAATTATAGAAGTATGATCAGCTATTTATACTAAGCAGAAAATGCGGCAAGTCCAGTAGGACAGCTAATTAGGTCGTAGATCTTACTGGCCAATTGGCCATCATGAACTGGCATCCATCCGGTTAGTACTCCCTAGAGATTGAACGATTCTTGAGTATTTCTGTAGGCTGTGTAGAAACATGCATAAAATTGTAGAGCTGGATAATGTAGTGGATGAAGATTAACGTCGGCGGACCCAAGCCAAAGCCAAATGTTGAGCAGATAGTCGAGAAAGTCGACTTTGGGAACAAGCGTGCAACCTTGAATGTCACGCTCAATAGTTAAGTGATGTCGTGAGAGAGAGATATGGTTAACCGATGTTTTAGCTTAACCTCTCTTGTAATTCTTAGCTAATCCATCTTGTAATCACACATGGAATGATATATATATTGGATGTCGATTTAGAAGTAGAAGAGATGAACATATGCACTGAACAGATGCACAACGGTGACATGTAGAGATCGAGAAGATCAATAGTCACAATGTGACACACAATAGTGCTAGCAGTAGCTAGTTCATCGCAAGAGAGAATACCTCTCTTGTGTCAACGTACTGATCTGCGAAACAGATAGCGCCCAAAAAAAATCAAGTTGAAAATTTAATTTTTGATAACAGATAAATTACAGCATTCTACCCGATGTGTGTACAATCTGTGAATGATTTATAGTGCTTGCTTGCAATAGATATATTTTCGCTGTTTCTCAGTTGTCAATTGCTGATTAAACATGCTCTACTGTCTACTTATTTTGTTAATTTCAAACTAGAACTACAGTGTTAGTCTGTAGCTTAGGAGAGATTAGATCATAGTTTGAAGCAATAGTTGCAACTAAAGATTGACTCTATCTAGCTTTCCATCAGTGAATCAGAAGTTTGGAGTCTACAACAATTTGCAATTCATCAGATTATATCTGATTAAGACATTGTGAATGTATCTTTGTTGAGTAACATAAATCAACTTCTACTTTCTATCTATTTGGATTTGAATACCTAGACAGTAATGAGTTTCATCCAGATCAATCATGTCGAATTCAGAAGATAGCATTGTCTTAGCTTCTTTTATCAAATCGATAATGTTCCTAAAAAGCAATGCATCATCCACATACAAAGCGATAATGATAAAGGAATGTTGCACTGACTTGAAGTAGACATTTGAATATGAAGAACTAGCCGTGATCAATAAGGAAAGTATTGATCCTTTGAAACCATGCTCGAGCAGATTGCTTCAAGCCATTAAGTGCTTTATGGAGTTTACGCACGTGATTGTGTTTACCTTCGATTTTGTAACCTTCAGGTTGCACCATGCAAATGTCCTCTTTGATAGCTCCATTAAGATATGTTGTTTGTACATCCATTTGATGTATTTCCAAATCTATTGCACCAGCAAATGATAATAGAGGTCGAATAGAGAATGTTTAACTATAAGAGAATCCTTTGGCGACAAGTCAAGCCTTTCTTCGATTGATAGTTCCATTTGCCTTGTATTTGATTTTGAGCAACCATTTGCAATCAACTACATTTCTACTGGCAAGTAGTTCGACAATAGTCCATGTTTGGTTCTTGATAAGAGATGAATACTCTTTATCCATAGCCTCTTTCCAGAGATCAGAATCGGGCTGACTGAGTGCCTCTTTGATAGTCGTCGACTCTTGAACAAGGTAATATCAAATGTACTTGATAGGTGGTTTGCTTTGTCTTGTCGATCTTCTGGGTGATGATTAAAGTTGATAATCTTCATCATGCTATAGTTGTTGAACTGCAACATCATCATGTTCGGGTTCATTGTTGATAAGTTGTTCATTGAGAATAGATGAGCTTATACCTTCAAGAGGAATAGTCGTCTTTCGAACTAAAGATTTCAATATTTTAAGAGAGTCCAATAGTTCGGCTATATGAGCTTTTCCCTTATCTTTGAGGTCGATAAACTGATCTTCGATGAAGATGACATCCCGACTAGTGAATATCTTCGCCTCAACATGATCATACAACTTATAAGCTTTATCTGAAGTAGTGTAGCTGATGAAAATCAATTTCATACTCTAGAAGTGGAGCTTCTTCCTGAGATCATGCAAAATTTGCGCATAAGAGATATATCCAAAAACTCGTAAGTTTGATAGAGAAGGTTTGGAGCCTGTCCAAGCTTCATATGGTGTTTTGTCTGAGAGACCTTTAGTAGGACATATGTTCTAAATATAAGCTACAATTGAAACTGCTTCAGCCCAGAAGGACTTCGAAAGTGTCACATGAGATAACATGCACTTTGCCGATTTGACTAAGGTTTTGAGGCGAATAGGAGGTAATGTATTGTTGCTCAATGTTGTTGCTAAGGCAATACTCCTTGAATTCGGTAGAGATGTATTCTCCCCCATTGTCGAACCTCAGTGCCTTAATTCTTTTACCAATTTGATCTTGTACATGCTCTTTGAATTGTCAAAACTTGTTGAAAGTTTCCAATTTCTACTTAATGAAATAAACGGTTGTTCTTTTCGAAAGGACAGTCTTGGTTATGTAAGATTTGATGATGTTTTTGGCTTGGCAATGGGAGATGGGCTAGCGATCACCGAACACTATGCCAACAGTGAAGTAAACGAAGGAAACTAAGGAGAGCCAGAGAACGAATAATTAAGAAACTGAAATAAGACCCGAAAACTTTCTTTTATACCTATAGAACGTCCCATCATATTTGCACGTGTGATGTGACACCTCCACTCCCCGCACGTGTGGTTACACGCATCCGTCACGTGTCAGGATATCAGTGGTTCGTACAATCAGACGGCTGACATGCACATGCGAGGACATGTGGCGACATCTGGACCACACACGCGTCAGAAGATGACTGGGGTGTATGATAGTACAATTGGCATGCACGTCCAAAGACATGTGTCAGGATCCGAAGTGTACACATGTCATTCAGAATGATTTCGCCATCATTTTCACACGTGTGGCAATTTTGACCGCACATTACTGAGACACGTGTATGATTTAGGGTTTACTGAGACATGTGTATGGTTTATCCTAGTTGATGTTGAGGTTAGCAACAGACAGGCCCATTTTTTGTCCTATTTTGATTTTCAGTTTGACATAGAGAGATTTGTTATTGAACATAGGAAAAAATTTTCTAAACTGTACAAGGATTTTTATGAGTGCTTGCAATAGAGTACCCTTCTGATGGAGGGCCTGAGATTTGTGCATTTCACAGATTTGGCTCATGCTCAGCCAAGTGCCAAGCAAAGGCATGATAGTAAGTTTATCAAACTTATCGATTTGTTTAAACGTGTCATACCCTGTGAGGAACACAATCGAGTATGTCGCTTCCTTCAGGAGGGTATGGCCGTCGTGTTTTTCTTATCTGCTCTTATCCCTGACTAGGGCAGAATCTTCTGGGTCGTCCATGATTGGTTTGCCTGCCCCTACCACTCGTGTGGCTTTAGAGGTTTCCATTACTGATGAGATTTTAGGAGATGTAGAGGAGGCCAGGCAAGCAAAACAATATGATCCTGCCAAGGCTCGTTCTCTGTCTATCTCTCCATTATCTACCGCGAGCGAGATTGACCAGAGCATAACCCTGATAGACCTCCCTGTGTACCATATGGACGATGTTGCATTCTTATTTATTAGCGACATCAGAGACGTAATGGATCTCAGAGAAGATGAGATATCATCTCTTATGTCAAGGGTGATTTCTGAATTTAAAGATTTTATTGACTTTGATGATGACGGCCTCATAGATGGCATCGACTATGAGGACCAGGTAGAATGGGCAAGTGGCACAGATGCCCTTCAAAGGATGCTATCTAAGAGCAGGGCATATGAGGCTAATATGCCCAATGAGGAGGAGTTTTTGGCTTTTCAGAAAAAGTATCCGCCACCTCCCACATATACTATTCCAGCTGACCAGCAATTTACCATTATTGTTGGTCACAATTTAGATGTTGTTGGTATGATCCAAGCTGACAAGGAGGATTTGGTAAGTACACCTTCTTACGAAAATCATTTATTATTTAACGTGTAATTGATGATTGATCTGCTAGTTTGACTAACACTTGATTATGTGTTGTAGGATATCATTGAAGTTGATGCCTTTGCTATTATGCATTGAGGATTGAGAGAGAGACAAGGCGGGAGACAGAAGGATGCCTCGTTGGCTCATTATTTGAAACATTTTTTAAATTACAAAATCTGTGTTATTCATAAAAGGTTTTTTGTGAATGCGGGAACTTTAATTCTATCAGGATATATAGATTTGAGCAAAAGGTGATCCACTCAATTTTTGGATCTGTATGATAGGAAAAAGTTCCTTCATGACCACACAACAAAAATTGTCCTTAGAGACAATGAAAAAAAATGATTGTACTCTTTTTCATTTAATGTATGTGAAATTTGTGAATTTTTGATCACGCGTGTTTGATCTTTATTGAATGCCATCAATCCAATTTTGGCTTATAAATTTATATGCTTTTTTGAATCTTTGATATTCAGTTGATCTTGTTGTGTATCGAACTTGAGCTCGTCTATAAAACCATTGGAATAGCTGAATGATATAACTATTTTTTGAGGATGTTCCACCATGTTGCGTATTTCGATGAAATGTTGCTCTTGCCTGCCAATGTGATTTCTCCATTTTTTGTGAAGACCATATACTCAAAGTGCCATACTTTTTTGCAAAAAATGATGCATGATGCCTTAGTATGTGCTGCAATATCAAAGATTTATGCATTGGTTAGAATCTATCAAACAAGTTATACTAAAACTATAAAATTATAAGACAATGTTCAAATGTATCTTACCATGTAGTGGGTGATGTGATCTGAGCCCCAAGCCACACAACTGCATCTACAAACCCTATTGCTGTTTTCTCCAATACGAGTGCATCTGCATATGAAATTGTGTCTTTTCTAAGCACTTCAATCATATTATCGAGATTTTTCCAAACTTCAACCTTCTTTACCCTTGTTGTTCCTTTATCTTCAAAGTCTTCTGTCGCAGAAATAACATCTTTCCAAACCGAATATTGGATCTTAGACGACTCTTTAGAATGATTTGATAAAAATCGACGAGCTTTGACTCCTCCTATGCTAGGTTTATTGGGTACGTTTCGTGTTTTTCCCGAAAGCTTTTCATCTTTTTGTATTTTAACATGGCCTTTATGAAGGCCTGCTTTTGACAACACTTTCTCTAATCGAGCGATTGCTTGTTTTGATGCTAACTCTGGCTTAGTATTCCATGCAAACAAGATATGAAGATATATTAATTTCTCTATGATCCTCACCTCTCCATGAAGTGTGCAAATATGCACATATTGTAAAGGGATTGGTAATACTGGTTTCCAGTTGGGATCTTCAATATCTCTTGAAACTCTTGTGTTCCCTGGAATGTCATTTGATGATTTCATACAATATAGACATGGATGTTTTGAATTTGTTCCATGAGATACATTGAACATGCATTTCAATGACTTCAAGTCTCCAGCTAAATGCCATTCCACCAAAAATTCACCTCTTTCAGGAACACTAAGTACTTTGCCATTCATATGATCCTTTATGATATCTAGATGACTTGTTCTGCTAAAAATCTAGGAAAGAACATCATGATCCTCCTTGATAACCTGTTCAACATATGGAATCACAAGTTTTTATGTATTCAAACAATTACCAAAAGAAATTGCACATGAATAACAGCCATTTTTAACCTAAAAACATGCTAGTCACCATATGTTGTTTTCTGATTGCACATTGAAGTTGAGATCCCTTGAGTTTGTTGCATTGCTCAATGCTCCATTCATGAGAGTAATACTTACTCTTTCCAACTTTTGTCCTTTTATAACTTCCGATTCATCTAGCTTGACCACCAGAATAAGTTTGCTCATACTAACACTTGTAATATTATAGAATTTCACTATAAATCTCAATAAATGATTCAAATCCACAAATAACTTGTTGGTAGAATCATATGACAAATTGCCAAACTTTGAATTGTAAATCTCATTGATGTGAAAAGGAATTCCAATGACATTTTGCATACCCTTGAAACAATTTCCTCCAACTGAGATAGAAAAGGAGGAGATGAAGCAATATTCGTTTCACTCCATTGTCGGCTCACTGATGTACACAATGATTTGCCCAAGACCAAACCTTGCATATTTGATCAATTCACTCAGCCAGTTCCTATCGAATACAGGTCTCACCCATTAGAAAGCACTTATGAAGGTCATGAAGTACGTCCAAGCAACCAAGAATCTCAGCATCTGTTATGGAGGTAGCTAATCTGCAAATATTCTTGAAGGCTACACAAATGTAAATTGGACAGAGGATATGGATACCAGAAGATCGCCTTCAAAATTTGTATTTTTATACAATCAAGGCCCAATTTCTTGGAACAACCGAAAGTAGACCTCAGTAGCATTGTCATCAATCAAATCAAAATACATTGCTGCCACGAATGCATCCAAGGAGGCAATTTGGCTGAAGCACCTGCTAACAGAAATCGACCTTGCACAATCACATCCAACAACCATATTTTGTGACAACCAAAGCACCACTTTCTCTCTCAATCCGATATTTCATTCTCGAAAAAAGCATATCAAAATCAGATATTACTATTTGTGAGCGAAAGTGCAAAGCAAGGAGGTATCTTTAGTCTACTACAGGACATAATCAATGGCAGCAGATTACATTCTATATTTTTGAGTCAGTGTATATTTTTTGATACTTGTAAATTTTGATACTGTCGGTCTAACCAACCCAACGACTTCGCGTTGACAGTCTGCCCACTTTGTACAAGCATTAACTGTAATGAGGTGATTGTAATAACTGCAACAAAAGGTAGTCGTTGATATTTTGTAGGATATCAATCTTAGAATCTTCATCAAAAAAATTCTTTTGATTATTCGAGTTTTTTCTATAGCTAGCGTTATCATGCTCAAGTTATCACGCTCAAAGTCTGTAAGCTGAAGTTATCACTTCAAGCATTGTACTCACTGTTTGATATTAATCATAGTGCAAATTCTATCATTTCATTGAGCATTTATCTGAATCATTCCTTTTGAACGTTCTATTGTTGTCTATTGTGCTTCCGATCCTACACACCAAGCTCGCTCATCAGCTTTCGCTCATTTCTGCTGATTTTCGACATCAAGTCCTATTATGGAATATGTTTAACTCCGTTATGGAACATGCAGGCCACAAAAAAACTAATTTTCATGGGTTTATGGCAGATGAGACAGAAGCAAACTGGAGAGCTGTATGAACTATATTCAATGGAGGCCCAGAAAATGAGATGATTGGACGAGAGCAACCATGTCTATTTCATTGGGAGTAAAGCCTACATATGCACATGAGGAAGTTTGTTCTAAAGGATCATCAATCGGAGCACAAAGCTACCTGCAAGCAATGGAGAACATTTGCCACCAAAGAGGAGGCACTAGCACAATGCAAGTTGATTCGACGATGGTGGCAGACCGGCAAGGTGTGAGACATAGACATACCCTTGATGGATAGTTGGATGAGTTGGTGGAATGTTCGAATTGCACATTGGGGAGAATTCATGGTTTCGGTAAGTATGCTTCTTTAACCATCAAAGTTCTTCAACCGATAAACTATTAATTTATCCTATGAGACTCTTTCATCGTGGTTTGTATAGATTCTTGATGGAGCAGATGCAACCAATACACCACAAACAAACTTGTTCGAATCAAAACATGGAAGCTAGCTGGCTGGAGAGGGGCATAAGAATATTATCTCTTTGTATGATGCATGTGTGTCAGACATGGCCAATGCCCTCTTACAAAGTGCAAAGCAATATGCCTACATGCAGGGTAGACATGTTGGAGAAGGCCCAAGTTTGGAGACTCTTATCAATAGAAGTGAATCTTGAAATCAAGCAAAGCTAAAGGAGGTTGTAGAAACTGTGAGACAAGTAGTTGAAGGTACCCCCATGCACCACACTTATACAAATTTGAAAGGTGACAAAGGACACAGTTCGTCGGAAGAGATGACCATCTATCGTGGTGGATGTAGAAGAAAATAGTAGCCATAGGCCTGAATATAACTTTGAAACTATTAATTGTAAAGAGAAGGGTCATCCAAGAAGAATAAATTTTGTTGCAAGCACCTCAAGATTAGGAAAGTCGCCTAATACTAATCCAACAGTCTCACCCACAACTTATTTTGTTGGTGGAGAAATTGTGTTTGAACGACAAGTTCGTGACACTTTTTGGGCGATTAGAAGAACTGGTTTAAATAGTCAAGTAAAGTGTTTGGGCTGGCTACCACGACAAGGTAAATGTGGTAAACCAATTTCAAATTCAACAAAAAAGACTCCCGCCCCATGTTTCTTATCTACAAGAACACACTCCAATGGCAAGACACAACAAATGATGTGGCTCTGCAACACTGATTGCACTCACACATGGCATCTGGATAAAAGTATCTCTCCAATACCTGCAAAGGTACCCAACCTTTGGCTAGTCGCTTTTGGCACAAATCTAACACAAGTAGAGGCAGCCATGCTTAGCTTTGGGGGGGTTCCGGCTTGAGACAAAATCACTCAATAGTGAAAGCCCACCTTCAGAAGCCCAAGCATCCCAACCTGGACACAAAGGCACTCAGGCTTTTACTCGACCTCCAACAAATGATTCTCGCAATCCAAAATATAGGCCAAGTGTGTCTCTTGTTGCATTGGAACAAATAAAAAGAGCATCAACCTTGAATGCACATGTATTGATAGAAAAGGTCATGGAGGATAATAAGCATGAAATATTTGTGATTGAAACAAATAATTCTAAGGTGATTGATATTTGCTATGATGTGCACATAGCCAATAAACCCATTTGCACATGTCTTGATTTTCAAAAGCATCTATTGGAGAAAAAGTCCTATCTGGCATGCAAGCACATATATTTTATCTTCCTCTCCATCATGCTCTTTTCCACAATTAATATTGGTTGCCCCCATTAATCCATAAACATTTGTAGCTAAGAGGCTAAGGTTTGTCACTACAAAACCCTTATCACTGCTTGTCATCAAGAAACATTTTTTCTAGAACGATAGTTGTTGCCTTTGTGACAATCCAAACAAAACCAATGTCCATCATGCATGTATTGTGCACTTCAACCAACAATCTCTGGCTCAAGCTTGCTGACATATGCAAAATAAGAATTCTCGATCCATGTTGGGTCGATGGCATAAGCACTATCACAATTCTAACTTCTCTGCTTGAAACTGCATAATCTAGAACATCAATTCCACTTCCTCCCGTTTATATTTATGTTTACGTTACCATTCACAACGGTTTCTAAGGTGTTGGACTAAAAATATAGTCTCATTTTTTTTCACTACAAGGCTAGGAATTTCAAATTTCATCAAACTTTTTCATACCATGTAGACTAGTTGTGCTAAAGGTTCTCTTTGACAATAATAACCGTAAGGGTCTCGTGGCCATGCCTAGTAACCTTGTTCATCAACAAATTGGTAGTCGGGATAATCCATCAAAGGATCCCTAGCTGGTTGGTAGTGATCCTCGTAGATTGACGCAACTGGTCCCAATGTCATAGACTCCCCCAATTCATAATGTGGATACGATGTGCTTGTTTGACTGCTTTGTTTATTCGTGGTATGCTTGAACCTGAAGACTTTCCTCAACAGTTAATCTTATAAATTGAGGACAAGGTGGATCAATTTGACAGCCATCTTTTTGTTGAGCTCCATGTTGTCTTGATTCTGCTTGTGACCTTTGAACCACTGGATCTGGTTGTCGAGCCTTCTGCTCCACATTTTGCCCATATCGCAGATTCTTGATTGGACGTATTGCACTAGGATGATCTGCAAAGCAGTATGTACATTCATCCTTCTCAAAAAAAATTGACCATGCGAGCATAAGCTTGAGGACAGCTTGAACTTGAAGTTCAAGGTTTTTGGTCTGTACTGCACTCGATCTGCTTGACTCTGCTGCACTTAGTTGCTCTTGCATGAGGTTCCATTCTTGCTTGATCATCATTCGTTGTTGACTCTTGTCCCTCTGATTCCCCATCTAATGATTTATCAAAGCGATAGAAAAAATCCATCATCCCATGTTAGATCTAAAGTTCCATCATGGCAACATCCTTACAGAGTTGTGCAAGTGACACATAGGATGCTAACTCTACCATACCTGATCTGATCTTTTTGCGCAGTCCAACACAGTATTTTGAAATGATAATCTATTCAGGAATTGGACAATCCTTCACTAGATGGAAGATTTGATGGGCGTGGTCTCGGACTATTTCATCAGTGAACTTCTATAGTTTAGATAATCCTACAAGGGCGGTCTCCATTGTTCACAGCACTATAATGTCACAAAGTAGCTGGTTGGTTGATTGCTTCAAGGACCATGCAATGATGATCGTATTTCAATTTTTTTTTTTTAAAGTGAGAGTAGAAAAAAAAATAGTAAATGAGAGATTGATCAGTATGGAATAAAAACAGAAATGCAAATGAGGTTATTTTCCAAATTTTAGTTTTTTTTTTTTTATGGGAATAGGACCATCAAAGTCATGGGAGGACGCTATCTGAAAGATAGAGAAAGCTCACCAACAAAGGTACTTTTTCAAATTTTAATTTTAATTTTTTTTTAAAGAGAATAGAACCGTGGAAGTCATGGAAGGATGCTATCTGAAAGATAGAGAAAGCTCACTAGTTTCGATTTTATTTCGATTTTTAGTTTTTTTAGTTTTTTGTAAAAGCAAAAAAAATCACAAAAAAAATGACGAAATCTTGAAAAAATGACAAATCAAACACTAAACCATAGTAATCTAACTTTAACAACTTAAAAACTCAATTTTTTTTGGTGAAAAAAAGGGATAAAGAAGAGAGAAGAGAGGAAAGAGAAGGAAGATGGCTATGCGACGAGATGACCTCCCCGGCAACGATGCCACTGTTGTGTCATCAATGTAGCATAGGGTCCGAATGCTGGGAGCGTCAACCCCGCCTTCACCTGCATATGAAAAAGAGAGAGAAGAGAGCCAAAGTAGAGAGTGGTTTGGGAGGCCCGAGCACCTTCCCCAGACTATGCACTCTACACTTGGAGAGAGATAAACAGAACAAAGCTCCTCTTGACAAGTCAAGACCAAAACCTTTTGAAACCCTTTATTCATAAACCAACAAAGAAAAACATAGCTGAAAAGTATACAGTACTAGAAAGCACCGTAAAGTAAAACACATTTCAAGACATCCAGCTGGTACCTGCCACCATCCACCCACACAAAATTGCACAAGTTAGCACAGTGAGGAAGACAAGTGTCAACGCTGAATGTCAGTTGTTATCCATGTACAAAATACGTTCACTTAGCTAATCAGCTTGTGATCTAAATAAATTTTATAGTCCGATCCTCCCAAACTAGAAGTTGATTATAGCGATAGGCCAAACCATATCGATATCGTATTTAGGGCAACTGCCATACTGATCAATTTGATAGTTATGGTCTCTATCTTTAAATTTAACAATTGAAATGTAATGCTTATGAAAGTGAGCTGTATCATATAACATTAACTGCACACGTATAAGTAGCTTGGACCGGTACACAAAGTTTGGAGCAAATCCATGCCATACCAAATCTTGTACTTGTAAACAAGTAATGTACGGTTCTCGTGACTTCTTGAGCAAATCCATGCAATACAAGAGTCTGCAAGCATTCTTATCGTTATTTAACAATATAAATTACGATCGTAACTAAAACTACAATCAACCACTATATTCACATATGAAGACCATAGTGTTCATAATTTTTAGCTTATGGAATAGATATGGGCAAACATTTTCTTTTTTAAAACCGTAGAAAAACTGCATGTTGCGTTAATGAATGCTAGAGAAAGTGGTATGCGAACAAATGAATGTAAGCGACAACTTGTCTGTATTATGATTGACGGTTTCTTTTGTTGCCAAAGCCTCTTCTTGTAACAGACATCCACTTACATTTGCGAGGAATACCAACCTGAATGGTAGACGCTCATGATTCTTGTGAGCTGGCCATTTTTGCTTTTGAATGCTTTCGCAGAAACCGTCTAAAATTGTGTCCAAGTTTAAACACAACATCATATATCCATACACACTATATACATGTTATAGTCATAATCCTGAACTTCTGAAAAAGTCATTATCAAAGCTTTTGTAGCAGTATGCTACAGTGTATACTCATGTGTAGTTTCAAAGAAGGAAGATTGAGGGTAGTATTCATACCTTCTTTTGTGGTAAGTCGAAATTCAGAAGTATGTAATAACAAACGTACTACTTTGCTGCTACACTGTGACAATCATAACCGATGATAAGTATCTTCAAAGAGTATACATACAAAGAAGTGCTCAGCATGATAATAGAAGCCATACGTAGAGAAATCATAAATGTAGCTCAACAGTGGCATTCAAAGCTATCAAGAATGCTTAGTTTAACCTTGCTGGATAGTAGTAATATACCTCTTGATAGCAGTTACTTCAATCTACATTCAAAACCATAAGCTAGCATGCGAATATGCTGCAAGGATGGCAATGACCAGTTGCTTCCAAAATGCACATATTAATAGCAATCTAAATGCAAAAAGTATGCATGAGGCACGTTCATTTTATGATAGCATGCAAGCCAAGAGCCATAACTCTTTTGGCCATTCATAGTATACTTATATATGCATTGTCAAGTGTCATACAATGGGTATGAGCAGTGATGGGCCAATCAAGTGTGGATATATCTGGCCAGCGATGGCTTACAACAGGCTTTTAACCAAAGTGATTGGCCAGCGACTGGCTTTAGAGTGGATCTGGCCAGCGATGGCAAGCGATACTTCTCATGCACTTGATAAAAAAGCCATATTGTGATCAGTGACAGACAACAAATAAGCCACAATGCTTAATGCCTAATCCAAGCCATCATGCATTACCAATGGTTTGATGTAATGGACCGCGCTATAGCGCTTTCAATAGTGATGTGCTACTTCAACTGATAAACCGTTTTCCAAGCAAGAATACATCAGTGTACAGAGCACTTACCGTTGGAACCAAAAAGTGTTTCTCCAGTGGTATGAGGGAGAGCGCTGCAACATCCCATCTGTTCTTGAAAGGAGGAGAAGATGAAGAGAGACTAAGAGCATGGAAGGAGAATGAGATGCCTACTACCTCCTTAATAGGTAAGGCCACTTGTGAAGGAGGCAATCAATACCATCCGTAGGAAGAAGCATAATCAATCTTAGCCATAGAAATTGTAATAATTGCAACTGGAAGTTTAAACATTTCCCACCAAAAACCTTTTGTGGGTCATACACTTGCCAAGCCCATAATTGCAAATAAACCAAATAGTGTAACGTAGGTTAGAGTAAGGTACAGTACCATTCATGTGTGTGTGTGTGTGTGTGTGTGTGTGTGTGTGTGAGAGAGAGAGAGAGAGAGAGAGAGAGAGAGAGAGAGAGAGAGAGAGAGAGAGAGAGAGAGAGAGAGAGAGAGAGAGAGAGAGAGAGAGAGAAAGCCTGGGTCGAGAGAGGCTTTGGGGGCTCGAGCACCTTCCCAAAGCTATTCACACCCAACCTAGAGAGAGAGTGACAGAGAGTGAGTGAGAGAGAGAGGAAGAGAAAGCCTAGGTTGAGAGAGGCTTTGGGGGCTTGAGCACCTTTCCAAAGTTATTCACAACCAACCTAAGAAGAAAGAGAGAGAGAGAAAGAGAAAGAGAGGGCTTGAAGTGAAATGGGCAGAGCTTTATTAGAATGAGAATAGAGATACAATACAAAGGAAATGGCTCCCTTTTATAGATTCCCAAGGTCAGCCTCCTTCACTCTGATTGGTCACTTCATTGGGACAAAGATTCTAATCCAAGCCCTTCAAACAAACACAACTTAAATTTAACGGTTCTAAGAAAGCACAAAGCAAGTCACATGAATCACGTGAGTCTTACTTTGTACAAATTAGATTCCTTATTTTTAACTTGACTTTGTGAACTTGGGCCTCAACATTATTTATTTACACCTAGGGTCCAAGTCTCTATGAAACAACTTGAAACTAACTAGCAATGTGCTCATTGGATTGGGCTTACACACACAGGACGCCAGTGCCCTCACACTTACTATTCTAATTGTATAGTGTACTATGGCGGGGCCCTAAGGTAAGGCTTGGCCAACAATATTTTAAGTGGTGGGACCACTTATTTATTTGTGTACAGTGATGTCCTCAAAGAATTCTTCATCACAACTATTAGAAACTTTTACATTTTTCTCCATAGGATTATCTACTCCTTTGCAATTTTTCATTCCAAATTTCTCTAAGAAGATGCATGTTTGGATTGACAAATAAAACTAAAATACATTCCTTTTGATACTTCTATCCCTAGAATGAAATAAAGAATTCCAAGATCTACGATCTTAAACTCTCTAGACAATGCAATCTTTACTTCTCTTATGCCATCTTGATCATTACCACTAAGAATAATGTCATCTACACACAAAATGAGAACAATGATCTTTCCTTCATTGAATCTCATGTACAAGGAAGGATCATAAGGGCTAACTACAAAATGAATAGAGATTAAAAAAGAGTTCAATCTGGAGTACCAAGCTCTAGGTGCTTGCTCGAGCCCATAGTCTAGGCTCCTTTGCACTAAGCACACCTTGTTTTCAATATCCTCCTTGATGAAGCCCTCGGGTTGCCTCATGTAGATTTATTCTTCCAAATAGCCATTTAGAAAGGCATTAGTCACATCAAGATATAAAAGAGTCCAATTGAAAGTAGTTGCAAGAGATATATCAACCTTATTGTGACTAGTTTAGCAACTGGAGCAAATGTTTCATCAAAATCTACTCCCTTAGCTTGCAAGAAACCTTTTGCCACTAGTCTTGCTTTATGCTTGTTGATAGATCCATCTTGGTTGTACTTCAATCTATATATCCATTTGCATTCAAGTGGTTTCCTTCCATGAGAAATATCCACAAGCTTCCAAGTATGATTCTCGATAAGAGTATCATACTCCCTTTTCATGGCATCCTTCCATTCAAGTGACTTTACAGCATCTTCAAAGCAACTTGGTTCATCAAGCATTGAAGTAAGAAAGGTCTAAGAGGTAAGAGAATGAGTGCCTTTCATTTGCTCACCCTTGTCATCATATGTGAGCTTGGATGGTGAACCCTTGTTCTTGAAGATCTCCTTAGAGCACTACTTCTGGTGCAAGCCAATTTTCGCCAAACTCAGTATAAGTGGATCTGAGTGGGATTTATCATTTGGGAAGTTGATGAAGGTAAATATGAATGTTTAAATTAAAATCTAGCCATGATAGTGACTTTTGAATCATTTTTTCTCTAAAAATTCATTAAAAATGTTTTTCTTCCTCTTTTTTCTGATCTGATGACATTTTTGAATTTCGCTCATCATTATTTTTTTATTGTCTTTACAAAAAAGGAAATAAGTAATAAAAAAACAACAAAATTGCAAAATCAAATAAAGATAAAAATCAGATCTTCAATCAGACTTGGGGATCAGGCTATGAAAACTTGCATAATCGGCTGCCATTTACAGGGGTATCAAATCTTCATCCATCAAGGTGTTTTAGAACCACTGCTCCATAATATAGAATTTTTTTTTGACTATGTATCAGTTTTGTTTTGTACATCAAGTCAAGATCTCCTTTCTTCAGATCATTCTTATGTAAACGACAATCATGCCATGCTTTGCAACAAGCTTTCTCCACTGCTAGTGCATGAATTGTCATCAATCTAGTTTCACATAGTTTATGTAAAGCCTCATGATGGAGTTGTAAGGATTTAGCATCATCCAATTGTTCAGTCGCTGCTATGTGTAAGGATGGAACCAAAAATTCGATCGACATCACAACATCTTGGCCATAAACTAAATGGAAAGGTGTCTGATTTGTGCTAACTTTATAAGCTATTTGAAAAATCCATAATGCAGCATATAACTTGTGTTTTCAATCTGATTGGCTTGCCTCAACTATCTTGGTCATGATATTGGATAGGATGTTTTTTGAAGATTTTGCTTGCCCATTACCCCCCTTAGATAACATGGGGACCGATGAATAACAAAAAATTCTTCCATTAAGCACTTGATCGTTTCATTGACAAAATGGGTATCCCAATCGTTAACGATCTCAACTGGACAACCAAATTGAACAATAATGTTTTCATACAAAAGCTTGGCAGGCAATTTTGTGTTGACAACGACGAACTGCTTTTGCTTCAACCCATTTGGTCATATAATCTGTTGCTACAATAATATATCTAGCTTGAATACCTCTTGCCATAGGATGAATAGGAATGACATAGTCAGGTCCCCAGTTCTCAAATTCATGTGGTAAAACACATCTTCAAAGAATATCATCAACTCCACATCGATACAACTGTCTAGCGATCAATTGATAATGTTGTGATTTTACAATAAATCTTCATTGTTAAACTTTGGACCATGATTTATTAGGTTGACCCATCATCAGATATTCAACAATGTCTGCTGCCCATTTAGATACCGCTTCAACATAAAATAATGCAGCATCTGGTAGTTCATCATCAACTTCTGTATTAACTGGTGTTGTCTGTATTCTTGAAACATGATTGGCAAGACAATGTTGTTTACCCTTATGTACCAAAACTCCAAAATCAAACTCGGATAGTAAAGGTATTTATCTTGCAATGTGTCTCAGATTGTATGTTTTCTTTACTAAATAAAACAAAGGTTGATGATGCATATAAAATGCAAATTGCGTTGCCATCAAATAATGACAGAACTTCTTAACAGAAAGCCAACGCTTCGCATTTTGTGGTGGAATAGTTTACTTCAACATCATTAAGTTTTCGGCTAGCAAATCTAATAGGAAAGTCTTTCTTATATTCTTCAAACAAAGTCGAAGATTAGCTGCCAATTGCTTGTGTGTCTTACTGAGCTGCACTTTTGGGTGATCCATGGACATGCAGATTCCAAGCATGGGTTGACCAAGATTGGCTGAGAGGAGTCCACAAGTCCCTTCACATGCCCGAGGACTTGAAGAAACTGGACCGCCTCAACTTTATGGAGGACATCATGACCTACCTGATCCAGCAAAGGCGGGCGAAGAAAACTCTTTACTAAACTGACAGAGTGCCAAGGGACCGGCACTACTTCAAGCCGTGGGTCCTGTTGGGGGTATTCCCAACAAAGTGTAAATAGATAAAATCGTCCAATAAAATGTGTCGCGAGGGCATGGCATCATGCGCGCGTAAGCCCATGGCCCAATGAGCACGCAAGCTTAAGTGTAAATAAAAGAAAATTGACTTGGGTCTTGGAATTAAAATAAAACTAGAAGCTTGAAGTCATTTTTAAACTTAGAGATCACTTTTTAGAGTTGGGTCCAAATTGGGACTCACATGAATCTTGTGAAGTTTAATGTACTTTTTATGGACCCTTGGGTCAAGTTGGGTCCAAGATGAATGGATAGGATCAATGTGATTATTAGCCAATAGGATTGAGGGGCAAGGGCCTTCCCCATTTTATAAAAAGACACCAATTGTACACTATTTCCATGCTTAATAGAGAGGACGAGATCATTTTGAGAGCTCAAGCATCCTCATTTGCTAATCACTCTTGCTTATGCTATTGTCGGGATTGCTTGTTATTTCCATTTCTTCCATGCTTTTTGTTTGTGATTAGTTAAGGTTTCTCCATAAGCAATGACATTGAGCATTTGAGCTAACCTCCATCTCATCTCTCTCTTTTTCTCTCTTCTCTTCTCTCTTCCTTTTCTACCCCTTCCCTTCACCCAAAACCATAAAGAATGTTAGTGTAGAGGAGTAGATTAAGGGAGAGTAGGTAGAAAACTAACTAAAAATAGCATATGTGCATAGTTAGGTAGCTATCCAGTGATCTAACCCTTGTTGACAAGCGAGAGGGCTATACTACGCAAGATCTTTGACCCTACACTCAATGACTAAGCGACTTCTATTGTCATTTGCTGCTGCTGCAAATTTGGAAATACATCAAATGGATGTACAGACATCACATCTTAATGGAATTATCGAAGAGGACATTTACATGGTGCAACCTGAAGGTTACAAAATTGAAGGTAAACACAATCATGTGTGTAAACTCCATAAAGCACTTTATGGCTTGAAACAATCTGCTCGAGCATGCAAAAGATCAATACTTTTCTTATTGATCAAGGCTACACACCAAGCTCTTCAGATTTGAATGTCTACTTCAAGTCAGTGCAACATTCCTTTATCATTATCACTTTGTATGTGGATGACACATTGCTTTTGAGCAACAATATTGATCTGATAAAAGAAGCTAAGACAATGCTATCTTCCGAATTTGAGATGGCCGATTTGAGCGTAGCTCATTACCATCTAGGTATTCAAGTCCAAAGAGACAGAAAGTAGAAGTTGATTTATATTACTCAGCAAAGATACATTCACAATGTCTTAATCAGATATAATCTAATGAATTGCAAATTGTTGTAAACAGACTTCTGGTTTATTGATGGAAAGCTAGATAGAGCCGATCTTTAGTTGCAACTACTGCTTCAAACTATGATTTAATCTCTCCTAAGCTACAGATTGACACTATAGTTCTAGTTTGAAATTAACAAAATAAGTAGACAGTAGAGAAAGTTTAATCAGTAATAGACAATTGAGAAACATCAAAAATATATCTACTGCAAGCAAGCATCATAAATCATTCACATGTTCATGGTAGAATGTTGTAACTTATCTATTATCAGAAACTAAGTTTACAACTTGATGTTTTTGGCACTGTCTGTTTTCGAGATCAATGCATTGACACAAGAGAGGTATTCTCTCTTGCGATAAACTAGCTACTACTAGTACTATTGTGTTTGTCACACTGTGACTATTGATCTTCTCAATTTTTGCACGTCACTGTTGTGCATGTGTTTATCTCTTCTACTTCTATATCAATATCCAATATATATTATTTCATGTGTGATTACAAGATGGATTAGCTAAGCATTACAAAAGAGGTTAAGCTAAAACATCGGTTTGTCAAAAATGGTGAACTCCTGCAACTTTGTTGCACCATGAACAAGACACGAAGGTCGAATGAGAACAATTCGTGACAGTCAACGTGTCTTTGACTCGAAGCAAAAATGATTCGCAAATCAATCGCGAATTGCAAACATGCAAATCAACCACAAACCACAAAATGGACGCGAAATGAAAACTACGAAAAGAAACGAAAAGCATGAAAGCAGACGGGAGATTACGAATCAGATGAAGAAAAATCTTTTGCGCTGCCAGCTGGTAGCTCAACGGGCTTCACGCCCAACTGAAACGAGTAGCAATGACAGAGAACAACTAACTAGTTGATTAGCGTCAACTAGTCATGTGATTCGACGTTTAGCTATCTTGTGAACTCCACATAGTGGAGGTGTAAACGATCCTCTCTGGATCATAACAACATGATGTGAATACAGAGATCTGTAAGAGACAGAGAAAGACGTAGCAAATAGAGTAAGAAAGTAAAGACACCATAGCTGTGCATGAAAGTCTGCCAACAAGCAGAATACAACGAAAGATTAGAACTTCATTCCACCAACGAGCGAGACACTGACAAATTCACTCTAAATTAAAACTGATAATATAGTCACTCTACTTTCGTACATCTCATCCTGTGCTGTGTATCATGATTGCTAGAATAAAATATGTTCTGTGATGCGTGGTCGAGTGTCTGGGATCCTGTAAAATAGCCATTTGAAAATCCTTAAGTTTAACTCTTGAAAAGCATATATAATATTCCATTATAAAAACAGAATCTAATTGTTCTTTATTTTCTGGAGTAATTACGGCAGAAGGTAAATCTGTAATTCATTAGACTGTAAAAACATACCATTTACTGTATACTATGGGTTATAGATTCAATATGAGCACATAAATCCATTTTTTTTTTTTTCAGATTCATAAAAACAAATACTTAGTATTCATAATAACCGAAAAAAAAAACAGTCTACATGCTTAACCAAATGATTAAACCAAAACATACAGTAAAAAGGTAAATGATTTCACTCAGATCCTTATGTTCTGATTTAAATTTCAAGGAGGGTCCTTCAGATAAAGTCATGTATTCCACATTTGAGTCACTCTACATTTTTCTTTAGTAGCCCACATACTTTACTGCCAGACTGCCGGTTCCATCAGTATCTTTACCGGGTTTAGGGTTTAGGGTTTAGGGGGGGTGGGTCGCTGAAGCAAGAAGAAAGAGGGAGAAAAGGGGGGGGGGGGGGGTCGCTGAAGGAAGAAGGGATACAGAGAGCGGTAGAGAGAGATCGGGCGAGAGAGAGAGATCGGACGAGAGAGAGAGGTCGGCAGATAGAGAGGGATAGAGTGAGGGAGAGAGATCTCTGAGAGAGATTGGAGAGGGAGTGCTGACCGTGAGGGAGAGAAAAAGATGCGCAGGGATGTAAAATGGGAGTAGGGCGCAGAGGGATGAAGAGCGTAGGCAGGGTGAAGAAGGAGAGAGATCGTTGGAGGAAGGGAGAGAGTAACTGTGAGAGAGAGAACAGAGAAACGCGCTGACTGTGAGGGGGAGAGAGAGAGATTCACAGGTACAGAGATGGAGAGCAGGTGCGCAGATGGATGAAGAAGACGAGAGAGATATGAAGCAACTGAGAGAGAGATAGGAGAACGCAGGCATTATGAAGATGGAAAGAGAAAATGATCATCAACGTTTTATCATTCACAAGAGAAATCCAACATCTCCTTCATGAACACCATTGATCTACTCTGCTCATTGAATGCAAGGATGCAATCTTCTGATCATTGAATGCACGAATACTCTCTTCACCAAAAACAAAAACTCTCCTCTTCTTCTCTCTGTAGACTGAATCCCTCAATGCTTCTCCTCTACACTACCTCGTGAGAGAGAGAATGAGGCAATTACCAACCTCTCACTTTCAAACACCATCCATTTTTGGCTTTCCATTGAATCCATTTCATGGAATTCGACATTACTCATTCTGATAAAAAGTTTCAGGTCCATTTGACAAGTGCCGATTGAGGATATGTGGACTCTGAATTATCAAAGAGTCCATGGTAGGACCTCTTCCAACGACTTTTAGAAGTGTATTTTCTTTAAAACTGACCTTCAATAAAGCAACGCTAGTTGAAAGAGCCAGATGCATGATTGCACATGCTCAATTTCCAGGCCAATTCGGGGCCGAGGCAATAGCTGCAGTTGTACATTTACAGAACATATCTACAACAACAGTGCTAGAGAACAAAACACCATACGAGATGTAGACAGGCAGAAAGCCTGATCTGTCATACGCACGAGTGTTTGGATGTGCAGCATACAAGCACATTCCAAAGGAAAAGAGAAGCAAGCTCGACGACAAATCCGAACAAACAATCATAATCGGCTACTCGAACGGAACACATGTGTACAGACTCTACGATCCAACCACGAAAAAGGTTGTTTCGAGCAGAGATGTAAAGTTCGACGAGTCCACATTCCCTGGACTGAAAGACGAAGGAGGCCATGATATCTTCACATTGCTACCTATTCAAAAGGGAGATCGAGGACAGTCATCAAATTAGAATGCAGGACCCCAGACTCCAGAGCAGCAGGAAACAGAGGATCGACCCCACGAACAAGAAACGTTCGAGCAGTGATGAAACGAACCTCGAAGGTTAGCAAGACAAAGAAGACCTCCATACCGCTATTTTTACAATATTCAATGGATTGAAGATACACAGTTCGAGTACTGCAGCTTCACAGAAGAGCCAGCAACATACCAAGAAGCTATCCATAGTCCAGAGGGAGAATTCTGGAAACAGGCAATGTCAGAAGAGATTGAGTCGATGAGGCAAAACGAGGCATAGACATTAGAGCCACTTCCAGAAAATAGAAAAGTAGTCAACTGCAAGTGGGCGTACAAAAAAAAGCTGAAATCAGATGGCACCATTGGCCGCTACAAAGCTAGGCTTGTCGCGAACCATCATATTTGAGATTTGATCTCGAAAGGAGAGCTCCAGGTCCAGTTCATAAAATCAGAAAATATGATTGCAGATCTCCTCACAAAACCGCTCGACAAGCCACTCTTTACCAAGCAAAGAGAGGCAATTGGATTGAACGAACAAAGCTGCAAGGTTGAAGAGGGAGTGTCAGAAATGGTGAGCTCCTGCAACTTTGTCGCAGCACGAACAAGACACGAAGTTCGAACAAGAACAATTCACGATAGTCAACGTGTCTTTGACTCAAAGCACGAACGATTCGCGAATCAATCGTGAATTGCAAACACACCTCCGGGACCGCAAACCGCAAAAGGGATGCGAAATAAAAACTACTAAAAGAAACGAAAAGCACAAAAGCAAACGGGAGATTACAAATCAGACAAAAAAAAATCTTTCGCGCTGCCAGCTAGCAACTCAATGGGCTTCACGCCCAGCTGAAACGAGTAGCAATGACAAAGACTAACTAACTAGTTGATTAGCATTAACTAGTCATGTGATTCGACGTTTAGCTATCTTGTAAACTCCACATAGAGGAGGTATAAACGATCCTCTCTGGATCATAACAACATGATGTGAATACAGAGATTTGTAAGAGACAAAGAGAGACGTAGCGAATAGAGTAAGAAAGTAAAGACACCATAGTTGTGCATGAAAGTTTGCCAACTAGCAGAACACAACGAAAGAGTAGAATGTCATTCCACCAACGAGCGAGACACTGACGAATTCACTCTAAATTAAAACCGATAATACAATCACTCTATTTTCGTACATCTCGTCTTGTGCTGTGTATCATGATTGCTAGAATAAAATATGTTCTGTGATGCGTGAGTGTCTGGGATCCTGTAATGGCTTCCGAACGAAAAGCAAATTTGAAGACAAAATTGTTCGCGATAAAGAAGACGAAGAGGACAAATACGAATCAGTCCCACACATGCACTTCCGCGACACGGTTAACTATATATCTCTCTCACGACATTGCTTAACTGATGCTCGACATTTGGCTTTGGGTCTTGGCTGGGGTCCTGGGGTCTGATGTAATTCGATGACTTCATATATGTCGAAGACTTCGATTGAGTCGTTGACTTTGTAAGTGACCGCTAGTTGGAGCCTCACGATTGTTTGCGGTGGTGCACATTGCGGTTTGTTCCCTTCGGAACTTGGGACTGTGAGGAACCACATGTAGGCCCCTTGCGGTGCAGTTGCGGTTCTTCCTTCATGCAGTCTAGTTGCGGTTTTTGCATGTGCATTTTCTGGTGTATTTTTACGGGTGAGGCATGTTGGCCTTTTTTATGTATATCTGCAGGTTTGTGATCACAAGCCCAAAGAACTTTGTGGGTAGAAACTTGATGTTGTTGGGGGTATTCCCAACATATTGTAAATAAATAAAATTGGAAAGTAGAAATAGTTGCGAGGGTTGTGGCATCCTGCGTGTATAAGCCCATGGTCCAATGAGCAGGCAAGTCAAGTTGTGGATAGAATAAAAAGACTTGGGTTATTGTTAGTAAAATAAAACTTGAGGCCACAATGTCAAGTTAATAAACTTAGTCTTTTTGAACCCTCGCAAACAGTGAAATTTTTACTTCTTGTGAGAGTTAACCTTCACAGAAATTTCTAGAGCTAGATCCATACCAGATACAGCTCCTGTAAACCCTGCGAGAGTTACTTCACAATAATTTTTGAAAAATCAAAATTTTTTAACTGCAAAATAGTGAAAGAATCTTCACACCACAAACCCTCGCACAAGTAACATTCACAGACTAGCTCAATAGTTAGACCTGCACCAAATTTAGCTACTATGAAAATCTCAGGCCAATAGAAACAAGGATAAAAAAGTTATCAAGGAAAAAGCACTGTAATAGGCCTAAAATCACACTATCGGCCTATCTAATTGATCAGGTCCCTTAAGATCCAGATTGAATTCCACTATACCATCAAGATCCAACATCCTTGGACTCTTCCGCCAGATGAATCTGAGATCCGGACGATCAATCGTGAGAAGGACAATGAATCAAGCACCAAACCTTTCCAGAGTACAGCTGCGCATATCAAGACAGAACCAGAACTAGCAACAATGGATTCAATGGGTCAACTTGTACTTGTTGCACCATTGCAAACAGTCCAGAGAGCACCGCGCGTGGAAATACCTAAATATGATGCTCATCAGATCCTATTAGATTCCTCCAGATCTACGAGCAAGCCTGCAAAATTCACGGTGAGCAAACACTGGTAGAGAAATTAATATTGTTCCCAGTGTCTCTGATAGCAGTAGCACAAGATTGATTTTTCAACCTACTGAAAGAAGAGAAAAACACTTGGAAAGTAGTTAAGGAGGCTCTCATCACGCGCTTTATAGAGCAGTTCAAACATCTAAGATCCGAGTACAATGCAGCTCTAACTCTCGTTCATGTGGTTATTATGTGGTTCCTCGTGGGGTTGCCACGTAGTATCAGAAGAAAACTTAAACGACGGGAGGAATACGCTACATTGCAAGAAGCAATGAAAGATGCCTTCAGGGAAAAAGATGAGGGTTCAAATGATAAATCTTATCCAACCACCCACACTCCAACTCCTTCGGTAGCATCATCATCCAATGCATTCAACCTATGCACCAAGTTGTTGATGGAACAAATGACAAAGCTACACAAGCAATAGATGGAACAACTGATGGCATAGTTTGATCAAAAGCTGAAGGCTTTGCAGGGAGCTGTAGCACCAATTCCAAATCCACTAGAATAGAGCCAGTTGCAGTATTCCCACCGAAAAAATTTATGGTGCTTAGTTTTCACTCAGAACCATACAACTAACGAGACTTGTTCGATGCTAAAGCAAAACCTGAAATTGACACAAATATTTTGCCATCTATGCAACGCATCATCGTACGAGACAACATTTTGCCCATTTAACCCCCAGATCATACAACAGAAGAGGAGTCCTTTTCAGACCTCTTCTCCTCATCATCAAGGGGCACCCAATGCGACATCGAGGTATGGCATTGAGGTATGGCGCACCGAACAATCAGCAACGCATGGCCTTACCTGCACTACCAGGACCAGCTAACAACCAAGTGGCTCATGTGAATTAGCAGCGGCGGAACAAGAAGTACTAGTAGCAATGGTATGGGCCGAACGAAATGTTTGTGGATCCAGCCATTAACGAATATTACATGACCTATGCGGCTCAACCTCAACGTCAAGGTGGTAGAAACTATGGCTGCTACGGATGCGATGAAGGCCATCAAATTTCAAAATGTCCTTACAAGGGACAATACACATTCTTCTGTTGAGATTGCCGATATAGATATTGCTACAAGAATTGTCCATTAAGACCTGGAATTAGTGCACCATTGAATCTTATCACAGTACACCTTACAATAATTTCAGGAGGGATGCCACCAGAAAAACAACACTTCCATGCCCCAATGCTAGCACTCACGCGAATACAAAAGTGGAAAGAAGTGGCCCCCTCATCACCCCCATCAATATCCGATGATCAACCCTCAACTGCAAGATCATATCCTAACGTGAGGGAAGAGGGAAGGCAGTATCACAAGATACACCACTGGGTGCAGAAAGCGCAAGAGGAGGAAAAATCTCAAGCGAGAGACAAACTTGCAGAACGTCCTATTGCTGAAGAACCTATACCACAAGCAGGCTCACCATTGCAAATTGATCAGAACGATCAATTGCATCATCATGAACCACCATTCCATATAGGGGAGCTTGAGGATCCGCACACTGAGGTACTCACAAGTTTGCTAGCAAGTCGTGTTAACTTATCCCTTTATATGTTTTGTTTTTTAATGGAAAACAGAATCCTGAGACAAATATATGGCACTTTGAGAATCCATCATTAACGTGCATGGTTCTCTTTGTGGTATGCCAATTGCCTCCAACATCATCTGCAACCAGACTACCTCGTTCGCCATCTTTGAAGCTACGACATATTCAGCTTCGCATGAGGATTGAGCCACCAAGATTTTCTTCTTGCATATCCAGTTGATTGCTACTCCGCACACTATCGAACATCCTCCTATCACAGACTTGATGTCCTCTTTGTAACTTGCCTAGCTTGCATCACTGTGGTGGTGCAGCTCAAATCCTTTGTCTTTTTTGTCTGCTTTGTAGGTTAATCTCATGTTTTGGGTACCCTTCAGATATTGCAGGATTCGTTTCGCCATTTGCCAATGCACCATGCCAGGTTTCGAGGAGAATTGGCTTAAAGCATAGACAGAGAAAGCCAGATCAGGTTTGGTACAGAGTGTGAGATACATCAGACTACCGATCAGATTTTGGTAGGACACACCTTCCATTTTTTGTCTCTCCTCCTCTATTTTCGGACAATCCTACTTCGTTAGTCTAGCTCTAGCTATCATTGGTATGGTTTTTTCTTTGCAGTTCATCATTTGATACTGCTTCAACACTTTCCAAGTGTATTCTGACTGACTTAGATGTATTTCTCTTCTTATTTGATTTCTTCTGATCTCCAGCCCAAGGCATTTTGTTGCTTCTCCTAGATCTGTGATTTCATAACTTTTAGAAATTTGACTCTTCATTTTCTTGATTATCATCAAGGAGTTTCCTATCATTAGAGAGTCATCCACAGAAATAGTCAGAATCACATGATTTCTTCCTACCTTCTTTATATAGACATTGCAGTCTAGTTGTGTAGGATTGAAGTCTAGAGACTTTCTTCACAAAGAGGGAGTCTCTTAAATAAGCAAGAGAGCTCCTTAGGTGGCATCCTAGTGGAATGTCCACATTTCACAAATTACAAGTGGAATATTGCTCTCCACTAGAGGTCACCATCAAAAGGTGGCTCACTCTACTTTCTTTAAGAGGGGTCTAGTCGCATTTATTACATTTGCCTAGAAATACTAATTCCTACATGGTCATTCCATCTTTCGGAATTCACCAGGAGGCTTACACAGTTCTTGCATGTCTTTCCTAGCTAGTATTTCTCGGCTCTCATACTCGGCTCTCAGTCTTCATTAGTTTCGTCTTCTCAGAGATCTCCTCAGTCTAAGGTGAGAGGTGCTCTTGAGTTGCTCTGTTCGAGTATCTTGGGGATTCGTCAAAATCAGCCAACAGACCTTCGTATTCGACCTTCAAGATCTTTTTATCCTTCAGGACTTCTTCGTCTTTTGAAATCTCTTTAACAAGGTTGCAGGAGTTCACCATTTCAGACATGTATGAGGCGGTTGTAATAATTATAGCAAAAATAGTTGTAGATATTTTATAGTATATCACACTTAGAATTTTCATCAGAAATCTTCTTTTGATATTTCGAGTCTGATAATTCATTAATCTGTATCAGCATTATCACACTCAACAAGCTGAAGTTATAACTTCATGCAATTGTACTCATTGTTGATAATAATCAGAGTGCAATTTATCCTGATCTTATTGGTCATTGTGCACTTGTTTGAATCCATCATTTGAACTATTTTGCTGCTAACTATGGCAATTCTGATCCACGCATCTAGCTCGCTCCCAACTTCTGCACAAACCCAACTAATTTTTGACGTTCGGATCTGAGGAATAGCCAATGAAAATCGATCTGTTGCTATTTGACCTTTGGATCAAAAT
The DNA here is from genome assembly GCA_029204225.1 of Diphasiastrum complanatum. Taxonomy (NCBI): domain Eukaryota; kingdom Viridiplantae; phylum Streptophyta; class Lycopodiopsida; order Lycopodiales; family Lycopodiaceae; genus Diphasiastrum; species Diphasiastrum complanatum. Next base: position 47,315,836 of record CM055106.1, read on the forward strand.
TTGACTGTTTGACCCTGGGGTCGAATTTTTGCTGTTCAATCTTTGGGTCAAAAATTTCTGTAGTTTAGCAGAGATCTTACTGGAAGCAATACATCCAAACCCTCTGATATTTGTGAGTTATGGCTTCGATCTTGTCCACACCTCATAAGGTGTCTTGCCATTCAGGACCTCTGAAATGGATCAATTCTATAAATAGGTTGTTGTAGTAACAGCCTTTGTCTAGAACTTCTTTGGAAGAGATGATACACAAATTGTGGATTCAGAAACGTCAAGAATGCTCTGATACCACTGATAACTTGTGCTAATTACTTATGTAATAGGCTTCCTAGTAGTGTTATTGGTGGGATCTCACCATTTCAAGCTTTGTTTGGCAATAAGCCCAATGTAAAAGATTTTAAAGTGTCTGAATGTATATATTATGTCCACATTCCTTTGGAAACAAGAAGGAAAGAAGATGCAACTTCCTTCAAAGGAATATTTGTAGGCTATAGTGAAAATAGCAAAGGATATAGGATATTTGATCCTATTTCAAAAAAAGTAAAAGCTAGCAAGGATGTCTTGTTTGATGAATCTCAAAGTTACAAGTTGTCTCCAAATTCATCTAATCTCTTAAGTGATGAAGATCTTGCAACACTCGAGGAGGAGCCTCTTGAAAGTGATCTCTTGGAAGATCAAAATCATGTGCCAAAGGAGACGAGAAGATCCACAAGGAGCAAGCCCGAGCCTTCAAGGCTCACATACTTTGAGAAAGAAAAGCAAAGGTAAGACACATCTCCTTCTACCTCTTACTCTTTTCTAACCACAATGCTTGAAGAGCTATCAAATGGATGTGACAAATGTTTTTTTGAATGGCTACTTGGAGGAGGAAATATACATGTTGCAACCCAAGGGCTTCATCAAGGATGGTGAGGAGGACAAGGTTTTCCACTTAAGGAAGAGCCTATATGACTTGAAGCAAGCACCTAGAGCTTGGTACTCTAGGTTGCATGATTTTCTCTACTCTCTTGGCTTTGTGATTAGCTCTTATGTGTCTTCTTTGTACATCAAATGTAATGATGGAAAGATCATCATTTTAGTACTTTATGTTGATGATATCGTATTGACACGAAATGATTGTGAAGGCATAAGAAATGTTAAAGTTTCCTTGTCTAGTGAATTCAAGATGGTAGGTCTAGGACTTCTTAAGTTCATACTTGGAATCAAAGTTACTAGAGGTAGTGATTTTACTTTTATAAGTCAATCAAAGTATGCTACTTCCATTCTTGAGAGGTTTGGCATGAAAGATTGTAAAGGGATTGACACTCCTATGGAGCAAACTTATAAAGTTACTAATGATTGTGATGAAGCATCCTTTGAGGACATCACACTCTTTAGGAAGCTAATAGGCTCCTTAATCTATTTGACAATCACTAGACCAGATTTGAGTTAAAGTGTAAGCAAGTTAAGTCAATATATGCAAGGTCCCTTGATGCATCATTGGAAAAGTGCCAAGAGAGTGCTTAGATTGTCTCTTCTACTAGATTTTTTGGCATTCTCTATCAAGGATCTAACTTGTACTTGAGAGCATTTTCAGATTCAAATTTTGTAGGAGATAAGATGGATAGAAGATCCATAAGTGCATTTGTCACTTTTCTTTGTGGAGGAGTGATATCTTGGCTTTCCAAAAAGCAAGATACAATTTCTCTTTCCTCTTGTGAAGCCGAGTAGAAGGCATTGACTTCAAAAACCACAGAACTCCTATGGCTAAGAAGACTTTTGGTGGAGCTTCAAGTGCTAAAGGCCGAGGAGGTCCCTTGCATCTATTGTGACAATCAAGCTTCTCAACAAATTGCTACCAATTCGATTGTCCATGCTAGAACAAAGCATTTTGAAATAGCTCATCACTTTGTGAGGGAGAAGGTGCAATCCAAGGAGGTTCAACTTCATCATGTGCCTTCATCCAAGTGCATAGCTGATATCTTAACCAAACCTTTGGGTAAAGATTTATTTTTCAACTTAAGAAATGGATGATGGTGCAACCATTGCCAATCACCTATTGAAGGTAAAGGAGATCCGTGATCACTAGTTGTCGTTGGCGAGTGAGTACAAGATCATGAGATCATTCAATTGACATTGAATAGCTTGAGTGAGTCACATCAGATGTTTTTGGAGTTGTAGATATGTGTACATCAGACTTGGCAAGTTAGAAGTGAGGAGGAGTGTTAAAATATCACTTTCAACTTGTTGTATCTTGTAGATCTCAAGTTATTTAAGCTTGATAGGATCTCACATGTGTGGAGTCTGTTCCCACATGTGAAAGAATGTACGTAAGTCATTTTTATTAAGTTAGATTGGTTTTAGCTTGACCTACACTAGTGTGAAATTGACCTTTGAGTAGAATCTTGAAAATGGTCAAATTGGTCAAACTTTTTGTAAATAGATTGGACTTCCATGTGAATGAGTTATTACTCACACATTTCAAGATACCATTCACACGTGTGGATAAGCTTCTAGAAGATAAGATATAAAGATTCCATTAGATCCTATTTTATAGGGAATATTCCTATAAATGTGGAAGACTAGCTTTTTGTTTTCTAGCCAAAGAGAATAGTCAACTTTGGGAAATGAGCACATATGCCTCCCATTGGTGGATCTGGATGACTAGGCACTCTTCACACGTGTGAAGGCCTGCTGGACAATACACATCTTGTGGATGTACTTAATCTATAAAGAGATCAACCAAATCAATAACAAGTTGATGTGACATTGGCAAATTCTAGTTTTGTTGAGATTTCCACATTTGTCTTGAGTTTTGATGAATGAAATGCATTTGTAAGTTAACGTACTTTACTCTCTGTAAACAAGCCATACAGGTATTGTTCTCCACACGTGTGAGGCCGCCCATCCATGTGTTTGATCATTTGATCCATTGCTCTTGCTTAAATCATAGTGTAAAGCATCTAGATCAAGATCTAACATCTAGAAATTGATAGATCTTTGGATTAAGCAATCAATAGCTCTTAATGATTGATAGTACAATCAATATTTGTCCTTTTTCTCTGAAAATTGACATTCTAGAAGGTTATGTGCTCAATTCACATACCTTTATGTACAATACAATGGAAATAAGATAGGCATGGCTCCAAAACTCAAGATAGGAATATATAATTTTACTAATCTTCACACTCCTCCTTAAAATATATGTTAGGCCAAGATTAGACCTCATCTTGATAAAAACATTCTTAAGCAATGGCTTGGTGAGAAGATCTGCAACACAATTTGAAGATCCAACATGCTCCAATAAGATCTTTCTCCCAATAATTTTTTCTCTTACAAAATGATGAGCTACCTCGATGTGTTTTCTCCTCGTACGGAACATAGGATTATTTGCAAGAGCCTGAGCCGAGATGTTATCATTCTTGATAATTGGAAGGTCTTTATTTCCATAACACTTTAGCTCCAAGAGTAGCCTTTTGATCCATAAAACCTCTTTTGTTGTGGCTGTAAGAGATTTGTATTCAACTTCACAGGATGATAAGGATATAGTTGCTTGCTTTTTTGATAGCCAAGAAACTAGATTCCCTCCAAAAAAAATTGTGTAAGCACTTGTGGAGTTTCTATCCAGCCTATCTCCTGCAAAATTTGAATATGAAAAAGCAACCAAAGTTAGATCTTCTCCTCGGCCTCACCACTTCTTGAGCAGCATCAAGATTGATGATTGTAGATCTTGCATGAGACTCCTTGATCTTTGCTTCATCCAAGTTAAACTTCTGAACTTCATGAAAGATCACATCTCTACTTACAACATTCTTGTCATTAGAGGGAAGATATACTCTATATGCTTCTTTAGTAGATGCATATCCTACAAAAATTCTTTTAACAGCACTAGGATCATCCTTCTTCCTAGTCTCTAAAGGTGCATGCACAAAGCATACACAGCCAAAGATTCTAAGATGATCTACCTTATACAACATCTCAAATGGTGTTCTTCCTTCTATTGCAAGACTAGGAAGTCTATTACAAAGATAATATGAACATGCAACTGCTTCTCCCCAAAATTCTTTAGGTAGAGATGCTTCTAGCCTAATGGCTTTTGCACAGCACAAAGTTCTATTTTTTCTCTCAGCAACTCCATTTTGCTGAGTATAAGAACAAGAAAATTCTCTTTGTATTTCCTCTTTCTCACAAAAGTCTTTAAACTTATTGGAGGTATATTCTGTGAGAGATTTCAACTAGTTTAGTCTAGTTTAGTCACATTTTGGTAAATTGTCAATAAGAGGCCAAAACTCATTTTAGACTTAGAGATAAACTTTTTGAAGTTATATAAGTTTAAAATACATTCAATAAACACTTTTTGAAAGTGTGAGAAAGTTGGTAGTCGAGTTTGAGAGAGATTCAAATTTGAACTTTGGGTACATTGAATCTAGACCCAAAAATAGTAGGGTTTACATTTGGGAGGGAAATCCAAGTGGCCAAATAGGGTTTGGAAACTCTATAAAAGGATGTAACTAATGGAGAGACACATCTTCTCTCTTATATCCCTCATTTCATCATTATACATGGTCCTCTTTGGGTTCTACTACTCATTGGTGCACTATCTTGGTGTTATCTTGCAATCTTGTGTGTAGAATGCTCATTTATTGCTATTTTTGGTTCCACACGTGTGAAATATAGTAGGCTACTGTAATTGTACAGACAGCAAACATATTTTATATTTTGGTTCATTTTTTATCAATATCTCTTAGAGTTTGCATCTCATTTTGTATGTAGATGCTAATTTTTCTACATTGGCAGGATTGTTGGTTTGCTCCTTTTTGTAACCAATGATCAGGGACATGGATTGGATCTTGAATGATCTGAAATCCTTCACATGGTATCAGAGCTCTTGTGTTTCAGGTTATGAAAGGATCAGCCATCTTTAGCGAGGATTTGGAGGAGTTACCAATGCTAGAGCATGCTAGATTGATCTCTACTCAAAAATCAGCATTTTCGAATGTGTAGAATTGATCTTTTGTAGGTCAAAACTCAATATAGGGTTATATACTTGATCAATTTTGATTTCACACTTGGTTTGCTGGAATTAGATGACTTTTGGTGCATTAGGAAGGTCTCATTGGAGTCTACAAGAAGTTATATCAAGTTTCTAGAAATTGCATGTAGAATTTGAGATATTCAATTTTTTGTGATTTTGTCAAAACCCTAATTTTGATTGGATCTCTAGTTTGTGAGGTTATCAAACTTCATTTGAGTGTGTTTCAATCTTAGGAAGTGCCAAGAATCATTAGATTGAGGATAGATCATAGGTTGTTCAAGAGTTTACTATTCTATGTGTTGATTTTCTAGTTAGAAGTGCTAGAAGAGATTTGAGAGGTTCCATATCTTTGTGATTTCTTCTTGAGTTCATTTGTTGACATTCAAGAGAGTGCTTTGTGCATTGGAACAGGTTGAAAGAAGAAGATCAAGTCACTTCAACATGGCTACAAGTGGTGGATTCATGTTGGAAGGCAATGATATGTGAGAAATTGGCAAAAATCTAGCTTGGTATTTTTTATGATAGAAGTTTGTAAGTGAATCTCACATGTGTGGAGGATGTTCCCACGTGTGGAGAATTGTAAAGTAAATAAAAATGTTTGATATAGGGGTCTCATAGAATTTCATAGTCAAGCATTTAGGTGTAGGATGTTGATAGGGTCAAATTTGGCATAGATGGCAAATTATCCATTTCCACTTGTAATGCCACTATTGAGCCAAAATAGAGTAGGAGGCCAAACTTGTGCCAATTAGAGTGTAGACAAGTGTAATGTTTTTGTTTGATGAAGTTTAAGAGGTCCAATAGGATTTAGAGGTGGAACCATATGTGGTCCAATAGGAATTTGAGGTGTGCTTGAATATAGTCCAATAGAATTAAGAGGTGCATAGATCAATGGTCCAATAGAATTAAGAGGTGGCAAAGTGTGATCCAATCATAGTTAAGCATAGTGGTAGGTCGTGGATCTACTAGTTGTGAAAATTGTCAACATTTCCTAGCTAGTTTGAGGCCTAAATTGGCTAAAATTGTAAATAGTTTTGGTTCTGGAGTTTTGCACGTGTGAACCAGGCCACAATGTTTTTATTTACTGTATTTTTTCAGTATGATGAAGTGTCAAACTTCATACCCTTCAAAATGAGACCATTTTGATGTATTTTGGTCATATAAGCCATTTTTAGCTATTTTTCCTATATAGGGAATATCTAGGGTCAAGTACCTTCTAGAGAGAGGAGAGAGAGTCATCTTCCTCATCCATAAATAGTAGGGAAGTCGTGGAGAACAGGTTGGAGAAACCTTTTGTATGCTTCATTGAGATCAATAGATCATTGTCATTGTTTCTTCCTCCATTGAGAGCATTGTTGTGTGTATTGTCTTCAAGCTATTGTGTATGATCTTAGGTGCTTTCCAAAAGTGATAGGCTGATGTATTATGGACTGTATAATGCTATTTTGGGCCGCACTTGATGTTTATGGAAGTTTCCATTTGTGATAAATGCTTTTTGATCAAGTTCTTTGCATTCTAGGTAGCATAGAATGTGTTGCCAATTCCTAGCTTATGTAGTTTGGAGTGCAAGCATTCAAGCCAATGATCTTGGAGTTTAGATCCACTTAGGATCTGTATTTTTCACATGGTATCAGAGCTGGTTGGCTTCTATTTACAGTAAGTATTCCATTTTTGGTGATATTTGGATGTTTGATCAAGTTCTAGCATGATTTTGCATTGCTTTGTTGATCAAATCTTACTAACCTTTGTTTTGTGAGTTGAACTTGTGGATCAAAAGCATATTTCAGGTCTATTGAAGATCAGAGGCTGAAAAGAAACTATTTTGGATCAGATCATAACACCTAATCATTTGTGATTGTGAGGCTTGTGCATATTCAATACTAACAATGTTCTTTTCAATCCTATTGTTGACAATCTCCATTCTTGGATGAACACTCTCCTTAAGTGGATGAAACTTCTCCTTAAGTGGATGACAAATGCTCTTTTGAGTGAGTTGTAATTCTCCTAAAGGCTGAGCAAAGCTCCCATTTGGATGAAAGATCCCTTTTTTGGGTGAACATATTGTAAGCTCCATTGTGAAGAGCATATTGTAAAGATTGTCATCAATTTTGGCATAAATTTTGGTGTACTTTGTTGAGCATGTAAGTAACTCTCCTTATGTAATTTGATTGGAGCATTTGTTGGAAGGTGTTAACCATTATGCAAGTGTGTTTTCAGGTTCTTAACAGGTTGAGGAACATTCTCATGTGAAGTGATCTTAGATCTACATCTAAACACCAAGATTTGACAAGATAGTGAAGCTAGTCTTGTGATTCACTAAGTGTGCTCATTCATTCACCTCTAAATATTGTATTTATCACTTGCTGGAGTTTATAAACTTTTAGAAGTGTGGTTTACATGTGGTTTTACAGGTTGAATCAATATCTTAGTGTGTTGATCATATGTTGATCAAGTTTGTTCATTACTAGGTAATCTTGGCATCCTAGTTTTGGGTATTTTCTAAGAATGCAAGTAACTCTTCACACCATAACTTGATTTGGTCACTTGCTGGAAAGTTTGAGAGCTTAAGCAAGAGTGTGTTCAGGTTGGTTTGATTTTGTAATCCATTCTTAGTGTGTGCAAAGTGTTGCATGTGTTTAAATCTTCCTTTCTATGCTTGGAAACCATCTAGGTTCAAGATAGAAGTGTTTTAGGGTCCTAAATCTTCATAGATCTCTTTATCTATCATTTGTTGAGAGAAAAGTGAGTGCTAAGTGCTTTAGGACAGAACCTAAAAGTTGAAGAAACATTAGAATCATGGCTTCCAATGGTGGGATCATGCTAGAGTCTAGTGAAAGGTTGAGTTCATCAAACTACTCTACTTGGAAAGTGAGGATGGAGTCCTTACTTGAGTTGAATGAACTCATGGACATAGTTGCAGAAATTGAAGAGAGACCTCTCACACTTCAAGAGCAACAAAGGTTTGATAAGAAGGCCAAAAGGGCTCTTCATATCATTAAAATGAATGTTACAAATGAACTTGTCAAGGAAGTTGAAAGTGTCAAAGTGCAAGTGAGGCATGGAATGCCTTAAAGAAGCTCTTTGAATCAAAGTCCACATCTAGGGTATTGACCCTAAGGAGACAAATATTTTCTAGTAGGCAAAGAGAGGGTGAAAGTGCTCATGCATTTATCTTGAGAGTTAAGTCCCTAAGTGATGATTTAGCATGCATTGATGAGAACATAAAAGATGGTGAAATAGTCCAAGTTATGTTGAATGGTTTGCTAAATGAACATGCTAACCTTGTGCAAAGTTTTGCCATTCAAAGAGTCTTGCCAAGTGTGGTTGACTTGCAAGAAATCTTATTGGCTGAAGAACATAGGTTGCAATCAAAGCTTGATGGTGCATCCTTGCAAGGTGGAGGTGAAGAGGCTTTCTTCACAAAAGGCAAATTCAAGGGCAAAGGTAAAGGCAAAGGGAAATGGTCCAAAGGTGGTAACTTTGATCATGATGATCACTCTTCCTCTTCCTCTTCTACTAAGAACAATAAGTCAAAGTTCAAGTGCTTTTATTGTGGGATAAAAGGTCATTTTGCAAATGAATGTTATAAGAAGAAAAGAGAGCAAGGAGAGAGGCAAGGAAATCTTACAATAGATGAGGAAGAACATAACACATGTGAATCACTTGTTATGACTTCAAGTTTGTTAGCCAACATAGATGATAATGATCCTTGGTGGATTGATAGTGGAGCCTCATCTCACATGACAAGACATAAGGAATACTTTACATCCTTATTGTCTTATGAGGGAGAAGGTAACATCATCTACACTGCAAATGATGGTCAATGTGACATCAAAGGCATAGGCACTATTCCTATTTCCCTTTCAACAAATAGGAAAGCAAATCTTGAAAATGTTTTGTACATTCCTTCAATCACTAAGAATTTGCTTAGTGTAAGTCAAATGATTGACAAAGGACTTGATGTGGAGTTCATTGGAGATGCATGTTTGATAAGTAAATGTGGATCCTTGATTGCTCAAGGTAGGAGGCATGGTAAACTTTTCAAGCTTGATGCATGTGTGATCTCTAATCATGAAGGATGTATGGCTAGGGAGCAATTGACAAACCAAGAAGTTTGGCACAAGAGGTTGGGCCATCCCAACTTCAAATCTTTGGAGGTAATGGCAAAGAAAGAGCTTGTTCTTGGTCTCCCTAAAAGTCTTGTTGCAAACAATAGTGTTTGTGAACATTGTGCCTTGTCCAAATCTCATAGACTTGCTTATTCTAGATCTACTTCTAGATCTAAAGAAGCTTTTCAACTTGTGCATTCTGATATTCATTCTTCTAGTACAACTAGCAATGGTGGGGCAAAGATGTATGCAACTTTCATTGATGACTTTAGTAGGTATACTTGGATCTATCTTCTTAAAAGTAAGGATGAAGTGTTTGCTGCATTTGTCAAGTTCAAGAATGAAATGGAAAACCAATTCAATACAAAGATCAAATGCTTAAGATCTGATAATGGAGGGGAATACACCTCAAATAGGTTCAAAGACTTTTGTATAGCACATGGGATTAAGAGGGAGATGTCTAGTCCTAGGACTCCACAATAGAATGGAGTGGCCGAGAGGAAGAATAGAACCCTTTGTGAATGTGCCAAGGCAATGAGACTACATGCTAATCTTGCTAAGTCTTTTTGGGGGGAAGCTTTAGCATGTGCTAACTATCTATGTAATAGATGGACAAGTGCTTCCTTGGATGGTAAAACTCCTCATGAGGTTCTTTATGGTAGAAGGCCGAGTGTCAAGCATTGTAGGATCTTTGGATGTACATGTTTTGTCAATATCACACTTGATGATAGAACTAAAGAAGATCCTTCATCAAAGAAGGGTGTGTTTGTTGGCTATAGTGAAGTAAGCAAGGCTTACAAAGTGTACATTCCTTCTACAAAGAAAGTTGTCATAAGTAGGGATGTCATCTTTCATGAAGAGAATGTTTCCAATGTTGTTGATGTTGATGTTGATGTGCCTACTAATCATCATGATGTGCAAGATGTCTTGGATGAAGATGGAGATGCCACTCCAAAGCAAACTTCAAGGAAGACTCAAAGGCAAAGGGCTAAGCCATCAAGGCTAACCTATGATGAAAAAGGAAAGCAAGTGGTGGACAACTCTAACTTTGCTTTTCTTACCTCTTTTGATGAACCAACTTGTGTAGGTGAAGCAATTCAAAAGAAGGAATGGATCCAAGCCATGGATCATGAGCATCAAGCACTCATCAAAAGCAACACATGGAGGTTGGTAAAGCTTCCAAAGGACAAGAAGGCAATTGGTTGTAAGTGGATCTTCAAGATCAAGACAAATCAAGATGGATCAATCAACAAGTACAAGGCAAGGTTGGTGGCAAAGGGGTATGCTCAAGAATATGGTATTGACTATGATGAGACCTTTGCACCCGTGGCAAAGATGGTAACTATTCGAATCCTAATCTCTCTTGCAACTCTTTATGATTGGGATATGTGGCAAATGGATGTTACTAATGCCTTCTTGAATGGTGATCTTGAAGAAGATATTTACATGGAGCAACCCGAGGGCTATGTTTCACATGATGAGCCTAATCATGTGTGCTATCTCCAAAAGAGTTTGTATGGGCTAAAGCAAGCACCAAGGAGTTGGTATGCTAAGCTCAATTCCTTCTTACTTTCTCAAAACTTTGTTATGAGTGAGTATGATCATTCTCTCTACTTTAGATTGAATGAAAATGATATCACTTTACTTTTGATCTATGTTGATGACATTATCTTAAGTGGTGGTAACAATCTAGATATAGATGAAATCAAGATGGCACTCAAAAGAGAGTTTGAAATTCAAGATCTTGGTAAACTTCATTATATCTTAGGAATAGAGATTATTAGAACTTCTAAATCTACATTCATATGTCAAGAAAAGTATGTTAACTCTATTCTAAAAAGGTTTCATATGGAAGATTGTAAAGTTGTTTCTACTCCTATGGAATCAAATGTAAAGCTAACTACAAGAAGTAATGAAAGATCCTTCAAGGACATTACTCTCTATAGAAAGCTAATAGGATCTCTTATATGGTTAACCATCACAAGACCTGATCTAAGCTTTGTGGTTGGTAAACTAAGTCAATTTATGCAAGATCCTAGTGAGGCTCATTGGAAGCTAGGAAAGAGAGTACTTAGATACATCTCGGGATCTAGAGATTTTGGCATCTTGTATGGAGGTACTACACCTAACCTTTGTGGATTTTCAGATTCAGATTTTGCAGGTGATCAAATGGATAGGAAGTCAACAAGTGCCTTTGCAATCTATCTTGGAGATGGAGTGGTCTCATGGCTATCAAAGAAGCAACCAACTATCTCTCTATCTTCCACCGAAGCCGAGTACAAGGCATTAACAACATGCACCAAGGAGATTCTTTGGATCAAGAGGATGTTATTGGATCTTCACTTGCTGGAACCAGAGAAGACTCCAATCATACTTTGTGATAACCTTTCAGCCCAAAGCTTGGCAAGCAATCCTGTTTTTCATGCAAGGAGCAAGCACATTGAGATTGCTCACCATTTTGTGAGAGATCAAGTCATTGCCAAAGAGGTGGAGCTTCAACATGTCTCTTCAAAGGAGTGTGTGGCTGATATCTTCACCAAACCATTGGGAAAGGACCTATATTTAATGCATAGATCTAATCTTGGAATGTGCTCAAAGACTATGTTGAAACTAGCATCCAATGTTGAAGAGGGAGTGTGAAAATTGTCAACATTTCCTAGCTAGTTTGAGGCCTAAATTGGCTAAAATTGTAAATAGTTTTGGTTCTGGAGTTTTGCACGTGTGAACCAGGCCACAATATTTTTATTTACTGTATTTTTTCAGTATGATGAAGTGTCAAACTTCATACCCTTCAAAATGAGACCATTTTGATGTATTTTGGTCATATAAGCCATTTTTAGCTATTTTTCCTATATAGGGAATATCTAGGGTCAAGTACCTTCTAGAGAGAGGAGAGAGAGTCATCTTCCTCATCCATAAATAGTAGGGAAGTCGTGGAGAACAGGTTGGAGAAACCTTTTGTATGCTTCATTGAGATCAATAGATCATTGTCATTGTTTCTTCCTCCATTGAGAGCATTGTTGTGTGTATTGTCTTCAAGCTATTGTGTATGATCTTAGGTGCTTTCCAAAAGTGATAGGCTGATGTATTATGGACTGTATAATGCTATTTTGGGCCGCACTTGATGTTTATGGAAGTTTCCATTTGTGATAAATGCTTTTTGATCAAGTTCTTTGCATTCTAGGTAGCATAGTATGTGTTGCCAATTCCTAGCTTATGTAGTTTGGAGTGCAAGCATTCAAGCCAATGATCTTGGAGTTTAGATCCACTTAGGATCTGTATTTTTCACACTAGTATCATTGTACTCCTCATTTGTATCTAATTGATTTTGAGATTGAGTGGATTTTGAGTGTCATTGAGTTTCTAGCTTTCTCTCTCTACCCGAGAGCTCATGATGGTTTTTCTCTCTCTACCCAAGGAGAGCAGCTTGTTTTTACTTAGATTATTTTTTGAATACTTCCCACATGTGTGAGTGAGAGTTGGAAGTGATTGAATGCATGTAGTAGTGTGTTTTTGCCATTGGATCTAAGATTGATCTTGAATCTCAATCTAGTCTTGATCTTGGTGCATCTACACACCTTAGGAGATCACAAGTACATGTAGTGGACAATCCACACGTGTGAAATTCAACATGGTATCAGAGCCTACCTAAGGTTACCATGCATTTTGATCTATCTAAGTGAAAAAAATTTCATCAATCTTGAGCTAGAAGTTGTCAAGGCCCATTTTCCTAGCTATCTTGTTCAATCTTGGATCAAAAGAGATCAAAAGGACATTGATTGGGTCTGACCTGGAACTGTACGGAATCAGGTGCTCAGACACATGTGAGGAACATCCAATTTCATTTTGGGAGTTCTCTTTCATGTTTGATCCAAAAATCTTGCTAGATAGCTTGTTTTGAAGCTATTTTTGTCTAGTTTTTGATGCAATCAGTTTCATTCCATTTGGTTGAGCCAATCAAAAGTTATAGCTTTTGAAGAGGGTTAGGTAGGGCACCTAGACCTGGGTGGACACATTTGGTTTGGTCAAGAGATTGCTTGTTTGATCCAAAATCATAGTTGAATGCTTACCAATCTCATCTATATGTGATCTATGCACTGTTTTGAGATCTTAGCCATTTTGTTTCATGCAATATCATTGTATTTGAGTCAAATTTGGTTTCTTAGTGTATTTCACATGTGTTAAGAGTGTTTGATCCTAACTTTGCCCATACTCCATCATTTGATGTGAAGTAGATCTAGTTTGGAGAGATTGAGATAGCTAGTGAGAATCATCTCACAGTTTGTTGCAAGATCTTGCATAGGAGATGGTAGCACACCATTATTGGATCCTATAGTGAGAGAGAAGCAACATTTTTTGTTCATCACTTTTATTTATCTCCACTTTAAATGACTTCAATGAGTTCATACTTGTTGCAACCAAGTGAGAGATTGTCTACTTCCAATTATTTAATATGGAAGTTGAGGATGGAGTCCATCTTGATACTCCAAGATGTGATGGACATTGTACTTGGGATTGAGGAGGAGCCTCAAGTCCTTCAAGAAGTACAAAAATACAAGAAGAGAGCTAGGATGGCTCTCCACTACATTAAGATGAATGTCTCTAATGAGATATTGATGGAGATTGGTGATTGTTCTACATCCAAGGAAGCTTGGGATTGTCTCAAGTCCATCTATGAGGCTAAGAACACCCCTAGGCTCCTCACTCTTAGAAATCCAAAGTAGTCAAAAGAGTGATGAGAGTGCATCTAATTATGTTTTGAGAGTCAAGGATATTCATAGGGAGCTTGCATGTATTGGTGACTCAATCAATCAAAGTGAGCTAGTCCAAGTCATTCTCAATGGCTTGAGAGATGAATATGACAACCTTGTCCAATCCTATGCCATTAAGGAGGAGCTACCAAGTTTGGAGGCCCTTCAAAGTGTGCTTATTTCTGAAGAATCAAGACAAGAGTACAAACTCTTGAGGATGGACAAGCTATCACTCAATCATGATGATGGCAAAGGTCTATTTGCCAAGCACAAAGAGAGGAGTAAGAAACAACACCATCACTTCTCTAATGACAAAGCTAAAGACCAAGATGAAGAGGAGGAGGAGGATACCTCTCATGCTTCTACTTCAAATCTTAAGAAGAAGAAGATCAAGTGCTTTTATTGTGGCAAGAAAGGGCATTATGCCACCAATTGTTTCAAGAAGAAGAATCAACTCAATCAAGCCAACATCACCAATGAGAAAGAAGACTATATTGCAAGTGATGGAGAAGGCTCTCTTATGGCATCAAGCTTCTCCTCTTCCACCTTTAACAAAGATGACTCATGGTATATTGATAGTGGATCATCTTCACATATATGTGGCTCCAAGCACTTTTTTTCATCTATTTTGACTTATGATGGAGTCAAGAAGACCATATACTTTGCAAGTAAGCATGAGTGCAATATTGAAGGAGTAGGGATTATTACCTTGAAGCTTGCATCTTCTAGAGATCTCTTTCTCAACAATGTTCTTTTTGTCCCAAAGCTTACAAAGAACATCTTATGTGTTGGCCAACTTCTTGATAGTGGCTTTGATGTCAATTTCAATATTGACAATTGTGTGATCAAGAAGGATGGTGAGATCCTTGCATATGGATCAAGATTTGAAGGCATCTACAAATCGGATCCAAGTGAGAGTGCAAACTCTCTTGATGTTTCTTATATGTCCAATATTTCAAAGGAGGATGATCACACAAGATGCACATATCTTCTCTCTTCAAGTATTATGGTGTATGATTACTCCTTATTATTCAAAGCATATGTTAAGAAGAAATTCTCATTGAAGATCAAAGTTTTGAGGAGTATTGGAGCTCTTGAAGGAATAGCACCATATGAAGTTTTATTCAAGATGAAGCCTAAGGTTGATCACCTTAGTGAACTTGGTAGTGTTTGCTTTGCACATATTCCCTTGGAAACAAGAAGGAAGGATGATCCAAGCTCATGGATCATGATTGGATACTCATCCATCAAGGAGGCCTTTAGTGTCTTTACACTCTCTATTTCAAAAGTGATTGTGAATAGAGATGTCACATTGCATGAAGATTCAATCTTGGAAGTGGCCGAGATCAAGGCTTCTCAAGAAGCATCACAAGTTATCTTTTTTGAAGGTATTCAAGTTATGATGGGGCCAATGTGTGAGGAGGAGTTTCTTCTTCATATGATTTCAAGAAGATCTTCAAGATGCATGGCCGAGTCTTTATGGCTCATCTTACATGGCAAAGAGGGGCATCTTTCATGTTGTATCTACTACAACACATTCATATATGCTTCTCTTTCTTTGCTTGAAATGCTATCTTGCTTCATTGAATTTTTTGGATCTCAAAGTTCAAGAAAAGCTATACTAGTTTTGTATGATGCTTATGGTATGGACATGTTTCTTGTAATTATTGACTTAGATGTTTTCCTATACATTTTGAAAGCAAGATATTGTATTGTCAAAAGTATGCTCTTGGTTCTAGTAAGAACAAGATGGAGCTTGGTACTCACTTTTTTGAAAATCATGTTTTCACATGTTTTGAGGCAAATTGTAAACTCCTCTTGAGATTAAGTGAAGCATCCAAAGTGGACACTTACATCCTTGAGAGAGTAACTAGCCTAAAAAAGATCAATATAGTCTTTGATATCAAGATTAGATCCATCATGGATATAGTTCATTGTATGTGGACTAGTCAAGCTAGAAAGCATAATTTTGATAATCATCATTGTTTCACATCTTATGATCTTGATCTCCATGATCCTTATGATGCTTGGAAGCCTCAGATTTCTCTATTTATGGTGCATCCATCATGCAAGTGGAACTTTCAAAGCAAAGATCATCATCAAGCATGGAGGAAGCCCATGATCATAGTGGCATATTGGTGGAGCACTCTTCAAAGGCATTGGCAAGAGATCTCTACCAAAGAGATCTTATCATGGATATGGTGAGGGTGCTGCTATGATGGATCCCTTGGCTGATCTTCACTTCTTATGCATACCAAAGGATCCACTCAAAAAGATTTACAGACTTCTCAAGTGATCTAGTACGTTTCCAAGCTATTTTTTGAGGAGGAGTGTGAGAAATTGGCAAAAATCTAGCTTGGTATTTTTTATGATAGAAGTTTGTAAGTGAATCTCACATGTGTGGAGGATGTTCCCATGTGTGGAGAATTGTAAAGTAAATAAAAATGTTTGATATAGGGGTCTCATAGAATTTCATGGTCAAGCATTTAGGTGTAGGATGTTGATAGGGTCAAATTTGGCATAGATGGCAAATTATCCATTTCCACTTGTAATGCCACTATTGAGCCAAAATAGAGTAGGAGGCCAAACTTGTGCCAATTAGAGTGTAGACAAGTGTAATGCTTTTGTTTGATGAAGTTTAAGAGGTCCAATAGAATTTAGAGGTGGAACCATGTGTGGTCCAATAGGAATTTGAGGTGTGCTTAAATATAGTCCAATAGCATTAAGAGGTGCATGGATCAATGGTCCAATAGAATTAAGAGGTGGCAAAGTGTGATCCAATCATAGTTAAGCATAGTGGTAGCTCGTGGATCTACTAGTATCATTTTACTCCTCATTTGGATCTAATTGATTTTGAGATTGAGTGGATTTTGAGTGTCATTGAATTTCTAGCTTTCTCTCTCTACCCGAGAGCTCATGATGGTTTTTTTCTCTCTACCCGAGGAGAGCAGCTTGTTTTTACTTAGATTATTTTTTGAATACTTCCCACACGTGTGAGTGAGAGCTGGAAGTGATTGAATGCATGTAGTAGTGTGTTTTTGCCATAGGATCTAAGATTGATCTTGAATCTCAATCTAGTCTTGATCTTGGTGCATCTACACACCTTAGGAGATCACAAGTACATGTAGTGGACAGTCCACATGTGTGAAATTCAACATGATAGGCTTACCTCAATCAACTATTCTACTTGAAAGGTGAGGATGGAATCCTTATTGGAGATGAATGAGTTGATGGATATTGTTGCAGGTTTGGAGGAGAGGCCTCAATCACCTCAGGATCAAGTGAGGTATGACAAGAGAGCAAATAAAGCTCTACACATGATTAAGATGAATGTTACCAATGAAATTCTCAAGGAAGTTGGTAAGTGCACATCATCTTTGGAGACTTGGGAAGCTTTGAAGAAGCTTTGTGAATCCAAGTCTACATCAAGAGTGCTTAATCTTAGGAGGCAAATCTTTCAAAGTATGCGTACTCATGCTTTTTTTTTTTAGGGTTAAAGCATTCAATGATGAGTTAGCATGTATTGATGAAAGCATTAAGGAGGTAGAACTTGTTCAAGTTATACTTAATGGCTTGTTGGATGATCATGCTAATCTTGTTCAAAGTTTTGCTATTCAAAAGACTTTGCCAAGTATTGTGGATTTGCAAGAGATCTTGGTGAATGAGGAGTATAGGCTTCAATCAAGAGGAGGTGGATCTACATCGATGTCTCATTATGAAGAGGATGCTATGTTCATCAAAGGCAAGTTCAAGGGCAAGGGCAAAGGCAAAGGCAAGTGGTCTAAAGGGCAAGATCAAAGTCAGACTTCTTCTTTTGGCAAAAAGAAAGATAAGTCTAAGCTGAAATGCTTTTATTGTGGAATCAAAGGGCATTTTTTAAATGAATGTTTGAAGAAGCAAAGAGATGAAGGTAGCAAGCAAATCAACTTTACTACTAATGATGAGGATCTAGGTGGTGGTGATTCTCTTTTGATGTGTTCTTCAAGTCTAATATCAAGTGAAGGTGACAAAGATTCATGGTGGATTGATAGTGGAGCTAGTTCACACATGACTAGTCACAAGGAGTTCTTTACTTCTTTGGTCACTTATGATGCAGCCAAGAAAGCAATTCACATGGCCAATGGTGGTGATTGTGTGATTGAAAGTATTGGTTCAATTCCTATTTGTCTCTCTACTAATAGGAAAGCAAGACTTGATGGTGTTCTTTACATTCCTTCACTTTCAAAGAATTTGCTAAGTGTTGGTCAAATGATAGAGAAAGGATACATGGTAAAGTTTGGTGGTGATGCTTGTTTCATTAAAAAGGAAGAAATCTTGGTTACTAGGGGCAATAGACAAGGTAGACTTTTCAAGCTTGATGATTTTGTTATGGCTAACAAGAACGATGGAATGCAGGCAACTGGTGCCTGCTGAAGTAAACTATACAACTACCGAAAGAGAAGCATTGGCAATGGTCTATGCTGTACAACAACTAAGACATTATTTATTAGGCCAGACCTTTGCTTTCTACACAGACCATCAAGCACTTCTATATATCGTTAATAAGTCCTGTAAGACGGGATGAATAGCTCGATGGCTACTGATTATGGAGGAATGTAATTTCCGTGTAGTCGTTTGGAAAGGGACCCAACATTTCATGGTAGACCACCTTTCCAGACTACCAAGTGCTGAAAAAGCAACTGCACCAGTCAACGATAATCTCCCTGATGCATGCCTTTTTCAGATCGATGTTACACCCTTATGGGCTGAGGAGATCACTCAGTTCCTCACAACAGGCCGACTAAAAGAAGGCCTGAGTACAACGACAAAAAGAAAATTTTTAATTAAAGCAGCGTCCTTTCAGTTAATTGCGGGACAACTTTACAAAAGGGGCGTTGACGGCATTATTTGGCGATGTGCTTATGAATTTGAGATACAATCGATAATATCCCAGGCTCATGAGGGCATTGGGGGTGGCCACTTTTCTGTTGAAGCCACAACGAAGATTATCCTTAGAGCAGGATTGTGGTGGCCATCTTTGTTTAAGGACACATTTGTTGTCATTAAAGCGTGTGATGTCTGTTAATGAGCAAAGAAAAATACCAAAGTTGACTTCACGCCACTGACTCCCATTATAGAAGGTGAAGCCTTCCATAAGTGGGGAATTGACTTTGTTGACCCAATCAGTCTAGCAGCAAAACATACCCAAGCTCGATACATCCTCATAGCCACAGATTACGCCACTAAGTGGGTGGAGGCTCGAGCAACGAAGGACGCCAACGCAAAGACAGTTGCACATTTTCTTTACGAAAATATTATTACACATTTTGGCTATCCCATAGAGCTTGTTAGTGATCGCGACACGCATTTTTTAAATGTTGTCGTTGATAATCTTCTATGCCATTACCTGGTCGTTCACAGAAAAAGGACACCGTACTATCCTAGGTATAATGGCCAGGCTAAATCCACTAACAAGACGATCTGTAAAATTTTAACCAAGATAGTTGAAACCAGTCACTCTGATTGGGAAACAAAACTTTTCTCAGCTATCTGGGCTTACCGCGCCACAACGAAGAAAGCCACTGGGTGGATTACACCTTTCCACTTAGTATATGGTCAAGAAGCGGTAATGCCCATAGAATTCTCAATACCTTCGCTAAGAGTTACAGAAGCTTTTCCAATAGATCTCTTTGAAAAGCCTTCAATAGAACAACAAGTCAAAACCAGGCTATTTACATTAGCCCAGTTATGCGAGACAAGACTAATATTTTATTACGCACAACTAGTTAACAAACGATGCCAAAAGGCCTGGCATGACCGTCACCTGCGCAATAAAGAACTACACTTAGGTGACCAGGTGCTTCTTTATACATCAAAGAAGCACCCCGACAAATTGAAGTTCAGAAGTGAGGGACCATACGTTATTAATAATTTTTTTCCTAATGGTGCCGTCCAATTACAAACACTTGATGGGATACTCCTAGACATTGTCGTAAATGGTGGTCGTCTATAGCGGTATTATGAAGAGTTGTTGTTTGTTGACCCAGTTTAACATCTTTTCCCTAGTACATATTCTACATTTCTCTTTATTTTATTATTTTTAATTTTATTTTATTTTTACTTCTAGTTTTGCATGCCTCGTTTCCTTCTTGTACATACTCATGGGTCATGAAGGTCCTAGATCAACAAATGATAAGCTACACCATAGGAATTGGTTCTCACACTTTAGCCACCTCATCTCTATGTCTAACTGGTATCTCCGGCATACAAACATCCCTGGGGATACACTACTTTCATAAGAACTTCTACTCTTGGCCACAATCATATTTTTTCCCCTTGAAGTTCTTCACTTGCATACAATAGATCCATTCCTTCATATTGAGGTTTTGACAAATCTCAACCGACGGGATCCACTTCAATCTCAACCGATGGGATCCACTTCAATCTCGACCGACGGATCTTCATAAGATCTCAACCGACGAATTTTCATAAGGTCTCGACCAACGAACTTTCATAAGATCTTGACCGACGAACTTTCATAAGATCTCGACCGACGGACTTTCATAAGATCTCGACTGACAGACTTTCATAAGATCTCGACCGACGGACTTTCATAAGATCTCGACCGACGGGCAAGTCCACACACTGGACACGTCGCATTATTTTGATGTTGAGGACCTGATGGAAATAAGCGACGACGAGCTAGAAAAGGAGACGCAGCCAGGAAGAAGTCAGACCCCTCCACTAACCACTACCACCAGAACAGTCACTAACAACATCCCTTCACTCCCTCCACCTCCACCTCCATCTTTAGCTCTAACACTACGTTTATTTTTTGGTTTAGCCTCACCATCCCACACTCTAGATCAGTACCCAACCCTCACTAACCCTGAAAGCTCACTGAAGCAGCCAAGCGCTCGATGATTGGCCTATCCGAAACGAGCTACCACATGCATTGGTTGGTGAGCCAGCACCAAATGCTCGAGAGCAGAGTCCATCATCAAGACCAAGAGATTGTGCAATATCAAAGGCTGGTCAAAGAGAAAGAGAAAGAAATAGTAGAAACCAAATCTGTGATGGCCGGGAAGAGGTCCAGCAACAACTGAAGCACCAGATGGTCCAAATCGACCAAGTACGAGACGGAACATCAAGTGCAATGACAGTCGTCGCACCTCTAGTCAAGCCTGAGGACATTCAATTTTAGGCTCCACAGGCCTCAGCCATCCGGATGGAAAAATACGTAAGGCTAATCCAGGAACAGGAAGTCAAAAAGCAAAATTTTAAAAACATTGTGGCCAAACAAGAGAAGATCATGCTGGAGTCCCAGAAGCAGCTGGAAGACACTACGAATACCCTACAGCAAGTCTTGGACAAGGTGAACCAACTATGGGACACGACGTGCAAGGCTCAAGCAGGTGCTCAATCAACAAAGTCGTGGGATGATGATGGGAATGATGGTGCAGAAAATCAAGGTGGGCAAACCCACCCTTCAGACGATAGCTCGGGATCGGGTGGCCAGAGAGCCGATGCTGCTTCCATGACTTTTCTCCGACCCCCTCCCACCTTTAACCCTTCCTCCGACTCTGTATTTAATTTTTTTGAAACATTCATTCCAACTTACCCAATTCTTCCATCTCCCCTCTCTTCATCACCTCCTAGCAAAATAATGGGCCCATCAAAAGGTCCAGCTAACACTTACAAAGCCCGACGAGACGAGTTCCTCCAACAACTCCACTCCCCCAGTGCTGCGTATAGCTTGTTGATTCCACTTCTTCTTAAACCTATCACCCCCGCACCCCTCTCTCCAGATCATTCTATCCCTAACCTTCCAGAAACTAACACGGACATTGGAGGTGATGATGACTTCTTGGCAGATCAACCAGAAACGAGAAGGTTCTTGCCCAGGCCAGACATGGGTGTAGTTGAGCCATTGACAAGCGAGCGAGCTAAGAGAAAGATACGGGCACCAAGGCCCTAGATGATTATGTGGCAAGGCCATCCCAGCTGCGTAGGACAACTTCCCTTACTAGGCCCAAAGGAAAACTGGCTGACACAAGGGAGTCAGAGAAACTTGAGAGAAAATATCCTCCCAACATGAGGGGAGGCAAAGAAGACATTGATCAAAGCCAATACTCCACCAGGGCCGAGATCATTGTCGCGTTACAACCACAGCCAGAATGACGGAATAAAGTCCTGAAGGATAGCAGGCGGCTTCAAGAGTATTTGAAAGAACCGACATGGAAGTGAGTGGATCCTTTCTACATGCCACTCAAATGCAGAAACCCATGGCCAGTGGAAAAGCCCCGAGTGGAGTTAGTAAACTGATTAGTCATTCCGAGAATTTCAGAGAGAACCTCCCCGGATGATCTGAGGCTACAATTACTCGACTTCGGGAATAAATACAAATCAAGTGCCGATCTTTGCATGTAGGAAAGTGTTGAGTATTGAAGATCCATGGCCTTCCTGATGCAACAAGATTGTTACTGGGATCGAGGCCTGGAGCCCATTAAAACCAACCCAAATGTCGTCCTCCAATCAGAATAAGACCATGAAATGATGGCTAGGCTACACTATAGAGCGGCCTTCATGTCGTCACGCTATGTGACCATGGTGGAAGACTGGCATGAAATGGGCTTTGTAGAAAAGATAAGAGAATATCTGGGGCCCCCCAATTTCGGAAGTAAGCTCCGCTTCCAAGTTTTTGAAGCCCTGGGTCGGAAGATGAGCGAGCTAAAGCAGACGGCACGACGTCGAGGCGAGCAGGATTCACAAGAAGTGCTCAAGAGGGTTGGTATGTAGTGGCCAATTGGGAGACTTCCAATTTTGACGAATAAATTTTGCGGATAATAAGCACCTGGTTTTACGGAAGCGAACAAAAATCCACGCTTTTCCAAGTGCCAAGCGGAAGACATCATCGGTGTTGCAGTGGGTCCTACAACAGATTAGGGGTGGATAATGTTAGCAGATTCTAGAGAATCTCCAAGTGCTGAGCCAAGCTGAAGACACAAGTTATCTCTCACCCATGACCGAGGAGGTCTCAGAAGGAAGAGAGCAGAAGAAACTGAGAGCCGAGCATGAGAGCCGAGGAAGTACTAGCTAGGAAGACAGTGAGTTATCTATGTGAGCCTACATGGTGTATCCCAAAGAAGGAATGGCCATGTAGGAGCTAGTAATATTTCCTATGGCATTATAAATAAAGGTAGACCCCCCTTAAATTAGTTAGAGTGAGCCACCTTTTGATGGTGACCTTTAGTAGAAGGGCAAATTCCACATGTAATTTTTAATTTGGTGGAATTGCCACATGGGCTCCACATGGGCAGCCTTCTTGCTTATTTAAGCCCCCCCCCCCCCCCTCTTGTAAGGGAGCTTTTTGAATGTATTGTCAAGTTCTCTTGAGCTAATAAGAGGATCCTCCACGAGTTCTTGATGATAGCTAAGCTCCTTGTTCATGGCAATGTTCTTGAGTGAGATTTCTATGAGCATGCTTGATTCCTTTGCATTGTGGATTAAGTAGGTTCTTGTTTCTTGTTTCTTGCTTAGTTGTGGATTAGGATTCAGTTCTTGTTTGTGGAATGAGATAGTAATCAACATTCAAGTAAACTAGATAGGCTGGTTTGTGGTATAAATCTTGCATACTCCCTTGCAACCCAGTTCTTGATTGTTCTTGAGTAATCTAAGCATCAAGTAATGAGTTTCTTGATTCTTAGATTATTAAAATGTTGCTAGGAATCTTGTTTCTTGAATCTCGTTTCTTGTTCGAGTAGTTAATCTTGTCTTTGATTGTTTTTGATTCAGTAGATAATAGTAAGATTGCTCCCTATTCTAAAACGTTGATCTTCTTGAGCTATAGATAGTTACATGGCTGGTTATGCATGTAGCTGAGTATCGAAACCATGTCTCCCATTGACAGGCTGGGAAATACATGCTGAAAACTGAGTAATGCTTTTGCTTGTAACTATTCTAATAAGAAGAAGTACCATAAAGAACCGTAACTACAGAAGTATAAGAAGAAGTAGAAAATCGTGTTCACAGATTCAAGGAATCCGTGAACACATGCCTACCATTACAAATCCACAAATATCTCGCATGCTAAAAAACAAATCAAGGGTTGATGTACGATTGACTGATAAGCAACTCCAAATGCGTGAAAAGCTGAAACAGCCAATTAGGCTTTTGATACAAAACCAAAAAAAAAACCTAGTCACGCTTCATCATCTACAAGCCCACCTATAGAGGACATTCCTAAGATTCCACTTGAGGTAGTTGATGATCCACTTTATGATGTTCCCCAACACTTTAAGGATTACACGACTAGTGACGTCGTCATCAGTATGGTAAAGCCAAGAGGAGAACCTCAACCACCATCAACTTCTTTTGAGGGACCTGCAAAGACTATACCTCTCAATCTGAAGGATAATAATGAAGATATAGACCGTATCGTTCATGTAGGGGCCCACCTGAATCCAACCCAATTACGGAATTTGGAAAAGTTATTGCGCAAATACAGAGATGTGCTTGCGTGGAGTTATAAAGAAATGAAGGGGGTTCCTCTTGACATTGTTGTACATACAATCCCATTGCAGGATGGTGCCATACTAGTCAGAGCAAAACCTTATCACATCAATCCTACTATCGCGAGAAGATATTCAAAAGCTTCTCGATGTTGGTTTCATTTATGAAATCGAGCACACCAGTTGGGTATCACCAATTGTGGTGGTACCAAAGAAAAATGGTTAATTTCGTATCTGTGTGGATTTGAAAAAAACTAAATGATCAAACAAAAAATGATCACTTTCCCTTACTTCTGACCACACAAATCCTTGAAGATATGGCAGGAGCAGAAGCTTTTAGCTTTCTAGACAGTTTTAGTGGCTATTTCTTAGTCCAAATTGCTCTTGAAGATCGTTTCAAAATGGCCTTTGTTACAGAGGCTGGCACATTTGCATATCAAGTTATGCCATTCGGTCTGTGCCCCATCCACATTCCAAAGGGTGATGCAACGAGCTTTCAAAGATTTGTTACACAAAAATCTAGAGATTTATCTCGACGATCTTCATGTACATTCTTCGGAGGATAAACAACCATCATGCTCTTCTTTACCTATTGAATAAACCTTGCAAAATTGGACGAACTGCACGATGGGTGTTGATTCTTTTAGAATTCAACTTTTAAGTTGTTATTCGGAAGGGATCACAACATTTTTTGGCTGATCATCTTTCACGATTACCTAATGCTAAAACATCGGATGAGCCAATAAATGATGAGTTATCAGATGCATGTCTGTTTTATATAGATGCGACTCCGTTATGGGCAGATGTGTTAGAATATCAGTAATATGGTTATTCAGTAGTAAAGGGCCTATGTGCCAAATATTACTATTTAGGGGAATAGGCCTAATGTGCCTCATGCTATTTTATGAGTCCTTACAGTGTGAAACTGGCTATTTGTGAAGTGGTTAGATGTGAGGGGACACAACCTACTCTCTATCTCTCTCACGTTCACTATTCCTCATTGTATTGTGCTTTCTATGAAAATACAGGCTATGGTGTTCTCTCTCTCCTCTTCTCCTGTGTGATAACTTATGTGTATGCTCTGATTTGAAACATGGTATCACAGCAGGGAATGGCTAACCCCTGAAGATCCGGGCATGCAGTTGATTCATAGAAAAGTTTTGGTACCATGTTAATTTGCTGGCAAATTTTCAGAATGTAAGAGTTTTCTGTTTTGTTAATAAACAGAGATGCATTCTCTGATTCTTATTTTCTGTTTGTAGAAATGAAGAATAATAAGGAGAGACAAATCATTGCTTTCTACGTTTTGATTGTGAAGATTGCACAATAATTGGATAGATAGTTTCTGAATATATGGAGTCTGCCACTACTAATATATGGAGTCTGCCACTACTGGAGCTCATTATCTTTCTTGAAAAAGTTCATATGAAGGATTGTCAATTGCTCTAACAAACCTTCAAGTCAAACGATCTGAACCTGCTAGCTATTGAATCCGTGAAGGAAAGACCATCGCTACTTGCTGGGAGGATGACTGAAGAGTACGATGTCAGTTCCCCTTCAGATCGTGAACCTCTGCTCTGTGTGCAGGTCTTGGTGTTAGTTGCTATTAAACAGAGAAGGTTGGTAGATGCGATCCAGAACAACCCATCGTGAAGGACAGCCAGTCGCGATCCTCTAACGGCCATGAAGAAGTAGCGTTGTTGATTTTAGAGCATGGCGCTAACCATAGTGCCGTGGAATGCGTGAAGAACGAGTTTGAAAGGAGGCACGAGGCTGTTCAGAAATTCAGATCAATTGAAAAGTGCGTGAAGACCTTCTTATGCACATTCCAGTACTCTTTCATCTGCTCGTGATCCAGCCACCAGCCTGCGATCCTCCATCGAGTTTGTTCTATACAAGCTCTTCTTGATCATTTACCTGCAATTAGACATTGCAATTAGACATTAGTCAATGGTAGCGACTACAGAGATACTATGAGCATAATTTTTCGGTAAGTCCACTATGAGGATAATTTTTCGTTAAGTCCTTTGTAGCAATATCTTTCTATGATATTTTACCTCATACTTTTCTATTTTTCCTTCTATGTATATTTTTTCTTTTCCACAATTGTTGTAAATCCATTGGTTTTACACTTATTCAAAAAATCAAAAATATTTTTCCATCCCACAATCCATCCGACAATATGTTCCAAGATGCATCCGACAAGATGCATACGACGAGATTGCATCCGCCAAGATTACATTGGCCAACTGCCAGTCTCATTTGCGTCCCCGACGAGCCCATTTGCATCCGCTGAAATTTGCATCCAACGCCAAACCTAAAAAAAAATTGGTATAAATACCTCAGACGCCAAGTTCATTCTTACTTCACACAATTTTCGAACGAGTTCATGTCTATCTAGCAAATTTTAGGCGATCTTCCTGTGTTCTGATCTGATTCAGCCGCTGTTTCTTGCATCCTAACTGCTATCACATCCTCTTTCGTTGATCCATTCTCCATCGTTCTACATATGCATTCCTCTCCACTTTCGAAAACCCCTCCAACATTTTCAACCTCACAGCCATTACACACTTTAAATTTTTGCTTGTTTTTTATATATATACTTCTAAACAGTTTGTCTTTTCATTTCCAAAATTTGTGTCTCCACGATTCATCATTCCACTTTAAATTTTGGTTTTTTGCATCCGCCAGTTGTTCCAATCAGTTTTGCGCTTACGTACGCCAACTCTTTTTTGAGTTTGCGTCCGCCAGCTCCTTTCTGAGTTTGCATCCTCCATCCATGTAAGTTTTGCATCCGCCATATTGCATCTGCCATTGCATCCGCCATTGCATCCGCCACTGTAACCGCCAGATTTCATCCGACAACACTATAGAGAACTTTCGAGAAAAATTAAAATTTTTAAACAATGGCCGATTCGAATTCAGACCATGATATGCCTAGGACACTCAAACTCGTTCTGTGTGAAGATGACATTATGAATCAATAGCAGTGTTTAAGACACTTGAATTTCAAATTCCACCATGGATGGGCCACCGGAGCCTATATCTAATGTACTAGACATACAAAATATTTGATCAAAAGCAACTCACCTTTCGCATTGATCTTCAAAATTTTCAATCGATTATCTACTTGGCTGGCAGCAATCTACACCACCTTTGGCTTCCCTAGTGGCCATAAGGAGAAACAAGTCAAGTTGACCAACATGCTGCAGCAACTCTATGTATAATTCCTTGACACATTTCACAACAAATGGAAGAACAAGGATGGCATTTTCCTCGAGGCCATCAAGTGCAAGGAACCGGTAGCTGTGTGTGCTTATCTCACAAGGTACACCTATACACGAAAGACACATCTGCTAAGGATCCCCCTCCATATATTTGCCATGTTGGGAGAATCCTACAAAGGCCACCAAAATTTGTACAATTGGGCCGGATTCATCTCCCGACTACTTATTGTTGCACTGTAGAAGAGAGCTCCAGTCACCTCCTTGGGTTATATCTTTTTTGACTTAGCTCAAAGTCAATCCACCATTGACTTGAAGCTTTCCTTAGCTCCAAGGGATGCTACTGCTAGACGAGGCTATATTCCATCACAAGCTTCCGTCTCACCTTCTCAACAGGCTACCATGTTTTATGAACGCCGCTTCAAGAGGAAACACGATAGGTCATCACCACCTGGGATATCACACCACCACCCAAGACGTCAAGGAATAAGATGACTGCCAGCAAGCCACCCCATGAATTAGAGACATAATCAGATGCTCCACAACCCAAGACTACCAAGCTGACTCCCAGGAAGCAGACCAAGCAGGCTAAGAAGACATCCCGTCAAGTAGCGAAGACAACGAGGACAAAGAGGAGGGTAGCCTCCAAACCAGACGTACTTGACAATGCCTCATCGATTATCTCTCACCTCAACACCAGATCCAAATCACTAGAAGACACCGGTGTAATCACTAGCTACAACCACCCAATTCCAATCACCATCGGGATCTGTTCCTGTTGTTATCTCACCCCCCCAATGCCCAGTAGACACATGCAACAGTTTTAGGGGAGGAGAAAGAGAGCTGTCTGCAACCACACGAGTAGAACACATGATTGCAACTGACACCACTCATGACGACAAAGCTGAAGAGATGCAGCTGATCCTGACCAAGAAACAAGAGAAGATCAAGGTCAAGGTCAGCAA
The DNA here is from genome assembly GCA_029204225.1 of Diphasiastrum complanatum. Classification (NCBI taxonomy): domain Eukaryota; kingdom Viridiplantae; phylum Streptophyta; class Lycopodiopsida; order Lycopodiales; family Lycopodiaceae; genus Diphasiastrum; species Diphasiastrum complanatum. The sequence goes on from CM055106.1 coordinate 47,344,386, forward strand.
AGAGCACATATTTCAGTAGAAGTCCAAGAAGGCCCAAGGGCTGAAGAGAAGACCAAATACCCCTCTGTACTGAAGCAAGACAACTTCATCGATGTAGACGCACTTGAATACTTTGATGAAGTTGATCTTGTAGAAGAGGAGGTGGAGATCGTTCCAGAGGCAGCTGCACTAGTCTCACCACTAACCATCACCACCACCATTGTTGATACTGCCTCCATCACCGTTTCTCTTACCACTACCACCATTCCTACCACCTCTGTTGCTACTGATGTAAAGACACAACTAACTGTTCCACTTCCAACTCATTCCATGACCTCTCAGTTTTTTTTCCCTACCTACCATTGTCTTCCTTCCGAATTCCCAACTCTTCTAGCCCCTGATAGTTTGCCCGAGAAAGCCAGAGAAACCTTGAAGTGGCATACCGGACCTCATACCATCTACGTTGGTTGGTGCACCAGCTTGCACAATAGACAGATGAGCTCAAGATGGCAAAGCATGATCTATAGCTGAAAGATGTGGAGTTGCTGACAACTTTGGAAAAATCGAAATGTGAAAGGGCCAAGAAACTAGAGGAGCAAAATCAGTTTTCAAATTAGCTCCAGTCCCTTCAAGAAGTGCAAGACCAGTTTGAGCACCGGTTAGATTTCTTGACTCAGGAAAATAAAAAACTAACTGATGCAATGACGATGATTAAGCAACCAATAAGGCCAGAGGATATCAACGTACCAATTCTGTTTTTAGGAGTGGCAGTAAAAATGGAGAAGTATGTCTCCTTGATTCAAAAACAGGAAGCCCTGAAGAGAAACCAATAGATCTCAAAAGAAGAAAACAATAAGTTGTCAGCACTCCAGAAAAGCATCAATAAAGTCCAAGAGGAGCTTCTCTTGTCAAAACAACAAATGGACCTCATTTGGAATACGTCCTGTAAACTTGACTTAGGCGTCTTAGTGCAGAAGAAAGATGACCATAACGATGATGTCGGAGCACCTGAGCAAAGCCAATCCATCAACCAACGAGGTGCTGGTCTTGGCATGCCAAATCAAGGATCCACTGCTGGCTCTATCCAAAAACCTGTAGTAAATTCCTCTACTTACACTCAATTGCCTCACTCATCTTCTTATTTTTTCGATCCATTTTTATCTTACCAGCCATCATTTTTGTCCTTTACTCATTCGACCACCTCCACATTCACTTCTAACACCATACACACCACATCTTCTCCAAAATCCGATGGTGCAGCCTTCTGTGGGACTTTCTCCATCTCCTTCGAAGAGTTAGAGCAAAACCTTCGCTGGATCAAAGCCCGAGGGTTCTACTTCAAAGGTTCCTGATAGTAAGAGTGCCACCACACTGGACGACTACTTGGCAAGGCCCTTAAGAAAGCTAGAGAAATCCATAGAGAAGATCAATAGATGATACGATGATCGCAAAGAGTCTGATGAATTCCAAAAGACCTACAAGAAGGGAGAGCAAGGGGGGGCCAAGAAAATAATGGTTGAAGAGCATCCAAAGCTTAGTAGCCTTGTGAACGTCCTATGACCACAGCCCTCCCGGAGGATTGCAATGCTACTGAATAACGATGAGCAACTACAAGAGTACCTAAGAGCACTGAGCTAGAAAAGGACTGATCTCTTCTATGTGCCGATCAAGAGAAGAGATCTTTGGGAGAAAATGAAGCCAGCCGAGCGACAAGTCAATTGGCCCATAATTCTAGGAATTGACTCAAACTCAACCCTTGTAAAGTATCAAGATGTGCTCCTAATGTCCAGAGCGTCTGATGCTATGGTATCACTGTTGAGGAATTGTGTAAGAGACCCAGATGTGAGTTCGATTCTGTCTGATGGTCTACTGCCTTCTATGACAGATCTACTATGCTCCAGAGCATAGACAGACACTGTTGATCTACTTTAGAATTTGTTTGTGAATTCAACAAGATGAAACCAGTATGCAAAATAAGAATAAAACAGCTGCTTACGAACATATATCAATTTGACAATAAGACATTCAATAACATTTAAGATAAGAAAATCATCTGCACAATATCTATTGTATTGACAATGAATTTCTTGAGCACTGTTGTGACAAACCCACACAGTGCGTTGGCGTGAGAGGAATTATCTCTCTCATGAATTTTATATATTCGTCTCACTTACTAGCAGACTTCTGGACATTGGCTAGCAACACTGTGCTTAATAGCTCAAAATTGGCATTCAACCAAATTGATGTTCAAGACATCTATGTGATGTTCAACCTGTTCTCTCATTCTCAATTTCTTTATATAGATGGATAGAGAGAAAAATATTTAATCTGATCTGAAATTACAAGAACGGCTGATTAAGCACATCCTAACAATATCCAGATTGTTCGTGGAGGGTGACGTCCTCCTTGTACTTTGAAGCATGAAGACCTGCCGCCTTTCGGTCTTCATGTCTTCTTCGTCTTTCATCCTCGCCATTGAGTTTTTTTGGATCCATGAACATTTCTTTTTTGCTTTTGGGGATCCTTCAGTCATCGAACATTTGACCGTCATCCTCAGGTCTTCAGCCCTTGAAGCTTTGGTCTTCACGTCTGAGTAGCTCCCTTGTGTTTCTGCGGACTTGAGCGCTAAAGCTAGCAAAGCTTTGCGGCTAGAAACAAATTGTTTCTTTAGGCATTTGTAAATTGTTCCAATTGAACGAGTGAAATGAAAAATCTCTATGTTCTCAAGTAGGATGCCATATCTAAGAATTGATTAGTATGAGTTTAAAATTGATAATTTGAAAAATAGTTGGAATCAACTTTATATCATTTATTTGTACGTTTCATAATGGCCAAATTGGATTGTGATGTACTTTGAATAACATGTCTTGATCCATATAATTTGCTGAAAATATCTTATAACCTTTATATCTTATGTAATTTGATTTACTTTGAATAACATGTCTTGATCCATATAATTTGTTGAAAATATCTTATAAACTTTATCTCATATTCTATAATAACAAAGCAATGTCACAAATGCTTGTATTGACACTTGATACATATCAACATGTTTTGGTCTTGCAAAAGATTTACGCATTGTACATTAGTCATCACATTAATGGAAGGGTATCCAATTTGGCATGTACTTGTTTCATTGCCTTTGAGAATAGAGACTGTGTTATTAAAGATCTTGTTGTTTCAATATTTTCTGTTTGTTGCATTAATGCAAGGATATTTATTATTCAATTGATTGGTTACTTTTTGTGGTCACACACGATGGGAGTTTATGTAATTTAATTTTCATTTGTTTTTTTCTCCTTTCAGCATGATGATGAAGATCAAGAGCCAAGGCAAAGTATCCCATGGGTGAATTTGATCGTGAGCTTGATAAGAACATTGACCTCTCGAATATGATTCAGAATATCTTTGCTGTTGCGGACAAAATCTCAATGGAAAGCAAACATGACAATAATTGTGAAGAAGATTGTGGAATTGAAGGCGTACATCCTACACCAGATGAAAGTGTTATTAATGATGATGCAACAACAAAAAAATTCACTAATGGAAGATGCAAAAAGACCATTGTATGATGGATGCAAGCAAAGTAAGTTGTTTTCCATCTTGTTGCTATTACAATCGCTCAAGGGAAATTTGTTACCTAAAAATAATGAGCTTCCATGTTCAACTTATGAGACGAAAAAGTTGATTAAAGATATTGGACTAGACTACAACATTATCCATGCGTGTGTAAATGACTGCATCATATATCATGGAGACTACCAAAATTTAGATACTTGCCTAGTTTGTAAAGACAGTCACTGAAAAAAATCCAAGTGCCACAAAAAGTACTGAGACATTTTTCTCTCATACCACGACTTTTACAGTTTTACAGGTATGTAGATGCAATTGACATATAATAAATTGTTGTTATCATATTGTAGAACATGTTACATGATCTATATATTAGTTTGTCATCCCTTTATTTTTATAGTTGTTCCATGCAATGTAGATCATAGAAATATGCCTTGTGACTTCTTTTTTCAACTTTGGTTGTAGGTGTCCTATGATATCTACCAATATGAGGTGGCATGCAAAATTTTGTTTGGATTTTTTTTGTAAGCACCTGAGATTGATGAGCAAAGAAGGTTAAGATCCATCTGGATTTTAACAAATCAAAGAAACATAAAAAATCGTTCATTTTCTACAATTTGGAGACAAAAAAGAGCAAAATCATCATCAGATCTTGATAAGTCTCTATTCCCTTGCAGCCAACCTTCACTGACTTGTAGGCAGGACTTCTCTGATGCACTAAAATCACATATTGAAGGGCGAAGATTACTTCCCAACTATTTCAGAAATTTGATAAAAAAGACTCCAAAAATTACTCTTGAACAGCCAACTCTTGACCCAACTCTTGACCAGCCTAGTATAGTTTCATCTGACTTTGATCTACTCACAACTAGGTTGGCAAAGGTTAAATCCAAAAATAGAAGACAAAGTAAAGATTTTTTTTAATTTCTGGTATACTTTTGAAGGAAAGTTTTGTAATTTTGTGTTCTCTTTAAGGACCTTTGCCAGTTTTTTTGAGAATTTCAAATATAGAAATATATCATCAGTGAATCAGGTGAAGGTTACTTCTATTATTATTTTTAGTGAAGGTTATTTGTCCAAAAATATCATTTTGAACCCTCGCCAATTTGAAAAAGTCCTCTGATTTCTTGTCACCTTCAAATGCCATCCATGATGAATAATACTCCTTATGATTTGTCATATGTGATGTAGCTCCACTATAAGTATCTCCATGATTAGCCAAAAAGAATGATGAACAAAATTATCATTTGAAAGTTGTTCATCAACACCATTTTCATCAAGAGTTAGATTGGTTTGTTTATCACCTTGATCTCTTTTTTTCTTGAATCAATCACTAGCAAAATGTCCTTTGACTCCACAATAGAAATTTTTTAGCTTGGATCTATCTTTATTATTGCCAACAAAAGAAGAAGACTCACCTTGTCAATCTTGCCCTATTGACCATTTACTTTTGCCTTTACCCTTGAACTTGCCTTTTGAGAACATAGCTTGTTCCTCTCCAACTTGAGATGTAGATGATGATCCTACTCTTGCTTGGAGTCAAAACTCTTCAGCCACCAAGTTCTCTCCATACTTGGCAATGTCTTTTGAATAGCAAAACTTTGCACCAAGTTAGCATGATCATCGAATAAGCCATTAAGAGAAACTTGAACAAGCTCCACATCCTTAATGCTTACACCAATACATGCCAATTCATCATTCAAAGCTTTAATATTCAAAAAAAATGCATGATCACCGTCATCCTTCTTTTGAATTCTTTAAAAAAATTTCTTCCTTAAGGTTAGAACTCTAGATGTAGACTTGGACTCATAAACCTTATTCAAGGTTTCCCAAGCTTCACTAGATGTTGTGCACTTATCAGCTTCCTTGAGAAGTTTATTAGTCACATTCATCTTTATCACAAGAAGAGCTTTCTTTGCCCTCCTATGATATCTCAACTTTTCTTGAGATGCCAAAGGTGTCTCTTCCACACCTACAACAATATCCATCAACTCATTCATCTCTAGCAAAGACTCCATCCTCACCTTCCTAGTTGAATAGTTATTTGATATAAGCCTATCGTTGCTTGCCACTTGAGGTTGAGGTTGTCATTTTGTAATGATTGATCTTCTTCTTTGAACATGTTTCAATGCACTTAGCACTCTCGTAAAAATCAACAAATGATGAAAAGAAGAGATCACAAAGATTTGGAAACAATCTAGCCTCTCATTTTTCTTTTCTAGCAAACTCTCGCACATAGAATTGTTGATTTCTTGATCACACTTGATCTAACCACAATATGATGAACTTTTGCTAACTCCTAAGATTGAATCACACTCTTGAAAAGTCCAACAACTTCAAAATCAAGAGATCCAATCAAATTTAGGGTTTCCTCAAAAATTCAAAATATTGAATCAACTAAAAGCTATATGCAAAAGCTAGAATCTTGATACATCTCTCTCTCTCTCTCTCTCTCTCTCTCTCTCTCTCTCTCTCTCTCTCTCTCTCTCTCTCTCTCTCTCTCTCTCTCTCTCTCTCTCTCTCTCTCTCTCTTTGTGTGTGTGTGTGTGTGTGCTATGTAGATTGAGACAAGGTTGTCGCTCCCATCGATGATTCCCATACTACAAATGACACAACAACATAATTTATTAAGTCGATCATAATTTCAACTTTATCTTGAATACAGAAGTCATTTTTAGCATATGAACTTGATTTTTTAGATTAAGAAGAAAAACTACATTGAGGTTGACTTGTCTTAGCACATTGTTGCTCATCTATTTTCATCATGGTTCTCAATCCCATACATGCATTACATGATAGTTGATCTACATGTAGCCCATCATATTTGTTTTTGATATGGAGTGGCTATTATCATCATCACTTGAACTAGATAACAATTCATGATCTTTCAAAAGAAAAAAGAAAATTTATCGATTAACATACATTCATGAAAATTGAAAGCTAAATCAAGGCATCCAAAGCAAAAATCATATGTAAAATTCTGTTCCAAGTATGTTTGTTTTTTGTAGCATGAAATTAAAAAAACAATAAGTGCGCATTAAATGTAGCGTATCATAGTAGGATTCATGCTCTAACTATACCAAATTCATCAATTGACTAAAAAACTTATTTTTATTAAATAGATAAAATGTATTTTGGTCTTTACAAGGTATATGCTTGTATTTGGCTCAATTCTTTTTGTATACATCATGAAAGAGGACGATTGAATCTATATTTGATGAATAGCTCTTCACCACATTTTATAGGCCTTAAACTACACATACCATTACATATGTACCTTCTGAGCACCTAGAAAAATAATCTTTCTTTCCATTGGTGCATTTTTCAAAATCACAATTAGTTGATGAAGGTTGACCAATGGAACTATCTATATATGCAACAATGATTGCCATGTATATATGGATGCCCATCAATGTACATACGATGAATTTCAAAACACTCTCTCCTTGCCTGAGAATGTTTCCATTGAAATATGATAAGCAAGGAGAGAACGTTGTGGATTGATATTGTCATTTCATTGGTGAGCATTTTCTTTACATATTAGAGAAGTGTTATTTATAAATAGTGCATATGACATTATGAAATGTCATAAGACATTGCCCCCTTTCTATGTAAAATAAAAACGCATCTTGAACATTTGAACTAAAAACCCTATCATTATAACACACCACACAATGTTTCAGAAAATTTGTAAGCATGCATTGTTCAAACAAAATCTGAAAAATATTATGCAAATCACAAAATCACAAAAGGATGCTACATTATGATTTTTGAAACATAGAGAAATCTTCTAAAATCTCTTAGCTCAATATCGAACTTTGCACGAATTGTATAATATAATACTATATGCACTCTCAAATACAACATATGAAAGGACCTCTTACCGATAAGAATATCAAGGTAGAATATCATGTACCTATAAATCCATGCATAATATTTAAACATCACTATGTAAGAACATGACATATTATTTAGCTATTTGTATATCTATTGCATTCCATAAAGAAGCACACCTATCTACGAGATATGTCAATACAAAAGATCTATATTTGTTCTCATAGTTATGCCTTGATGGCATAATGCTCTATTTGAAGGTCTTCAATTCCTAAATTCTTGAAATTTCCATCATTCTTCATTTTCCTAAATTTTCCCCAATTTATTGGATGATACTTTGCAAAATTATGACTATCAAGTAGTATAGGAATTGGAGCAATGTTTGATTTGTGGCTGGGATTGAAGAAAAAAGGTACTGAAAATCTTTCTTTATGCTCATTGACCACTACTCGATGCTCAATACTCTGATACTTGTTGTTACTCCAAACCTGCATAATCATACATAAGAAATATATTGATCGTCATATATGGAGTAAAAAAAAAAAAGACAAGCTCTAGCCCAAGAACGAAATATTAAAAAAAAATATAACTTTGATATGGTAGTATTTCAATAATACTTTGAATATGTGCAAGGTCATTCTCGAGGTGAAAGAAAACATGCATATTTATAGATTGTTTGAACAAAAGAACATATCAGCTACACCACCATCCTAAAAAAATAGGGCCAAATGTGTTTCAACGAATTTTCTTTGGAGAAATATTAGTAATAATCATAAAAATGGAGAAACCAATAAGCATGGTTTTCTGCTTAAAAAGAGAATACATGAATTTTGATTTATTATAATTATAAGTGCAAACTTTGCATAGACCTTACCGCAATTACAACATTAAAAATAAAGCCAATTCTGTTTCAATGAATTTTTTATAGAGAAATATCAGTATAATCATAGAAATGGAGAAACCAATAAGCATGGTTTTCTACTAAAAAAGAGAATACATGAATTTTGATTTATTATAAGTGCAAACTTTGCATAGACCTTAGCTCAATTACAACATAAGCCCCTAATTATATAAGTAAAAAAATTTTACAACCTTTTGGCCCTCAATTGTCACCTACTTTAGTAGCAGTTGAATCCATACATTGGAGGTAAAGGTTGATCTAGAAATTAGAAGTACCAAATTCAAAAATAGCCAAATCATCAAAATTGCTTAAAGATACATTGGAAAATAGTGGAAACGAGTAATTGTTGAAAGTAGAGTACTAAGGACCATAAATGGGCCTGCAAAAGACTCCAAGAGTGATTGATTGATTGACACCCCAATTTATTACAAAACTAGTCACCAATTTCTTGATCTAGAAAAGCAATTATGGATCACACAATCAAGAGCAATCAAAAGCAACAAATGTAGAGGAAATTGTAGATTGCCAATGTGCTCTTAGAATTCTATTTCCTCACTATGGAATGATATTATATGTACAATAGGGCTCTTCTCCTCTCAAGTTAGGTGAAAATCTAGCATGTAATAAGGAGACCAATTGATTTTTTGTCCTAACATGTCAATATTACCTAATCCTAGATTTATGCCAATATGATGGTTAGGTTGATAACTACCTCCATAATTTGAGGAGTTTGGTCCTATAATTTAGGAGTCATGACCAGACAAACCTAACTAACACTATGAATGAGATCTAAGCTATCTAGGATAGCCTTCACACGTGACAACATGAATTCACATGTGTGGGACCCTCTTACGTACAATTTTACAAGGTTTAATCAGGCTAAAATTGCCAGTTTTAACAATTTTTCACATTTTACAAGCTCATTATCAAATATGTTGTCTCCAATAGAAGCTAGTTCTTTTGAGAAACTTGATTCTTAACACATACTCAATGTGCACTTTCATTACTTCTCATGCTTTGTAAGATTTGGTTTCTTACCATAAGCACTCTTGAAGTGTTGTTGAAATCATATATATCTTTTAAAGAATCTCAAGATTCCTTGGCCAAACTACAAGAGGCTACCTCCTTCAAGAGGTCATTATTAACATTCATCTTAATACAATGACGTGCTAGCCTTGCCTCCTCCTTGTATTTTACCAATTCTTGTCCTCCAAGATGTTCATTCTCTAGGACAATATCATAGAGGTCTTGGAGCACTAGGAGTGACTCCATCTTCACTTTCCATATTGAGTAGTTTGTAGAATTTAACCTCTCTCTGATCTATAGCCAAAGAGTAAGAAAGAACAACAAAGCATCAGTAGACAGATGAGATTCTGTAAACAAAGGAATCCACCAATGGACCCCATCTTCCTAATGACTTGAACTAGATTATTCTCGGCCCTCCCTATATTCTTTTTTAGAATTTTCTCACTTGCAACTCACTCGAAATTCACAAATATATTCGTATCAAGATCCTCTTGATCTTGATTCAAAAGAATACTTATGAAGGTTTCTACAAAACAATGCTCAAGAAAATTGGAATTGATTTGAATCTAGAAACTCGCAAAGGTTTCGCTTTGTCTTGATTACCTCAAATTTGACTTCTAGCCCTATCTTTGTACTTCTAGTCATGGCCCTTACACTCCCTCACAAAGACATACTGGAGATAGGATGAGATTCTATCAAAAAACTATAAAATCAAGTCAAATTTTCAAGATTTCGGACAAAAACATGACTAAATCTCTCTCCCTCTTCTTGAAGGTTTTTTAAGACCTGTAAAACACATTTACAGGGCTTGAACTCAGCTTGAAATAATAAAATCTCATGAACCAAATTGTTTGAATCTTGTGAATAATGAAGATTAAATGCAGATACAGAGGTGTACGGATTCTCACCCTCACCAAGTTTGGATCAATAATCTTCACACTATGATTTGCTTCCAACTCGCCCTCACAAGACTAGCTTTCTAGCAACAAACTTGCTAAAAATGGATTGTGCTTTGACCATTGATTATCCTCTTGTACTTGGCTCTCATACCATGTTGAAATTACAATACTAAGGACCATAAATCAGTCTACAAAAGACTCCAAGGGTGATTGACTGATTGATATACCAATCTATTGCAAAAGTAGTCATCAATTTGTTAATCTAGAAAAGCAATATGGATCACAAAACAACAATCAAAAGCAATGATCAAACATGGAAATCCAACTCCACACGTGTGTGGTACAGCTTCTAGTATGGCCTACTATAAGAGATTAAGTGTAATCAAATTTATTTTGCAAAACATTCACAAAAACACAAGACAAATATAGAGCAAACTCGAAATTGCCGATCTGCTCTCAAAATTCTATCTCCTCACTATGGAATGATAAATTGTATGTACAATATGGCTCTTCTCCTCTCAAGTTAGGTGAAAATCCAACATCTAGTAAACTGCCTCCGTGATTTGAGGAGGATCCACATGTGTGAGACCCACCTATATACAATTTTACAAGGTTTAATCAAGCTAAAATTGCCAATTTTGACAATTCTCACAAAACGAGTAATTGTCCACCACAAATTCAAATTGCTATGTTCAAAATTAGAAGCAAGAAATTCTCTTGGGTATGTATCATTTTTGCTCAAGCAAACAACCTTGCACACTCACAGGTGTGGTCCTAGGAAGTTTCATGATTTCAATCCCATGCAATGTTCTTGTAGAGCTCAAGAACATTGCGTCCTTCAGTCTGTTTAGTTCATGGGAAGAATCAGACTTTGTTGTCACATGCAAGTCTTTTTACTATTTATCTTGGAATAGGTTAAGTGGATTGCTTCAATTAAGTTATCCTCATGTTTCTACATGTCACCGTCCATGTGCAAGGACTTTAGTGTGGTGGGCTCATAGTGCAATTACTATATAATTCTTTTTAGAGGGTAGTCTAAATCACTACCAAGGGTTGCAAATTATTTTCTAAAATGTGAACTCCACAAATATAATATTGATAGACCTCCCTATACACATCCCACCTCCTCCTAATGCATATTAGAATTTAGGCAATAGTGCACTTCCAAAGAGGAATGTATTTGCTGGCCATTTTTACTCTCAATGATCCTAGCAAAATAATGAACCTATTGAAAGGAATTGGAAAATTGTTAGGACACTTTTTCAATGGCAGCATATATTCGTAACAACTATAGGAATTTGACATGTCGCTTGTTTTTGATACACAAAATTGCTCAAAATAGATTCATACAATGTGCAATGAAATATTAGGAATCTCAAATGACTCACTACTTTTTTTGACATGTTATCAATGGTCGGGGGCAAGAACTCTGTGAAGCATATTTTAGCTATGAAGTTTCATATATATATATATATATATATATATATATATATATATATATATATATATATATAGAGAGAGAGAGAGAGAGAGAGAGAGAGATTTAATGGGTGGCCATAGAAGAACTTAGCTGTAAAAGGGGGTCTACCTTGCCATGCTCTATAATTGAAAAATGATTATCTAGTGAATTTTCCACCACCACAACAAAAAACTAGTGTGCATATCATTGTTCATTCTTAAAGTGCATTCAATTGAGCAAAATTTGGTACTCATGAGAATTGATGGGTTGTATTAAAATTTGGAGACTTGTGGTTTCTTGAGATTGTAAAACAAATGCAACTAGTTTTGAATGTGACATGATAAAGATTAAGTATCCATGGAGTAATAGGCTTTCTTCAATAAACATCTCCATACATTTTTGTCGTACAAAATAAACTCATTTTCAACTTTTAACATATTCCATAGCAAATTGAAATGGTTCGTAGTTTATTTCTTTACAACAACCATCCATAGTCAATAATGGCGTTAACTCTTTTTCCCTGAAAATTTTCATGTGCCAATCGTAGCATCCTATCTAATTCATTCATATTTATCAAATTTGCATGCTAAAAACAAGAAACCAAGAAATTGGACAGGAATCAAGGAAAAAGATACAAGTAGAGAAACCTTCACCAAATTAGGCAAAGTAAGATGGCGCTCCTCATTATTAGTGATCATTCAATACATCAGCGATATAGTGACGTGTTGGAGAGAGAGAGAGAGAGAGAGAGAGAGAGAGAGAGAGAGAGAGAGAGAGAGAGAGAGAGAGAGAGAGAGAGAGAGAGAGAGAGAGAGAGAGAGTACATGAGGATATATTCTACGGTGGATCCAAAGGGGAGCAACCATTTCTATAAGTTGAAAAGATACAATGGGTTCTGTATATTTGTTGAGCCTCATAAGAAAAAAAATAACCAACCATCTGAGAGCTTTAATGTTATATTTAATAAGAAAGATGAGCACAAGAAAATAAAGCTCTCAAGAACATTGTCTATCAAAGGAATCACACAATGATATAACACTTACAAACACATAAGTTTATTTAGGTAGAAATAAATCTCTTCCAATTATCTTTGATCTCCATATCCATTTCTCATTCTAGATTGAAGCTAAAGTCATTGTTGGAGGGCTTGCTTAAAGAGACAACATAAGCTCCAAGAAGAAAAGAAACTACTTTATAATGAGGCGTTCACATTGCACAACTTGAGATGGCAACCCACTACATTATGCTAGCAACCAAAAAGATTTAAAAAAGACTATACAAAGAAAAAATGTACCTAGTTATTATGCAAAAACTTTAAAGTAGACCACGAAACCTTAAAAAAAATATCTAAAAATTGTATAAGTTTTTTTTGACGTATGATCGTTACGTAAAGGAAGGCCCTTGAACATAGGCCAAGGCCTTCCATCATGCTCGTGTCCTGCCCTCAAGCAAGCCCTAGAGCGAAGGCCCTCTGACTTGGCCCTTTCCCCCACATGTGAAATTATAATTTCTTTTTATGCTCTTTTTGAGTTACTCTAAGTGGGTTAAAATGTCAAAATCACATTTAAAATAGCACTCAAAATAAAACAAAGGGAAATTGAGCACTTTGGCATTATGGCTACCTTAGAAGAAAATTCCAAAGATTGAAGCATAAAGACAAACCTGAAAAAGTGCACCAATGTTGATCACAAAGGCATCCCTGCGAGGAAAGACTCTGATCCATTCTCCATCTCGCCTCCTCACTTCCAGACCTCCCACTTCATCCTGCACCAACACTGTCAACCCTCCTCCATCCTTGTGTCTGCTCACTCCAAGCACCAGATCAGGAGATGGGCATTTGTCATAGTAGTTAAGCCGAATGCTAGCTGAATGATTCTCAAAATACTTGTTGAAATAGTTGGCTGGAAGACCAAGACTTAGGGACAAAAGCTCCACTAGTTTGAAGGCTAATCGTTCAACAGCAGATGCCCAGTTTTCACATGATTCCCTGTAGGATAACCAGAGTCTTCAAAAAGGTTCACAAACAGTATCTGACAAAGTCCACTTTTCTTCCAATTTAGACCAAGAAAATACTAGCTGACATAGGCAAATTCTCTTAGAAGACAAACAGAGCTCAGATTTTCCATGAAGAACAGCTCAATAAAAGCGATAGTTTGATATCCTGACATGATTTCTGTTAAGAAGAAAAAGATTAACTTCATAGCAAAACTTGCTGCTTAGAAAATGAGCATCCGTGGCAAGGAAGAAAGACAACGTAGTGTGCGCACCTCAGTTTAGGCGGATTGTCTGGCCATTGATTCTTATGAATCACCACCTCCTCCTCATCGTCGTAAAAGCTTTTGGGCAAGTCTAAGCTTCCTTGGACTGCGAAGTCGAAAACTTCTTTCCAATCCTTCACATTTTTGGTGAATTCCCCATCGTAGTAGCCCAGAGGACAATCAAACGTCCTCTGAACCTTCCGCTTCTCCTCTATAGGAAGCTCGAAGAATTTCTTGGCTTCTGCTTCTACCTCATCCAGCAAAGTCAAGGGGACTCCGTGATTTACAACCTGAAAGAATCCCCACTCCACAGCAGCTTTCTCAACCTGTGCTACCACCTCCCCTAATGCTTGTGGTTCATGATTATAGTGTGCGAGAACAGGAGTAAGATCAATCACGGGTATGTTCTCAACATCCTCACACAACCCAATTCCCTTGTTGGGTCTGAATTCTGGTGACACCACATAGGCAGGGTCTATTTTCAGATCCTGCACCAGAACCTTTTCATCTGACGAGACACCCATCTGTGTCTGTCTCTTTCGGTCGCTCGCTCGCTCTCTCTCTCAGGAATCACAATATTTGATGAAAGATGCACCAAATCCAGCTGAGAAGGTATTAAATGCACTAGCTAATTCATTGAATGTAATCGCTATGGCAACGTCTATTGAAAGTTATACATGACTGATCTCTCTCTCTCTCTCTCTCTCTCTCTCTCTCTCTCTCTTTCTCTTTGTTTATATATATATATATATATATCTAATGAGGCTGAGGCTGAGGATGAGTTATAAATAGCACTAGTGTTATTGATTCATTGAATGTAGTCACTCTATGGCATGTATTGAAAGTTATACACAACTTATCTATCCCTAAATCTCTACATATGTGTGTGTGCGTGGGTCTCTCTCTCTCTCTCTCATGCAGGAGGAGGCTTCCCAACCTCCTTAAATGTGGAGGTCATCCACGTGTTGGAGGTAGCATTTAGCTTTATGATACATGGCATCTTTCTATATTTTACCTATGAGGTAGGCACGAGGGCATACAACCTAAATCAGTTGGGAAGCATTCAATGACATCCTCTAGAGGTTGACTTTTTCAACCTCTTGAAAGTCAACCTCTTGAGGCCTGAGGTTAAGGCCTACATCTAGCCACATGCCATCTCTCTCTCTCTCTCATTGAATTAGATTAAT
Organism: Diphasiastrum complanatum; assembly: GCA_029204225.1. Classification (NCBI taxonomy): domain Eukaryota; kingdom Viridiplantae; phylum Streptophyta; class Lycopodiopsida; order Lycopodiales; family Lycopodiaceae; genus Diphasiastrum; species Diphasiastrum complanatum. The sequence goes on from CM055106.1 coordinate 47,359,502, forward strand.
CTCTCTCTCTCTCTCATCATTGGATGAGCATGGAGCCTTGCCTATACCCTTTGACAAGATGACAAATAAACTCCTTCACTTGACATTATGAATAGGGTAGCCACATCCACACTACACTCCATCATGATCTCCTAGCTTCCTCGACATTATGAATAGGGTAGCCACACCCACACTACACTCCATCATGATCTCCTAGCTTCCTCGTAGCTAAATGTGAAGGATGATGGCTAATGCTACCCTACATAAAGGTACATAGAATAGCTTTTGTTTTTAGGTAGTTATAGCACAACAAATTTGTGTCACTTGCATAAGTTTTTACCATGCCTTGCAAAGACAAAACCATGTCTTTAAGTTGGTCTATGTAGTTTTTGAAAAAAATAGATATTAAAGGATAAGTTTAATATTTGAAGGTTTACTTTGATAGGTACTTGGTCGTACATGCAAGTAATAATTCATGCAAAGTGAGACATGATGATAGGTGCTTTTAGCCTTGGTCTTACATGCAAGTAGTAATTGAATGCACATTATCGATGTCGAATATGACTATTAACCTTTCTCGTGTAATTTTGTAGACTATGCAATAACATGAGTAAAATTACAAGTGGATAACTGAATGGATGTAGATTAATAATTAGATTATAGATAATAATCCAACACTCCCCCTTAATCTGAATCCACAAAAGCTTTGATATTTAAACTCAGCGTTGCACAAAATCTGTTGTGTGCATCCACGCTCAGCGCCTTTGTAAAAATATTAGTCGTCATGTCTTGCGTATGACAGTGCTTAGATAAAATATGAGCATTGAAGCATAAAAGTGGTAGTAATGACTAAGTGAGACATTATCTTAAACTTAGTTGATCCGACACAGTGGAAGATACTCTAAATCACTATGAACACCTATAGTTTTTCTTTTTTGGATCCACCCTTACGTGTTTCTTGTTTCTTTATTTTCTTGGATATATGCATGTATGGGAGTGCAAACCTAACCCCCCAACCAAATCTGAAACCAATATTTAAAAAAAAAAAGATTAATCTAAGCTTGGTAAAATAGGCTGCTTAGAAAAAATAGAAAACTGCTTAAGAAAAAAGTTTACCAATTTGTCTGCACAAACTAATCTTGTCTAGTGCTAGATGCAACCCTCTTTATAGACACTCCGAAAGACATTTTTTCATTTCCAATGGAAAGGGGGAGTCCCCCTCAGAAAATTCAAAACTTTCCTAAGTATAATTTGAACTAGGTACCTAATGACTTCTCCAAGCTCCTATAGTGGACCGTTTTTAACTTTGCCCACTTTTAAGTAAGTCTATTTTGACTTGATTCAATTCATGTCAAAATATCAAGTACCATTTGTATAATCTACTCAGATCCCAAGGTACTCTTCTAGTCCATCTACAAAAGTGGATCTTGTAAGAGCAATCTGGAACGTAGAGTGACAAGACTAATCTGAAAGAGTATATTATCAAGTCAGAAAGCACAAACATCCAGTACTTGATTCAACACTTACCCAACTACATAATCTTAAGTGTTGCACTTCCATGACTGACAAACAATACCTGACCTCACCATTCGTGCTTCACCCTTTCTGTAGCACCATTGTTGTCCCCAGGCCTTGTTATTCAAGATCTAACCTTGCCCAACAGATCACAAGCTTGTATCAATGCATGAAACAATTTGTGAAGAGCACGAGAACATAATAATGCATTCAACTTTTAGAACTATGAATAGTTGATTCCACTAATAGTGTGACTGTAGTTGTGCTTTTCCAAGATAATCAATTGGGATCCTAGCTAGGATTCTACTATTCCCATATATTAGTCACTCTTTTAGAACTAGCAAGGATTGCTTTGATCTAACCAACATGATTACTCTCCCAAAGGAAAAGAATATCCATCAATAGCCCCCTCAATTAATGGAACAAGTAACTACTATTTCGCCCTCCAATAATATTGTCTAGCCATGGCCTATATTTAGGGATTATATATTCAAGTTGTTGTGCCAGGTTGTTGGTGTTACAGAAAACATAAAGAATCTGGGCCACTTGTCGTCCTTGTCGACATCCATTGGCAATGTAATTTTGTTGTCACATAAGGCCCCAAAAAAATATATCACATTTTGGGAATGGAGGTGAGTTGGGATGATGATGGCTTGGGATAATGTATTTTTCAATTTTTGCTTGCATCATGTCTAGTAGTTGTAATAGCAATTGAGTGGTCGTGTCTAAGGAGGATAAAGTTGATCGATGTTATGAATCTTAGTAGGGATATCATCTAAGGCATTTCTTGATCTATGAGAGTCATATTTCTCATTTGTGCCCTCATCTTCTTCATGGATGACATCATCCATGGCATTTCTTAGGGTGGCATAAGATTCAGGTGGTCTTAGCTCTTTTCCATTGCTGTTTGGGTTTCACCTTCCTCCCTAAGTAGAAGCAATGGTTAAGCCCTTTGATAGAAGAAAATATTCATGTTGGCCTGATAGATTACCACTACTATTATGTAACATCATTTTTATATTGAAGTCATATGTACTTGATCAAGCCTAGTGAGCACTTTCCTAATGCTGGATTGGGTTTATTTTCTTTGACTAGCATTAATGTCCCTTTGAAAGTGTTGTCACATTAAGGCCTTATGCAGGACCTCAATACAATTGGGGTAATTGGCATGCTTTTTGTGGCCACCAATGGAGAATCAAGCCTAGTGAGCACTTTCCTAATGCTGGATTGGGTTTGTTTTCTTTGACTAGCATTGATGTCCCTTTGAATAGTGTTGTCACATTAATGCCTTATGCAGGACCTCAATACAATTGGGGTAATTGGCATGCTCTGTGTCACCACCAATGGAGAATACAGTTTTATGGCTTGAATGCCAATGCTTGTTCTTTGGAAGAGCAGCGTATGCAAGGAGAGAATGTTTTGAAATCACGTCGTATGTACATTGATGAGCATCCAGAAATACTTGGCAATATTGTTGCATATATAAATAGTTCCATTGGTCACCCTTCATTAACTTATTGTGATTTGAAGAACGAATCAATGGAAAGGAAGATTTCTTTTCTAGGTACTCGAAAGGTACATATGTAATGGTATGTGCGATAAGGCCCATTAAATGTGGTGAAGATCTATTCATCAAATATAGCTTCAATCGTCCTCTTCCAAGATGTGTACAAAAGACTTTGAGCCAAACTCAAGCATGTACCTTGTAAATATCAAAATACATTTTATCTATTTAGTGGGAACAAATTTTTTGGTCAATTAAAGCATCTAGTACAATTAATGCATGAATCCTACCATGATACACTATGTTGAATGTCAAGCAGTTCTTTTATTATTATTTCATGTTTGCAAATAACAAACATACTTGGAACAAGCTTTTAGATATGATGTTTAATTTTCATGTCTTAATTTAAGTTTTAGTTGGCCAGATGATTTATATTATGAAGATTCATTTGATATATTATGAAAATTCATTTGATTATGAAAATTCATTTGATTATGTACAGGTTATTGTACAAACTACTCCCAGAAGCAAATACTATGTTAGAGACAAGAGGTGAGGCACAAAAAATGTTGGGTGCAATGGAAATGGACTATACATTGGACCATGCTTTGTTGGATTGTTCTCCTACTAATCGACTAATCAACATTTTAATCTTCATCCAACTTTTATCCAGACCTATAGTTTTTTTTGTGTTTTTACATAGTCTACATAACTACTCGAAAACGGCTCACAGTGTCGGCTTTTTCGCCTTTCGGCATTTTCGGGTTTTTCACCTGTCGGGATTTTCGCGTTTCAGGAATTTCTCTCACTTTAGCTTTTTTGCAAAATGCCAAATGCCCTAAAAGTTAAGAAAATGACTTTAGCGAAGACTGTTACATTTTTCACAAAATGTCAGATGCCCTAAAAGTTAAGAAAATGACTTTAGCGAAGACTGTCATATTTTTGGCCTGTGACAGTTTACATTCATTTCTGCAGAGTGACAGTTTACGTTCATTTTTGCAGACAGAGTGTTTATGACCAAAGCCACCGACTTGCATTAATCCATTAGCAAGTAGTTTATGAGAAGTCCTAACTGGATGAATGTCAGCACATCACAGCCAACTGGATAACGCTTTTGATGACCTAATTACTTAGTATAAATAGCTGCTCATATTTTTACATATCAATCAAGCATTGTTGCGATCAATAGATTAGCAAGTATTGAATAGTTAGCTCTCTCTCAAACCTGCGAGCTTAAAAACTCTTGAGCATTCTAGCTCAGTTCTTTATTGTTGATTAGAGATTGCTATTGCGCTTACTGCTTATCAGTATTGCACTTAATTCAGACTTATATTTTAGCTGCTCAGAGATAGCTTAGAGTATGCGGCTTCGATCTGCAACTTGTTGTACTCATTTAGATCTGTTTCACTTTCATACTGAATCAATACTATCATATTGCGTTCAGTTTTATCTCAAAATGTATGCATTTTTGTAATTCTTCGCGACAGATTATTTGTCTGATAATTCAATGCTTAAATGTTCGACTACGTAATCACTGTAGTACTAATGATTTCAAACTTAGTTACTATAAGATCGAACGTGATTTTTTATCAGTATCGTTTTGTTCGAAATTGATAGGCGTAGTCATGCATAGAAAAAGAGGAAGATAATTTATTTTGCTATGCACGATAAGTTTTCTTTCTTGTCTTTCGAATTCTTTTTATTCGAATCCTATTCGACCTATCTTTTATACACCTCTTTCCAACATGGTATCAAAGCGTTGATTCTTCTTCAAGGCCTACTACTATATCAGAGCACAAGCTCTTATACTTGATATCTTTTGAGATATCAAATTATTCTTCAGTTCGGCTCAATTTGTTTCGGTATCAGAGAAATGATTTCCAATTGTAGCGCAACACGATATCTCTCTTAACAACGACAGTCTAAAGTTCCAGATGGATTTTCAAAGTAAAGCCGATCTTATCGCAAACAAGCTGAATGGATCCAATTATCATTTATGGAAATTTAAGATGAAGACCATGCTAATCACCAATGAGTTATGGGATATTGTCACATGTATAGAAGTAAAGCTTGAAGACAACACATAAGACTCAAAATGGAAATCGAAGGATGGTAAAGCTTTCGTGCTTATTATCCTCAATATATCAGATACTCAAATTGGCCACATAGTTGCAGCCAAAACTTCGAAAGAAGTTTGGGACATCCTGAGCTCACTATATGATGTGAGAGACATAACTACTAAGTTACATCTTCGAAGGGAATTCTTCACACTCAAGATGTCGAATAATGATTCTCTTCATAATCATATTAACCAGTTTAAGAATCTCTTGCAACAAATGGCCGCTGTCAGATCGGTCATAGACGATCAAGACACAATTATGACATTGCTTTCAAGTCTACCCTTTACATATGAGAACTGGGTGATGATCATCATGACACACTCAGATTTAACTCTAACCAGAGTTATCACTATGTTGCTGCAAGAAGATAATCGAAGAAGCCAAGACACTTTCTCTACCTCTTCGTCTCATGCTCTATATGTCAACAAGGGCTCGAAACGACAGAAGCAAAAAACTTCCAAACAGTCTGCATCGAATCAGAAACAAACTCAAAGTCAAGAACAATCATCGAATCCACATTCGTCAAAGAAAAAATTGTTTTGCAGGTATTGCAAACACATTAACCATGAGATCCAGGATTGCCGAATCTCAAAGCAAAGAATGCAGCCAAGCAGCCTGATCAACAAGCTAATATAATTACAGCATCTCTTGAAGTTGAAATGGATGAAGGCACTTTTATGGTCAAAGAAAAATATGCGAATTCGGATGATTCATGGTTTCTGGATTCTGGAGCTACTCAATATATGACCAATCATCATGAGATTTTTCAATTCTATACGCCTTACAGCACAAAGAAATATGTTCATCTTGGTGATGATAGCACTCACACTATCGAAGGTGAAGGTAATGTAAGATTAAGATTCCAGCATGATCAATTCAAACTACTGTCAAAAGTCTTGTATGCTCCTAAACTCTCTACAAATCTGTTATTAGTAAGTAGAACTACAGATTTAGGTCATAAGGTGGAGTTTGAGTCTGATCAATGCAAAATTATCGATAGGAGTAATAAGACCCTTGCACTCGGCAAGAGGCATGGATACTTATATAGATTGGCACATTGTTATTCTAATTCTAGTCAAGCTTTGAAAACCTCTATTCTTGCCAATAAAGCATTACTATGACATCATCGCTTAGGACACTTGAATTATGCATCTGTTTCGAACATGTCCTCTCTAGCATTTATCTCGATTATCCTTATGGCAAAGTCGATCTCCCTATTTGCCATAGCTGCATCCTTGGAATGCAGACTAGGATTCTTTTTTAGATTGAGTCATAGGCATGCAGCAAAAGGTCTATTAGATGTTGTTCATTCAGATATATGTGAACGAATGCAGACTCCATCATTGCTAGATGCAAAGTATTTCATTACCTTTATTGACGAATTCTCCAGAAGAACAGTTGTTTACTTCATCAAGCAGAAATCAGAACTTGTCATCAAGTTCAGACAATTCAAAGAGCATGCAGAAAATCAAACTGGTAAACAAATCAAAGAACTGAGGTCCGACAACGGGAGAGAATACATCTCCACCAAATTCAAGGAGTATTGTCTTAACAACGGCATTGAGCAATATCAAGAACCAGACATGGACGATTGTTGAATTACCTGCTAGCAGAAACGTAGTTGATTGCAAATGGATTTTCAAAGTCAAGTACAAAGTAGACGGACAATGTCGATTACACTGAGGCTTTCAGTCCAGTAGTCAAGCATTCTTCTATTCGACTTTTATTATCGTTTGGTGCTGCAACAGATTTGAAAATACATCAAATGGATGTACAAACAACATATCTCAACAGAGTTATTGAAGAAGACATTTACATGGTGCAACCCGAAGGTTATATTATTGTGAATCCACTATGATACCATGTAGAATTTTTTCTTTTCTTTGTTCGTTAAGTTTGTAGGATCCTAAGCAAATGACTACAAAAAAAAGACTATAAAGCATTCAATCAACAAAATGATGCAAACAATGGAAGACGTTAATTGGAAGAGAGCAATTGTATTTGTATTTTGTTTTGAGTGAGTTGATCAATGTCTCGCTCGTTGGCGGCCTGTCACTCCTCTCACAAATTTGCTATGTTCTGCTCGTTGGCAAACTTTCATGCATAGCTAAAATGCTAACAGTATGTTAGCACTTCACTCTCTCTCATCACATGCTATGATTGTGGTAATCAATCCTATGTATATATCCACTACGTGGAATTTACAAGACAATTTTATCTGTGAATTACAAGACAGGTTTATGCTAATCAATTAGTTAGCTACCCTATGTCAACATTACTTATGGTAGCTGAGCGTGATAGTACAAGACTCCATGCTCGTCGAGCTGCCCACTGTCCGCTTGACTTGTGTTTTTTTTGTTCATCTTTTGCTTCCAAACTGTCTTGGTTATTTGGCTGCAAGGATGCATGTCGAACAGTTTACCTTCGGCTTGCATTTCATCTTTGACCTTTGGGGTGTGTTCAATCTTTGAGTCGTGTTTGTTGGCCTTCGAGATCTTTTCGTCCTTCGGGATCTCTTTGGCAAGGTGGCAGGAGTTCACCATTTTCGACACTATCAAGTAGATGTATTGTCAAACTGTTTTACATATATTATTCATACATTCTAAGAATTCATGAAACTGGTTTATTCAGAACAAAGTCTAGCTCAGCAGTAAGGTGAGTTTTGAGCTCGCTCCTACATTTGGCAAAACTAGTGGAATGGATGGAATGGATCAAAAATATGATGGACACTTATGGACGAAGGCTATGACGAGCAACATTTCATTTGAAGAGGTCGTCAGAATTAATTACTGTGTTGGAATGTTGGAGTGTTAACGAATAACGTGTCCTCACCACTTGAACAATGGTAAAAGGAATGTTATATTTTTTAAAGGAACATTAAAAAGAAAATGTGCTACTGGCATAATGGCTCATGGTGCTGGGTCCAAAACATGTGTCTTTTGTAAGAAGCTTGCAGTTTGTGTGGGATCATGTTCATGCATCATGTATTATGTGATGCCAAGGGATCAAGGTCTCACCAGATTGATGATACAGGAAGGAGAACATACACACAAAGTGCAACCCGGAACCTCAAAGCACAACATTGAGAGAACAAGATCTCTTGTTGAGAGGGTGATGAGCATAGCAAAGGAGTTGATCATGTCATCAATGCTCAAGAAAGATAAACAACAAAAGGAGGATGTTCGACATGGAACTCACGAACTTTCTTGAGGAACTCATCCCCCTAGTGGAGAACAAGAGGTGTGATCCTACGTGACCAAATATGTAAAGGTCCATCTACAAATCTTCAATCTTTTTTATATCATAATTTCAAGGATTTTTTTTTTATTGCAGGTTACAAAAAATGGTAACAAATGCCCAGAGTTCCTCTCATCCTCTAGGAGACGGTCTGGACAGCAGCCTACTATTGCTGAAGAAAAATGCTATGTACGATTTTTTTCATGGAAGTAGATTCCCAGTACAAGGCCTGTCTAGTGAGCGTTGCTTTGTTTTCAAGATGTCCACAAAAGGGCCTGCATCAGGTGTGGATCTTGTGGTTTGAATGCAAAATTCTAGCAATGGTGACCTGAGGAATGCATGGATACAATTCGATTATACTAAACAAGTCCTCGATTGGACAACAATGGGGCGCCACGTGTACAATCCAAGATAAACATGAATCCATAGCAGCTATAATTTTTTTTTCGATTTTATGCATCCACACTACATTGGCACTGATACTCACAAGCTTTTGAATCTGCAGTATCTAAGAACTATTGACAGTAGCCACCTGTAAGATGAAAGAGGAGGACACTAAGTCTCAAGTGTTGAAATTTGATGCTCAGCCTCAAATCCATTCAGTAATGAGCATCCTAAAAAACCAAAAACAGAAAGCTCAAATTTTTGGGCAGAGGATCGAAAAGTTTAGGTTCAAATTTTCTAGAATTCTTTGATACTAGATCGACTTGAAAAATTCTATATTTTTTGAGTCAGTGTATATTTATCGATACTTGTAAATTTTGATACTGTCAGTCTAAAATCCGACCCAATGACTTCGCGTTGACAGTACGCCCACTTTGTACATGCATTAACTGTAATGAGGCGATTGTAATAACTACAACAGAAGGTAACTATAGATATTTTGTAGGATATCAATCCTAGAATCTTCATCAAAAAACTTCTGATTATTCAAGTTTTTCTTGTAGCAAGCATTATCACGCTCAAAGACTGTAAACTGAAGTTATCAATTCAAGCATTGTACTCACTTTTTGATATTAATCAGAGTGCAAATTCTCAGTCTCACTATTGTATCATTTCATTGAGCATTTGTCTGGATCATTCTTTTTGAACATCTACTACTGTCTGTTGTGCTTCCGATCCTACACACCAAGCTCGCTCATTAGCTTCCGCTCACTCTCACAGATTTTCGACATGGTATCAGAGCGGGTTGTTCAATAATTTGCACATTGTCTATGCATTATCAAGTCTTGTTTCTATCAAGACGTTGTATTAGCAAGTGCATTGCCAACAGTATCTCGAAATCATTGTTTCTACCAGCAATCTTGCTCAACCAAAATGGATCCATCTACCAGTTCTTCTCTAATAGACAGACTCAATGGGAGAAACTACCATCTTTGGAAGTTCAAAATGAAGGTCACACTACTAGCCAAGGAATTGTGGGACATCATTGATGGCACAGAAGTTAAACTTGAAGGTGATGTAGTCACAATCACCAACTGGAGACTGAAAAATGGCAAGGCTTTTGCCATGATCACTCTCAACATCAAAGACAATCAAATTAGTCACATATGTGTTGTTCAAACTGCTAAGGATGCATGGGACATCCTAGCAACCCTCTACGATATCAGGGACGTCTCCTCTAAACTCCATTTGAAGAAGAAACTCTTCACCTTGAGAATGTTTGAAGCAGTAAGTGTTTCATGCCATATCAACACCTTTCAAAAACTTATGAAATACATGACTGCAACTGGCTCAGTCATTGAAGATACCGATGCTGTTATGAATCTATTATCAAGTCTTCCTGAGGCCTATGAGAATTGGGTCCTAGCAATTTTGATTCAGGAGAAGATCACCCTTTCAAGAGTGACTTCATTACTTCAACAAGAGGAGACCAGAAGATCTGCAACCTCCTCAGACATAGGGTCAGATCTTCAAGCTCTCTGTTCCAAAAATCAAAAGTTCAGATAAACAAGAGCAATATGCAACCAGGATCGAATTTTGACTCAGGCTCAAATTTTGGCTCTGGGTCGATTTTTGGCTCGCGGTCAAATTATAACACTTTATCTTTCCAACCAAAATAGAAACTATTCTACATATACTGCAAGAGAACTGGACATGAGAAGTTCAAGGTATCTCTTCTTTATGCAGTTCAAGGTGTCTACAGAAAATTAGACCCAGCTAAGATCAAAGCTCTACACACATATGGAAGAGAAGAATTTATCTCCACAAAATTTAAAGAGTTTTGCAAGGCCAATGGAATACATCAACAATTCACAACGAGCTACTCATCCCAGTCCAATGGTGTAGTTGAACGGAAGAATCAGACACTCATCAAAATTGGCCCAGTCCTCTCTTCTGAAGAAATTTTGGACAGAAGCTATTTCTACAGCCTATCTACAAAATTGATCCATCACCAAAGCCCTGAATGGCAAGACACCTTATGAGGTGTGAACATGATTGAAACCATCACTCAAGAATATTAGAGTGTTTGGTTGCATTGCTTATGATCAGATCTCTGAAGATCTCAAGAAGAAGCTGGATGACAAAAACACAAAATCTATTTTCGTTGGCTACTCCCCAGATCACAAGGCATACAAGCTTTACAATATAAAAATAGAAAAAACATTCACAACTAGAGATGTCATTTTTGTGGAAGAGAAAAGCTAGAGAAATTTCTGATCCAAGTATCGAAGAAATTTCTGATCCATGTATCGATAAAGACTCTAGGATCGAAAATAAGAAAAGAGATATAAACTCAAAAAATGAGCCTGAACAATAGGAGGTCAAAATTCAGCCAAGAAGATCAACTCGACCAAGACAGCCTCCATCTAGATTTATGGACGATGCAGCCTGCTACTTCATGCAGGAACCAAATATAGTTTGGGAGGCGATGTCTACACCTGATGCTGATCAATGGAAAGCATCGATGGACACTGAATTCGATTCTCTAATAGAGAATCAAATGTGGACAGTCATTGAGCTGCCAAAGGAAAGAAATTGGATTCCATGCAAATGGATATTCAAGGCGAAGTACGATGTTGAAAGAAGACTGAATTGATACAAAGCCAAGCTAGTCGCCAAAGGCTATTCCCAGATTCTAGATCTGGATTATTTCTAGACCTTCAGTCCAGTCATCAAACATGCTTCGATTCAACTATTACTTTCTTTTGCAACTACATCAGATCACGAAGTCTATCAATTGGATCTCCAGACCACTTTTCTCTCTTGACCATTAAAGAGAAAAATTTTATGTCACAGCCGGAATGATACAAACTGAGAGGTAAGCAACACCTTGTGTGCAAAATTCACAAGGAACTCTATGGGCTGAAACAGTCACTCAGAGCCTGGTTCTAGAAAAGAATGGTTTTATTCCAAATTCAATAGACTCGAATGTCTACTTCAAGTCTGTATTGAATTTTTTCATCATCATAACTCTCTATATAGATGATACACTATTATTCAGTAACAATTTGAACTAGATAAAAGAAACGAAATGCATGCTGGCCAAGGAGTACAAAATGACTGATATGGGTCCCTTCCACTATTGTCTCGGAATCGAAATTTTTTGAATTCGACCCAACAAACTGATTTTCATCAGTTAGCAAAGATACCTCACCAACATGCTAGAAAAGTATTGAATGGCCAAATGCAAACCGAGTCTCTTTCCACTCAACCCTGGACTGAAGCTATCAAGCTAATCCATTAGCTTAAGTGAATTTTGTCTTTATTTTGGTATGTTTTCTTTAGATCAATGTCTCTGATTTGTAAGAATGGAGGCTGATTGATGTAATCTGATGTTCTGCTTTCCTGTTGATCCTATCTAGATCTAGATCTTACTTGGATCTTGTCGGATGCTGTCAGATCTTACCAATTCTTGCTAGATCTTGATGGATCTGGCTCAATCTGATTAGATTTTTCTAGATACGGCTGTGATGACCTTTTGGATGTAGCCATTTCAACTTGATCTGCTTCACTGTGTTGGTCAATAATTGTGCAACCGACTACCATTGATGGGCGTGTTGAATGGTGTCCCATCTAACTACTCCAGGTTCATGGCTCCATGGCTGAGGAACTCCTTTACTTGGAACGGGCCTTTGCCTATGAACTTCAACTTTCCCTTGATCGCCTTGGTTTTATACATGAGGACCAAATCTCCAGATTGAAGATCTTTCTTGTGCAATCGACGATCATGCCAAACCTTGTGACATTCCTTCTACCAATGCATGCACATCTAGTAAGCATGTCTCACAAAGTTTATGTAGTGCCTCATAGCATAATTGTAAAGCTTTGGATTCATCAAGATGTTGTGTTGTAGCGATCCTTAATGAAGGGATCAAAAACTTTACTGGCATAATGGCATCCAACTGAAATTGCATGTGGTCAGTGCTTTCTTTTGTCCTTTTTGTGTTCTCCTGGTTGGGTTAAGACGGCTTCCACTGCATACTTCAATGCATCCGTATGCACGTGAAACTCTACGGACCAATTGGGTGGCTGTAATATTGGCGCTGAGACCAATGCATCCTTAAGCTTCTAGAACACCTGTAGGGCTTCCTCGGTCCAATGTGGTTCCGTTGTGAGTTTGTAAATTGGTCATGCTAACTCTGCAAAGTCTAAAATGAAGATTCTATAATATTTAGCATGACCCATGAAAATGTAGACTCTGCAGATCATTTTTGGTGGTGGCAGATTGACAATGATCCTTATCTTTGATAGGTCCATGGCGATCCCGTGTCTAGATACTATGTGGTCGAGAATTAGGCCATGTGTCACCCAAACCTGACACTTTTCTGGGTCTAGGGATATCTGATATTTGCGACATTTCTTCAACACCTTTTCCAAATTGGATAAGTGCTTGGAGTTAGGTCCATGCACTCACAAATCATTCAAGAAAATCTCTAAAAATTTTTGCAAATACTCTTTGAATGTTGCCTACATAACTCACTGAAAGGTACTTGGGGCATTGCAAAGTCCAAACGGCATCACCTTGTAGGCATAGGTTTCCCATTCGGTGGTGAATGTTGTCTTGTGCTGATCTTGTGGAGCTATTTTCACCTGATTATAGCCACTGAAATTGTCCAGAAAACTGTAGGCTTTTGCTCTTGCTAATCTGTTTAGGACACTCGCTGTGAATGGTAATGGAAAATGATCCTTCTTAGTGACCGCATTTAACGCTTTCAGGTTCACACAGACTCACATTTTGTCGTTCTTCTTGGGTACTATGGGTCAGCAATTGTGAACTCCTGCAACTTTGTCACGAAGGTGATGAAGCGAAATGAAGCGAAGGGCAAAGGGTGAACACACTCCGAAGGTTGAAAGAACAGTATTCGAGATTCGACCCTGACGACCACAAAACGAAATGAAAAGACACGAAACGACAGAAAACAATTCATGCTGCCAACTGGTAGCTTGACAAATGTGGTGTATTTTACTTTATGCTCAACTGAAAGAGTTAGCGATAATAGAAAATAACTAACTAGTTGATTGATGTTGACTTGTCTTGTAATTCTCTGATTAGCTATCTTGTAAACTCCACACAGTCATACACTTTTTTGATCAACATGAAACGAGAAGGTAGAGAGACAAAAAATAGAGAGAATAGTTGTGCATGAAAGTCTGCCAACGAGCAGAACACAATGATTGAGCTGAGTGTCAGCCCGCCAATGAGCGAGATACTGACCAACTCACTCGAAAACTCAAAAATAGATAATACAAATTGCTCTGTTCTCTATCTCATTTTTCTCATCATCTTGATTGTTCGAATCTTTTATGTTCTGTGATCTGTAGTCGCTTGCTTAGGATCCTAAAGATTTCCACAAAAGAAAACCCAAAGGAACGCAAACAAAATTGGATTTGCGACAGATTAGCGACATGGTATCAGAGCATTGAGGGTATCACTACATGATATCTGAACAATGATTTTCTAGACAACACAATATGGCTACAATGATCCAGACGAGAATAGCAATCAGTCTTGATGGCAAAAACTACAAAGTATGGAAACTCAAAATCAAAACACTTTTGAAGGGTGAAGGCATCTGGTCGGTGACCAAACTCACAGAGGTGCAGCCTCCAGAAAGAGACTCAAAGAGAGTTGAGTGGATCAAAAAAGATGAATGTGCGATGGCGATCATCATTTTTTCCATCGACTAAGAAATACTCATGCAGATTGAAGATTGTGAGAGTAGCCATGAAGCATGGAAAAGACTAAAATAGAAGTACAAAGTGAGGACTGCCGCTTCAGTGATGCATCTTCACAATCAGTTGCAATCTATACGATGGGATGGCAACCAATTAGATCAACATGTTGAGAAGATCAGAATGATCTTCGCTTAACTCGTTGCATCTGGATAGAAACACCAGGTCCCAACACCACAACAGTTGATGTACTTCATGAAATCCCTACTTGCGTCCTATCAGCCGTTGAGAATGCTCATACTGAGCCTACCAAATATGACATTTGAGAGAGCAATCAGTCTTGTTGCTGATGAGAGACTGATGAGGGACAAAGGAGAAGGAAGCAGTGATTAGGAGAAAGCTCTTTTTATGAAGGGAAGGAAGAAGAACAAGAACAAGCCCAAATTTGAGAGGATGAACACAAAATCTTCTAGCAGAGGCAACGACAACCAACAATCTTCTTCCTGTGATCACTGTCACAAACCAGGAGACACAGCCAATAGATGCTGGTTCAATCCAACAATACCTTGCATGCACTACAAGAAGAAAGGGCACTTTGCATATGATTGCATATTCAACCCAAAAAGAAAAAATAAAGCTGACAAAGTGAATGTTGCAAAGTCGTCCAAGGATGCAAACAAAGGTGATGAAGCTTTCACAATATTTGATGAAGCTTCAACAAGCTACACTGAATAAGACTACGATGTAGTCATTGATTCAAGAGCAACCTCACACATCACCTGCAACAAAAAAATTCTTGATTGACTTCAGAGAACTCAAAAAGAACAGAGCAGTGATTCTAGGAAATGAGAGCCGATGTGATGTCAAAGGAATTGGGACTCTATAGCTACAAACACTATCAGTTCAAACAGAGCTTCCAGGGCACTCTACGTACCTTCACTAAGAAGAGACCTGCTATTAGTCTCCAAGATGACAGATCTTGAAATTCGAGTTCTATTCGATGGCAATGTATGCCGGATAATTGAGAAAACAACAAACAAGTTGCTGACAGTTGGATGCAGAGAAGGTAATCTCTACCAAGCCAAGATAATCAGCAATTCTAATCGCATACAAAATGCATCAGAAAACGAAGATCAACTCTGGCACAGAAGAATGTATCATCTGAACATGAGGAGCCTCTGTGACATGAGCAAGAAAGACATAGTCACAGGTCTCAAAATATCCAGACCCAATATTGAGTTCTACGAAGCCTGTCAGAAAGGAAAACAACATCGAAATCCATTCATACATGAGGGAAAAAAGAGCTAAAGAAGTTCTTGAGCCCATCCACTCAGATGATTCGCTCTCAGGATCGAGGTATTTTCTGACGTTCATTTTTTACTACAGCTGGATGACAATGATCTACTACTTAAAAGTCTGAAGTGTTTGACTCTTTCAAGAATTTCATGGCATTCGTAGAGAGACACACCTCAAAGAAGATTCAGATCATCAGGTCTGATAATGGAGGTGAGTAAAAGAGCACAAAATTTTCTAGATTCTGCCAAGAACAAGGAATAGAGCATCAGTTAACTCTTGCGTACACACCTAAATATAATGGTATCACATAAAGAAGAAACGCGACACTAGTCGAAGGAGCCAAATGCATGATGGCACAGGCTTGATTGCCAAGTAAATTTTGGAGTGAGACAATAGCTGCACAGTACACCTATAGAACAGATCAACAATGAGAGCCTAGAAAACAAAACACCGTACAAAATGTGGACGAGTAGAAAGCATGATCTGTCATACATGTGTGTATTCAGATGTGTAGCATACAAGCACATATCAAAAGAACAAAGAAGCAAGCTCGATGAAAAATCAGAGCAGACAATCATGGTCAGATACTCGAACGGATCACAAGTGCACAGACTCTACAACCCAACCACGAAGAAAGTCATGTCGAGTAGAGATGTGAAGTTTGATGAGTCCACATTCCCTAGATTGAAGGACAAAAAAGGCCATGAGATCTTCACACACTACTGTCGATTCAAGAGGGAGATCGAGGACAAACATCAAGCCAAAATATCAAGCCCCAGCGCATTTTATATTTCCTTTCTGATCACCATGTCTTCTACCGATACTTCCTAGTCTCCGCGCTATACTATCCATCGTGATGTCCCATCTACAACGGACATCATGATCCTTCCTAGCACAAGCATGTCACTCAGTGGATGACCCTTGTGGAGCCTCTGCTCATTGCAATGGGTATTCATGAAACAGCCTTTTCTGGCAAGATCAATATGGATTTCATCACTCTTGCCTTCAGTACATGGAAGGAAGAGAAATCCAAATTTTATATCACTTTCCAGGGAGCCACACACAAGGTGCGCGTCACTGAGGCCGCCCTTGCTGCCAGAGGTATAACATCCGGTATGCAGGCCTCACCCAATCACAAGTAGGCCAAATAGGCCATCAAGCCCTACATTGACCTCACTAATGATCTGCACTGGACCAATGACAGATACCTTTTGGAAGCCATAACTGAGCCTTCAATCCACGTTGCTGCCCAGCTACTGAACAACTTCTTGATGGTTAGCAACCTCATGAAAAACTGCATCACATCACAGATCCTCCATAGGATAGTGGAGTGCCACACCAAGTTGGCCAAGACCCCTCTTGAACCATATAATTGGTTCAAGACTGTTTTTGGTGAGCTCAAACGAGCTATTAAGGCCAATACTAAGCAGCAGTTTGCTGCTGGCCCTTTATTGTCCCTTTTAGCCACTTCTTAGTTAGAAAACAGAATCGATGACTTCCACCTAGATTCTATGCTTTTGGTCTACGAAGAAGCACTGACCGAGTTGTCTCACCAGGCCTCAAGTTCTCATAGTCGTCGTCGTCCATGCAGCGAGATCGTAATTTTGGACTCGCCTTCCACGTCACAACGTTGCACTAGGCATACCTCGTCAGCTGCGCTTCCTCCCCCTGCTACTGTTCGCACTCCCATTCCCCTAGCCTCTGATGCTTCCCTTGCATCTGCTTCCAATCAAGGACAGTCTGTGACCATTGGGCCTACCATTTCCATCGCAGCTACCCAGGCCGCCACACCCCCACACACTGAAGCCACTTCACCATAGATGCTGGTTCAACCCGACAATTCCTTGCATGCACTGTGAGAAGAAAGAACATTCTACATATGAGTGCAGATTCAATCCAAAAAGAAAGAACAAGGCTGAAAAGGCGAATGTTGCAGAGTCATCAAAGGATGCAGACAAGAGTGACAAAGCCGTCACAATATTCGATGAGCCTTCAACAAGCTATGTTGAGCAAGACTACGATGTAGTCATCGACTCAGGTGCAACTTCACACATAACCTGCAACAAGAAAGTCTTGATCAACTATAGAGAACTCGAAAGCAACAGAGCAGTGATTCTAGACGACGGGAGCCGACACGATGTCAAGGGCATCGGGACTCTACAGCTATGAACAATATCGGGACAAGCAGAGCTGCCAGGAGCACTCTATGTACCCTCACTAAGAAAAGACTTGCTATCAGTCTCGAAGATGGCAGATCTTGGAATACGAGTCCTATTCGATGACAATAAATGTCAGATGATCAAGAAAACAACAAACAAGCTGCTGATAATTGGATCCAAAGAAGGTAACCTCTACCAAGAAAAAATAATTAATAGTTCTGATAGCATATTGAATGCATCAGAGAATGAAGATCAACTCTGGCATAGAAGAATGTATTATCTGAATATGAGAAGCCTATATCACATGAGCAGAAAAGAGATTGTCATAGGTATAAAGGTATTCAGACCCGACACCGAATTTTGTGAAGCCTGCCAGAAGGGCAAACAACATTGAAGTCCATTTGTACATGAGGGAAGAAGAGCAAAGGAAGTTCTTGATCTCATCCTCTCAGATTCTGTGGATTGATGAAAGTCGATTCACTCTCATGATCAAGATATTTCTTGTCGTTCATTGATGACTACAACCGGATGACAACGATCTATTATTTAAAGAAAAAATCTGAAGTGTTTGACTCTTTCAAGAAGTTCGTGGCATCGCCTTAGTAATATAAAAATAAAAAAGGATGAACGCGTACGAGACTACATCAAGCGCTTCAAGCGTCTCAAAAGTCAAGTCCAAGAACAACCAATTGATAAGATGTTGACCATATGGTTTCTAGTTGGCCTTCCAAGAAGCATCCGAAAAGAGCTTAAATTTAGAGAGGAGTATTTTACTCTTAAATCAACTATGTCTGATGCCATTCATGAAGAAGATGACGGGTCTGATGATGACGACCAGAAAGAGAGAAAAGCTCACCGTGTTTACTCTCATAGTCATCCAAGTGAGCTCTAAGATTCAGACCAAGTCTGGGAGTCTCAGTTCAAGTTGATGAATCAACAACATCAATAACAAATGGAGAAAATTAATAAAGAATGCAGCAAATCTTAAAATCTATTCAGAGTGAGTTGCCAAGGCAATTGCCATCGGATAACGCTATTCATAGGCAAGAAGATACTTGGTGCCCACAATGTCGTGGACCACATACAGGTCCATCCTTACAAAATGCAGCATTGCATACTCTATGGTACGACCACTCATACCACATCAAGCTGTAGGTACAACCTACCAACAATCAGAAATGCAACATCAAGCATTCACAATAAGCAATCACCAAGTAGGGAGACAGAAGAAGAACACGCAATATCACTCTATCACACACTAACACCTACTAAATGTAAACTGTATATATAAACCCTGAACCCTGATAGAGAGGGAGAACCTAGGAGTAGGTTACTAGACTAGCCTACGGCTAGTTACAGCTAGTAATAAAGTACATCATAAACAGTAACTAGGAAGTGTAACAATGAAGTTTATCATTGATTTCTAACACTCTCTCTCAATGATAAAATTACATTCTTCTATTCCTACTAGAGTACGAAACTTTTCAAATTTACATCTACCTAATGACTTAGTAAAGATATCTGCCACTTGATCTTCAGATTTACAGAAAAC
Organism: Diphasiastrum complanatum; assembly: GCA_029204225.1. Classification (NCBI taxonomy): domain Eukaryota; kingdom Viridiplantae; phylum Streptophyta; class Lycopodiopsida; order Lycopodiales; family Lycopodiaceae; genus Diphasiastrum; species Diphasiastrum complanatum. The sequence continues at coordinate 47,378,981 of CM055106.1, forward strand.
AAGATCAATGTCTCCATCAAGAATTTTCTCTCGAACAAAATGATAGTGTATTTCGATGTGCTTGGTTCGAGCATGTAAAACTGGATTTTTGACAAGGTGAATGCAACTTTGATTGTCGCAAGATATAGTAGTCGCATCCACCTGTGGTTGACCTAAATTCACAAGCAATCTTCCTAACCATATTGCTTCTTGTGCAGCATTGTTGAGTGCTCGATATTCAGCTTCCGTTGAGGATAAGGCTACTATAGGTTGCTTTTTGCTGCTCCATGAAACTGCAGTTGTACCATAACTGAATGTATGACCACTGGTAGACCTTCTGTCATCTGTATATCCTATCAATATTGGTTCCAGTGTGTTTGACTAGGATCTTGCATAAATTGACTAACAACACCAACAACATAAGAAATATCAGGTCGTGTGTGTGTCAAATAAATCAAACTACCCACCAGCTGTCTATACAAATAAGCATCCACTTTCTCAGATTCATCATATGCAGTAAGCTTCATGTTGACATCCATAGGTGTACTCAAAGGCTTACAATCCTACATATTGAACTTATAAAGCAAATTTCGTGCATATTTGCTTTGTGTAAGAAAGACCATGTTTTTCTTTTGCCATACTTCAATGCCAAGACAATAGTGCATCAATCCTAGATCGCTCACGTCAAAAGCATTGGAAAGATCTGATTTGATTTCATCAATTAAGCTCTCAGTGCTTCCTCTAATAATCAAATCATCCACGTACAACACAATGAACACTATATCTGAATCTTGCCTTAGAATGTAAAGATTAGGATCACCATCACTCTTTACCATTCCCCTTCGCTTAAAGTTTTCATCAATGCAAGAGTACCATGCCCGTGGTGCTTGCTTCAATCCATAAATAGCTTTGTTGAGCTTACAAACAAGGTGCTCTCTCCCTGGTTCAATAAATCCTTGAGGTTGTACTAAGTACACCTCTTCATCCAACACTCCATTAAGAAAATCAGATTTAACATCCATTTGTTGGATCTTCCAACCATAGAAAGCAGAAATAGCAATGACAAAACGTATAGCTACCATCTTAGCTACAGGTGCAAAGGATTCCTCAAAATCAATACCTTCTTGCTGCTCAAATCCTCTCGCAACCAACCGTGCTTTGTATTTGTTGAGTTGCCCATCAGCTCCATATTTGATCTTGTATATCCATTTGCAAGTGATAGGCATCTTACCATCAGGTAGCTCAACCAAGTTCCAAGTCCTATTTTTTTATATAGCTTTCATTTATGTTTCCATATCTTCACACCACTCCTCATGCTCCTTTGCTTTATCAAAAGTTTTTGGTTCTTGAGCCTTGAGCATAGAACCCATTAGGGCTAGATTCATCTCTAATCTTGCAAGAGGTTTTTGATTTCTACTTGATCTTCTAAGCTCTCCCTGCTCACTAGATTCAGGAGTATCTCCCTTCTTCCACCATCTGTGACTGATAAGTACCATTTAGGTACTCTCTTGGGAATTTCAGCATCAGGCTAGCCTTTGTCCAATAGATTTTCTATATCAAAATCCACTTCCTTCTTGACCCATTCGATAGATGGGAACCTATGCGTTATGAAGCTCCATACAAACGACCACAATTTCATGATGCCGAATCCTCACATGCAAGAGCTCACTTAAACGGAGCTTTCGCAAATAATGTTCCACGTACTGAAAAAAGGACCCCAAAGCTTGACTTACCTAAGTACGATGGCAACACTGATCCTCAAAGATTTCTTCAAGTCTTTGAGCATGCATGTGACGTCTATGGCGAAACATCACCAAACCCCATGATTCAACTGTTCTCGATGACCATGATCGATCGAACATGAGAATGGTTTTTTAACCTTGATCGTGAAGATAAATGTGACTGGTCACTCTTGAAGGAGGCCTTTATCAAATGCTTCAAGCCATTTTGCTTGATAGAAAGTCCTTTTTTCAAACTAAGTAATATCAAAATGACAAAAGACAAAAAAGTACATGATTACATTGAATAATTTAAACGATTAAAAAGTCAGACACAAGAGCAACCCACCGAATCCATGCTCATCATTTGGTTCCTCGTTGGACTCCCACGATCGATACGACGTGAACTTCGTTCCAATGATGAATACACATCATTGAAACAAGCCATGTCTGATGCCATTCGGGAAGAAGACGAGGGCTCAGATGTTGATGAACCACGAGAACGGAGAGCACATCGTGCTGTCCAAGAAGCTTGTCCAAACGATGACACTCGAGAACAGTTATGGAAGACACAGATGGAGTTGCTTAACTAGCAACACCAACAACAGATGGAGAAACTCACGAAAGAGTTTCAGAACACTCTTAAGTCTATCTAGAGTTCAATGTCAGGTCAGTTACCCACTGGCCAAATCCACCATAGACGAGAGAACATGTGGTGCCCTCACTGCCGAGGTGCACACACTAGCAATGAGTGCCCTTCATACCAACCGGTCCCAGATACTTCTTTGATCAAATGTGAAATCTGCGACTTTATGGGCCATACCTCTCTTTATAGCTATTATAACCTGAGGAGCTAGCCTCACAACTAGTCAGGAGGACATTATCAACCTCCTAGGCAACCGTTTGTTTCACAACACCACCACACGACCTATCAACCACGAAACAACCGGGTCCATATACAAGAGTTGCCCAGACAACCTAGACATGACCCTCAACCACAGCCGGCACTCTTAGGACCACCACCAAGAGGACAACAAGATCTAGGAGCACAAAAACATAGACATCTTTGAGAATCTGCCCAAGCACATATGGTAGAAAACTCCTACGATCAATCATATCACAATGATACAACAATTCCATCATCTAGTCATCACCATTATCAAACCGACAACTCATGCTCATGCAAACAAGCTGAGTATTCCACACCACCAGAAAACCCAGCACAGCTAGCCATCCAAGATGGTTATGCTATCACCATGGGACCCATGAGAAACCGCTGCTTTATTTGTGGCGAAATAGGACATTTCATGGCTGACTGTAAAGTTAAAAACCAATACCATTCGGAATGTCCCGACTGTGTACGTAAACACAGTTTCAAGGATTTTCTTAAACAACCTAGCAGGATTCTCCCAGCACATCCAATCTCATCCGAACCTGTTAGAGTTCTTACTAGAGCACAACGCCAACAACAAGAACAACAACAATACCATGGAAAATCATCTGACCCACATGGAAGCCATTTGACGGCCTCCACATTACCAAAAGACTACCCGGACCCAAAAGTGGAACAAAGGCAATACAACGAATTTCGAAATGAATTTTTGCCAGAGGAAGAACATACAGAAAGTCCGTTATCAGCTCATATCTCCGAAAAGGAGCAATCCTTGCAGGGACTTGAAGTATTTTCTAACTTCCTGCAAGCTCAACTCACTATACCATTCCATAGTGCAATCAAATCCTTCACCGGACTTCAACGCTATATCCATCGTAGTTTTCAGCTGCCTCCTATTCTAGATGAACAGTGAAAACCAGAAGACATTCCTATGAATATGATGAATATAGGTGTTGCTAAGGGGGATAGCATCACACTATCTTTGTCCTATAAAGATTATCCAGCAGTATCTGCTATCCTCGATTGCGGATCTGGCGTTAATATAATGGCTTTGTCATTGGCAAAATCATGGGGCTTCCATACCCTCGATCAACCACGATATAAACTTCGCATGGCTGATCAACGAGTTACCACCCTGCTGGTCATTTATCAAATATTAAAGTTCGGATAGCAGGTGTTGTTATCGATGGCAGGTGTTGTCCAAGATTGGAAGCATAGTAAAATTACCTTTGGCAACCATGAGAAACGAGTCACGGTTGACTCAACAGGCCATGTCAAGCCATCCAAGGTATACAATGATTGGTCATCTACAACATATGATGAATCAGATAGTGTGCCGATCCAACCAAAAGGCCACTATACACGAACCACGGACATAATAAATTGGGGTCATGCACTAGCCACCGTGGACTGTGCATTTTCCAATCGATGTCATATCGAAATGGCTGCAGAAGATGTGGATATTCTCCCATCTTCTACAGACATTGACACACCCATCATCCCGCTTATGATGATAGATCCCATTCCTATAGCTTGGTGCCCAGGAGAACCTAGTATCTCTACTGCCCATGTTTCGGAAGAAGGCATTCTTTCCATGGATGATGTCGAAATGACGGATGATTATGTACTCCTCTATCTAGATGCTCAACGTTATCCGTCGAAAGTCATTCCTAAGGAGATCAAGTCACCGGGACCGTTGGCTCATGTCCCACTAACATCCAAAGTACCAAACACACAAGCATATAGGCCCAAACCCAAAGTATATACTTGGGACGTGTATCCCAACGAAGTCTAGGATACAATCGACGACGATATGGTAAGTGAGGCCACAACACCACCCATTCAAAAACCACAAAAACCTCAGTTATAAAGAAATAAATTATTGATACAAAATTAACTGGGCGTCAAAAACAGATGCGTGCGAAGCTTAAACAGCCAATCAAGCCCTTGTCCGAAGGGACAGACACCAAACAGTATGACAAAGCTTCCACGTCCGGTAAAGAATCAACTCAAATGATTCCTAAAGTCCTAGAACATTTTGTGGACCCACCTTCGATCTTCCACAAAAATTCAAAGACTTTACATTGGATGATGTCATTATCCAGTTACCGCAGCCACATCGAGGACCTACACCAAGTTCCAATTCCTTTGAAGGACCCGCTAAGACAATTCCACTAGACCTTAACGATCCTGACAAGGACATAGATCGAATAGTTCATGTTGGTGCAGATCTGTCATCAACCCAACTGTCTGATCTAGAGACTTTATTACACAAATACATAGATGTATTTGCATGGAATTATACCAAAATGAAAGGAATCCCCCCTGAAATAGTAGTACATCAGATTCCTCTAGAAGACATTGCTAAGTCTGTTAGGGCTAAACCTTACCGCAATAACTCCGTCTATCGTGAGAGGATCGATGAGGATATTAAGAAATTGCTGGATGCTAGCTTCATTTATGAGGTCCAACATACTAATTGGGTATCACCCATTGTGGTTGTACCCAAGAAAAATGACAAGCTTCGTATCTGTGTCAACCTCAAGAACCTTAATGTAATTACGAAGAAAGACCATTTTCCCTTACCTTTAACGACCAAATATTAGAGGAAATGACAGGAGCTGAAGCTTTCAGTTTCTTGGATGGATTTAGCGGTTATTTTCTTGTTCAAATAGCCTCTGAAGATAAACATAAAATAGCCTTTGCCACAAAGAACGGGGTTTATGCTTATAACGTCATGCCTTTTGGCTTATGTAATGCCCCTTCAACTTTCCAAAGGGTCATGCAACTGGCCTTTCAAGATCTATTACATCAGATTGTGGAGATTTATCTCGACGATCTAGGTGTACATTCCTCAGCAGCTACGCACCTTGACGCCCTGGAGAAAATCTTCATTCGCTGTTGTAGGTTTGGCATCTCACTAAACCCTGATAAATGCCAAATATGGGTCACCCATGGGGTCGTCCTCGGGCATATAATTTCAAAGGACGGTATTTCTACCGACCCGTCAAAAATGAAGGTTATCGTGGACATGCCCTTACCCGCAACAGTTAAGGAAGTATATGTCTTCCTCGGTCATACCAACTACTATTGCATCTTCATAATCGACTATGCCGGAAAGGCACGTCTAGTTTATTTAGTTGTCGTAGATCCTTGCTAGATCGAAGAACGAATTAAGGCATTTGAGGAGTTGAAAACAGCCCTCACAATGGCTCCCATACTCTGCTCGCCAGATTAGACAAAAGAATTCCATGTACATACTCACGCAAGTAAGTATGCCATTGGAGGTCTTCTTGCACAACCGGACGAGTATGGCAAAGACTTTTCCATACGTTTCTGAAGTTACCTTTTAGCATCAATGAGATTGGTGGATCTTATGCAAAGTCTAAAAAGCTTTCTTATGCTAGATCTAGGTTGAGATCTAATGTGCTTCTTGGAGATGTTCATCTTTGTGCTAACTTGGCTAGTCTTGAGGATAATTATGGTGTTTCAGTGGTTCTTCATGGCAAGTGCAAGCATGCAAAAGGTAAGGAAAGAGCTAACTTCATCAATGGAGGTGAAGGTTCTTCCTTGGAAAAGATTGTTACTAATGATTTCTTTGATCATATGGAAAATGATGTTGCTAGGTGCATGCATGAAGGAGGTGGTTCTTCTACATTCTTTTGTTATGATTCCAAGAAAGTCATTTTTCCAGCAAGTAGAGTCACATGTCTTCATAAAGAGAGTAGATCAAATGGTTCTATCAAGAGACTTGGTGAGGAAGATAGTCACAAGTCAAGATGAAGAGAAGTATGTGAAGAGTTCAAAGTAGGATGTACTTTGAATGATGTCATTGTGAATGATAGTGAGGAAGAATCATTATCATATGATTCATTACTTAAAACATTGAATAGAAGTTCTTGTTTTAAGAAAGAGAGTACTTCAATCATCTTTATGTTGAAGGTACTAATCATTTTTTTCATGGCTCTAATGTCTTTGAGGTTTCTACTTCTTATGATGCAATCATTAAGAGGGAGCCTTATGAAGGAAAGAGCAATAGAAGATTGGTTCTTGGGAAGATCCAAGGCATGGATCTCACATCTCTTCAACAACTCAAAGGATCCTACGATTATGAATTGATCACTCATGATCAAGATGGCAAAAGGTTGGTTGGAGAAGACTAAATGGAGCAAATCGAGAGGCAATTTCTTCAAGGCAAGGAAGATCTCATTGGTGAGCTTATTGAGATTTTTTATGAGCTCAAGAAGGCTGGATTTATTAGGTTTGATACTCATCTTCACCTACTCTACTTCATGTTGGATGGAAAGTTTGGAATCTATCTTTTGATTTATGATGGTGACATTGGTGACGTTGTTTTCACTAACCTTTATGGAAGATCGAGATCAAGCATTGATGAGATCTTGTTGGATATAGATCATATGTTTGAGACGGAGTATTTCAGGTCTGAAGATATTCATATCTTTAATATCTTTGATGATCAAGAGAAAGGTAAGCAAGTGGAAGCGACTCACTTTGCTTTACTCACATGTTTTGGAGAATTTTCTTGTGTAGATGATGCTATGCAAGTGGATATTGGTTCTCATGGTTTTCATACTGGAAAAGCAAGTAATGGATCTGGAAAACAAAGTTTGTTCAATGACTTTCATGTTCAAGAGGAAGATCAAGAGGTTGGTCTCAAAGAGCTTCAACAACACAAAAGGAAAGGTGGCAATTTGGAGCTAGTCAAGAGCATCAAAGGAGAGGTAATTGGCAAAGATGTTATGGATCTGTTTTTGCAGCATATTGAAGACTCAAGTAAGGTCAAAAGAGCAGCAAGAAAGTTTTGTTCAAGTTTACTTTACTTGTTCTGTCTCATGTTTGAGTTATTTCATGTGGATGTGTGCAAATTGTCAAGATATGGACAAACTAGCTACATTGTCTTGCAATATCTTATTGTTGGAAGCGTACTAGAATTCTTGGCTGGTTTTGCTGATAGAAATGAATCTATTGGAGGTTCATTATGTCACTCATTCATGGCCAAGTCATCGAGTATTGATGATATCTTGTGGCAAGATGGAGATGGAGGCTTATTCATGGAGTTTTATGGTGGAGACATATCAAGAAAGGACAAAGTTGGAGGAGACAAGCAAGCAAATGGTCATCACTCACATTTATTGTTTGGTTGCTGTAATTTTCCAGAGAGCTCAAAGTTTGAAACATGGAGAAATCATTTCATTCACATTCTATTTGGTTCTTCATGTTCTAGTTATATCTTGATGTGTAAAATTGATGTAAGAAATAGTGAAGCATCCAATTTGGACACTATTCTCTATATCAATTATGAAAAATACTTTATAACCTTAGAAAGAAGATCTATACTTAGGATGGAAATCATTATAAAGTTGGATCAAAGCTCTATTGTCAAAACTATGCCAAAACTAGTTGAAGGGAGAGTGTGAGAGATTTCAACTAGTTTAGTCTAGTTTAGTCACATTTTGGTAAATTGTCAATAAGAGGCCAAAACTCATTTTAGACTTAGAGATAAACTTTTTGAAGTTATACTAGTTTAAAATACATTCAATAAACACTTTTTGAAAGTGTGGAAAAGTTGGTAGACGAGTTTGAGAGAGATTCAAATTTGAACTTTGGGTACATTGAATCTAGACCCAAAAATAGTAGGGTTTACATTTTGGAGGGAAAGCCAAGTGGCCAAATAGGGTTTGGAAACTCTATAAAAGGATGTAACTCATGGAGAGACACATCTTCTCTCTTCTATCTCTCATTTCATCATTATACATGGTTCTCTTTGGGTTCTACTACTCATTGGTGCACTATCTTGGAGTTATCTTGCAGTCTTGTGTGTAGAATGCTCATTTATTGCTATTTTTGGTTCCACACGTGTGAAATATAGTAGACTACTGTAATTGTACGGACAACAAACATATTTTATGTTTTTGTTCATGTTTGATCAATATCTCTTAGAGTTTGCATCTCATTTTGTATGTAGATGCTAATTTTTCTGCATTGGCAGGATTGTTGGTTTGCTCCTTTTTGTAACCAAAGGTCATGGACATGGATTGGATCTTGAATGATCTGAAATCCTTCACATATTCACCTCCACTATCAGTTCTCAAAGCTTTCAACTTGAAAGTAAACTGCTTTTTTAAATAAGCTTTGTAAGTAAGAAAAACATCATAAACCATGGCTTTAGATGATAGCATATAGATCCAAGAATATCTTGCATAATCATCTACAAAGGAACCAATGCAATTTGCTCCTCCTTTGCTTGTGGTTGAAGAGAAATGAACATTAGAGTGCATGAGTTCAAATGGATGTTGTGTTTTGATGCTTGATCTTGGAAAAGGCCTTCTGTGAGATTTTGCCAAAACACAAGCTTCACAAGGTTGATGCTCCTTTGACAGTGTCTTTGGTAGTCCAACAACTTACCCTTCCGTGACCATAGATTGCATGGCTTTGAAATTGGGATGTCCCAATCTCTTATGCCACAGATCCTCCTGAAGAATCTTGGTCTCATAAGCAATATCTGAAATGTTAGCACTCTCCCTAGAATCTAGTTTGTACAACTTTCCAATTCTAGATCCTTTAGCAATAACTTCACTTTCTCTTGAGATTATACATTTGTCAACATGAAACTTGACATCTAATCCACTATCAAACAACTATCCTACACTAATGAGATTTTTGGTCAGTCTAGGTACATAAAGTATATCATGCAAACAAAAAGATTTTGATGATGATGCATGCAGTGGAATACTACCTATTCCTTCAATTCTACACTCTACATCATTAGCAGTATAGATTGATCTCTTTTCACCTAGATATGGCATGAGACTTGTGAAAGAGTTTCTAGAACTAGACATATGGGAACTAGCCCCACTATCTATCCACCAGATTTCTTCATTCTTGAAAGGAAAAGATGAAACGCTAGACATCATTAAATAATCCTCTCTTTCACTCTCAACACCCTCACACTCTTCCTCATTAGTAAGACTAGCTTGCCTAGATTGGTTCTTCTTTTTGAAACAATTTGATGCATTGTGGCCTTTCTTGCCACAGAATAAACATTTGATCTTTGACAGCTTCTTCTTGCCACTGGATGTTGCAACTTTTGAGATTTGATCCTCACTACCTTCTTTGGTTTTGTCCTTCTTGAAGTGTTGTTGACCTTTTCCCTTGCCTCTTGACTTGTCTTTTGTGAAGAAGTGCTTTGTCATCTCCACCGCTATCTCAACCTAGGATCTAACACTTATAATGTTGATCCAACCTATGAAATCTAGCAAAAGAACGTGAGATCTAACACACAACTGAAAAAATCAATCTATCTTGAATTTAGATCTTGCTTCAATCATAGAAATGAAGCACATGCAAGTATGAAGTCTATCTCTCCCACGAGTTTCAAAGAACTGATAAAATCTCTAGGAACTTACCTTCAACTCAGACACAATAATTTGTGTGAAACGAAAATTCTAAGACCTCACAAGACTCACCTCTATCCAATTCTACTTGATTGATAGTAAAAATTGAAGAAATTGGTGAATAGAACTGATGTGTTCTCACTTTGGCATATCACACAAGATGAGTACTCCCCAAAACTTTCTGATTGCCTAAAACTCTTCTAAAAACAAATCAAATTGATTTAGAAATTTGAGCAACACAATCTAATTCTCAATGTCTATCCAACAAGCTATAAAACATCAAATTTGGATCATTCCTTAAGAAGTAGCACTCAAACAAAGAGGGCTCATTTCACACGTGTGAGCTCTATGTCCGTACAGGGCTCAGCTGGAGCAGATCAGGTTTGATTTGATCCACTTATGATCCACAAATGATTGTTTGTCAGCGAGTTTGGATTCCTCTCCCAAATCCGAGTTCCTGCAAGCAAAAGCACTTATGTTTTGATGTATACACCCTCACCTTTACAAAACATGAAGCTCTGATACCATGTGAAATTTTTAGCACGTGTGAGCTTCACCAAACACCTTACAGGATCTTAATGAGGTGTTGTGACTGCACAAGATTGATCAATGAACAGATTACTTGAAAAGTCTAAGACAAGAGCACAATGGCATACATCAGACTGAAAAAATTAACTTCTTACTATGAGGAATGGATACCAGAAATAATTCTAAGTGCTCACTATGGAAAAAATAGCCTGCTCTTGGGTAGAGAGAGAAAATCAACAAGTAAAACTCGAGTAGAGTAAGAATGTAGGGTCTTCGATCCAAAGTTGTAATAGCCCTCCCGCCTGTCAACAAGGGTCACTGGATAGGCACCTAACTATGCATAGATGCTACTTTTAGTAGTTTTTCTACTTATTATCTAACTCTACCTCCCCTAACTCTACTCACACTAACTCTACTCCCCTAACTAACTTCATCATAATTGTTGGTGAAGAAGAGAAATGATAGAATAGAAGAGGAAGAAGAAGAAGAAGAGAGAAAGAGAGAGAGATGAGATGGAGGTTAGCTCAAATGCTCAATTTCATTGCTTATGGAAAAACCTTAACTAGCATAAACAAAAAGCATGGAAAATGGAAATAACAAGCAAACCACAACAATAGCATAAGCAAGAGTGATTAGCAAATGAGGATAGTTGAGCTCTCAAAATGATAGAGTCTCCTCCTCTCTATTAAGCATGGAAATAGAGTACGATGGTGTCTTTTTATAATTTAATGAGAAAGGCCCTTGTCCCAAAATCCTATTGGCTAATATTTACATTGATTCTATCCATTCATCTTGGACCCAACTTGAACCAAGGGTCCACAAAAAGTACATTCACAAGATTCATGTGAGTCCCAATTTGGACCCAATTCTAAAAAGTAATCTCTAGTTTAAAAGTGACTTTGGACCTCTAGTTTTATTTTAATTCAAAGGCCCAAATCTATCTTATTATATTTACAACTTAAGCTTGCGTGCTCATTGGGCCATGGGCTTATGCGCGCAGGATGTCGTGCTCTCGCAGCATATTTTATCAGTCAATTTTATTTATTTACAATTCGTTGGAAATACCCCCAACAGGACCCACGGCCTGAAGTAGTGCCGGTCCCTCGGCACTCTGTCGGTTCAGTAAAGAGTCTTCTTGGCCCACCTTTGTTGGATCAGATAGCCCGTGACGTCTTCCATAAAGTTGATGCGGTCCAGTTTCTTCAAGTCCTTGGGCGTGTAAAGGGACTTGTCGACTCCTATCAACCAGTCTTGGTCGACCCACGCTTGGAATCTGCACGTCCAAGGATCGCCAAAAATGGCAGCTCGGTAATACACACGAGCGACTGGTAGCTGATGTTCGACTTTGTCGAAAGCTAGCGCCTTATTAGGATCAAAGAATATGGGGTGGAAAAAATTCTCTCATTTAGTTTCAATCCCCATTTAATGCTCTAATTTCAGGCGGAAGTGGCTACCACGCGAACTGTTGGATCAGGGTAGTTGAAGTAGTTATTGGCAAATATGGTGAGAGTCCTTCTGGCATCTACATCCATATTCTAACTGTACTCTGATGGAATGATCGGCCAATTCAAATTTTAAATTGTGATCTTGTCCAGAGGGGTGCCGCATTCTGCCCGTTTGGATCGTCGTGTGCATGATAGGAAGTGAGCGTTCACCCGTAGTTGTTGCGGACTTGTCACATAGGCCCTGATGGCCACAGGGTCTCTTTCAAACAGCTGCTGATGCCACTCTGGTTGTGGGTGGAGGGTGGGTAATGCTTGCAGCTCCTTGTCCTTTATTGTTTGAGATGAAAAAGATATATGTCAGCCGTCTCTCGATGACTCGTGGGGATACTTTGTTAGGAATTCATTTATTTTCTCCTCCACTGACTTTGGTCTTTTGAAGACCCGACTGACAGTTATGGTACGCGAACCTCTGGATGATGTTGTATGTTCTTCCTCTTGGCTTTGGCTGGTACTTGCACCTTGGCCTTGGTCTCGCGTCTCAGCACCCGTATCTGTTGGTCCTTGGACTTGGCCTTCGGACTCTTGATCTTGACTAAATCCCCCTGCTGCTTGCTGGATTTGGTCCTGGCTTGTACGGGCCTGTGCAGCGTCAAAAATGGGTGGTGGTGGAATCACCACGAGGGTGGGCTGGGCCTTCTTCTCCATGTATTGTTGGCAAGCCTTGAGGGCTTATTTGGCCTGGGCGAGCTCGTGATTTGCGCTTGTCCGATATTTATCGAACTCTACCTGGTAGCTGTTTAATGTTTGCTATATACCTGCACCTGACACCTAAAGAGATTCATCTCTGATTCAAGTAGTGGGGTGCAGGTTGAGCTAACAGAGGAGCTTTTCACTTTGTAGGGCTTTGACTTCCGCCCCCAGGTGCGTATTCTATGCTTCGTAAATTTGTAGTTGCACCTAGAGGGGAGCAAGTCATTGGGACGCTTTGGATTGAAGATCCCGCACCTTCGTGGAGGCCTCTGTCAGTGCTTTGGAGAGGCTTTGGATGTATAGATTGAGGCCCTCCTCCTTCTGCTGCAGCTTGGCAAACTCCCGGTGCCCTTCTTGTTCATGTTGTTGAGCTAGAATCAGCTCGTGCTACAGCTTGATGAATTTCGCTCGCAGCTGTGTATCTCTTGTTGCCAGGTGTAGTACTCTGCTTTCCAAAATAGCCTTGGCTGCTACCGCCTCCAGGATGTATTTGCCCAGAGTCTGGTATGTCATCGTTAAGTCGGTTGGAGCAGCCGGTATATTGGCATTGATAGGGGCTTGTGTGGTATTGGCCCCGACGACTTGTGGAGCTCCGTCGTCATCATCTTCAATCAGGTTCTTGTTGGACCTGATGTCATCTGGGGCGATGGGATCAGCCTGATCTGGTGATGGTATGAAAATTGTTTGAACAAATGCATCATCAGGCAATGGTTGGTTGCCCTCACCAACCTTTGGTGGCGAAATAGGTGGGGTGTGAGAAACAGTAGTGGAAACGAGGGTGAGGACGGTTTGTCCAAATGAGAGAATGGGAGGAATAGAGGAAAACTAAAGTGTGGTGTGGAGTACGGAAGGTGAGGATGGAGCAGAAATGGTCTGGCGTGGTGAAAAGTTGATGACTTGCATCCACGCCAGAGTGTCTGGAGACAACTGAGAATCAGAGGGATTAAACGTGAGGGGAGCAACGGTGGCGACAGGAGTGATGGACAGAGTAGTGGATAATGGAACAAAAATTGAAGTGGTATCAACAAAGGAAACGAGAATGGAAACAGAAACAATTGTGGATGGAACAGAAAGAACAGAGACAGGAGGAGAAGGTTGCACGGAAGAAGAATTGGCGGTGGTTGATGGAGTCATTAGTGCGGTGGTGGTGGTGTGTCTTCGGGTAGTAGGTGGAGGAAGATGAAGAGGCAGCACCACGCATTCGTTTGCTAGCCGATGTGTCAGTAACTGCAGTTTGGGAGGAGGTGGATGTTTGAGATGGCGGATAGAGATTAGTGTGCGGCACGAGGGAAGACAAAAGGGTTGAGCAGTGAAAACCGTGCACTTTTGTCTCGAGAAGTGCGCAGGCAAAATTACACAATTGGGGGCCTACTGCGATATGTTCATGGTTGTTGGGTTTGATGGAGATGGTTAGTTTGCGAATGAGGAAGATATGCCAATCATATGGCACAACTGAGGGGCCAGGGAATGCCAGAAAGGATTTCACTATCTGACTCAACAGCTTGGACTGGATTCTGTCCTTGCAAAATGTTGAAATAACCAGAAAGTTATTCAATAGATGCGCAGTCGTTTGAATGACGGATTCTGTGATAGCATCTATCATGTAACCATTGTTAGTCTGGATTGGGATATTTGGTGCAGTTTGGGTGACGAAGGGTTTGATCAGACTCTTTTGCTTGATGATGGGAGATGGGCTGATGGTCGTCGAACATAATGCCAATGGTGACCATCGAGTTTGCGTTAATCCTGACCTTGTACGTGGTACCTTGGTACAGGAAGTGGAAGCGTGAAGGGCGAGGCCCATGTTAATCTCATAATGGAAAAGCGTTGAGAAAAATCCCATTGCCTCAAGAAGTGGGCCAGCTTTCTGAAGCCATGGTTGAATCAGAGCGTTAGAGGGTAAGGGCCAAATCTATGTGGCTAAGGAGATTTCACGTTGGATCACATGCTTGGTGCCAGAGTCTTCAGAGGATGAAGAGGCCATGCTAGCAGTGATAGTTAAAGGGCGAAAAAGTAGAAAAAATGGTAGAAAGGGTAAAAAGGTGTGAAAACGACAAAAAACTGTGAATAACAAGTGTTGGATGGCAAGAACTATAGTTCAGAGCGCAAATTTGTGTTCAGTATGAGTAGATGATAGCTTGTAAAAAGTTTGGTCGCAAACAGAGAACTTGGAAATTTCAATGAAAATTTGAACAGAGCTTCGCCAACAAAGGTGACAAATGACTCAAAATCAGCCCTTATATAGTGGAATTTATAGTGCGTATTAGGTGAAATCCACTTTACCTTGCTCAGTTCCACCCAAATTTTGGCAAATACCTTCTTCACAAAATTCTAAGACCTCAGGGAAGTCTGCGAGAGTTCAGAAGGTGGTTTGACTGCCCTGCGAAGGTTCTGCGAGGGTTCAGACTGTCTGCGAGCGTTCAACTCTCGCAGGAAGTAATCTCTCGCACAACATGTTCCTATGATTGGATTTTCAAGATCAGACCATGTAGGTAGGCTAATTTCACTGCTCTAATTCCATTTAAGCACCTTGCGAGAGTTGGTAAGATGATCTTGATGCTCTGCGAGGGTTCTGAATATTCAACTTTTGAGAACCCTCGCACACCCTAAAAATGATAATTCCTCCATCAACAACTCTCATAGATATTTTTAGGAATGCATCTGAGTTAGACTAGTGACTGTCCAAGTTTCAAGAGCTATCTCCCAGGGGATCTCCAAAAATCATGAAAAAAGTGCTCTTTTAGAGTGTTTTTGACGAGATCTTGAGATTTTCTGATTTTTAACTTCTGCAAACTGGTAATCAGCTTCATCCATGCTTGATCTGACTATTGGTAGTTCTCTGAAAGTTTTGATGGACATCTGGTAATAGATCCATCAGTTCTTGGTGAATTTTGTCCTTAATTTGCCATAGTTACTGAGATCGAGGTCTTCAATCTACAAATTTAGGGGACTTATTGGCATAATCTGATGATCTGCTTCCTCCTTGATCCCATCTAGATCTGGATCCCCCTTGGACTCTGATGGATTTCTCCGATCTTGCCAAATATGGCCGAATCTTGATGGATCTAGCTTGATTTGGCTTGATCTTCCTAGATCTAAGTGGTGGTGGTCTATTAGAATAGCTTTTGGTAATGTGCCACCACCAATCTGGATCTATCTTACTGCGGTGGCCAGTACTTGTGCAACCGGCTACCGTGGATGGGTGTATCGAACGGTCCCATCTAGCTTCTCTAAATTCACGGCTCCATGATTAAAAATTTTCTTGATCCGATGAGGACCTTCGCTTGTGAATTTTGATTTCCCCTTGATCGCCTTGGTTTTATACATCAGGACCAGATCTCTGGAGCGAAGATCCTTCTTTTGTAACCTGCGATTGTTCCATGCTTTGCGTCTTTCCTTTTCAGCTGCCAGTGCATGCACAACTAGTAAGCGTGTTTCACAGAGTTTATGCAGAGCTTCGTGGCATAGTTGTTTGAATTCATTAAGATGTTGTGTTGTGGCAATCCTTAATGAAGGGACTAAAAACTCTACTGGCATCATAGCATCCTGACCATATACCAATTGGAAAGGTGTTGGATCAGTGCTTCCCTTATATATTGTCCTGAATGCCCACAGAGCAGCATGTCCCAATCTGATCTGCTAGCTTCAACTATTTTCGTGACCACGCTACACAGGATCTTGTTGGATGATTCTGCTTGCTCATTACCACGAGGATAATAAGACGTGTACTGGTTCTATGGATCTCAAAGAATTCCTCTAACAGGACCTTGATGGTCTCATTGATGAAATGACTTTCGCGATCGCTGACTAGCTCCACCGGGCATCCAAAGCGCACAATGATATTTTTATAAAGGAACTTGGCAGTGGTCCTAGCATCAGCTATTCTTACTGCCTTGGCTTCGACCCACTTGGTGAGGTAGTCTGTGGCTACGATTATGTATTGAGCCTGAGAACTTCTTGCTGCAGGGTGAATTAGACCGATGTAATCCAATCTCCACTTTTCGAATGGTCCTTGGGCTAAGACCGAGTGTAATAGATCATAATTCAATCTCATTGGTCTCCTTGCCCTTTGGCACACATCGTACTTTTTCAAGTATTCCTCCGTATCCTTATGATCGTTCGCCACCAACATCCTGGTTGCAGGATCTTGCGAACTGTAATGTCGGATGCAAAATGGCCTCCACCCATGCCTTCATGTGAAAGCAAAATGATCTGGGTGGCCTCATAAAAAAAAAAAAAAAACCGCCGAAGAATTCCATCTGGTCCTCTTCGATACAACTGGCTGGCAATCAGCTGATAAGATCTAGCTTTCAAGATCAATTTCCGCTGATCTGCCTTTGGTAGTGACTTGTCTGGTTGGCCCCGCATTAGATATTCAACAATGTCGGCAGCCCATTTTGGTACCGTGTCCACGTAAAATAAGGCAGCATCGGCCAGCTCATTGTCGGGTTGGGTTGCAACCTCCTTTCTCTTAATCTGCAACACATGATCTGCCATGTAGTGTTGTTTTCCCTTGCGAACTACTATCCGAAAATCAAACTCCAACAACAGAAGTAGCCATCTGGTGATTCTCCAGGTGTTGCAAGTTTTGTTAACGAGATAGAGCAAGGGTTGATGGTCCATATAAAAAGCGAAATGTGTGGCCATTAGGTATTGTCGAAATTTCTTAACCGCATAGATTATTGCCAGTGCTTCCTGCTCTATGGTTGAGTAATTCATTTCTGTATCACTGAGCTATCGACTTGCAAATCGGATTGGAAAATCCTTTTTGTGTTCACCTGGCTGGGTTAAGACTGCTCCAACTGCATACTTCGATGTGTCCGTATGCACATGAAACTCAATGGATCAATTGGGTGGGCATAAGATTGGTGCTGAAACCAATGCATCCTTAAGTTTTTGGAAAGCCTTTAGCGCTTCTTCGTTCTAATGTGGATCCGTTGTGAGTTTTTAAATTGGTCGAGCTAACTCTACAAAATAAAAAATGAAGATCCTATAATAGTTAGCATGACCCATGAAGATGTAGACTTTGCGGATCGTTTCCGGTGGTGGTAGATTAACAATGATCTTGATCTTTGATAGATTGGTGTGTTGGACTATTGTTGGTGGAATGCCCTTCAGATCACTATTACTCTAGGCAAAACAGTCTTTATACTCCACCAACAAGGATTGATCATTCTTTGGTTTTTTGTCATCTGTATAGAAGATGATGCTATATCTGAGTCCATCTTGATTGACTTCAAGGAATCCAACATCTTCTTTTTGCTCTTTTTTGTCATTTTGGTGGATTCGTCCTTGTTGTCTTTCATTGAAACTGCCATGACATTCGCCTCGTGGTTGCGAATATCAACATCCACTGTAGCTATCGCCTCTTCGGGTAGATCACTCCATCGGATCACCTAGTTGTAGCGTTGCTTCAACTGATTCTTCTTGTTCACAGGTGCCTTGGGTGGATCGATCCTTGAGACTTTCGCCATAGCAGACTTTTGCGGTGGTTGAGTTGGTACCTTCTTGATTCCGTAATGATCTGGGTCCCATGTGGTGTAGGACCTGCTCATCAGTCAGCTCAATCCTCACCCATGGTCTTCGCAGTAACACACGATATGTAGTTGGAGATTCAGGTATATCCATGACTACAAAAGTGATCACAAACTACATGCCGACTATTTTTATAGGGATATCGACAACTACACCTTTTGGTTTCACACAGGATTGATCTACCAGCTTGATGGCGAATCTTGCTGGCTTTAATCCTTGTAAGTGGAGATCAAATTGACACTTGATCCTCCATCTACTACTACTGCCTCATTCTCGTATCACTTGTGTTTTATTGGCAAAGTGATGTTGTGTTCCTCACTTTCCCATGTTGTCCTGATGTGGAGGATGTTATTTGTTTCTTCATAGCTCGTACAATATATGGGCTCTACTGGCTCCTCTTCTGCTTTGGCCCATTCAGCTAGAAGGCTTTTCGCTTGTGGTGCAATCCGTAGTAGTTCCCCGTGTGGTAAACTAATACGGCTTGCCAGTAAAAGTGTGAGCCTTTCAGTGCGTGGTTCCTTGGGATCCACCATGTGAAAACGTGGTTCATGTTGGTGCAACCGATTATTCTGATCAGTGCGCAGTGGTGAGCCCGCTTGCGGTACCCATTCGCCGCCAATTGGAGGTTTCGTGTGATTGTCCCTTTCCTGCTCTTTTTCCTCCGCTTGTGCCTTCTATACCCAATGTCATATTTTTCTGCTATTTTCTTCTTTCTTCCCTCACATTCTGATATGGTGCTGAAGTTGAGTGCTGGTCGTCAGTGACCGAAGGTGGTGGTGAGGGAGCCACTTCCTTTCTCTTCTGTGTTCGCATGACGGCTAACATAGGGCGTGGAATTGTTGTCTTTTCAATGGCATCCCTACTAGAACTGCTGGTTGTTGTATCGCAATAAAGTTGAGAGGTGCACTAGTTCCAGGTCTCAATGGACAATTTTTGAAACAATGTTCATAACCGCATTCTCGGTAGAAGGATGTATATTGTCCCTTGTAGGGACATTACGCAATTCTGTTTCCTTTGCCACATCCATAGCAGCCGTATTTCCTCCCCCCTTGACGCTGAGTTTGCGCTGCATGGGCTGCAACATATTCATTTATGGTAGGATCCATAAATGGTTCATCTGGTCCGTAAATGGTTGCTGCTCAAGTTGAGGTGGTACTTGCATCTCTAGTTCTGCTGCTGTCAAATTTACATGGGCCACTTGTTGATTGGTTGGCCCTGGTGGTGCAGGTAAGGCCATATGTTGTTGTTGATTCGGTGCGCCTTACCTCGGTGCTGCGTTTGGTGCCCCTTGATGATATGGATAAGAAGTCTGATAAGGACTTCTCTTATGTTGAACAATCCAAGGGTTAAATGGGCAAAATGTCGTATCATGTGATGTTGCATTGCATAGATGACAGAATCTATGTGTCAGTCTCAGATTTTGCTTTAGGACTGGACACTCATTCGTTGTATGGTTTTGTTTGCACACTGAACACCATACATTCTCTTGTCGTGGATACTATAGCTGGTTTGGTTCTGGTTGATGTGGCATTCCAGCTACAGCTCCCTATAAGGCTTTCAGTTTTTGGTCAAACTATGCCGTAAGTTGTTCCATCTGTTGTTTGTGTAATTTTGTCATTTGCTCCAACAACAGTTCTGTGGATAGAGCAGATGTGTTTGATGATGACAATGCTAACGAGGGAGTAGGAGTGTGGGTGGATGGATATTCGTCATCAGATCTCTCATCCTCTTCCCTTATGGCATCTTCCATAGCTTCTTGCAGAGTAGCATACTGCTCCCATCGTTTCAGTTCTCTTCTGATGCTTCGCGGTAGTCCGACTAGGAACCACATGATCACCGCATGATCGGAAGTTAGGGCTGCACTACACTCAGATCGTAGATGTTTAACTTGTTCAATATAGTCCCTGACCCTTTCTCATTTTCCCATCTTGACTTTACTCAACAAGAGAAATGGGTCTTCCAAAACCTTTCTTGGTTTAAAGCGTGTAACGAGAGCCGCCTTAACCGCTTTGCAGGTGGATTTTTCTTTCTCTGACAGGTTGAAAAACCAATCCTAAACGACTACCAATAAGGACATGGGGAACAACATTAGTTTTTCCGCAGGTGTCCCTCCGCCATAGATTTCACAAGCTTGCTCATAGATATGGAGGAATCGGATGGGATCTGATGATCCGTCGTATTTTGGTATTTCCATCCGTGGTGCTCTTCGGACTACTTGCAAAGGAGCGACAGGTACGAGTTGGCCCATTGGTTCCATTGGTGCTGGTGCCGGTTCTGCCTCTTGTTGCACAACTGCTAATCTAGGAAGGTGTGGTGCTTGATTTGCTATCCTTCTTGCTATTGATTGTCCCGATCTCAGATTCATCCGACGGTGGGTTCCAAAGTAGTGGATCTTGCTTGTACAGTGGGATGCAATCTGGATCTTAAGATTCTGATCAATCTGATCGGTCTGAAGTGAAATTCAGACCCTTTACGGTGGTTTTTCCTTGATAACTTCTTACTCCTTGCACTAATTCACTTGAGATTTTGACAGTAGCTAGATCTGGTGTGAATCTTTTCACTGATCAAGTCTGCTAGGGTTCTTGTGTGAGAGGGTTGGCTGTCGGAGATTTTTTAGTTGTTTTTGCAAATAAAAAACCTGATATCTCTCAAATCTTTGGTAAGTAACTCTCTCAAGGATCACAGTAGCTGGATCTTGGTCAGATCTCACTATAAAATTCTCTGCGAGAGTTAACTCTTGCACTAAGTGAAAACTTCACTGTATGCGAGGGTCCAGAACCACTATTTTGGCTTGATCTTCACCAGCACTAACTCTCGCAGGCTTCATCACTAATGGAAATTAACATTCTGAATTGATTGAGAGGATTTGCAAGAGTTCTTCCTTGTCTCGCTGAGATGGAACTTCAAAATCTTCTGCGAGAGTTCTTGCCCATTGGAACTGAAAATTTTGGTGTCTGTGAGGGTTCTCTGGTACTTTCCCATCTTTTTTTCATTGGGAACTCTCGCATAGGCACTCAAACATCAAACTAACTCTCGCAAGCTTCTCTGTGTCTTGGTCTCACTCAAATGGAACTTCAAAGGGGTCTACAAGAGTTCTGGTAAAGATTTGAATTTTTCTAGATTTCTCAAGGGTTTTTTGAATTTTTTATGATTTTTTTCTGATTTTTGCAATCTTCTTGGAACTAATTCTAGTAGGCTTCTATGCAGGTATGGGATAGTACCCTAGAGCTGCTGCCAGTCATGCAAGGGTTAATTCACACGGGTTTTGGAGATATACAAATCTGATGAGATTTTAGGCTCTTTTTCCCTCCAAAATGCAGATTGGTTTTTTTTTTTTTGGATTTTTGGCTGTTGGTTTGGTTTTCAAGCCCTTAGAGGCTGTTCAGGGCCTCCTCTACCCTCTCACACCTCCTCCGCTAGTTGTGAACAGTCCAAACACAAAAAAATACAAAAAACTAACTTTAAACTCCCAAAAATCTACCTAAAACTACTCTGAAAAACAAGAAAATAGCTAAAATGCAACTACACTAGTTAGTGGAAACCTATCCCCGGCAACGACACCACTGTAGGGTCTTCGATTTGATGTTGTAATAGCCCTCTTGATGAAGGAGGTGGTCTTTACCATCCCATCTCAAATTGGTTAGCTCATCTTCAAGAAGCATAATTTGGCTATTTCTAGACAATGTGAGTTCTGCAAGAGTTCTTGATGGACAGATTTGTTAGGATCTTGAAAAAACTCAGTTTTTTGGCACTTTTTGACACCTTTTCTTAGATATTTCAAAATCGAGCCATTGCATATTCACAAAGAATTCATAGTAGCTAGATAGATCCACCTGCTTACCAAGATGAGAGAGCTACTTCCCAGGGAAACTTAAAAAATTGTTGTCTGAGAAGGTTCTAGGCCACTTTTTGCTCTTGGGAACCTTCACAAGGGCACTTCTTTTGGGATCTAACTCTCGCAGAGTTCTTTGTGTCCTTGTCTTAGTGAGATGGAACTTCAAACTAGAGCTCTACGAAGGTTACTTGCCAAGGAAACTCAAAAATTTGTTGTCTGAAAAGGTTCTAGGCCACTTTTTGCTCTTGGGAACCTTCATAGGGGCACTTTTTTTGGGATCTAACTCTCGCAGACTTCTCTGTGTCTTTGTCTCAGGGAGATGGAACTTCAGAGAGCTCTGCGAAGGTTAATTTTGAGTTTTGATTTTTTTTTTTGGATTTTTACAAAGGTCTTTTGAATTTTTTTTTGGGTTTTTCTCTATTTTTTCAAAATTTGCTAGGAACTAACCCTCGCAGGCTTCTATGCAGGCCTAGGACAGTACCATGGAGTTGCTACCAGTCATGCGAAGGTTCTTGCCCACTGGTTTTTGAGAAATCAAAATCTGATGGGATTTTGGCTCTCTTTTTCCCTCTAAAAATAGATTTTGAGCCTTTTTTTTTCTGATTTTTATGGATTTTATAGATTAACGAAAGGATTGAGTGCTTGGATCTGATCCTCCCACCTCACAATCTCTCCCTACAACTCTTTCAAACAAAAAATCAACACAAAAAAGACAAAATCTCAAAAAAACGGCAAAACTAACACTAACTCACACTAATCTAACCCCAAAAATTTCAATTTTTTAGGTGGAAAAGAATAGTGAGAGAGAAGAAAATAGAGAGAGAGAGAGGAAGAGATTAAGAAAACTATGCGGTGAAGCGAGTGTGTGGTGCTCCCCGGCAACGACGCCACTGTTGTGTCGTCGATATAGCTTAGGGGTCCATCGTTGGGAGCGGCAACCTCACCTTCATCTGCATAGCAAGAAGAGAGAGGGAGAGGAGAGAGACGAGAAAGAGAGTGGAGAGAGAGAGAGAGAGAGAGAGAGATGGAGATGGAGATGGAGAAACCAAGAGAGTTTTATTAAAATGATAATTGAAGATGATACAATACAAAGGAGATGGCTCCCTCTTATAGATTTAGAGGTGAGCCTCCTTCACTCTCATTGGCCACTTCATTGGGACAAGGTTTCTAATCCAAGCCTTTCAAAGAAACACACTAATGGTGCTAAGAAAGCACAAGGGCACTCACATGATTCATGTGAGTTATACTTTGTGCAACTTAGATTCCTTATTTTTGAACTTGACTTTGTGAACTTGGACCTCAAACTTATTTATTTACAACTAGGGCCCAAGTCACTAGAACACAACTTAAACTATTTAACTAGTGTGCTCATTGGGTTGGGCTTACACACGCAGGACGCCAGTGCCCCTGCACTTATTATTCTATTGTACACTGTACTGTGGCGGGGCCTACTAGGTAAGGCTTGGCCAACAATATTTCAAGTGGTGGGACCCACGTGTTTATTGTTGTGCAGGAAATACTCACAACAATGTGATGCTGCGTATCGTCATGCCTTTTGATCACAAGAATAGGAAATGATGCCAGCCATGGAGTGGGGGGGTTTTCATAGCATTTAAGTGGGGTTAACTCTCAAACGAACAACTAGGGACATGTTATGACATGGTTCATGAACATATGTGTCATGAGTTTTTCTGCTCATAGTGTGGTTGTGATGCATGGGAGCAGCATGATGTATGTGCAATGAAAGAGTACGTAATAATTTTGATTTAGTTTTTCCATGCACCTTATGTTTCTTTTCCATGATAGAGCTATCTAAGGCCATCGATGCCAATGTCAACTGGTTAGAACAATGTTATGTTAAGACTACACTCTTAAACCTTGTGAGTGTGATTTTTCTTTAAGAAATTTGGGATGAGTGGTATATCTTAGCCTCCAATGTAGATTCAATTTTATGTAGACACACTATCGTTGACGTGAGACTTTGTCATGGCAATTTCTACTAGTCGTCGTGACGTCCTACATGGAAAGGTTCATCACATTTAATGCTAACTTGATCTACCTATTTTTCTTCCATTCGACTTTCTACTAGTCTTTTCTTCCTCCATAGCAACCCATCGACCGGTAACCTCATGTACCTCTTTCGCTGCCTGTGGAACTTGGCCCATCGCTAAACCCTAAACCCTAGCGTTATCAACATCAACCTGATTGCATAAAGAGTGCATACACAAAGCTTGCAGAGTAGAATATGCAATGTAATGTTAGGATGAAGGTCATACTGTGAGTTTCTCTATGTTGACGTTTACTACCAAGGTTTCTTGAAATCAATTAGAGGAAAGTTCTTCGAATGACACCTTTGGAACAGTTATTTTCTCTTGTTGGGCCAAAGTATTGAACTCTTGACATCAACGAGAGGAAAGGTCTTCAACTGACACTCTAAAATCTACACAAAAGGCTTGCATTATTCTCTTGCTTTGATAAGTCCCAGCAAATAAAAAGGAGATACAATGTTTGCAAGTTCAGAAGTTTATATTCAACTTGTCAAGATTGTTGTGATTTTCGCACATGCAGAAACTCCAGTCCATATAGTATGGTCAATAACGTGAACCCAATTTCTAGGATTATGAGTATGAATCCGTCATACTGTAGTAGTGAATCTATTGCTTCAACAAAAGGCTCTCAGTTTATTTCCAAGATCAAATAGTAAAGTACAAACTTTAATCTACTTCCACGCAGGTTATCTTAAATCAGATGGCTAATTATTCACAAATATAGCAATCCAAAAGTCTCATATATAAGAATTTAGCCTGCTGATTTATAGCCTTTGCTACAAAAAAATTCAGAAACTTATTGTCATATGGTGGCTGCATAGCCCAGCCATAGAAAGCTGAGCTTTTGACACCCGTATGGAACTTTTTGCCAGCAGAGTTGTTGTGCGATTCTGAGTCAGATACACAAAGTCACAGAAAACCATGTATTTCTGGATTTTCTAGGCATTTTGGTGGCTTGGTGAAGCAGTGAGGATGCACATACCGTAGCATGTCAAGAGCAGTCTACTGGCAGGCCACACCTACTCACTCTTTGGAGCCTGTGATGCCTTTACATTCTGGAGTAGCACTAGGAATCTGTCACATTTGTAAAACGTGTAATACAAGAAATCAATCAAAACCAATCTGGGTACCTTTCATTGGGTGTTTGGAAAGCGAAGATGAAACTTAGTACCTCTTTTGGCAAAGGCTCTTTTCCTCAAAACATTTTATATCTGAGCTTCCACCAGTTGCTGAGAAATTTTCTTTTATGAGAGAATGCAGTGGCTTTTATGGATGGAGAATTCTAGTAATTGTCAGAGAGCAGATGAATAGTTTCAAGACCCACTTGCTTGATGCAACAATATGTTTGTTTTGCAGGTGTAACACAAACAGCTAATTCAAGAAAACTAAAAGAAAGATTTTCTGATGTGACCAGTCCCGAGAAAAGTTCAGCATTTCTTGTACAGGAGGTGAGAGCCAGTGGGAGCTGTGATAGTACTCACAACCAGGTCACACCTAACTCGGAACCACCTATGCCAGCTTGACTTCCAGATACCATGTCTGAACTTCACCCGAGCAGCAAGCTTGGATTGTAAAATGACTGCGTTTCTTGCCACCGCAGCTTTAAGGCTTGCTGAATCGGAATGCCTCAGTTCACAGTCACGTATGGAGACAACTCCTTGAACAACAGTGGTGTTCTGACGATGCTGGTGAAAAGGTACAAAATAAGCCCTTCCTATCTCCTTACCACTGTAGTAGAGAATCACTAGAAGACGAGTGTTGTAAATGCTGAGATGGTGGTTTCTGTTGTAGGATTCTACAGTGACGATGATGTTTGAATTCAGCACAGCATCAAATGGATCGGATGTTTGAGTAAGCGTCTGAAGAGGCCTGTTTGAGACGGTCAGCTGTGTGATCTGCACATCCTGAATACGATACCTTGGCTTGTGTGGATGCAAGGCAAGGACTGTGACCATGATAGCAAATCCCGTGAGAATGATAAGGACAAGAAAAGCTACACAAATGCACATAAGCCAGGGTAGACCTAGCCTACTAGAAGATTGGCCTGCAGGAGTGGAAAGCTCATTGTTGTTCTTCATGCGAGAACGGCCCCAAGCCATTGTCAACAGCCCCAGGTGGAGACCAGCCAATCTCGCAGCAGCAGCAGAAGGAATTGAGTTTGATCAAACAGCAACAAGAGGCAAGAGGAAGATGGGTTGTGAATATCAGCAAACCATTGCTCGAGGGAGAGATTTGAGTGATACTACATAGTTCGTTGTTTTATAAGCGTTCATTGTTTGTTATCCAAAAAACAATGCTCTCAAAGTGGAGTGGAGTGGAGTGGCTAGACAGTTCACTTTAATGAAGGATTATTTTGTTTCTTTTCATTTTTTTCCCCTTTGTTTCCCTTTGCTTTTGGGACAAACAATCCAAAAGCCACATGTTACCTTTAAAGTGGAATCTAGACGACAGGAAACCCGTTTATGTTCCCTAAGAGAATAAGTTATTGGCAAGTTTAATGGTAATATTTTCTTCAATATATTATTACATAAGTTTGGAAATATATTGCATAACTTCCAACTTTGCTAGTGAAATTAAGAGGACCTAACCAACATGGGGTTTTAAACTTCAAAAGATAAGGCCATGATTTGTATCGGTAAATCTATAATTATGATCTAAGTTCTCATGATTTTCTTTTGAATTGATGCACTAATTGAATTGCATTAGTACATGTGTGCAATATTGTCCATAAAGAGAATCAATGGCCCACATATTGGCACTATAGGAAGATAAGTACATGAAATATTGGATATGTGCTTATATTGATTCATCACTTGAGAAATTGAAAAGCAAATATATTTAGCTTTTTTTTGAATGAAAAAAAATATCATGTTTGTTTAGTCATCAAATATAAACTTAGAATCTAAAAAGAATTTTGAACCTTCAAAAGTCTTCTTCTTAAGAAACAACTTATATAAGGAGAGACAAAATAAGAATTTCTAACACATTTAGCCCTTGACAGGTTTATTCTTCTCCAAACTTCTGAGCAATGAGCTAATTTTCCAGTGATGGTTGTTGCCCACCTCCATTTTTTGTTGGGGACCGTTGTTTAGAAGCAAGCCCAAACACACCCATCATTAACTTATTACTAGCTTTCTAGTGATTTAATGTGAACCTTTTTTTTCAAGCTACTAAACGTACCACTCGGAGGATTGGATATCATCAAAACATCTTCTATTTTTGGAAATATTAGTTATTATCGCTATGTCATTATTCGAATTCGCCGAATGACCTTTCAAATTCTTTTAAAATCATTTCAACAAGTCATATTATACCCCAACACTACCTGTGATGTTCAATTGGCCACTATAAGTCTAGGGCAAAGTCTTAAGTTGGTGGCCTATTAGGTTAGGTGTTTGATATGACATGTGCAAGAAGCGATATATTCAACATGTTGTTGTAGGATCTTACTAGCTTTGAATGGACCCCAACAAATTGCCAAAGGTTCAATGTGCATCACATTCATGGCTAAGATAGACCATTCAAAAATCACACATCACATGTAATTTTTGCGCCAACGAATGGGAGGCTCTAAAGCTGCGACAATGCATGTAAGATTCTTGGGACTACTTGGAATCGACAGCTCATGTTTCCAGACTAAATGAAAGCCGATCTTCCTACTGTTTGTGTTGGCCTAGTAGGACCATGTGGACTTGCGCCAAGTCTCAATTTTCTCCCACAACCCTCCCAAGGCTAGAGATCATGGACTATTCTCTAGAGTATGATGTTAAAAGTACAGTACTAAGGACCGTAAATGGATCTTTGAATGATCCACAAGGTTGATTGTGTGCTTGTTAAAAAATCTATCAAATACTAATCATCAAAAAACAAGATCTAATTTAGCAGCTTGATAGAAAACAAATAGAGACAATCTGAGCTTTTGATCAAAAACTATAACGAACTTCACACGTGTGAAAATGAGGCTGTAGTACGGCCTGTACACAGAGTTTAGAGTGTGTCAAAGCTGAGTTTCATTGGAATCGATCACTATCATCATACAATGAGAGAAAACTCGAGTTTCTCCTTGAGGCTCCAAAAAGTTTCTATCTTCTCACTATGGAGAATGAGAATACATAGTAAAAGACACTTCCTTTGTCAAGTTAGGTGAAAATCCAGCATGTAATAAGGAAGTAGGCTCAACTTTCTTGCCCTAATGTGAAAACCCTAGTCTAGTTCCAAGAGTCATGCTTGGTAGGTGCATGGTAGGTACAAATCTCATCATAAATCATAGTCTAGATCCTACAAAGTAGGAATCACTACCAAATGGACACAACCACTCCTCTTGACTCGTGGTAACCTACTTTAGGTGTGAATTTACAAGTGGCACTTTGGCCATTCAAGTAACTAACAAACAATATTGACAAAATGTACAATATTCTACATGGCTAGATTTGCCAATGTAAGCAATTTTTCACATATGACACATTCCTTGAAGCCAAAGTTGGGGCTTCGATGGGCTATCATTTTGGCACACGACCTGCACCTCTCTTATTCCTAAAAGTTTCTATAGCTCTATTAAATCCATGTCTTCTAACTATCATATCAGACCACAATCAATTCAGACTCCCTTCAGTCTTAAACTTCAATTGAGGCCAATTAAGACCTCAAACTAATTCAATATTTATGGACTTTATGGTTTCTGTCATGCCCAAAATGCCAAATGGGCTAGCTGGCAAGTCAAAATTTCAAAAATCATTTTAGTATGTTCATATTGACACCTTGAGACTATTGGTGATATATCCGACTGGCGATCGGAAGTCGGTATGACAAAATCATAGGTTGGTTCAAGCACTACATTTGGTGAGTTGTTGTAGGATTGTACTATCTCCTAATGGACACTGACAAGTTGCTATAGGCAAATTGTGCCACACACTAATAGTTGAAATAGAAAGTTAGAAAAATGCATAACAAGTGAGAGGCTTTGAAACCAGGGCATCTCTGACACCATTTAAAAGTGACAACTTGTATTTCCAATCTGAATGAAAGCCCATATTATGAAAAAAACAAATAATAGCTTGATTAAAATCATATATTATGTACATATGCTAATTCCACACATGTGGAAGCTATTCCCATGTGTGAAGGATGTTGGATTTATTCCTTCTCTCCCTAGATCCAGATTTAATCTATATTCATTCTTATTGCTACATATTCACTCGCATTGTCGCACAGTCTCTAGAAATACACAAGATCCAAAGACAAGTACCTAGGCAACAATCAAGCTATCAAGGAAGGTCGTTCACTATTGATTACTTTTGAGTGTCAACTGTCGACTCAAATGTTCAAATCAAACATTCAAATATTTTCACCCTCAACTCCAGCCTATCCGAATTTGACTCGAATCGACAAATTGTCGACTGTCGTGCTAACATGGTACCATTGTAAATAAAGCTAGTCGCCTATACTAGCTAGTCTTTGCACTGTGCAACTATTTTGACAATGACAGCAGCCACGATTACCACATGTCCAAATAGTGACAACCATGATTGCTGCCAAGATCCACCTCAGATGACACAACTCAACTTCTCTATACATTTGTAAATATGTTTGCACAAATGTACATTTTTCATAATAACATTAGATCAATCAAGGATAGATTAAAATATTCATATTCAGAATCAGATGATCATTGTAATCAATCAGCAGACACAATAGATGCTATCACATTGATTAGATTCAGACAAAGAGTCAGAATAAGCTATCGACTGAATTTTGCATTATCGAAGTTGTTATAGAACCAGGGCTAGTTTTGAATATAAGATTATTACCACAATTGTCTTGTGCTTGTTATTTTGACTGACTTGTATTAATTACTTTCTGAATCAATTCATTTTCTTATTGCATTCGTGATCATGTCAGTGTAAATGTATGCTACTTTGAATTATTATTCTATTTGATAATGCTCTCGTATAGAATTGTCTGAATTGTTTGTTGCTTATATTCTAGAAGAACACTTGCATATTTTATTAAGCATGAATTAGAAGCATTTAACCTCTGTAGAAAATTCAAGGAGTGAGCAGAAAAATTGGTAAACAGATCAAATGACCGAGGTCAATAGACAATGGTTGAGAGTACATCTCAACTGAATTTAAGGAGTATTGCCTCATCCAAGGCATCAAGCAGCAGTTCATCACTCCTTATTCGCCTCAGTCCGATGGGCTTGTTGAGAGGAAGAATGAACCTTAGTCTAATCAGTTAAGTGCTTGCTCAAGCATCACTACCTAAGCACTTCTAGACTAAGATCACTTTTCTTTTCCATCTCTATTCCATCTTTCATCTTCTCTTAACAGTGTAACTTTCATCGTGCTCATTTGTGAAATCCAATTCCGTCTGTTCCCATCCATACTGATCCACCGTTTACCGACTCTTTTCTCTTCTTCTTCTTCTTCTTCTTCTTCTTCATTCAATTTTTTTTTTTAAAAAGCATAAATAAAAAGTTGAAACACCATCATCATTGTACGGGCCTTGAAACAACCCACCAACCAACTACTTTGCGACATTATAGTGCTGAACTATGGAGACCACCCTTGGAGGATTATCCAAACTAAAGAAGTTTCCTGATGAAACAATCCGAGGCTACACCCATCGGATCTTCCATCTAGTGAAGAATTGTCCGATTCATGAACATAGAAAGAGTACTTTGAACATTGAATTTCTTCTAAGGGCAATAGATAAAAAAAATCATTCTATAATAATTAAATATTTGTATAAAGGCCAAAAATGTCTTTTGAACAATGATTGAATGTTGGCATAAAGAGTGATATGTGGCCACACTATTACTCTTATGCATCATGGCAAAATACTATGTTGGACTGCCCAAGAAGATAAGATGTGGTATGGAAGAGTTAACATCCTATGCTTCACTTGCACAACTTTGTAAGGATGTTGCCATGATGGAACTGCTGATCTCACATGGGATGATGGATTTTTCCTACCGCTTTGATGAATCATCAGATGGGAAATCAGAGGAACAAGAGTCAACAATGAGTGATGATCTAGCAAGAATAGAACCCTATACAAGGCAACTAAGTGTAGCAGACTCAAGTGGATCAAGTTGGTAGGTCATAGTAATGCTTTTCTAGGACTTCATAGCTGGCAGAATCATTGTCGCGGCCATTGTTCTGGTCTCATCAAACTTGACGTCTCTGATAGTCTTCACTAGATTCGTTTCTGGCATATAGATCTTGGAGTATGACGAATGATTGTCATACTCGACGAGATATCCTAATTCGACTTTCTCATCAAGCTTCTTTTGAAGCTTATCAGGAATATGTGCATAAGCTACACAGCCAAAAATATGAACATGTGTCAAATTGGATTTTCTACCCCACCATAGTTCGTGTGGTGTTGTGTGAGGGATACCTGATTTGCCTATCTTGTTCTGGATGTAGGTGGCTGTAGTTACTACTTTAGCCCATAGCACTCTTGGTGCCTTGGAATAGGCCATCAGGCACCTTGTGACTTCCATGAGTGTCATGTTCTTTCTCTCAGCCCCACCGATGTTGTGGTGTGTAGGATGCAGTCTTTCTGTGAAGGATTCCTCGATCATTGCAGAAGTTAGTGAAGCGGTTCGCACCACGATTAGTCCTGATCTAATTCACCTTGCTTCCTGTGCATCTTTCTGTCCAGTTCACATATTCTGTGAACTTGTCGAATGCATCTGATTTGTTGTGAATGGAGTAGACTCTAGCGAACTTGCTATATTCATCAATGAAGGTGATGTAGTACTTCGAGCCTCCTATTGAGATCACATCGAAAGGTCCACAGATGTCTGAATGTACCAGCTCCAGAATCTTTGTTGTTCTGTAGGAGTCTTTGGTGAATGGAGTTTGAGACATCTTCCCTTTTATGCATGCATCATAGGTTGTCGAATTGGTTGCATTCGTGATGCTTACCCCTATGATAGCTCCATGCTGGCTTGTTTGATACAATGCCATTGAGTTCATGTGGCATAATCTCTTGTGCCATAGAACATCTACTGAATCATGGGAACGTAGAATGAACTATTATTGTTTTTCTGTTTACCTTGAGGTTGTCTGTTCCTTGGGTTCTGGTAGCAGTCCATGGCTGCATGACCCTTCTTTGGCAATGGATACACTCGATCTTCAAACTTAGCCAACAGGAATTGACAATATGTCCTTCATGTTCGCATCTCACACATACTTTCTTGTTGCCATTCTGCTACCTCATCTTTTCTTTGTTCTTCCATCTGCCTTTGCTAGCTCCCTCTGTTTGCTGGGCTTGGTCCTGATTTCGATCAGACTCACTCTTGGGCTTAAACTACTTCTTTGGCTTCTCCTTGTTGCTGTAGAGAGCTTGGTCAGAAGCGTCCTTGTGATCAAGGTGCTCACAAGCTTCGACTTCTTCTCGAATCTCAATCACTACCTTTTCAAGTGCCATAGTTGGATCCTTTGCTAGCAACGTTTGGGTTGTCTGGAAAGATCTTGGTAAAGCTCGTAACAGGTAAGTGTGCTGCTTCTCCATTGATATTGCATTCTCTGTTTTGGAGTTGTGTAATAAAAGGAACAGATCCTTCATCTTTCTAATAAAGGAGGTGAGGTCTCTACCATCCCAATGTAGGTTTGTCAGCTGATCTTCAAGAAACATGATCTGGCTACGTGATTTCATTTGAAATATGGTAAGCAATATATCCCACATCTCTCTTGCATTGGAGAGTGTCGCGAGGTCAAGCGTTAGGCTATCTTCGATGGATGACGATAATAGGGCTACTGCATTGTCGTTCTTTTCTCTCCATTCTCATAGCTCTTTGCCGGTGGTTGTAGGCATCTCTTCAGTGCCATCTACCCAAGGTCACAGCCCTTCTCCCTTTAGTATGAGAGAGGTCTTCACCTTCCATGCTAGGAAGTTGGACCCTGCTGAGTCGAGAATTGTGCAGATCTTCTATTGCATGCTGTTTATAGATGCCATTGTTGTCAAACTGTTCTTCAGTCTGTTTTTTGGTTTTTGTTCTGAATGTTTGTCTCTTGGATCTGATAGCTCTTAAGCTATATCAATGCTCGAATTTGAGCTTGAGGGCTCTGATACCACAGATGACAAGTTCGGATGGAATTCAAATCTGTTTGCTAGCTATTGCTTGCTAGATTAGATCTACTATCTTCCAAAGCGTACATAGACACTGCTGACCTATGTTTAATTGTTTATACATTCAACAAGACAAACCAATGTGCGAAATGAATAGTAAACATCTGATTACGAACACACGACATTCTAACATCAAAGCATTTCAATAATATTCAAGACAAGAAAACATCTGTATAACATCCACTGTATTATCAATGAATTTCTTGAGCACTGTTGTGACAAACCCACATAGCGTGTCAACGTGAAAAATCTATGTCTCTCACGAATCATAAATTGTCTCGCTTACTAGTGGACTTCTTGGACATCTATATGATGTTCAATACATCTATATAATGTTCAACCGATCTTCTCGCTCTCAATTTGTTTATATAGATGAGTAGAGAGGACACATTTAAGCTGATTAGGAATTACAAGAACGGTTGAATAAGCACGTCCTAACAGTATCCAAGTGGTCCATGGAGAAGTGACATCCTCTTTGTACTTTCCTGCTCTTCGTTGTACTTTGAAGCGTGGAGATCCGCCGAATTTCGGTCTTCATGTCTTCTTCGCCTTTCGTCCTTGCCATTGAGCTTTTCTGGGTCCACGAACATTTATTCTTTGTGTTTGGGTATCCTTCAGTCAACGAATATTTGACAGTCGTCTTTGGGTCTTGACTCTTCGAAGCTTTGGTCTTCGCGTCCGGGCAGCTCCCTTGCATTTCTGTGGACTTGAGCTCTAAAGCTAGCAAAGCTTTGTGGCTAGAAACATGTTGTTTCTTCAAGGCCTAGGAGACCAAATACAATTTTTTGTCACACTTAGAACACAATTCCCATTGTGTCATTGGAATACACGGACATTGCAAGATTCATGGGCCCCTGAA
The DNA here is from genome assembly GCA_029204225.1 of Diphasiastrum complanatum. Taxonomy (NCBI): domain Eukaryota; kingdom Viridiplantae; phylum Streptophyta; class Lycopodiopsida; order Lycopodiales; family Lycopodiaceae; genus Diphasiastrum; species Diphasiastrum complanatum. Next base: position 47,413,126 of record CM055106.1, read on the forward strand.
ACCCGGACCCACTCATTAGCATGAGTATAAGGAGAAAGTGACCAAAGAAAGACCAATCAACGGAAGTAACTAATGAAAAATCCAAGTACAATCTACCCCAAAACCAATGTCATAACCAAGGAAGTACCTTACGACATTTACCTAGAAACTGTATGATATACCATTTAGAGGTTGAAGGATGCCTAATACTACCATACGTAAGTGATAAATGGTAGGGGTAAGATATGTAATTGATGACATTCAGGACTTACACTCGCCGTACCAAAGAACAAACACCCGTATGTGACTAAAGTTAGCCCTAAGCTAAGGAAAGGATATGCATAAAGAGTCTAATTAAGATGGAGTTTAGCACGTAGATGGTAAGATAAGTGCCCATGCAAGGAGTGTGAAGATGCATTTCACAACTTCCTAGAAGGCCACCCTCATTAGAAGTCACAAATTTCAATACCTCTCATGACTAAGATGAGTAGTCTTAGGATGACATCATTCAACCACCAATCCAAGAGAGCTATTAGGAAAAAAGACTGGTAAGCAATCAACAAGGAATCGTAAATTGACCCATATGAAGGATTTATGCGAAACAAGGGAAAGGACCAGGACGACGATAACAATGGGAGGAGGATTCATGGTTTCAAGCCATACTTAATAGTAAACAAACAAGGGTCATCGAGCCAAGCTTGCTGTTAAGAACCCAAGTAAAGAATAATACATCGATAGGACCACCATTCTAAGAGTCAAGCAAGGTGATGGAAAAAAGAGGGTAGATTGGAAAGGGTGGAATGTTCTAAAAGTTCAAGATCGGCTAAGCAAGATCACCCTAGAAATGTTGACCCAATGTATCTGAGCTCCTCCACGGAAGTCTGTATATCATCTCTCGTTGGTCATATCTCTAAGGGCTTGGAAAACCCTCATCGATCCGATGAGTATGGGAGTAATCAGTGAGGCTCCAGGATTGGAAGTGGTCAGACCTTGATTACTCGTGTAAGGATAGTGTGGGTCCTTCCCTCACTAAGGCATTTTGGCTGGACCAATCCCCAGTCAAAATTTGCTTGAATAGAGCAGATCAAAACAGGTTGCAAGGTAGTGGTGGATTTTGCAATCCATTTACAGTGGTGGGAGAAAGAAGTAATTTTGGGAATTAGCTATGGTGGTCAGACTTTTGGAAAAATGTAAAACCACGGATCTTTCTCCATACTCAACAGATTTGAGCATTGTAAAATGCTTTCTAGCACTGTATGGTAAAGGCCAAGTGATTGTCAGGAGGGTAGGGTCAGCCATGAAACTTGTCAAGAGCAATTGTCCATCTTTTCATCTATGGAAGAAAGATGACAACTAAAGTTTTATAGCAAAAAATTGTGGATCTTTTCCTATACATAGTGTTTTTGGATGCTGTAAAAAGCAGCAGATGGGCACCCTGGCAGTCCGAAGCAACAACCCAGTGGCTATGGAGGGCCACGGACCAGGAAAGAAACTGGATCAATATAGGAGGGCGGCCTCTAGAACAATTGGTCAGACAGATCTTGGTTCTACTAACAAAGCGCGCAGTTTACTTGACAAAGGATGAAAAAGAAATGAATGTGAACTCAAAACATTTCTATTCATGACCAACTCAAAAGATTTGCGATGGATTCGTGAAATTTGTCTTGCAGTCAACTCAAAAGATTCGCAAAACAGTTTCTTGTAGAAGTTCGCGGCTTTCTTGTTGAAGCTCAAAAGATTCGCGAGCAAAATATTGTTGTGAAATATTTGGTTTCTTCTGGACTATTCTTCAAGCTCACCTGTCGTGAACAGTTCGCGAAATATTCTGATTCTTTTTCAAGCTCAAGAATTGTCGTTTGTCGCAAACAATTCGCGAAAGACGAAAATGTTGCGAATAATTCGTGAAATACGAAGTTGAAACGAAGAAATGGACTGTCGCAAATAATTCGTAAACAAAATTTATTCGACTCTAGAAACAGAGCATCTATTTGAATATCAATCGTCGTAAACGGTTAGATGTCTATTGTTACAACATTGAAAGGCCAAAATAACTGTAAATAAAAGTCCAAAAGACCTGTCCTGTAGCAATATAAATAGTATATTGATGATTCATATTCAGAGTTATAAATTTTTTTTTTTAATCAATAGTTTCTTATTGTCTAAAATTGTCTAAAGTTGTCTCTTATTTTCGCACGCATATTCAATCAAAGCTAATACTACTCTATTAGTACATAGATCAAATACAGTCCTGATTGAAGACACTGATATTAGTTTGATTTATTCAAACTTTCACCGTGTTCTCTATGGAAGAATAATTACTATTTTTCCTACAATGGTATCAAAGCATACAGGTTCAAGGTTGATACAATGATATCAGAACGAATCAGATCATCCCTCTCAGCATTCTTCATACATCCATCAACAAATCACTATCTGGAGTGATTCAGAAAATTAGAAGATGTTGTCAATCATCAATATTCAAGCTAAGATCACTACGATCTTGGATCCAGAAGGTTCAAACTACCTGATTTGGAGATTAAAGACTTCATTCGTATTGAAGGGCGAAGGTCTATGGCAATGGGTAGAACCAATTGAGGAGAAGCCAGTAGCTACTCTTGGTAAAGAACTTCAAGAATGGAGTTTAAAAAATGACAAAGCTATAGCAATTATTGCGTCTTCAGTGCATGACAATATAATGCTCGATCTTACATCAATTTCGAACGCAAAAGATTTATGGGAAGAATTGCAGACCAATAATGAGACTCGATCTCATAATCAGATCATGTTCTTGGAAGACCAATTAACTTACCCATACTGGGACGACAAAGACCTGAATACATTCGTGCAAAAGATAAAAGACCTGTTTATTTCCTTGCAGAATTCTGGTGCAGAAAATACAATTTCTAAGGAAAAACAACTTAGTTATTTTCTTCGAGCCCTACCCAGGTCATTCCACACAAAAAGAACCCTATTGGCGAAAGATGCGACAATGACACTTCAAAAGGCAATAGACGGAGTTAAGGAGGAAGTAGAAGCTCGTGAATGCTATGACGACAATGGTGATTCCGAAAATGCTCTATTTACTCAGAAGAATAAATCTTCTAAGAAGTCTAAGTTTAAGAGGGAGTCATCTAAAAAGAATGAGTCTAAGACAAATGAACAACAATCTGGTAAACAATAGAAAAGTTCTGGTGATAAGAATATCTACAATAGATGCAAAAGATCAGGTCACATAGAAGAAAAGTGTTGGTTAAATCCAAGGATTGAATGCATTCATTGTCATAAATGGGGTCATGCAGCAGTAGACTGTTATCAGAATCCTAGAAACAAAAAAAGAGCAGAATCGAAGCGAACCTTCAGATTCAAACTGTGTCAAAGACAAAGTAGAACTCTCCAGAGCAGCAGAAGACATGGCAACACAGAACTCAACAGCTTATGTTAGTGCTGATCTATGCTATTCATCTAATTCAATTCGAGAAATAGTACTTGATTCGGGAGCCACCTCACATTTTGTTTTCTCACAAAAAAATTTGTTTGAGTACAAGAAGATGAACTGTTTGTGATTCATTATACTTGGAGACGGTTCTAAACACATGCTTGATGGAACTGGTGTGTTATGGCTAGACACGAATCAGGGTGACAAGAAATTGGAGGAAGTTCTCTATGTCCCTACTCTTGACAAAGATCTTCTATTTGTAGCTAAGATAGTCGATACAAGCATGTCAAAAACCTTCACGAAGAAATCTTGTGAACTGTTCGAGGAAGATTCTGATAAACTGGTTGCTAAAGACAACAGAGAAGAAAATTTATATCACCTGAACATTCGAACAAGTCAATCAAACTCAAGAATCGATAGATGTACTGTGGCACAAGAGGCTATGTCACATGAACATGGAAGCCTTGTACCAAGCCAACAAAAGTCAGAGAATTCAAGGAGTCAAAATCAAAAGTAGAGATATTCGAACTACCTGTGAATCCTATCTTAAAGGCAAGATGACTAGAACACCTTTCAGTAAGGATGTTTATAAAGCAACTAAGGTACTTGAAATTGTGCATTCAGATATTTTTGGACCATTTGGAGTATTGTCGTTGGGTGATGCAAAGTACTTCATTATGTTTATTGATGACTTCAGCAAGTTCGTTGTGGTATACTTTATTCGTACCAAATCTGAAGCTTTCAAGAAATTCGTTGAGTATATGAATTGGGCAAAGAAGTAGACAAGCAATAAGCTAAAGCAGATTCGCACAGATCGTGGAGGTGAGTACATTTCCAATGAGTTCAAAGCTTATTGTACTGATCGAGGTATTATGAATACAAAGACTGCATGTTTACATATTCAGAGCCTATAGAACCTATTAATTAATTCTAATTTGTTTCTTTCTTCTTTTGCCTATCAACAGAGACTGTGGGCACTTCTTGAGATTATCTTTTCTTGTTTTAAGACCCAGATTAGGTAGAAGCGGCCGATAATCATTGTAGTATTGTCCTGCCTATCAAAGGACATCCGGATGGGTCACTCTTGAACTGAATGCACATGCATAATCAACCAAAATGCAAGCCAATGCGTTCAACAAATGATCTACGTTACTGCTCAGTTGAACAACGATGGATTCCTATTTCTACTTTGCTGCAAAATGAACTAAAATCAGATCCTACATTATTTTACTTGCATAAATTGACAAAACAAGAAACAAAACTAATCTACAGCATGTTAGAAGTCCAAGAGTCAAGAAACCAACCAGTCTTTTGATTCTTGGACATCCCAAGAACATCAAGAACTAGAATGTTAGAGAATATGCAAGATTTATGCCACATTTCTAGCCTATTTAGTTTACTTGAATGCTAGCTCCTACATTAATCCACAAGAAAACATGAAATCTAATCCACTCTAAAGAAAAGCGAAAAAACCAATCCACTCTAAATCCACAACCACACACAATATGAATGGAAGGGCATGATCATAGGGGCATCACTCAAGAAAACCATCATGATCAAGGAGCTCAATGGATGCATCTAACTCATGGAGGCTCTTCTCATTTCAGCATGGAGTTGATACAATACACAAAAAGCTCCTCTTCACAAAGAGGGAGTCCCTTAAATAAGCAAGAGAGCTCCTTAGGTGGTATCCTAGTGGAATTTCCAGATTTCACAATTTACAAGTGGAATAATGCTCTCCACTAGAGGTCACCATCAAAAGGTGGATCACTCTACTTTCTTTAAGAGAGATCTACCTGCATTTAATACATTTGCCTAGAAATACTAGTTCCTACATGGTCATTCCATCTTTCGGGATTCACTACGAGGCTTACACAGTTCTTGCTTGCCATTCCTAACTAGCATTTCTCGGCTCTCAGTCTTCGTTAGTCTTGTCTTCTCAGAGACCTCCTCGGTCTACGGTGAGAGGTGCTCTTGAGTTGCTCTGTCCGAGTATCTTGGGGATTCGACATAATCAACCAACATCATCCCACCCCTAATGTGTTGCAGGACCGACTGCAACCCATATTGGACGATGTCGCTCCGCTTTTGCATTGGCATCTTCGAATGGTACTTGGAAAAGCGTAGATCTTCATTCGCTTACATAAAACCAAGTGCTTATTGTCGCTGGTCTGTAACACAAAAATTGTTTTTTACAAAATGTCGCGATTGGATCAGGATGTCTTATTGCTATAGGTGGTTGACATTCTCAAAATTGGAGAGCTCTCAGCAGCTTCACAACTTGCATGCTCGAGTGCTTTCCATGTGTCTCTTTGTTTTGTCACTGTATCTGCCATTGACGGTTTCATCTTTGGTTTCTTGGCAGATTCTATCTTTTGGGAGGTCTGTATCCTCCATTTGCTTCTGGGTGTCTCCGCAGTTCTTCGCTCAATCAAAGTCTCAACCTTAAGGAAAACCTTCGATCTGTAGGTTGCACAAACTTCGATTATCAGTCTCAAGGGGATGGACTCATCATAAAAAATTTGGTGATAGAAACAATTTTGGATGGACGTTTTGCTAACGGTGAGGAAACATGATGAAGGCTTGGTGAAAGGATGAAGGAACTGATAGTTCTACAATTGCAGCCTTGGACCCTTGCAATGTAGCTTTGACCACCACTTGCTAGGTGAGGAGCTTGTTTTATTTTGCAGGTTCACGGTTGTCTTCATCTTTCTTTTCTGTAGCTCTTTCTTTTGATCCGTTACTTTTGGATCTCTTTGGGCTTCGTAGGAGGGGATTCAACTATCATTGCTCCAAAGATTTTCTTTTGATCAAAATTGATCTGACTCATCTGTTGGATGTTCTATTTACTTGATCTATCAATCTACATAAGATTAAGATCAATCTAGATCAATTATAGACATAAAATCCTAACAAGAACAATCATTTATTGAAGGTAAATGTACTTGCTGGTTTCACACGTGTGAAACCCTGTCAGGGTATGGACTCCAACCTGAAAATCAAGTACACATTGATATAACCTCAAAACAATCAAAACAAATGTAGACAAATGGAGAGAATCACTCAAAATTGCTTCCAAAACCAAGATTGGTGTCTCACATTGATTATGGCCAAATGTGGCTCTATATATACAATAAGTGGGAGCTCGTGGTACTGATCATCCCTATGATCCCACATGTGTGAAGGTGCTTTGTCATATGATGATTCATCATGCAAAACTGACACTTGGACAAAACCTTCTATTTTGAGCACTTTTGGTCCATTTTCCTTCTATATGGAGATCTACTTGGAAATCTTCTAGAAGTCAATATTCGCCTACTTCAGCTTATTCCACACATGTGAGCTGTCCTCTACACATGTGATATGACACCTAACCAAAGGATGTGGCTCATGCAATCAATAGATTGATGCCATGTGTCATATGCCTAGAAAAGTAGTTTTTGGCCTTTTTAGCCATTAGAACTTGAATTAAATCATATGTACAACCTATATGATTATGGTACATGACAAGTACACTATTTTCACACGTGGGAACAGGCTCCACACATGTGTGTTTATCTATATACAAGATTTTTGGCCTCTACCAAGCTTATTTTTGCATTTTTCACACTCCTCCTCAAAAATCTAGCTTGATGGAAAACATGATGATCTTGAACATGGGCTGAATTGGTCTTTGCTGGTTCAAAAGGTGTGAAGATCAGCCAATGGGCTTGATGTTGATCTGAAATCACCATATCCATGATAGTGCTTCTTTGATGTTGACATCTTTGATGAACTTGAGAGCTTTGCACCATCCTAGCACTTCCAAAATTGATCCCTTCCAAATTTCATGTAGATGCTTGACCTTGAGGCTTGCTCCTTCACATGAGATATGCTCCTCTTTCCCTTGAAATGTGAGGCACATGGATTCAACCATATTTCTTGAGTTTATTTTTGGAATCACAAATTGAGAAGGTCTCTCCTCCTCAATCCTTGGCACACTTAAACCTTGAGAAGGATTCTCCTCCTCAATCCTTGGCACATTTGAACCTTGAGATGACTCCTTAAGATCCTCTTCATGGTGCTCCTTTTTGATGGAAATCCGAGGCCTCCATGTCTCATAATGATCACAAGTATGACCATTCAATATGCACTTCCTATGATTATCAAGATTACTTATGCTAGAAACATAAGTCCAAAAATCACCACAACTTGGCATGATTTTTCCAATATTGAAATCAAAAGGCATTTCCATTTCAATAAGGCTAACTACTTGCTTATGGATATAAGTGTCCACTTTGGATGCTTCACTTATTCTCATAAGAAGTTTACAACTTGCCTTTAAGATTGAAAACTTACAATTTTCATCTTTATGAATGAACACATCATTCATGATCTTATTGAAACCAGAAGATCCTACATTATGAAGATATTTCCATTTCCTTGACTTCATAACTAATGTAAGCTTACAAGGAAAACATATTTTGCTATCTTTTAAGACATCACACTCAACTAGTATTGCCTTAAGCCACCTTTGAGATACAAAAATCCTTTCAAAGTAAAATGGTTCTTCATAAGTTGACATGATAGCATAAATGAAACTATTTTCATTTTGTGATTGATCCTTATTCTTGATTGATTTCTCTTGAATAATAACAATAAGTTTGAACTTATTTAAAGTTCCAAGCAAAATACTTTCCAAGGACATAAAATAAATCTAAGTTACTTTCATGAAAGTGACATCTATCTTTGCATCTTGAACCAAACAATGCACTTCCAAATGAAAAATTTCAAAAGATTTGACATGTGTTGTGATGGACTCTTGAAGACAAATCTTGCAAGTCCTTATGAGACTCCAAGCCTCATTCACCTTTCCACAAAGGAAACACCTTTCCTTGAACTTGTCCTTCTTGTATTTGCATTTCGAACTTAAAGCTCCATCGTTCACCTTGGCCCCCTTGCTTTGGTTTCCTTGGATGGACTAGTCTTCTTTCTGTAGCATCTTGAGAAAAAATATCCTCCCTTGCCACAAAGGTTGCACTCAAGATCCTTTCTTTCCTTCAATAGGATCCCACCTATTGATGCCATGTGAATAAAAACCTGTGATATGATTCTACAAATGTAATTTGTGACTTTCAAGAGACTAGATTTGAACATCTTCAATAATCTAGAATGATCTACAAAAGATCTAGCTCACAAACCTAAGAATCAATCTTCACACTAATGACTAGTCACTTGGAAACTTTGCTTTGATCACCTAAGACAAAAGCACACAATCTTTGAATCAAATCACAAAAGAAATCAGATCCAATCTCCTATTGGACTCATTAAATACCAATGACTCTTTCTTTTGAAAGTTGAAATGGATATGAAAAAGATTTGACACCTAGATTTTCCTTTTCACTTGACTAGTTCTCTCAACACTTGAGATTCTTGAACAAAAGATGGGTTTTGTTTCAAATTCATGAAAATCAAACTTAATCACTTCTTTTGGACTCACTCTTGACCCAAATAATCTCACTCTTGAGATTTAGAATGAATTTGATTTGATGAAAACAAACTATACCACCAATTTTTCACAAAGCTTAAAAATTAGACAACTAGAGATTCACAAAGATCTCAACCATACATGAATACTCAAATATGGACTCCTCCTCATTCTAGACATCAAATGGAATCACAAATTTACCCTCACACTCTCACAAAGAAAGTTGAAAAGAAATAATTTGAGTTTCATACATACTATGTCAATTTTTGCTCAATAAATTGAATTCAATCACTCCTATTGGATTCCACCAATTACTCTACCTTTTAAGACTTGGAATGAAATTCAAAATCAAACGTTGTGATTTTTCTCACTAAGATATTGTGCTTCAAAGAGCTAATGCCACTTAGAAAGATTTGATCACCTAGGAGAATACAAATTCTCCACCAATAACAACACAAAATGAGCTTCTAGATCTTGCCTTCTACAAAGGAAGGAACTCTTAGAAAATTGGATCTCTCTCTACACATTTGCCATAGACACCTTAATGACTCTTTTCAAACCTCACAAACACTCAAACAAATTGAGTAGGATTGAATAATGTGACTTGGATCGCAATCTCTTTTCTAGAACTCTCAATTTAAGCCAATCTATGTCAAATTCTACAAAAGATTTGCATAGATGCTCTAGGATGTTTTCTAGCAAATTGATGCTTCTAAACTTGACCCTATCACTCTTGAACAAATCTAGAGTGATGGTACAATGGATTTCAACCTCTCACCTTGCATATCACTCCTTAATCTATGTTTTTTAGCAAAATCTCTCTCAACTTCAACATGCACTCAAAAAATCAGAGATAATCAATTAATGCACCTAATACAAGCTTCAAATTTAATTTCTTGGCTGATCTAATCCATGAACTAATCAAGGGATTAGATTCTCTATAGAAAATGCTTGATTTTGCACCAAAAATCTCTCAAATTGGGTGTGTGAGTCAAATTGTGAAATTTTTTTGAATTTTCTTAGCCAAAACCGGAGCTGTACGGCCTCACACTTGTGAAAAGGGTTCCTACAGCCCACAACAAGTTCTGGTCCAAAAATTTTGAGAATATCTATCAAATCCAACTCGCTACCCAAAATTTGACTAGTTTCCATAAAACTGCTAATTTTGGCTTTGATTTGGATTAACCCTATCAATTTCAACAAAACCTCTTGTACTAGGCTCTGATACCATGTGCAAAAAGTACAAAAAGGACCAAGAGTGGATCCTAATCTGATCCTCAAGAGGGATTGGATGTTAGATTTATTTGATCTATCAATCTACATAAGATTAAGATCAATCTAGATCAATTCTAGACATAAAATACAAACAAGAACAATCATTTATTGAAGGTAAATGTACTTGTTGGTTTCACACGTGTGAAACCCTGTCAGGGTATGGACTCCAACCTGAAAATCAAGTACACATTGACAGAACCTCAAAACAATCAAAACAAATGTAGACAAATGGAGAGAATCACTCAAAATTGCTTCCAAAACCAAGATTGGTGTCTCACATTGATTATGGCCAAATGTGGCTCTATATATACAATAAGTGGGAGCTCGTGGTACTGATCATCCCTATGATCCCACATGTGTGAAGGTGCTTTGTCATATGATGATTCATCATGCAAAACTGACACTTGGACAAAACCTTCTATTTTGAGCACTTTTGGTCCATTTTCCTTCTACATGGAGATCTACTTGGAAATGTGAGCTGTCCTCTACACATGTGATATGACACCTAACCAAAGGATGTGGCTCATGCAATCAGTAGATTGATGCCATGTGTCATATGTCTAGAAAACTAGTTTTTGGCCTTTTTAGCCACTAGAACTTGAATTAAATCATATGTACAACCTATATGATTATGGTACATGACAAGTACACTATTTTCACACGTGGGAACATGCTCCACACATGTGTGTTTATCTATATACAAGATTTTTGGCCTCTACCAAGCTTATTTTTGCATTTTTCACATGAAGGAAAGTGTCAGTTGAGATATGAAAGAAAGCGTCAGCTGAGATATGAAAGAAAGCATCGACTGAGATATGAAGGGAAGCGTCGGTTGAGATATGAAGGAAAGCGTCGGTTGAGATATGAAAGAAATGGAATGTGACGGGACGGCTGAAGGAGTGTAGTTAATGGGTGTGGACTTTGGTTTTGTAGTTTGATATTAAAGCAAGTCTGATCGCTTGTGTTTGCAGTTGTTGTGGCTTGCTGGTTGGTTTGCAGGTTCAGGTGCAAGCAAGTTGGTTTTCAGACGGATTTGCAAGCAAGTCTATTTGCCTGCAATTGTTGTTTCTTGCAGATCGTTTTGCAGGTAGGGTAGTTTGTTTGCAAGGTAGAATGCAGATGAGACCTGTTATAGATCTGTTCAAGAACACTGTTGCAGCAGGTGTAGGTTTATGAGGTGTGGAGTTCAAGTAGCAACGGTGCCAAATGTTTACATATTCAGAGCCTATAGAACCTGTTAATTAATTCTTCTTTGTTTCTTTCTTCTTCTGCCTATCAGCAGAGATTGTGGGCACTTCTTGAGATTACCTTTCTTGTTTTAAGGCCCAGATTAGGTAGAAGGGGCAGATAATCATTGTAGTATTGTCCTACTTATCAGAGGACATCCAGATGGGTCACTCTTGAACTGAATGCACATGCATAATCAACCAAAATGCAAGCCAATGCGTTCAACCAATGATCTACTTTACTGCTCAGTTGAACAATGATGGATTCCTACTTCTACTTTGCTGCAAAATGAACTAAAATCAGATCCTACACTACTTTACTTGCATAAATTGACAAAACAAGAAACAAAACTAATCTACAGCATGTTAGAAGTCCAAGAATCAAGAAACCAACCAGTCTTTTGATTTTTGGACATCCCAAGAACATCAAGAACTAGAATGTTAAAGAATATGCAAGATTTATGCCACAATTCTAGCCTATTTAGTTTACTTGAATGTTGGCTCCTACATTAATCCACAGGAAAACATGAAATCTAATCCACTCTAAAGAAAAGCAAGAAAACTAATTCAGTCTAAATTCACAACAGGAAGGCTCTTCTCATTTCAGCATGGAGTTGATACAATACACAGAAAGCTCCTCTTCACAAAGAGAGAGTCCCTTAAATAAGCAAGAGAGCTCCTTAGCTGGCATCCTAGTGGAATTTCCACATTTTACAATTTACAAGTGGAATAATGCTCTCCACTAGAGGTCACCATCAAAAGGTGGATCACTCTATTTTCTTTAAGAGGGGTCTACTTGCATTTAATACATTTGCCTAGAAATATTAGTTCCTACATGGTCATCGCGAACAAGAATCTTTTGCGGACCAGCACGAGAAAATCATTCAAGCTCAAATACGGGCCAGATGGGAATGTGATGAAATACAAGGCAAGATTGGTAGCGAAGAGATTTTCTCAGTGATACGATATTGATTACTCTGAAACCTTCTCTCGTGTCATCAAACATTCGTCTCTATGTCTGTTATTTGCATATGCAAAAGCTTATGACCGCAGTGCCACATTGTGGACGAGAAGATAGCCTTCTTGCATGGTGAACTAGATGAAGAGGTCTATATGGATCAAACCCTAAGATATGTCTCAAACTCACTTCCTGACTATGCATGCAGAATGCATAGAAGCATCTACGGTATGAAACAATCAGTTCGACAATGGTACAAGAAGAAAGATCAAGCTCTAAAATCATTAATATTCGAGCCTCTGTTGGTTGATTCCAATGTATATGTTAGAGTTACAGATGGGCAGATCATCATTGTGGCTGTGTATGTGGACGACACTCTGATACTTTGCAGGAGTGAGCAGCTAATTGCTGAAGTGAAGACTACATTTTGAGATCGTGGATCTGGGAAAAGCCAAGTGTTATCTAGGCTTACAAATTGAAAGGGACTACGAGGGAGGTAAGCTATACCTTCACCAGTCCAGATACATCCAAAGATCCTAGAGGATTTTGGGATGCTGAACTGCGAAGGAGCAAATACTCCAATGCTCGCAGAGACGGTGCTGACAAGCGATGGCTGTCCGAAGACTGAGAAAGAGAGAGAACAGATGCAGCTCACACCTTACAAGAAGCTGATAGGATCGGTGCTGACGATGCTGACAAGCGATGACTATCTGAAGACTGAGGAAGAGAGAGAACAGATGCAGCTCACACTTTACAGGAAGATGATAGGATCACTGATGTACCTTGCTGACAACACACATCATGATATTGCTTATGCAGTATTCGGGATGATCCAATTCTGCACGAATCCAGGCTTGACACATTGGAAGATTGCAAAACACATTTTGCAATATCTTCAATTAACGAGGGATTATGGCTTGTGCTATTGTCGTGGTGCAGATTTCATGGTACTTTTCTACAATGATGCTAGTTGGGCATCTCTCAAGGACGATTGTAAAAGCATCTCAGGAGGATGCACCATCACATCAGGAGCAGTAGTTCTCTGGGTCAGCAAGAAGCAGACCGTTGTAGCCCAGTCATCTTATGAAATAGAGTACATTGCAGCAACAAAGATGGCCAACGAGATTATCTGTCTAAGACAGTTCCTGGATGAATTGGACAAAACAAGGAATGAGCCTCTGGTCCTACAGATGGACAACACCTCTGCAATACATCTGACCAAAGATCTCGTGTTCCATTTAAGAACAAAGCACATCGCAATCAAGTATCACTTGATTAGGAATTTAATTGAAAAGAAGATGCTGCAGACCACCTTCATCGGAACGAAAGACATGGTTACTGACATCTTCACCAAAGCCCTGGACAAAGGACTTTTTGAGAGATAGAGGAGCAGTCTCGAGATCGTAAAACTATCATGCTTTGAGAGGGAGCTGAAAAAACAAAATGTTTCTATTCACAAAGCTTCGCTATCTTCCAGTCCTCTATCTGACGAAGATGTTTGTGAACACGAAAGTCAAGAGACATGAAGCACAAAAGTTTTGCGAACACCTGACGGGAAGACACGAACACGAAAGTGTCATGAACGAGAATCTTTTGTGGTCCAGCACAAGAAAATCAGACGACAGAAACGAAACCAATGATGCGACACGAAAAACGTCACGAAACATTTTTTTCCCTCACGCTCCAAAGAGTACCAGCAAAGATCATGCAAGTACCCAGAAGTACAGATATCTGATCTGATGGCATGATGTCAGCAGATACACTCTAGGTCATGGCTAATCCGCCACTCCTGTAATTTCCTGATTAGTTGTAGATGCTTAATCACTCTAAACTTAAAGTTACATAGGGCGACTATATACTTATTGGATGATACTTGACAAATATACAGAACATACACATGAAGAAGAAAAGACCAAATACAGACAAGAGGTTCGCCTGTGTGTGAGACACGTTCTGTGATCAGGATCCATAGTGATCTACAAGTCTGCTAGTAATTGAGCATTGGCTGATTCTGACGAATCCCCAAGATACTCAGAAAGAGCAACTCAAGAGCACCTCTCACCTTAGACCAAGGAGGTCTCTAGGCAGACGAGACAAACGAAGATTGAGAGCCGAGAAATACTAGTAGTCATGACAAACAAGAACTGTGTAAGCCTCATGGTGAATCCCGAAAGATGGAATGACCATGTAGGAACTAGTATTTCTAGGCAAACGTAATAAATGCAAGTAGACCCCTCTTAAAGATAGTAGAATGCATTGGCTTGCATTTTGGTTGATTATGCATGTGCATTCAGTTCAAGAGAGACCCATCCGGATGTCTTCTGACAGGCAGAACAATACTACATCGATATTCAGTCCCTTCTGTCTAATCTGGGCCTTAAAACAAGAAAGTTAATCTCAAGAAGTGCCCACAATTTCTGCTGACATGCATAATACCAAGTCGTTAAAGCTGTAAACCAAGCAGCCAAAGAAGTAACGAAACAAAGGACCAGTTAACAGATTCTAAGACAGAGAACCTGTCAACATTTGGCGCCATTGCCGGGGAGTAAGAATTATTACTCTACAAAACAAAATGAATATTGCAATTGTCAAGGTACATTATCAATGTCGATGAATGCCAGTTTTGTTCGACAAGTGCTATACAGTTCTCACTCTCTATAACGTTTGTTTATTTCCTTGTTTCTCTTCACCTATTTTGTGTGATTGATTTTTGCATGGGAAATAGCAACTGCATGAGAGTCTTCCGTAGAGCATTTCACGAACACATTTTCATTCATCTTTCCATCTTCAGATTACCTTGTATAGCAGTTTAGAATTTTTGAGAAATATGAGAAGTACATATCACGTCCAAGTTGATTCCTACATCTCATTACCATATTCATCTTCAACTACAGCAAGATCAAAACAAATTTAGCTAAAATTTGTTCAATCTTTAGTCCAATCCCATGTTCAACGTGTTTCAACTACGTGTTCCACACGCCAATCCAATCCTAAACATGAACAGTTACCAGCAACAACATATGTTTTTGGGAGGGGAGAGAGTGGATCTGCTTAGATCCACTGGAGCAGTTACGCTGCCAGCAACAACACCAGCAAGATCGACAGCCAAGGTCACAAACCCAAAGTCGACAATGACAAGGCTAAGAAGACAGATGGGCAATCCAAAGCGACTCGATCAGAAGAAGTATCCTAGTCATGATGAAGATCCTTCAAAAAAAGAAAACACAAGCATTGGAAAATCAGTCTCCTTCTTCAACCGACCTCTTGCCATACTTTTGCACCCATTCTCATGCCTATCGTCCACACCATCTACCGTTGTCACCACCGCCCTTCCTTCCACCTGTTTGTTTATTATCAATTCATTGTTCTTCTGAGAAATTCCCAGTTTTGATAGTCTTACCAAAGCAGCTGAAAGATCACTGCAAGTGTCTTGCGAAGACCAATTGCCACCTACATGTGAAAATTGTCAACATTTCCTAGCTAGTTTGAGGCCTAAATTGGCTAAAATTGTAAATAGTTTTGGTTCTGGAGTTTCACACGTGTGAACCAGGCCACAATGTTTTTATTTACTGTATTTTTTCAGTATGATGAAGTGTCAAACTTCATACCCTTCAAAATGAGACCATTTTGATGTATTTTGGTCATATAAGCCATTTTTAGCTATTTTTCCTATATAGGGAATATCTAGGGTCAAGTACCTTCTAGAGAGAGGAGAGAGAGTCATCTTCCTCATCCATAAATAGTAGGGAAGTCATGGAGAACAGGTTGGAGAAACCTTTTGTATGCTTCATTGAGATCAATAGATCATTGTCATTGTTTCTTCCTCCATTGAGAGCATTGTTGTGTGTATTGTCTTCAAGCTATTGTGTATGATCTTAGGTGCTTTCCAAAAGTGGTAGGCTGATGTATTATGGACTGTATAATGCTATTTTGGGCCGCACTTGATGTTTATGGAAGTTTCCATTTGTGATAAATGCTTTTTGATCAAGTTCTTTGCATTCTAGGTAGCATAGAATGTGTTGCCAATTCCTAGCTTATGTAGTTTGGAGTGCAAGCATTCAAGCCAATGATCTTGGAGTTTAGATCCACTTAGGATCTGTATTTTTCACATGGTATCAGAGCTGGTTGGCTTCTATTTACAGTAAGTATTCCATTTTTGGTGATATTTGGATGTTTGATCAAGTTCTAGCATGATTTTGCATTGCTTTGTTGATCAAATCTTACTAACCTTTGTTTTGTGAGTTGAACTTGTGGATCAAAAGCATATTTCAGGTCTATTGAAGATCAGAGGCTGAAAAGAAACTATTTTGGATCAGATCATAACACCTAATCATTTGTGATTGTGAGGCTTGTGCATATTCAATACTAACAATGTTCTTTTCAATCCTATTGTTGACAATCTCCATTCTTGGATGAACACTCTCCTTAAGTGGATGAAACTTCTCCTTAAGTGGATGACAAATGCTCTTTTGAGTGAGTTGTAATTCTCCTAAAGGCTGAGCAAAGCTCCCATTTGGATGAAAGATCCCCTTTTTTGGGTGAACATATTGTAAGCTCCATTGTGAAGAGCATATTGTAAAGATTGTCATCAATTTTGGCATAAATTTTGGTGTACTTTGTTGAGCATGTAAGTAACTCTCCTTATGTAATTTGATTGGAGCATTTGCTGGAAGGTGTTAACCATTATGCAAGTGTGTTTTCAGGTTCTTAACAGGTTGAGGAACATTCTCATGTGAAGTGATCTTAGATCTACATCTAAACACCAAGATTTGACAAGATAGTGAAGCTAGTCTTGTGATTCACTAAGTGTGCTCATTCATTCACCTCTAAATCTTGTATTTATCACTTTCTGGAGTTTATAAACTTTTAGAAGTGTGGTTTACATGTGGTTTTACAGGTTGAATCAATATCTTAGTGTGTTGATCATATGTTGATCAAGTTTGTTCATTACTAGGTAATCTTGGCATCCTAGTTTTGGGTATTTTCTAAGAATGCAAGTAACTCTTCACACCATAACTTGATTTGGTCACTTGCTGGAAAGTTTGAGAGCTTAAGCAAGAGTGTGTTCAGGTTGGTTTGATTTTGTAATCCATTCTTAGTGTGTGCAAAGTGTTGCATGTGTTTCAATCTTCCTTTCTATGCTTGGAAACCATCTAGGTTCAAGATAGAAGTGTTTTAGGGTCCTAAATCTTCATAGATCTCTTTATCTATCATTTGTTGAGAGAAAAGTGAGTGCTAAGTGCTTTAGGACAGAACCTAAAAGTTGAAGAAACATTAGAATCATGGCTTCCAATGGTGGGATCATGCTAGAGTCTAGTGAAAGGTTGAGTTCATCAAACTACTCTACTTGGAAAGTGAGGATGGAGTCCTTACTTGAGTTGAATGAACTCATGGACATAGTTGCAGAAATTGAAGAGAGACCTCTCACACTTCAAGAGCAACAAAGGTTTGATAAGAAGGCCAAAAGGGCTCTTCATATCATTAAAATGAATGTTACAAATGAACTTCTCAAGGAAGTTGGAAAGTGTCAAAGTGCAAGTGAGGCATGGAATGCCTTAAAGAAGCTCTTTGAATCAAAGTCCACATCTAGGGTATTGACCCTAAGGAGACAAATATTTTCTAGTAGGCAAAGAGAGGGTGAAAGTGCTCATGCATTTATCTTGAGAGTTAAGTCCCTAAGTGATGATTTAGCATGCATTGATGAGAACATAAAAGATGGTGAAATAGTCCAAGTTATGTTGAATGGTTTGCTAAATGAACATGCTAACCTTGTGCAAAGTTTTGCCATTCAAAGAGTCTTGCCAAGTGTGGTTGACTTGCAAGAAATCTTATTGGCTGAAGAACATAGGTTGCAATCAAAGCTTGATGGTGCATCCTTGCAAGGTGGAGGTGAAGAGGCTTTCTTCACAAAAGGCAAATTCAAGGGCAAAGGTAAAGGCAAAGGGAAATGGTCCAAAGGTGGTAACTTTGATCATGATGATCACTCTTCCTCTTCCTCTTCTACTAAGAACAATAAGTCAAAGTTCAAGTGCTTTTATTGTGGGATAAAAGGTCATTTTGCAAATGAATGTTATAAGAAGAAAAGAGAGCAAGGAGAGAGGCAAGGAAATCTTACAATAGATGAGGAAGAACATAACACATGTGAATCACTTGTTATGACTTCAAGTTTGTTAGCCAACATAGATGATAATGATCCTTGGTGGATTGATAGTGGAGCCTCATCTCACATGACAAGACATAAGGAATACTTTACATCCTTATTGTCTTATGAGGGAGAAGGTAACATCATCTACACTGCAAATGATGGTCAATGTGACATCAAAGGCATAGGCACTATTCCTATTTCCCTTTCAACAAATAGGAAAGCAAATCTTGAAAATGTTTTGTACATTCCTTCAATCACTAAGAATTTGCTTAGTGTAAGTCAAATGATTGACAAAGGACTTGATGTGGAGTTCATTGGAGATGCATGTTTGATAAGTAAATGTGGATCCTTGATTGCTCAAGGTAGGAGGCATGGTAAACTTTTCAAGCTTGATGCATGTGTGATCTCTAATCATGAAGGATGTATGGCTAGGGAGCAATTGACAAACCAAGAAGTTTGGCACAAGAGGTTGGGCCATCCCAACTTCAAATCTTTGGAGGTAATGGCAAAGAAAGAGCTTGTTCTTGGTCTCCCTAAAAGTCTTGTTGCAAACAATAGTGTTTGTGAACATTGTGCCTTGTCCAAATCTCATAGACTTGCTTATTCTAGATCTACTTCTAGATCTAAAGAAGCTTTTCAACTTGTGCATTCTGATATTCATTCTTCTAGTACAACTAGCAATGGTGGGGCAAAGATGTATGCAACTTTCATTGATGACTTTAGTAGGTATACTTGGATCTATCTTCTTAAAAGTAAGGATGAAGTGTTTGCTGCATTTGTCAAGTTCAAGAATGAAATGGAAAACCAATTCAATACAAAGATCAAATGCTTAAGATCTGATAATGGAGGGGAATACACCTCAAATAGGTTCAAAGACTTTTGTATAGCACATGGGATTAAGAGGGAGATGTCTAGTCCTAGGACTCCACAACAGAATGGAGTGGCCGAGAGGAAGAATAGAACCCTTTGTGAATGTGCCAAGGCAATGAGACTACATGCTAATCTTGCTAAGTCTTTTTGGGGGGAAGCTTTAGCATGTGCTAACTATCTATGTAATAGATGGACAAGTGCTTCCTTGGATGGTAAAACTCCTCATGAGGTTCTTTATGGTAGAAGGCCGAGTGTCAAGCATTGTAGGATCTTTGGATGTACATGTTTTGTCAATATCACACTTGATGATAGAACTAAAGAAGATCCTTCATCAAAGAAGGGTGTGTTTGTTGGCTATAGTGAAGTAAGCAAGGCTTACAAAGTGTACATTCCTTCTACAAAGAAAGTTGTCATAAGTAGGGATGTCATCTTTCATGAAGAGAATGTTTCCAATGTTGTTGATGTTGATGTTGATGTGCCTACTAATCATCATGATGTGCAAGATGTCTTGGATGAAGATGGAGATGCCACTCCAAAGCAAACTTCAAGGAAGACTCAAAGGCAAAGGGCTAAGCCATCAAGGCTAACCTATGATGAAAAAGGAAAGCAAGTGGTGGACAACTCTAACTTTGCTTTTCTTACCTCTTTTGATGAACCAACTTGTGTAGGTGAAGCAATTCAAAAGAAGGAATGGATCCAAGCCATGGATCATGAGCATCAAGCACTCATCAAAAGCAACACATGGAGGTTGGTAAAGCTTCCAAAGGACAAGAAGGCAATTGGTTGTAAGTGGATCTTCAAGATCAAGACAAATCAAGATGGATCAATCAACAAGTACAAGGCAAGGTTGGTGGCAAAGGGGTATGCTCAAGAATATGGTATTGACTATGATGAGACCTTTGCACCCGTGGCAAAGATGGTAACTATTCGAATCCTAATCTCTCTTGCAACTCTTTATGATTGGGATATGTGGCAAATGGATGTTACTAATGCCTTCTTGAATGGTGATCTTGAAGAAGATATTTACATGGAGCAACCCGAGGGCTATGTTTCACATGATGAGCCTAATCATGTGTGCTATCTCCAAAAGAGTTTGTATGGGCTAAAGCAAGCACCAAGGAGTTGGTATGCTAAGCTCAATTCCTTCTTACTTTCTCAAAACTTTGTTATGAGTGAGTATGATCATTCTCTCTACTTTAGATTGAATGAAAATGATATCACTTTACTTTTGATCTATGTTGATGACATTATCTTAAGTGGTGGTAACAATCTAGATATAGATGAAATCAAGATGGCACTCAAAAGAGAGTTTGAAATTCAAGATCTTGGTAAACTTCATTATATCTTAGGAATAGAGATTATTAGAACTTCTAAATCTACATTCATATGTCAAGAAAAGTATGTTAACTCTATTCTAAAAAGGTTTCATATGGAAGATTGTAAAGTTGTTTCTACTCCTATGGAATCAAATGTAAAGCTAACTACAAGAAGTAATGAAAGATCCTTCAAGGACATTACTCTCTATAGAAAGCTAATAGGATCTCTTATATGGTTAACCATCACAAGACCTGATCTAAGCTTTGTGGTTGGTAAACTAAGTCAATTTATGCAAGATCCTAGTGAGGCTCATTGGAAGCTAGGAAAGAGAGTACTTAGATACATCTCGGGATCTAGAGATTTTGGCATCTTGTATGGAGGTACTACACCTAACCTTTGTGGATTTTCAGATTCAGATTTTGCAGGTGATCAAATGGATAGGAAGTCAACAAGTGCCTTTGCAATCTATCTTGGAGATGGAGTGGTCTCATGGCTATCAAAGAAGCAACCAACTATCTCTCTATCTTCCACCGAAGCCGAGTACAAGGCATTAACAACATGCACCAAGGAGATTCTTTGGATCAAGAGGATGTTATTGGATCTTCACTTGCTGGAACCAGAGAAGACTCCAATCATACTTTGTGATAACCTTTCAGCCCAAAGCTTGGCAAGCAATCCTGTTTTTCATGCAAGGAGCAAGCACATTGAGATTGCTCACCATTTTGTGAGAGATCAAGTCATTGCCAAAGAGGTGGAGCTTCAACATGTCTCTTCAAAGGAGTGTGTGGCTGATATCTTCACCAAACCATTGGGAAAGGACCTATATTTAATGCATAGATCTAATCTTGGAATGTGCTCAAAGACTATGTTGAAACTAGCATCCAATGTTGAAGAGGGAGTGTGAAAATTGTCAACATTTCCTAGCTAGTTTGAGGCCTAAATTGGCTAAAATTGTAAATAGTTTTGGTTCTGAAGTTTCACACGTGTGAACCAGGCCACA
Organism: Diphasiastrum complanatum; assembly: GCA_029204225.1. Lineage (NCBI taxonomy): Eukaryota > Viridiplantae > Streptophyta > Lycopodiopsida > Lycopodiales > Lycopodiaceae > Diphasiastrum > Diphasiastrum complanatum. The sequence goes on from CM055106.1 coordinate 47,434,799, forward strand.
ATGTTTTTATTTACTGTATTTTTTCAGTATGATGAAGTGTCAAACTTCATACCCTTCAAAATGAGACCATTTTGATGTATTTTGGTCATATAAGCCATTTTTAGCTATTTTTCCTATATAGGGAATATCTAGGGTCAAGTACCTTCTAGAGAGAGGAGAGAGAGTCATCTTCCTCATCCATAAATAGCAGGGAAGTCGTGGAGAACAGGTTGGAGAAACCTTTTGTATGCTTCATTGAGATCAATAGATCATTGTCATTGTTTCTTCCTCCATTGAGAGCATTGTTGTGTGTATTGTCTTCAAGCTATTGTGTATGATCTTAGGTGCTTTCCAAAAGTGGTAGGCTGATGTATTATGGACTGTATAATGCTATTTTGGGCCGCACTTGATGTTTATGGAAGTTTCCATTTGTGATAAATGCTTTTTGATCAAGTTCTTTGCATTCTAGGTAGCATAGAATGTGTTGCCAATTCCTAGCTTATGTAGTTTGGAGTGCAAGCATTCAAGACAATGATCTTGGAGTTTAGATCCACTTAGGATCTGTATTTTTCACACAATGGTTGATCAGCCAAACGAAGAACTAAGAAACAAGCAAAGCAGCTAGAAGACATAAGAAATTAAGCAAAGAAACTGAGGAGGAAAGGACAAAACTTAAGCAACAGTTGAGTTAGATCAGTCTTGATCAAAAGAAACTCTCTGGAACAATGATAGTTGAATCCCCTCCTATGAAGCCCAAAGAGATCCAAAAGTAACGGATCAAAAGAAAGAGCTGCAGAAAATGAAAGATGAAGACATCTATGAACCTGCAAAATAAAGCGTGCTCCTCATCCAACAAGTGGTGGTCGAAGCTCGACATTGCAAGGGTCCAAGGCTGCAACTGTAGAACTATCAGTTTTTTCATCCTTCCACCAGGCCTTCATCATGTTTCCTTGCCGTCGCCAACCATGCGTCCAATCTGTTTCTACCACTAATGAGTGAACGAGCCCATTCCCTTGAAGACTGATAACCAAGATTGTGCTACCTATCAGGAAAGAGCATCAACAAGACTGGAACTTCAACTGAGAAAAGAATTGCAAAAATGCCCAGAAGCAAATGGAGGATACAAATATTCCAGAAGTTAGAATCTGCCTAGAAACTAGAAGTGAAATCATCCATGGCAGATGCAATGAAAGAAAAAGACACGAGGAAAGCATTTGAGCATGCAAGTTATGAAGCTGTTGAGAGCTCTCCAAATTTTGAGAATGTCAACCCATTACAGCAATAAGACATTCTGGTTAAATTGCGACAATTTTTTAAAACAATTTTTGATAAAGATAGACAACAATAAACACTTGGTTTTATGCAAGCGAACGAGGATCTACGCTTTTCCAAGTGCCGATCGAAGACGCCAATGGGAAAGCGGAGCGACATTGTCCAGTATGACTTGCAGTGGGTCTTGCAACACATTAGGGGTGGGATGATGTTGGCTGATTCTGATGAATCCCCAAGATACTCGGACAGAGCAACTCAAGAGCACCTCTCACCTTAGACCGAGGAGGTCTCTGAGAAGATGAGACGAATGAAGACTGAGAGCCGAGAAATACTAGTAGTTATGACAAGCAAGAATTGTGTAAGCCTCATGGTGAATCCCGCAAATGTAATAAATGCAAGTAGACCCCTCTTAAAGAAAGTAGATGAGCCACCTTTTGATGGTGACCTCTAGTGGGGTGCATTATTCCACTTGTAATTTGTGAAATGTGGAAATTCCACTAGGATGCCACCTAAAAAGCTCTCTTGCTTATTTAAGAGATTCTCTCTTTGAGTAGCGGAGCTTTTTGCATTGTTTCTACTCCATGCTCAATAAGAAGATTTTCCATGAGTTTGATGCTATACTAAGCTCCTTGATCATGATGGTTTTCTTGAGTGATGCCCCTATGATCATGCCCTTCCATTCATATTGTGTGTGGTTGTGGATTTAGAGTGAATTAGTTTTCTTGCTTTCCTAGTTGTGGATTAGATTTCATGTTTTCTTGTGGATTAATGTAGGAGCCAGCATTCAAGTAAACTAAATAGGCTAGATTTGTGGTGTAGTTCTTGCATATCTCTTTACAATCCAGTTCTTGATGTTCTTGGGATGTCCAAGAATCAAAAGACTGGTGGTTTCTTGATTTTTGGACTTCTAAATGTTGTAGATTATTTTTTGTTTCTTGTTTTGTCAATTTATGCAAGCAAAGTAGAAGTAGAAATCCATCGTTGCTCAACTGAACAGTAACGTAGATCATTTGTTGAACGCATTGGCTTGCATTTTGGTTGATTATGCATGTGCATTCAGTTCAAGAGAGACCCCTCCGGATGTCCTCTGATAGGCTGGACAATACTACATCGATATTCAATCCCTTCTGCCTAATCTGGGTCTTAAAACAAGAAAGTTAATTTCAAGAAGTGCCCACAGTTTCTGCTGACAGGCAGAATACCAAGTTGTTAAAGTTGTAAAACAAGCAGCCAAAGAAGTAACGAAACAGAGGACCAGTTAATAGATTCTAAGATAGAGAACCTATCAACAACGAGACATTCACTCGTGAGAAAACTGTATTTTTCTCACGCCAACGCACTACATGGATCTGGATGCAGTGCTTGAAGAATCAAAGAAAAATCAATAGATGATCTTGTAGCCATTGCGCACACGTTAATTTATGATGTATGATCTTGAATGCAAATGTATCTGCTGTTATTCGTGTGTCTGATTCTCCCGTTCATCTCAATTCCACACATTGGTTGAATTTGTTGAATACTGCATTAATTTATAAACGTAGATTTGCAATGCTTGACTACATTTTGGAGGACTGTAGGAGTGATTCAGCTGGCAGTGTCCAGCGACCACATCTGAACTCCATCCGAATCGCATTGGGTACTGCATGTCAACTCATAAAATTTTTTAGACATGTGTAGATAGGACTTTTTTAGGCATGCATACAGTAAGACTTTGCCTGCTATCTAAACATCTGCATGTCATCATAATTGAACCTATCTAACTCAAATCCGAGCTACACTAGAAGGATATGTGCCCAATTCACACTCCTTATATGTACAACATGAAATCTAGTGGAAATTATCATGGACATGATGTGAAAGATTCAACTAGTTTCATCACATTTTGCAATATTTCCATATTTGGCATATTGAGGCCAAAACTTGTTTTAGACTTAGAGGTTGACTTTTCAAAGTTCATTAGTCTAAATTTCATTTGAATAAACACTTTTTGAAAGTGTGGGAAAGATAGAATGCGAGTTTGAGTAGATTCAATTTGAATAAGTTGGGTACATTGAATCTAGACCCAAAATTGGTAGGGTTAGCATTTTGGTGGGAAAGCCAAGTGGCCAAATAGGGTTTGGACCTGCTATAAAAGGATGTAACTCTTGGAGAGAGTCATCTTCTCTCTTCTCTATCTCATTTCATGCTTATACATGGTTCTCTTGGGTTCTACTATCCATTGGTGCACTATCTTGGTGATTGCTTGCAATTCTATGTGTAGAATGATCTATATTTGTTATTTTTGGATCCACACGTGTGAAATACAGTAGCTTGCTGGTTTTGTACAGACAGCAACAGTACATAATCATTTCATTCAAGTTTGATCAAGTTCTAATAGTGTTTGCATCTCAAATTGTGTGTAGATGCTGATTTTTCTACATTGGTGAAATTGGTAGTGTATTTCTCTTTCTAACCAAAGATCATTCCAAGTAGATTGGATCTTAAGGATCTGAAATCTTTCACATGGTATCAGAGCTTGTGTTTCAGGTTATGAAGGAGGAAATCAGATCTATCAATGATTTGGTGAAGATATCAAGTCTAGAGCATGCTAGAGAGGATTCTACACCAAAATCGAATTTTTCGCTTTTGTAGATTGGATCTTTTGTAGATCAAAACACTAAATAGGTCAATATACTTGTTCAATTCCATTTTTTTAAATTCACATGCTGGATTTGGCCGATTTTTGGATCATTGGTTCAGCCTAAGTGGTGGCTTATAGATTGCATATCAAATTTTCAGCATTTGCATGTAGATTTGGAATAGTCAATTTTTTGTGATTTTGTCAAAACCCTAATTTTGATTAGATCTCTAGATAGTGAGGTTGCTGGACTTCATTTGAGTGCGTTTCAATCTTAGGAAGTGGCAAAAGTCATTAGATTGAGGATAGATCATAGGTTGATCAAGATTCCATGATTCTATGTGTTGATTTGCTTGGATAAGTGCTAGAAGAGAATTTGTGAGATAGTTTCAAATCTTGGTGATTTCTTTTGAAAGCATTTGTTGTTGTTCAAAGGAGTGCTTTGTGCATTGAAGCAGGTTGAAAGAGAAGATCAGGTCATTGCTACATGGCAACCTCAATTGGAGTCACGTTGGAAGCCAATGATAGGCTTACCTCAAGTAACTATTCATTATGGAAAGTGAGGATGGAGTCACTTCTTGAGATGAATGATGTTTTGGATATTGTTGTAGGTTTGGAGGAGAGACTAGCAACACAACAAGATCAATTGAGGTATGACAAGAGGGCCAAGAAGACTCTACACATGATAAAGATGAATGTTACCAATGAACTTCTTAAGGAAGTTGGTAAGTGCACATCATCTTTGGAAGCTTGGAATTCATTGAAGAAGCTCTATGAATCCAAGTCTACTTCTAGAGTGTTGACTCTAAGAAGGCAAATCTTTTCTTGTTTGCAAAAGAATGAAGAAAGTCCAAGTACTTTTGTTTTGAGAATGAAAGCATTGAATGATGAGTTAGCTTGCATAGATGAAAGCATTAAGGAAGGAGAGCTTATTCAAGTGATTCTTAATGGCTTGTTGGATGCTCATGCTAACATTGTTCAAAGTATTGCTATTCAAAAGACTTTGCCAAGTTTGATGGATCTTCAAGAGATCTTGATCAATGAGGAATATAGGCTTCAAGCAAGAGGTGGATCTACATCGACACTTCAAGAGGATGCTATGTTCACAAAGGGCAAATTCAAGGGAAAAACCAAAAGCAAGTGGTCTAAAGGGCAAGATCAAGTGGATGCTTCTTCAAGTGGCAAAAGGAAGGATAGATCAAAGCTCAAGTGCTTCTATTGTGGCATCAAATGACACTTTTCAAGTGAGTGCTACAAGAAGAAGAGAGATCAAGGAGACAAGCAAGGTAATCTTACTCTTGATGAGGATGGTTTGGATGTGCAAGATGCAAATGATGATGCTTTTGTGATGTCTTCATGTATGCTTGCTAATGATGGAGATCTAGATCCTTGGTGGATTGATAGTGGAGCAAGTTCACACATGACCTTTCACAAAGAGTCCTTCACTTCTTTGTTGGCATATGGAGATGACAAGAGGGTGATCTACACGGCCAATGATGGTGAGTGTGCAATCAAAGGCATTGGCACAATTCCTATTTCTCTCTCTACAAATAGGAATGTTCATTCGGAGGATGTCTTGTTTATTCCATCTATTACCAAGAATTTGCTTAGTGTGAGTCAAATGCTAAGTAAGGGCCTCAAGGTGGAGTTTGATGGGGATGCTTGTTTGATCAAAAGGAAGGATGTCTTGATTGGAAAAGGTAAAAGGCAAGGGAAGTTGTTCAAACTTGATGCTTGTGTTATTGCTAACCAAGTTGGATGTGTTGCAAGGGAGCAAATTTCTATTCAAGAGGTTTGGCACAAAAGGATGAGACACCTCAACTTCAAGTCATTGGAGGTAATGGCAAGGAAGAAGGTTGTGATTGGTCTTCCAAGTTCCTTAAGCAATGACAAGCATGTTTGTGAGTCTTGTGCTTCGTCTAAGTCACATAGACTACCTTATACTAGATCTATTTCTAGATCTACAAAGCCTTTTCAACTTGTACATTCGGATATTCATGGATTTACTACAATTAGCAATAGTGGAGCTAAGATGTATGTAACATTCATTGATGATTTTAGTAGATTTTGTTGGATCTATCTACTGAAGAGCAAGGATGAAGATGTCTTTGTCAAGTTCAAGAATGCAAGGGAGAACCAATTCTCCACAAAGATCAAGTGCTTGAGAGGTGACAATGGTGGTCAGTACATATCTAACAAGTTCAAGGCCTTTTGTGATGAGCATGGGATCAAGAGGGAGTATACAACATCAAGGACCCCACAACAAAATGGAGTGGCTGAAAGGAATAATAGAACTTTATGTGAAAGTGCTAAAGCTATGAGGTTAAGTGCTAATCTTGACAAACCATTTTGAGATCAAGCTTTGTTGTGTGCCAATTTCTTGTGCAATAGGTGGCCGAGTGCTATTTTGGATGGAAGGACACCTTTTGAGATGCTATTCAAGAGGAGGCCGAGTGTCAACTTATACGGTCCAAGCCATCGCATATGGAGTTTTCCAGGGGACTTTTGATGGCGACTGTCATATATCAGTGCATAATCATCAGCTTTAAGATCACATTTTTTTATATGACTTTCATATTTCTTCTTTCTTTGCTTATGGATCTCCTCCGTTAGTTTTTGTGAAGTCTCTCGAGCTTCAGCTAGTTCTTCAATATTATTCAACCTTCCGTTTATTAATTCTGCATCTGTTCGTTGAGCTTGAAAATGAAAGGTTTTCACCTCAAATTCAATTAAAAAAATAGAATGCATACCATATGTAAGAAAATATGGTGTCTGTTTTGTTGTGATTTTCTCTGTACTGCGATAAGCCCAGAGAACTGATGGTAGTTTATGATCCCAATCCGTTGCATGTGCAATAGTAATTTTAGTCAGGATCTTACATAAGATTCCATTAGCTCTTTCTATCAACCCGTTTGCTTTTGGATTATACGGTGTAGTTTTTCTATGTTTGATCAAGAAATAAGTTGTCAGCAACCGTATTGTATCATTTAGAAAAATGTGTTCCTCGATCACTTACTAGTTCAAGTGGACAACCATATCTTGTGATTATACTTTTGAATAAGAACGTCGCGACAATATTCGCATCGTTTCATTTCGGCGCCTCTGCTTCAACGTTCTTGGTAGCATAATCCGTGGCAACCTGAATATAATGACATTTCGTATGTCAGGTAACAGGTTTGATTGGACCGACAAAGTCAATCCCCTACTTCTCGAATGGTGCAAGAGGTAGGATTGGTGTCAACGGCCAATTCATTGCTTTTGTAGGCTTACCAGATCTCTAGCATGGATCACATGAACGAATAAAATTTGATACATCCTTGAACATTGTTGGCCTCCAATACTTGGCAGTCAATATCTTATTAACTGTATTCTTCAAAGCAAAAGTCTACTAGCATCTTCTGAGTGTAAGACTTTAACGACCTTTTTAATGTCTTCAATTTTGAGACATCTTCGTAGTTGATGGTCAGCACCAAGCTTGTACAGAACATTGCTAATAATTGTATAAGGTGCTACCTTATATTGAAAAATAGTCTTTTGTTCCAAATCGTAACCATCCGGATATATCTGATCCTTAAGATAAGTAATAATATCAGAATATAACGAATTTGAAGATGAAATCTCGAATAAATGTTCGTCTAGAAAATCATCATTGATAGGGTTTTCAATTTTTCCGGTGCTGAGTCACGATAGATAATCAACATTCGTATGATATTTTCCTTGACGAAGCTCTACTTGATAAGTAAATTCTTGCAAAAGTAGAACCCATCGAGCAATTCTTCTTGATAGATCTGGTTTATTTACAAGATACTTAAGAGCATAATGATCCACATGAAAAATAAATGCATATCCCAACAAATAATGCCGAAACTTTTTAACAGTGAAAATCATGCCAAGTGCTTCCCTTTCTATAGCCGAATAATTCTTCTCTGATGCACTGAGCTGTCGACTCGCATAGTAGATGGGATCATCCTTCTTCTGGTCGTCCTTCTGGCTTAGACAGACGCCAATAGGAAATGCAGAAATATACACATAACTATGAAATAAAATAGCCCAATTGGGTGGTCTCGGAATAGGAGCATTAATCAACCTTTGCTTAAGATCTTCGAATGCTTTCTGCTATTCATACGTCCACAAGTATTCTACTTGTTTCTTCAGTAGATGTGTAAGAGAGGCAGCAATAAAAGCATGATTTTGAATAAATATCTTGTAATAGCCAACATGTCCTAAGAAAGCTCTTAGTTCATGTAAATTGGTTGGTATCTGGAGATTTTTTATAAGCTCGACTTTATCTTTGTCGACTTCTATTTCTCTATTAGATATTCTGTGTCCGAGCAATATTCCTTCTTTCATACCAAAAAAACATTTCTCTGGATAAAGAGATAAACAAGTATCTCGACACCGTTGCAATGTTAATTTCAGCTTCTGCAGGTGTGTCTTTATATCACTATATACACAGAAATCATCAATAATTATTTCAAGAAAAGTTCTCAGGAAGGCAGCAAAAATTAACATTATAACTTGCTGAAAAGTCGCTGGAGCATTACAAAGACCAAAGGGCATTTTGTTGTAGGCATAAGTGCCCCAATCCGTAGTACATGTGGTCTTTGAATGATTCTCCTTTCGCACTTCAACCTGATTATATCCAGAAAAGCCATCACAGAAACTGTAATGCTCTTGAGCAGCAACCTGATCTAGGATGAAATCAGTGAAAGGCAGAGGATGATGGTCCTTCCTTGTGGCAGAATTGAGTTTGCAGAAATCCTGGCATATTCGTATTTTGCCAATCTTCTTCTTTGGTATGACAACAATGGGTGAAACCCATTCACTACTTAAGACGGGATAGATTATACCTACTTTAAGGTGCTTCTTAAGTTCATCCTTAACCATGAGAGAGTACTTAGGATTGAGACGATACTATCTTTGTCGAATAGGTACAGCATCTTCCTTAAGATTAATTCGCTGCTCTTCGAATTCTACAAGTATACCCTTCAAATCGTCGAGCGACCAAGCAAAAAAGTCTTGATACTCCTTCAATAGTTCAGTGAATTCCACTAGCTCCGATTCTCCAAGTGACTTCGAAACACGCACAAATCTGCCAGGTGCAAGTTCAATCAGTTTAGTAGAATCTCGTAAAATGATACCTTCTGTCATACTGGCCTTGGTATGGCCATGAATTTCGCACATGGTTGACTCCACATATGTTTTCTTGTCGTCAACCTGGTTCTTGTTACCAAATTCGTGTTCAGATTCGTCGCTCGAATCGTTAGACTCTTTCGAGTTCGTGTTTGCAAAGTTAATTTCTTCATACAAAACATCCGCTTCAGTGTCGCAAGCATCAAAGAATTCTTTGTCATTAGCATTCTCATAACATTCAAAGTACTACACTTCAATATTAGATTCATTGGGAAAAATATTCAAGGAATACAAAGATTCTTCTGATGTAAAGCTGGTGTCGGACAAAGGAGTTTCACCTTCATATTTGTCATGACTCCAGGTTATGATTTGTTCTGCTGGCTTACCTCGGTTATTGGTCTCACTAGTCTAAAATCTCAGTTCTCTAGATTTCCAATGTACACTTGTGTTTGATTGATAAAGCCAAGGTCGTCCAATCAGCACATAATAGGATGACAAACCGAGTGGTGTGATAACAATGAAACTCATTGTGAATGGCTTGGCTTGAATGTAGACAGTGACGTCCTTCAGTTTTCCAACAGGTTTTTGTTGTGTCGAATCACCTAACTTAATGTTTCGCTGCATCGGTTGAATGTCAGTCAGCCCCAGAGCATGAGCTGTGTCTTCTGTTATTATATTTACACTGGAACCAGAGTCAACTGGCACTTTTTTGATCAGGCATCCCGTAATGGTAATATCAAACTCAAGTGCACCAAGATCACCTAAATCGATAGACAAAACACCAACATCAGGCGGAGAAATTTTTTTCTTCTTTTTGGGCACAAAAAGGCCTTTTAGTTGCTTTTTGTAATAAGTGTTATCTGCCAACAGTTTTTCAAAAGTAATGTTCGGACAAAGGGATCCAATATCAGTCACGATGTCATATTCTTTCATCTTCAATTTCGAGGTTGGTTTATCGATAACAGCACTAGACAATTTCGTCTTCGTGATTTTTTTGTCCTCTTCCTCGAAAGTGACCACCTTTTCTGCAGCAGCTGTCTGAAGTTCAGCGTTAATGATTTCTATTGCTTCTGCCGAGATATCTTTTGCAAATAACTTCGCAGCATTGCGGTCATAGTCAGGGTCATCTTTGAGATCTTCCTTAGTTGTAGATTTGTTCGTTGTTTTTCTAGAGGATTTATTCTTCGAGTTGTCAAAGATTTCTGATCAGGTTTTGAGGAACTTTTGCTTCTCGTTGTGACTTTGAATAATTTCTCCACGTCACTGGGCTAGGACTGATCTTTTGTATTTGCTAGTTTTCCTTCAATAACGTCAATTCTCTGCACAACAACATCAGTCGCAGTTTTCGCTTTCATGTCTATAGCAGCTGGTGTTGCTACATACTAATATTTGGGTCGCGGCTTCTGCGGCTGAGAGCAATCAGGATACTTGTGGCCAGGCTCTCTGCAATTCAAACATAATGGTACATAACCGATCAGCTTTTGTGATTGAGGACAGTCAGGAAAAAAATGTCCCGGCTCTCCACAGTTGTATCAGTTGCCCGAACCTGGTTTAGTCGCGGTTTGAGACTTCGCTGGTCCAACAAATTCAGGAGGATTATGTCTTCTTGGTGCGAGGCTGATGTTGCAGTACCCTGTACATAGTTAGTAGTCGCATCATTTTGAAAAATAAAAAGTACCTCCTGGGCAGGATCTTCAATGTATTTGACATTCACAGTAATGCAGTCTTCCTTAGTGTGTCCAGAAGTTTCACATTTCGTACATCACATTCCTGAGTTGGAAGAAGACGCTTTTGGTCTTCTATTTGCAACTTCAGAGATCTGCACTTTCAAATCATTAAACTTTTTATTAAGGTCAGCCATATTACTCTTCCAAAGCTTATCAACTTTAGAAGTTGACGACTTATCCTCGACAACTTTCGTGTCATCCTTTCGTTTAATTCGTCATTTATTCTTTCTCTTCCTTTGTCAGCTTCTGAATCTGATGAATCGCTGATTTCAAATTTTGAGCTTGAAAAACTGGTACTTGAATCTGAATCTGAATCTTCATCGCTGTCACTAGAAGTAGTCTTCGACTTTCGAGATTTCTTCGTCGATCGTCGCTTTCGTGCTAGTTTCGAGGTCTCAAAATTTTCGGCACTAGCTATTACTGCTGCTAAGGAGGTCATGTCCCCTTGTCTGCAATGCCGATCAATCTTTGGTGGTAAACCAGCCAAAACCATTCGATCTGCATATCTACGAGATATACACCGGTTAGTTTTCGTATGAGATTTTTAACCTTTCGTGTATATTTACAAAGGGAGTCTTTACTCTTCTTCTGAACATTGTTCAGACGTCCAAGAATTCTAGATTTGTAACCGATCTCTCTGAACTGGTTCAGAAACGCATCTTTTAGCAAGTACCAGGTTCCTACACGGCCTGGTTCAACTTGATTGTACCATATGCGCGCCTGCTTTCTTAGCAGACCAGGGAAAAGTCGTAGTTTGTCTACGTCAGTTCCCTCATTATTTGCATTAGCGATTGACTCAAATTGTGAGACATAGCTATCTGCATCATCGGAAGAAGTCCCTTTAAAATAATCGTATTTAATTCTAGAGATATAAGTGAAACGTGCAGCAGGACCCTCCATACCGAAGCTAATTAGGAGTTCAAGTAACTGGGCAGTGATTTCGTCTAGATTTCTTCGACTACTATTCTCACTTTGTCTTCGTAAAAATTCCTCTCTAAGCTTACGATATCATTCTAATCTGGATTCTCTATCTCACATACACTAGAGATGGAAATGGATTTGCCAGATTTCTTATAACTTTCCTGAACTATCCCCGGCAATGGCGCCAAAAATTGGTATATATCGTGCTATACCAACAAGGTTAATATAGATTTTATAGTAAATAATGTCATTCCCACAGAGGACAACATTAGAAAGTTATGTTTTTGGTACAATTATGGCAAGTGGTTTCGAGCGTTATTCTGGTTGTCGATAGACATTAAAAAGTAACCAGTATTACTTATGTTTGGAATGGGTAATGTTAATAAATTCAGAACAACAGTTTGGCCTCTATCGAATCGAATGAAGCGCATTCTACAGATGAGATGTTATCAGAGTAGTACAACAGTACACAGGAGTCCTCAACAACTAAAGCCCAACTTAATGGTTAAAGAATACGAAGAGTTTTAGAATACATTAGAAACTTATGTCAATGCCAATCAGGAAAACAGATCAGAGACTTGATTCTTCAGACAGGGACTGTCATCTCATATGTATACATACAGCTTTATTCAATGATCGTGCTAGACTGTACCAAAGATAGTTGTTATTCGAGTGCCGAAAAAAAAGTATTCGTGACAGACGAATAAGATGGTTTAACGACTGTAATGCACTAGAGTGTCTGTCTGATCAGAGAGTAATTCATGAAATGCGTTAGAGATTGTTAGCAGACTCAAGATCACTCACACTCAGCAATGTAGAGAACAGAGATAAGAGAGAATAACTCACACAACTCTATTCACTTCTTCAATCTCTTACATAAGTATATACTCTTCTCTCTCGATGATCGAGACTGAAGTGTGAGATCAATATATGTTCTACGGGGCAAACAAACACACCTCTAAAACAACAGGTGCGTCGCTCCCGCGAAAGGGTCTACTTAACAATTAGACTGAAAATACGTTCAACTATACCATAGGAGGTATACTTAACTATGAGTTAAAATTACTCTAGTTTATCATGTCTTTTCGTATCTAGTCATTTCGTATGGACGACCTAATAAAGGGTGTCCAAGACAATGTCTTTTCCTTTTAAACATCTTGTCCTTAATTACAAGGCAGGTACTTAGGAGATATATTCCCAAAAAATGACTTAGGCCTCTTCATGATTTATACTTAACCAGCTCATATCTTCATTTTCAAGTATATCATGCCATATTTATGTTGATATTCAGTTTTTAACATTTTCGTGGCATCACATAAGGTTAGCTTGCTTAGATTGGTTCTTCTTCTTGAAACAGTTTGATGCATAGTGTCCTTTCTTTCCACAAAAAAAACACTTGATCTTTGACAGCTTCTTCTTGCCACTGGATGTTGCACCTTGTGAGGGCTGATCCTCACCACCTTCTTTGGCTTTGTCCTTCTTAAAGTGTTGTTGTCCTTTGCCCTTGCCTCTTGACTTGTCTCTGATGAAGAGTGTTTTGTCATCTCCACCATCTTTCAGTGAAAGTCTGTTGATCCTCAACATCTTGTTCTCTTGCATGCTTTCTTCAGCAATGAGAACACCTTGCAGTGTCTCCAAGGATGGAAGATCCTCTCTGACAGCATAAGTCTGCACAATATTGTCATACTCATCTCTAAGTCCATTTAGGACTACTTGAACAAGTTCAGTGTTATTAAGAGCATCACTAATACCAACAAACTCTTGATGAAGATCCTTAACTCTTATGACATATGATGAAGCACTCTCATCTACTCTCTGATAACTTAGAAATATTTGGTTTCTAAGTGTAAGCAATCTAGAAGTATTTTTGATGTCATAGATTATTTTTAGAGTATCCCAAGCTTCCTTGGCAGTGGTGCATGTACTGATCTCTCTTAACACTTCATTGGTAACATTCATTTTTATAAAATGAAGGGCAATTCTGGTTCTTTTGTGAAATGCTGCAGCTTCATTAGGTGCAGCAGGTTCTTCTTCAGCTCCACTCACAATATTCATTACATCATGTAGAATCAATAATGATTCCATTCTGATCTTCCACATTGCATAATTGGATTTTTCATTTTGAAGTTTTATTTTTTTTTTAAACCAAACCTAACCCTAACTACCTATAGCTCTAACCCTAAACCCTAACCTAACCTAAACCTAAAACTACTGAACTTCCCATGCTACCCCCGCTCTGTCTCTACATCCCTCCTGAAATAAACGCACTCGTGTTTTGGAAGAATATCCTTCTTAGATGACAAAACGAATTCATCCAAATCAGAAAAAAGATCAACATCGCCCTGCTTATGTGATCCTCACTGTCCATAGGGCCACCAATTGTAAATAATTCTTAAGCCACATCAAGAATCAGCATGCGTTGACTAACATTCATATGAGGAGAGAACAACTCTTTCATAAGAACCATTGTTGTGGCCAAAGGCGAACAGACTGGTAAAGTCAGAAGAGCTTGTTGCCTCTTTTGTTTAGCTAATCCCTCAGAGAGATTAGCTCTTGAAGAAGATGATCCAGATGCTATTGTGAATCTGGTAGCAATCACCTACAACAATGGATCGGATGAAGACAGTGAAGATAGTATGGAGGCTACATCGCTGCTGACAGAGGAGGCTACATTCTGCCATCCCTCGCATTTCAGAGTCTTATTTGAGCACCTAAGCGCAATACCTATACTGTTTTCTGGTGGACCTGAGCACATTTTCACACGTTCACTCACACTTCTTGTGGCACAACCAGGTGCGATCCTAGTGCCATCTCTCAACTCACTGCTACTACCAATGAACCACTGATCTCAGAGGCAAAATGGATTTGCAGAACCTCGTACTTCTAGTTTGTAGCTAATTGCAATTTTTGTGACAGTTCAGTGGCTACCATTGATTCATCATTATTCCTCTGAAGGTCCACTAATATACAAAGAATCTACGAGCGGTTCAAGCATAATCTATAGCTGGATTGCCTTGTTTTTGAAAATCTTCACGCAATCCTCAACCATCCTCCGTCGGTTGATATCCTCTCTCTCTACGTTCCTCTCTCTCTTCGTCGGTCACGTAGCCGACATCGGTCACCTTTTCTCTTCGACCGCTACCCGACGTCGATTGAGATCTTCTCTCTTTTCTCTCTCTAGCCCAACCCGACCCGACCCTTTCCGTTATCACAATTTTTTTTTTGACGAGCACACAAATGCACCAAAAGAGCAGCCGATAAAAAAAAATTGTAGACAATTTTTGGATTTTTGACGGTTCTTTCTATTCTTCTTCGAGCACAAGAATTTTTTGTGGATTCCAAAAATTTATTGAATTCAATTTTGATTTTTCTTTAAGCCCTTTTTGCAAAGTTGTTAAATTAAATTTTGTTTTTTATTCTATAACCCCACATGACTTTTTAGTGTCAACTCAGATCCCAGTGTTATAAAAACAAAAAGTGCTCAGAAAGATGAGCCTGACAATGCTAAGTTATTAAAATTGTGTCATTATTACTTTTCAAATATTTTTTTTCTTTTCTTGAGTCAGTTTTTTCGTGTTTTCACTAGAAATTTTCAAATCTTCATATCATCTCCGTTTTAAATTGGATTCAAACGGTGTAAAAAGCAAAATTAATCGTGGTGACAAATTGAACACAACTGCTACTTCATTTCAATTTCTTTATTCTTCGAGGACTCATAATTTTTAAGTGGGTGGAGAAGAGCAATTTTACCAGCTTGTAAAATACCATTCTGAATAAATTTCTACTGGGGGTATTCCCAACAAAGTGTAAATAAATAAAATCATTCAATAAAATGTGTTGCGAGGGCATGGCATCCTGCGCGCGTAAGCCAATGGCCAAATGAGCACGCAAGTAAAGTTGTAAATAAAATAAACTTGACTTGGGCCTTGGAATTAAAATAAAACTAGAGGCCCAAAGTCATTTTTAAACTTAGAGATTACTTTTTAGAGTTGGGTTCAAATTGGGACTCACATGAATCTTGTGACTACCAATGTACTTTTTGTGGACCCTCGGATCAAGTTGGGTCCAAGATGAATGGATAGGATCATTGTGAATATTAGCCAATAGGATTGATGGCAAGGGCCTTCCCCATTTTATAAAAAGGCACCATTTGTACACTATTTCGATGGTTAATGAGGAGGAGAAAACTCTACCAATTTTGGAAGAGAAGCATCCTCATTTGCAGTTCAATGCTTGCTATTGCTCTTGTTGTTTTCAATTGCTTTCAAGTTCATGCTTTTTGGTTTCAATAGTTTATGTTTCTCCTTTAGCAAGTATAATGTGCATTTGAGCTAACCTCCACTCTTCCTCTAGGGTACTGTCCCAGACCTGCATAGAAGCCTACGAGAGTTAGTTCGAAGTAGATTGTCAAAATCAGAGCAGTGAGACCAGGACACAGAGAGGCTTGTGAGAGTTAGTTTGATGTCTAAGTGCATGTGCGAGAGTTCCCAGTGGAAAGAAGACGGGAAAGTACCAGTGAACACTCGCAGACAGGAAAATTTTCAGTTCCAGTGGTCAAGAACTCTCGTAGAGGATTTTGAAGTTCCATCTTAGTGAGACCAGGACACAGAAGAGCTTGTGAGAGTTAGTTTGATTCCAGTGAGCAGAAAATTGGATTTAAGTGCAAAAAAATCACTAAAAAGTGAAGATCCAACAAATCTTTCTAGTAAGAACTCTTGCAGACCCTCTCAATCAATTCAAAATGTCAATTTACATCAGTGATGAAGCTTGCAAGAGTTAGTGTGAAGATCTGGTGAAGATCAAGCCAAAAAAGTGGTTTTGGACCCTCGTAGACAGTGAAATTTTCACCTCTTGCGAGAGTTAGCTCTCGCAGAGAATTATATAGTGAGATCTGACCCAGATCCAGCTACTGTGAGCCTTGCGAGAGCTACTTCCCAGAGATCTGAAAGATATCAAGTTTTTTATCTGCAAAAATAGCTAAAGAACCCTCACATAGCCAACCGTCGCACAAGAGAACCCTGGCAGACTAGATCAGTGGAAAGATTTGCATCAGATCCAGATACTGTCAAAATCTCAGGTCAACTAGTGCAAGGAGTAAAAAGTTATCAACGAAAAACCACCGTAAAGGGCCTAAAATTCACTTCCGGCCGATCAGATTGATCAGATCCTTAGAGATCCAAACTACATCCTACTGTGTAAGCAAGATCCAATCACTTTGGAACCCACCATCAGATGAATTTGAGATCGGGACGATCAATAGCACGAAGGATAGCAAATCAGGCACCACTCCTTCCCAGATTAGCAGCTGTGCAACCAGAGGCTGAACCGAAACCAGCACCAATGGATCCAATGGGCCAACCCGTACCTGTCGCTCTCTTGCAAGCAGTCCGAAGAGCACCACAGATGGAAATACCAAAATACAATGGATCATCAGATCCCATTCGATTCCTCCAGATCTACGAGCAAGCTTGTGAAATCTACGGTGAACGGACACCTACGGAGAAGATGATGTTATTCCCCATGTCCTTATTGGCAGTGGCTCAAGATTGGTTTTTCAACTTGTCAGAGGAAGAAAAATCCACCTGGGAAGCGGTTAAGGCGGCTCTCATTATGCGCTTTAAACCAAGAAAGTTCCTGGAAGACCCATTTCTACTACTGAGCAAAGTCAAGATGGGAAAACGAGAAAGGGTCAGGGACTATATTGAGTGGGTCAAACACTTACGATCCGAGTGCAGTGTAGCCCTAACTCCCGATCACGCGGTGATCATGTGGTTCAAAGCTGGACTACCACGAAGCATCAGAAGAGAACTGAAACGCCGGGAATAGTACGCTACTCTGCAAGAAACTATGGAAGATGCCATCAGAAGAGAACTGAAACACCGGGAACAGTACGCTACTCTGCAAGAAACTATGGAAGATGCCATCAGGGAAGAGGATGAGGGATCTGAAAACAAATGTCCATCCACCCATACTCCTACTCCCTTGATCGCATCATCATCATCAAACGCATCTGCTCTATCCACAGAACTGCTGTTGGAGCAAATGACAAAATTACACAAACAGCAGATGTAGCAACTTACGGCGTAGTTTGACCAGAAACTAAAAGCCTTACAAGGAGCTGTAGCAGTAACGCCACATCAACCGGAACCGAACCAGCTGTAGTATCCAAGAGGGAAAAATGTATGGTGTTCAGTGTGCATGCAAAACCATACAGCGAACGAGTGTTCAGTCCTAAAGTAAAATCTGAGACTGACACATAGATTCTGCCATCTATGCAATGCAACATCACACGATACGACATTTTGCCCATTCAACCTCCGGATTGTTCAACAGAAGAGAAGTCCTTATCAGACTTCTTATCTTTACCATCAAGGGGCACCCAACGCGGCACCAAGGGCTAGATTGACTAGATCGTGGTTTGAGATTAGGCCATGAAAGAAACCCACTACACATCCAAAGTCGACACTATTCTCTATATCAATAATGGAAACTACTTTAGAACATTAGAAAGGAGATCTATACTTAGGATGGAGATCATTCTACAGTTGTATCAAAGTAGTATTATTAAAACTATGCCAAAACTAGTTGAAGAGGGAGTGTGAGAGATTTCAACAAGTTTAGTCATATTTTGGTAAATGGTTAATTGAGGCCAAAACTCATTTTAGACTTAAAACTAAACATTTTGAAGTTATATTAGTTTAAAATTCATTCAATAAACACTTTTTGAAAGTGTGGGAAAGTTGGTAGTCGAGTTTGAGAGAGATTCAAATTTGAATTTTGGGTACATTGAATCTAGTCCCAAAATAGTAAAGTTTTTCATATTGGAGGGAAAGCCAAGTGGCAAAGTAGGGTTTGGACCTGCTATATATTGTTGTAACTCATGGAGAAAGGGATCTTCTCTCTTCTCTCTCTCATTTCATCATTATACATGGTTCTCTTTGGGTTCTACTAATTGGTGCACTCTCATGATTTTATCTTGCAATTCTATGTGTAGAATGATCATTAATTATTGCTATTTTCGGTTCCACACGTGTGAAATACAGTAGGGTACTGTAATTGTGCGGACAACAACTATATTTTATGGTTTGTTTCATGTTTGATCAGTATCTCTTAGAGTTTGCATCTCATTTTGTATGTAGATGCTGATTATTCTATATTGGTAGGATTGTTGGTTTGCTGATTATTCTACATTGGCAGGATTGTTGGTTTGCTCTTTTTGTAGCCAAAGATCAAGGACATGGATTTGGATCTTGAATGATCTGAAATCCTTCACAAATACTATTTATTGAAAAATATGAAAAATGTCTAGTTTTAGTTGAGCCACTCTAGTTTTAACTATAACCTTTGGGATGGTCTAAGAAAAAAGTTGACCACTATAATGAAACAAAAAGTTAGTTTCATTATGAAGACATCTTCATTAAATGTAGCAATGCATGTGATTAGAAAAAAAGGAAACTCCTAATTAATTAATTAGCAAGCAGCAATCACAATAATTATTTAGTAAGCAACAATTACAAGGATTCTTGTTTATTACACAATCACAAAAGAAAGGAGTTCTCTATTCTATCTAGAAAGCTTTCATCACCTCCAATCCTAAAGTTTCATTTTAAGTTTAACAATAAAACAACTCATGCCATGGCTCTCATAGTCCAATGGGGTTGGCTGAGTAGTTAGCTTGGCATCCAAAGTTTCTATATCCTAGGTTCAAGCCATCCTTGTAAAGCAAGATGCATTTCATGCCCTCTCTTACCAAATCACAAATCAAAATTAACATAAGAAATGTCAACAGAATAAATTCATCATCAGAATTTTGTATGATAAATTTTTCTTTCTTACTGTAAAGCTGTTTCTTGCTTAAGGCAGCTCGCATTCTTCAGCAGGTGCTGGCTATCAGTGTACTCGCGAATATTGATATCTATCGTGTGCCTTGATCTTGCATTATGTACACAACTGTTTCTTACAGATGGCATGTTTCAGGCAGTCTATATAACTTGAATAAATGGCAGTGCAATCTAAAACTGATCTGTCCGAAAAAATTAGCAACCACAACCAAATTATAAAATTTTGTTCTATGACGATGTAAATCATGATCTGTATGTAAATTGTACCAATTTCTGTGCCAGTCACGAAGGGCCTATGTCTATTCTAAAATCAGTTCAGAGTCCTGGGTTAAGGAGTGCTGCAGTAAATCTCTTTATCTTAGAGTATAGAGAAATGTGTGATACATAGTCATCCATTGTAGTCAGTAAGATACTTCAAGTAACCATGCATTGATGCATGGATCTGGACAACCGAGGGAACAGCAATCATATTTAAAGTAAGAAATGCGCTCATGATCATTTGTTAAACGATCGTTATTTTCTTAGAATTAGGAAACTTGCTTGCTGATCAATGTACAAAACTGAGCTCCTGACGAAAGCCTGGTTATTTTCTTGCTATTTACAATGGGCATCACATCTATCAATCTGGAATGCATTCTCTTTCTCTTCCAAAGAGTTATTTTTGATCTTCCATATATGGGTTGATTCTCCATGACAAGATGTATTCTGAAAAGTATAGGCTGATCAAAGTGCATCGCATGTGGCTGGTTGGAACGAGATAGAAGAGCTGCCGAGATCGTAGAGCATATGATAATTTTGCTGCAATATGTTACCCAGGATGGACGGATTTCCTGAAGTTCCAGCATCTGCAAGGGCCAGGCAAAGGGTATTAGAGGCAACCAAAATGAAATAGTTATTTCCTGGAGGACTGAGGCTAGCTCCACTGAAGTGAATAGTGAAAGAGGGAGGTTGAAAACTGGGTTGCGAAGATATATCGTAGCAAAGGTCGAAGCCATACTGAGTGCCGCTAACGGTGGGAAGGGAAATCTGACTAGCAAAGGCATTCTTGACAGTGGAGTAGGCATTGGACTCGAAATAGGTAAGGGTGGTGCCGGAGTCAAAGATCGTGCCGGCACTTGATGAATCGAAGCTACTACTAGAGATGCTGAGAGCGCTTCCTCCAACATCGATCCCCGTGATACCTACGTAATAGAAGGAGGGGACTTGAGCGTTAAGGATGGGAGTGGTTGCTGCGGATCCTGAAAGAGCTGCTGCGGAGCCAAATAAGAGGGGACTGGTAGTTGTACTGGAATCTCCAAAGCTTACCAAACAGTAGGAGAATTTTTCCTGTACAACGGAGCTGAGCTGAGAAATGAATGAAATAGGACCTCTGCCTAAACCCACCAGCCCACCACCGGCCGACGAGAAAGTTCCTTGATTGTTGAAGCCACAGCCGAAGTTTATTGGCGAAACGGCTACGGATCCCCCAGTTGTGGTGCTCATGGTGACTGTCTCGGTGGAGTAATCGCCACTTGTGGAGGAACTGTCCCCATATCCATAGACGTATCCGCAGGTGGAGCCGCTGCATTGTATGTTGCCTCCAAGGGCTTGGCAAGCTTGGGTACTACATGCCAGCTGAGAATAGGAGGAAGAACTCGCAGGATCAAAGATGGGGTCGCTCGTTGTGTAGCATGATTGACAAGGTTGGCATTGTACCCACACCAAATCGCTACCCGTGTCGGCGATAGCATGAAAAGTCGTAATGGGAGTGCCGATCTGTAACTGCATCAGATACTCTCCCTGATCTGACGCGAGGGGCGTGGTGAAGTCATATAAGAGCCTGGCTGCCGCATCAGTGGAGTTGGTAGAGAAGGCGCGTGTCTTCCTTCCGATGCGCAGGGCACGCGCGTTGCTTCGGCGGATTGCCTGCTGGAGCCTTTCGAATGTAGTTGCGGTTGAGCCAGAAAGTTTATCTCTGTGGATGAATTCTGATCTCACACCACCTTTGCTCTTGGGAGTTGATCTGGTGTTGCGGTATAGAGAACTTCCAAATGACTCTGTAGCATGTACGGCCGCAGCATTTGCACTGCATGCTTGCGAAGACGAAGTATGGGTGGCGCAGCCAGGGACCCTGGTTGTCGCTTCGGCTCGTTGTAGCAGGGAATTACAGACAAGATAAGCATTAACACTTAGCAGCAACAGCAGAATTTGGTTGGCAAAGGTTGACATGGTCGCTGCTTGGCTTAGAACAAAAAGCAATGCTGCTATCAGGATTGAGCCTGGGAAACTAGGTAATGTAAATCTTCAGTGGAGCTGTTCTGCTGTTTTGAGGGAGATGAAAGCAAGAAATGGCATACTTATACCTCGCGGAACATCGAGAGCGAGAGCGTTCAGATAGAAGAAGAGGCCTAATTGATCCAAACCCGCCCGGACGTTACCTACCGTGTGGAATGTGTGTGCTTTATTCTGCATTATCAAATCATGTTGCCATTATTAAACCCTCAATCAGTTCCTGTTTTTAAATTAATGAAACCGGTACGCAATCATGGAATAATTCCAACTTGCAGATTTCATAGTTCCTCGGAAGGTTGCCGATGTTGATCTGTATAGGTTTATCTGATTTATATCTAAACTACGCTGATTGACCTACAAAATGGATTACTGAAATTTGTTATTAATAGAAAGTGGAAATTCATGAAGGAGTGCACGTTTGGAATCAAATCAATAATTAACTTGCAGGAATCCAGCATACGATCTAAAACTGGAGGATCTATGATTTTGTAGTATTGACTTTTTACGCTGACATTATCGTTAGTTCCTATATATTACTTCATATTCCACAAGCATGGTTTGCAGTAACGATCATCCTCGTACTGGATCTTTGAAAAGTAAAGATATATCTAGATGTCGAGATGTCGTGCATTTGATGTTCTATAAACTTGAAATTCATATTCTTCTCAGTCATGACCTGTATGCCGACGTGTATTGAAACCGCGTGATATTCATCATTTTGTCAGTGATCATCACATAGAGCCTGCCAGGGTTATCCAACTTCCATGCAATTCATTCATTCACTCACAATTGGCAGGAGCTGGATGGATCGATGTGCTCGCAAGAAGCAGACCGAGCGAGAGAGAGAGAGAGAGAGAGAGAGAGAGAGAGAGAGAGAGAGACCATTCCACTCACATGACGTATGAAGAGAGGTAGATGATGTTAAAATACACTAGTAAGTAGCCTGGTATCGCTGAAAGCTTTGTCATTGGTGGTAATGCCAAAGGGTGTATCAACTGTAACATTACACTACTTCTTCCACCTCCTATTTATATTACTTATAGCTCGTATTTAGGGTAGTTGTATTCTTATTTAGAATACTCTTGATACCTCCTATTTAAAATGTCTTTCCATGAACATGGAAAGCCATTGAGTGGATTATGGACCTGCCTTCACATTACTAGGAGCAATGACAGTTTTTTAATTTGGATGACAATTCTTTTTGGAGCTACATATAAGTGGACCAAATTTAAATTTGGACAATAATATATTTGGAGGTAGATATAAGTGGACCAAATATAACTAGTTTGGGTAATAATTTATTTGGAGCTAGATATAAATGGACCAAAGACAAATTTGGATATTAAGTTTTCTAAATAAATGCAAATTGCCTATCACATAACTTATTTGAAAGAGAGCTTGTTTGTACTATTTGTAAACAATGGAAAGTGCTCAGAGAACAAACATAAAGTGAAAAAGCGAATGGCTATGTGAATAGTTCAACTTTAGTTATCTTAAGAAAATGTGTTCCATCTAAACTTTTGAGAATTATCTAGCTTTTAGATTTCCTTATTGAATTACATTTGTATTTACTAATGCTTCTTGGTTTCCAAGGGAAGGCTCGAACTTGAGACCAAAGAAACTTTGGATGTCAAGCTAACCAATTGAGCCAACTCCCTTTTGTATTTACTAATGGAGGCTTCTGCTGGAAAACGATTAATGTGCGACACTCTGTCAACAAATCTACCCATTCTAAAATAGTTATGAAATAATATTCTGAAATTGTGAAATTGAAATCTAATTTAAGCTTGGCAACCTATTACACAAGATTTAGCACATATGGTAGCTTAGGAAGAGAGGCATCAAGTCTCACAGTTTTGGCACTCTCATAAAGACTCCTATTCTTTCTCTCGACCACTACATTTTGTTGTGGAGTGTAAGTATACTCACACTTTACACCATGCAAGCTACAAAACTCCATCGTAGTGGAGACATACTCCATTTTGTTCTCAACAGGAGCTTTTTACTTAACAAAAATATCTAAAATATTCTACAAAGCAAGAATGCAATCTTTTGGATACGCTTTTTTCAAAATTGTAATCACGTAGTCGATCTTGTCTAGTACGACTTTGTTAATTTTAATGAACAAGTTTTTTTCAAATTTTTAATCATGTATATTATCTAAGCATCCTAGACTAATCAATTGTGGGTGATAGCATTCACGTCAACACCATCATAACCTATTTGTAAACATTGTAAAATGTAAATATAGATTCATCCAAACATTGCACCATTTGCAAAAGAAACCCAACGGGGTTGGCTCAACTGGTTAGCTTGGCATCCAAAGTTTCTTTGGTCCCAGGTTCGAACCTCCCCTTGGAAACCAAGAAGCATTTGCAAAAGAAAATATATACAAACATAAAAACCAATTTTTTTACATGGTATTTACATTGTGTGGGTATTATCTAAAATTAGTGCTATAACAATGTATCATTGCACACGAATAATGGTGAATCTCTCCATTTCTATTCAATTGACAGAAATCCCTTGGTAGGGGCAACTCTCATACCTAATCTGATCATGATAGTCCTAGTCCAGATCTTGTCCTAGCACAATAATATAATCCGCGGATTCCGACGTGGGCATCCGACGTATTTTCAAAAAATTTATAATCTCCCGCAATTCGACGCCTCGGAATCCAACGTCCAGGCAAAAAATCCCAGACTGGGTTATCTGGAAATTATGGCGGCAGCCAATTTTTAAAGTGCACGTCGGAATCAGACATGTCAGAATCCAACATCTCGATGTGGATATGGCGTGGTATGTATAAAAAAAAAATATCTATCATCCGACAGATGTCCGATTCCAACATCCATGTCAACAATCCAAATGTCTGTCCACAACGTCTGGCATCTGGCGTCCATGTCTGAACCGACATGGATGTCGAATTCTGACGTGCTTGGAGGACGTCGAAATCTGACGTTTGTTTTAACTCTCCGAATTCGCGCGATCCAGTGACTTCTTTCTCACTTTGTTTTGTGCAGGTTGGAGCGATTGAAGGCGTCTTTGGAGCGATTATTGCAATTATTGAGATTCTTGAAGATCAGTTCATGCTTTTGATGCTTTGAGGTTGGTTCTTGAAGATATTGAAAGCTTTTGATGTTTTTCTTTTGTTTTTTGTTTGAAAGATAAAGTTTGTTTTGTTTGTTTTTCTGAAAGATAGTGAAGAGAGGAAAGATAAGTGTTTGAATAGATAATGTTAAGTGTTAAGTATTTGAATAGATAATGTTAAGTGTTAAGTGTTTGAATAGATATTGTTAAATGTTAAGTGTTCGAATAGATAGTGTTTGATGGTAAATGAATCTTAGATTTGTGATTTGAGAGAGAGAGAGAGAGAGAAGAGGTGGAGTGTAGGTGTATGCTTGAAGATTTTGAAAGCTTTCAGAGTTTACGTTTTTGCTCTTTTTTTGAAAAATAAAGTTTGTTTTATTTATTTTTGTGAAAGAAAAGTGAAGAGAGGAAAGATAAGTGTTTGAATATATAGTCTACGGTAGTAATAGATTGTTAGATTTGTATTTTTTTAGGATTAAGAATGATAGATGAATAGATGGTGTTGAGAGAGAGAGAGAGAGAGAGAGAGAGAGAGAGAGAGAGAGAGAGAGAGAGAGAGATTGTATTTAGCATTTTGCATTGATTTAAGGTTTGATTTTTTTTAGGATTAAGAATGATAGATGAATAGATGGTGTTGAGAGAGAGAGAGACAGAGAGAGACAGAGAGAGAGAGAGAGAGAGAGAGAGAGAGAGAGAGGAGGTGTGTGTGTGTGTGTGTGTTTGTGTGTGTTTTACATTTTGCAATGATTTAAAATTTAGGGTAATATATAAATAGATAGTATTAATAAAATGAAGATTTAATAGAATGAGAGAGAGAAAGAGAGAGAATTTGAAGTAGATTAGAATGATTGGAGAGAGAGGGGGGGGTGGGGAGGAAGCGTGTATGTGTGTGTGTTTTGCATTTTGAATTTAAGATGATATATAAATAGATAATCTTTAATAGTAAATGAATGTTAGATTTTTAATTTGTGTGTGTGTGTGTGTGTGTGTGTGTGTGTGTGTGTGAGAGAGAGAGAGAGAGAGAGAGAGAGAAAAGAAGAAGAAGAAGAAAAAGTGTGTGTGTGTGTGTGTGTGTGTTTTGCATTTTGCATTGATTTAGAATTTAGGGTAATATATGAATAGATAGTGTTAATCAAATGAGAGAGAGAAAGGGGAATTGAAGCTTGCAATAATGATTCAATTGTGTAATAGACTCTTATTTTTTATTTGCTTGTGTATATGACAAAGATATTCAAAAAAAAAGAAAGATAGCAAGCGTTGTAAGAGCAAACAAGCTTGCACTTAGTTCTTTGATTATTTGAATACGTTACCCAATATAGTAAAACAGTCAAATGTAATTGTTTGCGGGGAAAAAGACCCATTTTTCAAGTTGTTTTTGACGGAAAATCATTTCCACGCGCTATCACGCCAATGCGGAACTACTTAAAACTGAAGCGTAAATGGCCCATTATGGCCAATTGCACTTTTATTGAAATTTATCAATTTACGCTGGACTGATATTTATTTAAGAGGCTTATGTCCATACTTCCCGGGTTTGTCGTGGCTAGGAGGTGCCAGTTCGTCTTAAAAACCAGTTAAATGGCAGTTTTATTCACTGTAGGCCACCTTAGTGATTTAAAACCAAATTTGGGGCCCTGCCCTTAAGTTTGGGCCCAATTACCAAAAAGCCCCTAGTGGTGCCCATTCATGAAAAGGTGCACCTCTTTGGGCCTCAGCCCTCCGTAGCATTACAGCCTCAACGTAACATTAACCATTCTTCATTTTGGGAGAGAGAGAGAGAAACTAGGTGCAGAGAAAGAGTTTGTGGAGAAAGGAAAGAGGGAAGGAGAAGAAGCAAGGTTGTTTGATCCCTGCATGGTGCCTCCCATTTCTGTGTCTTCCACTCTACTCTCAGCCTTTCTCATTTTGCTGTCCATCATTATTCACTGCTCACTTTGGAAACGAGAAGGAAAGGAGAACAGGCTGATCTGCCTAGTGCCTTCCCCTCTAACATTTATGTTTGGTCTTTGTTGCAAACTGCTTATACTTCATTGCTATTGATCTATAATCTGAATCATAAGCATTTTATTACCACTGTTTGTGGATCTGTGAATTGTTTTTTCGGCCATCTCTAACATTTGGTTGCAGATTGTTGAATCAGATTTGGTGTTATTTGCTTTTGCAGTCTTTAATCTTATGATTGCAGGCCCTGGTATTGTGGGGATTATATCTTGTATCGCCTTTGTTGCCTCTAACATTTGGTTGCAGGCTTTGGAACTGTAGAAGGCCTTGTTGCTTCATTTGCAAGGATTGAAGTGTGTAGTTTAAATGCTTTAGAAGAGTTTGAATCACTTTCTTGTGATTCTATTTGTAATTTTTAAGTCTGAGAAGTCTGTGAATTACTTGTGACTGTTCTCTGCTCAAGGATTGTGGTCTTGAGAGAATCTTGTTTCATGTTAGAATAGTGTTTTTTATGCCTCAGAATCTTAAAGGCTTCCTTCAGAAAGATTTGTTCTTGATCTATAAGAGATGTTGAATGGAGCCTTTGTTGAACTATGGTGATGAGAGATGATGAAAGAAGTGGGTGACTTGCTGTAGCATTTTGTTTGTTTGATGCCATCGTTACTTCATCTGCAACCCTGCCTACTCATTACCAAAAACCTGTTAGCAGCCCTCTTGTGCTCTTTACCTGCAATTTTGGCCAGTGGCTACTTCATTTTCCGCCAGCGGGTTTGCCCATTCTACTGGTTTGTGCTCCTTCTGCTGTCCAAAGGCTACATGAAGCCCTGGCTCTACCTGAAATCTGTTTTGTTGACATTTTAAACATGTGAGTGTTCCCTTGTGTGCTGCAACCTTGATGAATAATCCAAGTGTAGTGTGAGGATACAACAGAAGCCCGTTGATGTGTTCATCATGGATCTATTGTCAGCACATTTTATGACGCTTATTCTGAAGAGTCAATGATTCCATACCTCAGAACAGATCCGTGTGAAGGACAAGCACAAGTAGGTCAAGCAAGACACCGAATGCTATCAAAATATTGGAGATTATGTCCGAATCCCTGTCTACGATCCGATTTCTGCCTATTTGTCTATCTGCGAGTTGCCTGAAACCTTTCCCTATTTGTAAAACACAAAAAAAAGAACCGCTGCCTAAATCCTGCCCTGAAAGAATACCTATATTTCTCTACGGTCAGTTTTCTGATCTATGGCCTTCTCCATTTGCGCTTCAGCTCTGCCTGCGGGTTTGCGCTTCTCTTGCAGTCTACGGGTCACTCCATTTCCTATCTGCTATCTCTTTGCGCTCTGACCTGCTGCCTGTCCATGCTCAGCCCTGTTGTGGGCCGTGTTCTCTATCAACGGCCAAAAACTGGCCTTTCAACCTGAGACTCACTTCATGCCACGCTTGTGCATGGAGAAAAAACCTGTTTGTGGCTTCTATTCCTATCAGCGACCCTGTGGCCAGCGGATTTGCCTGCCATTTCCTACCTAAGCCTACTATTTGTAGTCCATTTGCTTACCTGCGGACAATTTGTGTCAGTAGCCTAAATTCTACCTGTAGCTTTACTCCGCTTATGGATTTACTTAAAATCCTATTTGTGGAAATCCCTTGTTTGCGGCACATTTCTTGATTCTAGCCTTGTCTGCTATTCGTTGGCTTGAAAAGGATTTGATAATTTACGTACATTTGCTGCTAAGGTTTTGCTCAGTAAATCCTCATCTGCAACCCTTTTCTTGGATTGACCAGCGTTGCTGGGATTGTGGCTTATTGAAGTCCGGCCCTATGTTGCTTGATAGAGGTTGCTGCTCTTAGCTTTGGGGATTTCTATGATTCTAAATTTGTGAAGCTTTATACTATCATCATGGAGCCTTTTAAAGTTCCATGAGTGTTTCTTTTCACCAAACAAAACCAGCTCAATTATCCAAGACTTGGGAGCTAACCGTTTGTTGCAGGTTAAACGCCCCAGATTAACAAAACCTACTCTATCGCATTAAGGAAAACACTAAACCCACATTCATCTTATTATTGTCTTGATAGCCACTGCTTACTGCATTTCGATTATAAACAAACAATAATGCAAGGCCCCTGTTTGTGGTTTATGAAATTATGCTCCTCTAATTGAACAACTATAACCGTCTTATTGTTAAGCAAGAACCGAACTTTGTAAATGCTTGCTTTGGCTATTAAGAACTTCTAACAAACGAGGTATAAGCCTATTGATTGAGAGAAATCATGATAGCCATTTTATAGCCCATTTAGCTGTCCGAAAGTCATGGCTTTCTATAGTGGACTGGTTCTTGTCCATTCCAGAGTTCCGTAGGCTATCTGAAAATTGCCTTTGACTGTTAGAAATCTGCCTTGCCGATTGCCATTGAAAGTGCCGATGGTCATGAACGCTGTATTTTTAACTCCATGCCCAATGGAGCTTGAGCTGTAATTGTGGTATAGACCAACTTCCATTAGAATTCCCTAAGATTGGTAGCCTATTTGGGGGTCGTTTTATAATCCTTCAGTGGTGCGTCTGCTGGGAGGAGCACGAGTTCCTTCTGGACTTCGAGTCCATTGTACTTGGAAGTTGATTATCCTTCTGTGGACTTAGCCTTTGTTGAAGGTCTGTGAGCCCTACATTGGTTGACATAGATGGAGGGAATCATGGGATTTCTGCCATTTAGGCACTTGACCACCCGTGCTGCATTTGAAGCCATTGTTTATTTCATGATGAAATTGATTGGCTATGCACTCGGAGGTGTGTATGCATTTCTTTTAGAGTCACTTGTAGGCGAGGTGTTATGTCAGAAGCACTTGGGTAACGAAGAATATGACCTAGTGATTTCAGAATTCCTTAGCCACCTACGCACTGACTCTAATACCTTGAGGCCTGTAAATGCCCAACATGATCCAAGTTGTCCCAATGATGATTACCTGGAGATTCAAAAAGACTATGTGGCACTACATGGCAATTATTTTGTGACTATTAACCATAGTCCTATTGTGATTCAAAATCCAATTCTTGGAGTTGATGAAACCCTAGCAAGAATTGGTTGTGTGCTGAACTATGACCATGAAAAGCCTAATACTCATGAGGTGAGTGTTGGCACCGATATTGAAATGATGAACATTTCTACCCAAAGCCTTGAAATTGATATTCAGTGGTCCCAAAAGGTAGATGTGTCAAGAATAAGACATGAATGTCATGTTGATAGTGAGGGTGAAGTCCTTATTGACCTTGAAGAGTTGGATTATGATGTTGGAAAATCAAGAGCTAAACCTAATCATAATATTGTGCAACCTGTGTTGGTTGCTGGCAACTCCCTCTGTGTTAGACCAAAGCCTGTTTACCTATTGAAGATTGATCATTATGATGGAGAGAGAGGTGATAAAACTAATATTTTCATATGAAAATTCATGAACTTTGTGAAGGATTTCAGATCATTCAAGATCTAATCCATGTCCCAAATCTTTGGTTACAATAAGGAGCAAACCAACAATCCTGCCAATGTAGAAAAATCAGCATCTATATACAAAATGAGATGCAAAGTGTATAGATATTGATCAAACATGAACCAAAACATAAAATATGTTTGTTGTCCGTACAATTACAGTACCCTACTGTATTTCACACGTGTGGAACCGAAAATAACAAAATATGATCATTCTACACATAGAATTGCAAGATATCACCAAGATAGTGCACCAATGAGTAGTAGAACCCAAAGATGGAGAAGAAGATTATTCATCACATCCTTCTACCTCCAAGTTCAGGAAGAAGAAGATCAAGTGTTTCTTTTGTGGCAAGAAGGGGCATTATGCCACTAATTGCTTCAAAAAGAAGAATCAACTCAAGCAAGCTATCATCATCAATGTGAAAGAAGAAGACTCTATTGCAAGTGAAGGAGAAGGATCCCTTGTCAGAAATGGTGAACTCCTGCAACTTTGTTGCAGCATGAAAAAGACACGAAGGTCAAACGAGAACAATTTGTGATAGTCAATGTGTCTTTGACTTGAAGCACAAACGATTCGCGAATTAATCGCAAATCGTAAACACACCTCCAGGATTGCAAAGACAAAATGGACGCAAAACAAAAACAATGAAAACACACGAAGAGAAATCTTTCGCGCTGCCAGCTGGCAGCTCAACGAGCTTCATGCCCAGCTGAAATGAATAGCAACGACGGAGACTAACTAACTAGTTGATTAGCGTTAACTAGTCTTGTGCTACATTTAGCTATCTTGTAAACTCCACACAGTGGAGGTATAAACAATCCTCTCTGGATCATAACCAAAAAGAGAGAGAAAAAGTGGTGAGAATTTTACAGAGATCTGTAAGAAACAAAGAGAGACGTAGCGAATAGAGTAAGAAGGCAAAAATACCATAGTTGTGCATGAAAGTCTGCCAACGAGCAGAACACAGCGAAAGAGTAGAGAGTCAATCCGCCAACGAGTGAGACATTGACGATCTTGCTCTAAAACCAAACTGACAATATAGTTGCTCTATTTTGTGTATCTCTTGGCCTTGTGTTGTGTCTCTTGATTGCTAGAATAAAATATGTTCTGTGATGTGTAGTCGAGTGTCTGGGATCCCGTAAGAGCTTCTGCAAGAAAAGAAAATTCAAAGACAGAAAATTGTTCGTGAATCAGAAGAGAGACGACAAACACAAAACAAAAAAGCTTCCACAACACCTTATGGTGTCAAGTTTCTCCTCAACACCCTTCAAGAAGGATGGATCTTGGTATATTGATAGTGGTGCTTCATCACACATGTGTTGCTCCAAAAATTCTTTTAATTCTATTGTACCTTATGAAGGATTTAAAAAATCAATACACACAACAAATGACCACAAATGTACTATTGAAGGAAAAGGGAATATTCTCTTAAAGCTTGCGTCTTCTAAAGTTTTATCTCCTGCCAATGTTCTTTGTGTTCCTAAACTCACAAATAACCTTATAAGTGTTGGTAAATTGCTTGATCATGGTCTTGATGTGAAATTCAATATCAATACTTGTACTATTAAGAAAGGTAATGATATCCTTGGACATGGATCTAGATATGGTGGCATTTTCAAGTTAAATCTTCATGAAAGAGAAAATTCTTGACGAAAATTGCTTTTGCCTTTCCTAGCCAAATTTTCATGATTTTCAAATATCCCACCGGGTAGAACAAACGGCTGTGACTAGACCACAGTTACTGCCCGAATACTCTTTTGTTGCCCATCTTTGTACACTCGAGATTGTTTTGACGTCAATAGTCATAAATTGTAGTTAACTAATTCTTGTAGTTTAAAAACTTCTTGTCATTTTTAAGTATATCTCTCATTCTCTTCATTCTCTCTGTTCTAATTTTGGATTGTCATTCATAGGTTTGCCTCTCAGTCTCTTCATTCTCTCCGTTCTCAGCTTGCGAACACATTTTGGACTAATGGCTACACATAATCGGAGACAAGAGGAACCATTCATGCAATCAATATTTGCAATGAAAAAAATGTAGAAGATCAATGGATACCAAGAATATATCGTAAATATCGATGGATCTTGATGCATCCATCCTCAGAAGGTGCTTTTGGGAAAAGAAAAGATCGAATAACATATATAGAAACTCTTGAAAAGGCAAGATAATGGATTTCAGAGTATTAGCTGTCAGTCAATCTATCATGGAAGTTTTAGTTTAGCATGCTTATTTTCACAAAGAGTTCAACATTGATAATTTGAATCCAAATAATAGAAGAAAATGCAATTGTAAGTATACGATTAGTATGTGCATATTCTATATTAATTTTTTTAGTATTAGCATTTTTTTTATATCAAATTTTTATCACAATATTTTTTGTTGGTTCTGCAGATTTGTATCCATCAAATTTTGTTGAATGGCAACCAGTTCAATCGATTGCGGAAATAATTGATGTCATACATTCTGATATCGATATTTCACAATATAGAGGTCGATCTCCAAAATTTCTTTTAGAGTCAGGAGTTTTTTTTATGATCACACCTATATTCCTGATAGAAATGGTTTAGTGGGTAGATTAGAGCCATATCCTCTACCAGATTTTTCAAGTGAGGAATGGATTTCTCCAAATTCAGCAATTTCAAAAAGTTTTCGATCTAGACTTTATATGGATATTCAGAGTATATTAAAATGTAGCACTAGTTCAAAGAATAATAGATTAAGCTGGTATCTCTCTTTTTGTATATTTGTTGATTTTTTTTTTTCCAAATGCAATGTTCGCAACACTTTTGCTATGGTCGAGGTTGAGGAAGACCGGTGTCTCAATCACATTCGATCAGAACTAGACATGTTGTAATTCGATCTACCTCAGTACTATCTTTTTCGATTGAATGGAAGTTATGCCATATGAAAATTTTCATTTTTTCTATTTCTTAGTTAATCAGTTTTACAAGATAAATGAGCTTAAACAATTTCTCTTGTGTAGGTAAGAGCAAGGCAGGAAGAGCACATAAAATACAAAGACATAGGAACATCCATCAAAATTGAAGATCCATAGAATTTGAACAATGTAATTTTGTATTAATATAATTTTCTGTACGCAACTTGATTGATATTATATGAACTGCTCAACTTGAATATCATTTTTCAAGTTGAGGTTCATTCTATTCTATGATCTCCAAATCCATTTGTCCAGTTGGAAGTAACTTCAGTGGAGAACACTCTGCATTTGAAATAGGATATGAATTTTCAATCACAAGTTTTATTGTCTCCTGTCAAAAATGCATTATCTTCATTGTATTATAAAACTAAAAAAACAACAACACAAGTACATGTTATTAATAAAGAATAAGTTATTAGGAATTATGAATATCTGAATGTTATTGTTAACTAATAGATTACCTCTAGCATATTCGGAAGCTTATCTTGTTGTGCGAGCCAATTGAAAAAACATTTGGCATTGAATATAGTATACCAACCACATCTGACATAATCAACCTACTGGGAGGACTGCAGTATTCAAATATATACAAAAGTTAGTAACAAAATTTAAAGTTTTTGCAATATCGAATCAACGCGCATGAGATGATATTAAAGTCTACAAAGGCAAGTGCACGTCAATATCAAAAAAAAAATTGACGGAATATCGAATCAGCACGCGATCACAATTCATATGAAAAAATCACCTTAATAAAATCTGAAAAGTAACTTACTTGATTATGTATGGGAGAATGAGTATTGGAGTCCCCAGTGACGTATTAAAGCAATTCAACGTGCAGAATTTTAAATGATATCACATATCCAAGAACAACTCCATGAGTTACCCAAATTTGACACACAATTCCATGTTTTGATATCACATATCCAAGAACAACTCCACGAGTTACCCAAATTTGACACTTTTCTAGATTTAAGGAGATTTGGTCCTTGTGACAGCATTCAAATACATTTTTCAAATGATCCAGGTGGTCTGTATCGACACTATGAACTCCGAGGTCATCCAAGTAGATTTCAAGGAATTTCTGCAAGTAGTCTTTAAAGGTGAATTACATTACTCTTTGAAATGACCTAGGTGCATTACAAAGTCCAAATGACATAACTTTATAAGCATAAGTTCTCTACTCTGTTGCAAAAGTTGTTTTTCCATAGGTGCGATTTTGACTTGGTTGTAACCACTCTTTCACTCTAGCAAGGTGGTCCAATATGCTTTCAGTAAAGCATAACATAAAGTGATCCTTTCGTGTCACTTTGTCCACACATTCTCATCTTTCCACTCTTCTTAGGAACAACAACAATTGATGAAAACCCATTTAGTATGCTCGATCTCATAGATGAAATCAGCTTCAAGTAATCTCTGTAGCTCTTTCTTAATAAGATCAGTAACGTTTGGATTACGATGATAGAATCTTGTGAGATTTGGAATTGCGTCAGACATCAAGGAAATTGTATGCTCAATCATTGATGTTGGAATCCCTTTCAGATCCCTGTATGTCCAAGAAAAACAGTTTTGATACTTAACCAGCAGCTTCCTTAGCACTTGAAACTACTCTGGGGTAAGTTGCGTTCCAACTTGCACAATCTTTCTGGTTCTCTTGGTTCAGCAAGATTCATTGGCTGTGTCCTAGCTGGTCCATCGTAAACATCTTTTGTTTCTGGTACTTGCTCTTTTGGTTCATGATGAGCTTTCAGTAACATAATGACAACATCATCCAAAGTATAGCATTTGAAATGCTCTAGCATATTATTTTGTGCTTTATCTGATTGTTCGTCCTCAAAAGGATTGACCTTGGCTCTTCATTTAGCTTTTCTGGCAGGAATCCATTGCGGAGCTGATGACTTTCTAGAAGATGTGGTCTTCTTTGAAGGTGACGACTTTCTTGATCATGATTTCTTTGGAGAACTCTGACTCGAGGAGTCCTTCTTGATCTTTCCTTTACCTTTATCCAATAAAGGTGGTACAACTTTAGGAATTGCTTCTCTCGATGATTTTTTCCATTTTAGGACCTTGTTATAATGTTGCTTCACTTATTTCTTTGTCATTGGTCCTGTAGTCTTTTCTTCCTTCAATATAACTACTTTAGGTGGTTTTATTGTCGGTTCTTCAAGAATATCATGGATTCCAAATCTCATAGGATCCATGTGATTTAAGATCTGCTCATCTATGCGTTTTGCATTTTCATTGTAAGACAAGGCGTGACTGACATGAATGAGTCCATCTTCAATCGGATCTGGTATTGGATCGGTTGATATCCAAGCTACATTCATCATGTTTGCAAGAAAAGTGATTGGCATATCCAAAGTTTGATCTGGTAAAGGAATTTTGTTCAATTTGGATTGATTATCTCTTTGACACATATAGCCTGCTGCTGTAAAATCCACTGTTGCAAGAGCTTGGTTCCAATTGATAGTATCAGTTTGAGAGTCATAATGAACTCCCAAATTCTTTACATGTCAATCACAGGTATGATCTGTTGTTGATGAATCATCATCCCCTTTTTGGACCACTGGCTTGATAGTCCAAGTGATTCAATCAACTTTGACTGCACGATCATGATTCTCAAAAGTGATTTTTTCAGTGTCCCAGTTATGAATTACTTGCAAAACTCGTAACCATGGACGTTCCAAAAAGACATGGTAAACATTCAGTGCATTGGGTAAGTCCATTACTACAAAAGTAATGACAAACTGAACTCCGACAATCTTGACAAGTATGTCTTCTATCATCCCCTTAGGACAGACCATCATTTGATCAGCTAGCTTAATGGCAAAAGTTACAGGTTTTATCTTTGTAAGGCCCCATTTTGCGCATAGCTTTGTTGAAATCAGGTTAACTCCTGAATCTCCATCTATCATGGCTGCTTCTTACCAAACTGTCTATGTTGTATTGGCAGGGTGATGTTTTATTGTTCACTTTCCCAGGTTGCTCCTACATTGAGCACTTCACTTGATTCTTCAAACCGGACACAAAAGAGTGGCTCATGATGGACTGTTGGCTCAATCTGAGTTAAATTTTTTGCTACTACTAGTATCTTAATCTAAGGCACCTACCCTTGATCCTAAGGGTACCCCTTCTCCAAGGGTCACGTGACTCCATACCTCCGACCAAGGTATAGTCACTTGTCTGCCCTTATCCAAAGGCACATACCCTTAATCCTAAGGGTAACCCTTATCCAAGGGTAACTTGCCATTTAGCCCCCAACACTAAATGGACCAATAGGGGTCTGAAGTACTGCTAGTTACATAGGTATGTAACACTCTTCCTACTTCCCCTCATATTAGTTCACGCCCTAGAGCATCAGGAGAAGAATTAGATAATTTTGTAAACATAAAAGTTGAATCGATTTAAAATGACAATTCATTCCATGGTCTATTTGTATTACTTCCTGCACCCCCTGCATTTGCTTTTGTAGATTCTCCTCAATATGTACAGTATGACCAATTGTTAAATACTTATCTTGAAGGTCTAGGTCCTAGATACAGTTTTCAGATGCCGAAGACTAGAATGGGTCTTCCCCTTAGTAAATTAGATACAGGTGAATTAGAAAGTAGGAATAACATGTTAGGAGACAATGTAGGAGGGGGGGGGGGGCATTCAATATTGGATGGAGTTTTTCCAGACTCCATTGTTTATAGAAGTCACATTGTTCCCCTTACAATTCATGCCTGCCTTTGACTTTCCTGAATTTTTATGGGTCATGCAAACTACTATCGAATATTCATTTTATTTTTTGTGGATTTAGCACGACCTATATACAAGTTGACCATTGTCCCTATTTGGATGATTGAGACGTGAGAAGCATTTGAAAAATTGAAGAAAGCTTTAGCTTCTACACCAATTTTGTGAGCTCCAAATTAGACAATAGAGTTTCATGTTCATACTGATGCTCAAAATATGCTATTGGATCAGTTTTGATGCAGCCAGGTGAATACAAGAAGGACTATTCTATAAGATTTGCAAGTCGACAACTTACAAATCCTGAGAAGAATTATTTGACAACAGAACGGGAAGCGTTGGCCATGGTTTTTTGGGTTAAGAAATTTTGACATTATCTAATGGTGATGCATTTTGTATTTTATACCGATCACCAGCCATTACTTTATTGGTGAACAAGACGTGCAACACGGGACATATTGCAAGATGGCTACTACAATTGACCAAATTTGATTTTCAAGTTGTGGTTCAAAAAGGCAAACACCATTATCTTGTTGACCATGTTTCAAGAATCGAATCAGCACTAGTTAATAGTGAAGTGGATGATGAACTACCAGATGGTGCATTGTTTTATGTTGAAGCAATACTTGAGTGGGCATCAGATATTGTTGAATATATGATGTTAGGCCAACCTAATAACTCTCTGACAAAAGTACAAAAGAAATAATTAATACTTAAAGCACAACCTTATCAATCGATTGTGGGCCAATTGTATTGATGTGGAATGGACGATATTTTGAGAAGATGTGTGTTGCCTCACGAAGTACCTGAACTAATTATGTTTTCACATGATGGGATGGGAGGCGGACATTTTTCAACAGATATCACTGTTCAAAAACTTTTACAATGAGGGTGTTGGTGGCCGACACTTCATAAGGATACCAAAAAATATATTCAGCCATGTGATGTATGTCAATGACCATGGCGTCCTACGAAGCAGAATTATGAACCTTTGCATCCGGTTTTATCGCAAGCACCATTCGAGAAATGGAGCCTTGGCTATGTTGGTCCTATTCATCCTGCGGCCGATATATCATCGCAACAATGGATCTGTTTGCAAATTCCAGAGGATCCCCAGATGTGGAGCCAAGGCGAAAACACATAATACCTCTCACCCATGACCGAGGAGGTCTCAAAAGGAGGAGAGCAGAAGAAGCTGAGAGCCGAGCATGAGAGCCGAGAAATTACTAGCTAGGATGACAGTGAAATATCTATGTTAGCCTACATGGTGTATCCCAGAGAAGGAACGACCATGTAGGAGCTAGTCATATTTCCTAGGCTTTGTAAATAAATGTAGGCCCCCCTTAAATTAGTTAGAGTGAGCCACCTTTTGATGGTGACCTTTAGTGGAAGGGCAAATTCCACATGTGATTTCTAATTTGGTGGAATTCCCAACTGGGCTCCACATGGGCAGCCTTCTTGCTTATTTAAGGGCCCCCCTCTCTTGTGAGGGAGCTTTGAATGTATTGTCAAGTTCTCTTGAGCAAATAAAGAAGATCCACCATGAGTTCTTGATAATTGCTAAGCTCCTTGTCCATGGCAATGTTCTTGAGTGAAGTTTTTATGAGCATGCTTGATTTCCTTGTATTGTGGATTAACTAGTTTCTTGTTTCCTTGTTTCTTGCTTAGTTGCGAATTAGGATTCATTTCTTGTTTGTGGAATAAGGTAGGAATCAACACTCAAGTAAACTAAATAGGCTGGAATAGTGGTGTAGATCTTGCATACTTTTTTACATTCCAGTTCTTGATTGTTCTTGAGCACTCTAGGCATCAAGAAATGAGTGTTTCTTGATTCTTAAACTGTTAAAATGTTGTTAGAAATCTAGTTACTTGTTTCTTGTGCCTTGTTTCAGTAGTTAATCTTGTTCTTGATCGCTTTTTGATTTAGTAGATAGTGGTAGGATTGCTCCATGTTTCAGAATATTGATCTTCTTGAGCTATGTCTGGTTACATGACTGGTTTATACATGTAGTTTAGTATCGGATCTGTGACTCCCACTAACAGGCTGGGAAATACATGCTGCAATCTAAGTAACACTTCTGTTTAGTAACTGTTCTAATAAGAAGAAGATCCGTAAGAACCGTAACTACAGAAGAACAAAGAGAGAAGAAGAAGTAAAAGAAACAACAAAACCATGTTCACAGATTTAGAGAATCTGTGAACATTTGGATCCGTAAGAACCGTAACTACAGAAGAACGAAGAAAGAAGAAGAAGTAAAAGAAATAAAAAACCATGAACATTTGGCGCCATTCCGCAGCTACACAGACATTAAACCACCCCAAATCATTCTGATTTGTGCGACAAAACCATCGCTCTCAGGACTTCCACACCTCCATTATAGAGCTCACCACTTTCGTCCTGACTAGCACGAAGCTCAGTTCTCAACCGACGCTTTACGCTCCTTCCCAAGCCGAGCCACGACTCTTGTCTGGACCGGACCGCTACACATCAACTCTCGACCAAGCCACTACAGAACAATCCTGCCATGTCTTGAGTTACATCTCAACTGACGCATTTTCTCACGTCTCGACCGACGCTTTGAGTCAGATCTCGACCGACGACCTCACATCAGATCTCGATCGACAGCCTCTGTTACAATCTCAACCGACGCATTTGCTCACGTCTCGACCAATGTTTTGTGTCATATCTCGACCGACGACCTCACGTCAGATCTCGACTGATAGCTTTTGTTACAATCTCAACCGACGCATTTGCTCACGTCTCGACTGATGCTTTGAGTCAGATCTGGACCGACGACCTCGCATCAGATCTTGATCGACAGCTTCCGTTACAATCTCAGCCGACGTATTTGCTCACGTCTCAACCGATGCTTTGAGTCAGATCTCGACCGACGACCTCGCATTAGATCTCGACTGACAACTTCAGTTACAATCTCAACTGACACATTTGCAACATCTCAACCGACGCATTTGCTCACGTCTCGACCGA
The DNA here is from genome assembly GCA_029204225.1 of Diphasiastrum complanatum. Taxonomy (NCBI): domain Eukaryota; kingdom Viridiplantae; phylum Streptophyta; class Lycopodiopsida; order Lycopodiales; family Lycopodiaceae; genus Diphasiastrum; species Diphasiastrum complanatum. The sequence continues at coordinate 47,474,734 of CM055106.1, forward strand.
CGCTTCGCATCAGATCTCGAACGATAGTTTTTGTTCCAATCTCGACTGACGCTTCTCGTCAAATCTCAACCGACGACCTCGTGTCAGATCTCAACCGACGCTTCGCATCAGATCTCAACCGACGACCTCGCGTCAGTTCTCGACCGACGACCTCGCGTCAGTTCTCGAGTGACGACCACGCGTTAGTTCTTGACCGACGACGTCGCGTCAGTTCTTGATTGACGCCCTTGCATCAGTTCTCGACCGATGGATGATCTCAGATCTCAACCGACCCTTGAACCATTCAGACCATAATCAAACACATTACAATAATTGCAAACACCTTCCAGCCGTAACAATCACATTGCACCGTAGTGACCGCCCTGCACCATGAGAACTGCATTGAGGTGTAGGGAATACATTCAACAAAACCCCCATTGCTTCACTCTTTGCACCGTAGCCATCATCAACAATAGCACCGCAGGTATCGTAACAACCGCAAACACACAACCTCCACAATTGCACCATCGGAATTGCAATCACATACCTTTAATCTTCTAATGATAGCAACTATATCGCAGCTATCACACCACCCATTTTCACCCGTAGGAATAGTCATCCATCATAACTTGTAGGCATCGTAATCTACCGTACCATACGGATCGTAAACCACCGCAAAGCACGCTCATCCTTCGCAAACCGTTCAGACCGCAATACACCACAATTGCTTGCAAACCACCGCAACCCATATGGACCGCAATCCCTCACAAACTGTACAGATCGCAAACCATCTCCACCCACTGCAATCCAATCATCTCCATTCTCACACCGTAGCAATAGCACCAATGCTCACACACATTCAACCACATCTACTCTTCAGCCGTAGCAGCCTCATTCCCCTACAACCCAAGCATATCCGACACATGCACACATCAATCCATACTGATTACCTTGACCCGTAGATCCTAGCTAACCACCATCGCACTGCAGCCACCATATTAGACCGCAAATAACTGCATCCCAGCTACAGTTCGTGCCTATCTTGAACAATCCTCACCGCTATCACAGTAACACACAACCTTTCAATCACCACATGATTGCTTCCCGACTCCATTGTCAGCAACTGCATTCACTCGTTCCACCACATTTAGCCGTATCAACCGCTACTGGTCGCATTGCACTCGCATCAACCATGGACCCATAGCAACCGCATTCCAACACCCGTATCCACCATAACAACAGTCCAAGAGCCTATTTACACAATCCTATGGTACTCTACAAGTTGTTATGGATCACCCTTACGATCCGAATTCTATAGAGGACTATTCACCAGCCCGAATGAAATCCTAAGTCCAAGAGCCATCCACCAACCCATGCGACAGATGGAAACCCATGCATTATGAAGGTCCATATGAACGACCACATTTTCATGCTGTCGAATCTTCACATATACGAGCTCACTTAGACGGAGCTTTTGCGAATAATGTTCCACGTACTGAAAAACGTACCCCAAAGATAGATTTACCTAAGTAAAATGGTAACACTGATCCTCAAAAATTCTTCAAGTCTTTGAGAATGCATGTGACGTCTATGGCGAGATCACCGGAAGCCATGGTGCAGCTCTTTTTGATGACCATGATCGATCGAGCATGAGAGTGGTTTTTTAACCTTGATCGTGAAGATAAACGTGACTGGTCACTCTTGAAGGAGGCCTTTATCAAACGCTTCAAGCCATTTTTCTTGATAGAAAGTCCTTTTGTCAAGCTAAGTAATATCAAAATGACAAAAGACGAGAAAGTACATGACTATATTGAACAATTTAAAAGATTAAAAAGTCAGGTACAAGAACAATCCACTGAGTTTATGCTCATAATTTGGTTCCTTGTTGGACTCCCACGATGGATAAGACGTGAACTTCGTTCCAATGATGAATATACATCATTGAAACAAGCCATGTTTGATGCCATTCAAGAGGAAGATGAGGGCTCTGATGTCGATGAACCACGTGAATGGAGAGCACATCGTGTTGTCCAAGAAGCTCGAACAAACGACGAAACTCGAGAACAGTTGTGGAAAACACAGATGGAGCTGCTTAACCAGCAATACCAACAACAGATGTAGAAACTCACGAAAGAGTTTCAAAACACTCTTAAGTCTATCCAGAGTTCAATGTCGGGTCAGTTACCCACTGGCCAAATCCACCATAGACGAGAGAACACGTGGTGCCCTCACTATCAAGGTGCACACACTGGCAATGAGTGCACTTCATACCAACCGGTCCCAGATACTTCCTTGATCAAATGTGACATCTGCGACTTTATGAGGCACACCTCTCTTTATTGTTATTATAACCCGAGGACCCAGCCTCACATACTCAACCTCCTCGACAACCGTTTGTTTCACAAAACCAACACACGCACTACCAACCACGAAACAACCAAGTCCATATACAAGAGTTGCCCAGACAACCTAGACATGAACCTCAACCATAGTTGGTGCTCTTAGGAACACCTCCAAGAGGACAACAAGATCTAGGACCACCAAAACATAGAAATCCTCGAGAGTCTACACAAACACATCTTGTTGAAAACTCCTATGATCAGTCCTATCATCAAGATACAACACTTCCATCTGTTAGTTCTCAACATTATCAAACTGACATCTATGCTTGTGCAAACGAGATGAGTATTTAACACCACCAGAAAATCCAGCACAACTAGCCATCCAAGATGGTTATGCTATTGCCATAGGCCCAATGGGAAAACGCTGCTTTATTTGTGGTGAAACGGGACATTTCATGGCTAACTGTAAAGTTAAAAACCAATACCATGCGGAATGTCCCGACTGTGTCCGTAAACACTGTGTCAAGGATTGTCCTAAACAACCTAATAGGATTCTTCCAGCATGTCATATCTCATCCGAACCTACTAGAGCACAACGCCGACAATAAGAACAACAACAAAACCATGAAAAATTAGCTGACCCACATGGAAGCCATTTGACGGCTTCCACATTACCAAAATATTACGCAGACCCAGAAGTGGAACAACGGCAATACAATGAGTTTCGAGATGAGTTTTTGCGAGAGGAAGAACATACAGAAAGTCTGTTATCAGTTCATATCCCCGAAAAGGAGCAATCCCTACAGGGACTTGAAGTATTTTTTGACCTCCTGCACGCTCAATCACCATGTCGTTTCATACCCCAATAAAATCCTTCACTGGGCTTCAACGTTATATCCATCGAAGTTTTCAGCTGTCTACTATTCATGATGAACAGCAAAAAACAGAAGAGATTCCTGAAATTCCCTATATTCCTATAAATCTGTTGAATATAGGTGTTGCTAAGGGGACTAACATCACCCTACCTTTGTCCTATAAAGACTATCCCGTAGTATCTGCTATCCTAGATAGCGGATCAGACGTTAATATAATGGCTTTGTCATTGGCAAAGTCATGGGGCTTCCATACCCTCGATCAACCACGATATAAACTTCGCATGGCTGATCAACGAGTTACTTACATTGTTGGTCATTTATCAAATATAAAAGTTCGCATAGCAGGTGTCAAATTTGTGATAGATTGTGTCATCTTAGATTTACCAGAAGATAACTAATAAAAATAAACTCCTTATTGGTACACCCTGGCTCCAGATGGCAAGTGTTGTCCAAGATTGGAAGCATAGCAAAATTACCTTTGGTAACCACGATAAACGAGTCATGGTTGACTCAATAGGCCATGTCAAGCCCGCCAAGGTATACGATGATTGGTCATCCACAACATATGACAAATCAGATAGCGTCCCGATCCAACCAAAAGGTCACTATACGAGATCCATGGACATAATAAATTGGGGTCACATACTAGCCACTGTGGACTGTGCTGATTCCAATCGATGTCGTATTGAAACTGCTGCAGCAGATGTGGATATTTCTCCATCCTCTACAGACATTGACACACCCATCATTCCACTTATGATGATTGACTCGATTCCTATAGTGTGGTGCCCAGGAGAACCTAGTGTCTCTACCGCCCATGTTTTGGAAGAAGGTATTTTTTCCATGGATGATGTAGACATGATGGATGAACATGTACTCTTATATCTAGATGCACAATCTTATCTGCCAAAATCAATTCCTAAGGAGATAATGACACCAGGACCGTTGGCTCATGTCCAACTGACATCCAAGGTACCCAACACACAAACATACAAGCCCAAACCCAAAATATATACATGGGATGTGTATCCCGACGAAGTCTGGAATACAATCGATGACGATATGATAAGTGAGGCACCAACACTGCCTACTCAAAACCCACAAAAACCTCGGTTACAAAAACCTAAAGTTATTGATACAAAATTAACTGAGCATCAAAAACAGATGCGTGAGAAGCTTAAACAGCTGATCAAGCCCTTGTCAAAAGGGACAGAAACCAAACAATCCGACTAAGCTTCCACATCTGGTAGTGAATCACCTCAGATGATTCCCAAAGTTCTCGAACCTTTTGTCGACCCACCTTTTGATCTTCCACAGAAGTTCAAAGACTTTACACTGGATGACATTGTTATCCAGTTTCCACAGCCGCATCAGAAACCTACACCAAGTTCCAATTCCTTTGAAGGACCTGCTAAGACAATTCCACTAAACCTTAAAGATCCTGACGAGGAGATAGATCAAATAGTTCATGTTGGTGCACATTTGTCATCAGCCCAATTTTTTGATCTAGAAACATTACTTAGCAAATACAGGGATGTATTTGCATGGAATTATACAAAAATGAAAGGAATCCCACTTGAATTAGTCGTCCATAGGATTCCTTTAGAAGACAATACTAAGCCTATTAGGGCTAAACCCTATCGATCTAACCCTGTCTATCGTGAGAGGATCGACGAAGATATTAAGAAATTGTTGGATGTGGCTTCATTTATGAAGTTCAACATATTGATTGGTTGACTCATGGGATACCTTGGTAAAAGCATTCTTGGATGAGTTTTCACCCAGGATTAATATAACGAGGCCAGACCTTTGCGTTCTACACAGACCATCAAGCCCTTCTATATATCGTTAATAAATCCTGTAAAACGGAATGTATAGCTCGATGGCTATTGATTTTAGAGGAATTTAATTTTCACGTAGTCGTTCGAAAAGGGACCCAACATTTCATGGCGGACCTCCAGACTACCAAGTGCTGAGAAAGGAACTGCACCAGTCAACGATGATCTCCCTGATACATGCCTTTTTCAAATCGATGCTACACTCTTACGGGCTGAGGAGATCACTTAATTCCTCACAACAGGCAGACTCAAAGAAGGTTTGAGTACAGCAGCAAAAAGAAATTTTTTGCTAAAAGCAGCGCCCTTTCAATTAATTGCGGGACAACTTTACAAAAGGGGCGTTGACGATATCATTCGCCGATGTGCTTATGAATCTGAGATATGACCTATCATATCTCAGGCTCATGAGGGCATTGGAAGTGGCCACTTTTTTGCTAAAGTCACAGCGAAGATTATCCTTTGAGCAGGACTGTGGTGGCCATCTTTGTTTAAGGACACGTTTGTTGTCATTAAAGCGTGTGATGTCTGTCAACAAGCCAAGAAAAAAACCAAAGCAGACTTCACGCCACTAACTCCCATTATAGAAGGCGAAGCCTTCCATAAGTGAGAAATTGACTTTGTTGGACCAATCAGTCCAGCAGCAAAACATACCCAAGCTCGATACATCCTCATAGCCACAGATTACGCCACTAAGTGGGTGGAGACTCGAGCAACGAAGGATGCCAATGCGTATTCCCAACAAAGTGTAAATAAATAAAATCATTCAATAAAATGTGTTGCGAGGGCATGGCATCATGTGCATGTAGGCCCATGGCCCAATGAGCACGTAAGTAAAGTTGTAAATAAAATAAACTTGACTTGGGCC